>CM034708.1:160629063-160651373 GCA_020142125.1 Phrynosoma platyrhinos | reverse complement strand
ATTAAGGTGAATGCATGTGGGAAAGGAGGGAGGGGAGGGATAGGCAGGGGAAGGAATGGGCATCAAGGAGCATGGCAAGGGCCAAACACTCACCTGGGGGACGATTATCTTCCCACCATAAGTGGCCTGTCCTCACACAGAGGTCATGCAGCGGGTAAAAGTGTAGCTGCTTCCTAACTGGGGGGTGCTCCCCTTAATCCTCCAGGGCTTCAAAAAAAGACCCCTTTCAATGCCTTGAACTTTGTTCGGCACTGTTTGAGGGTCCTCTTGAAGCCCTGGTGATGAAAGGCAGTGGAAGCCTGGTTGAAATTAGGGCGATTGGTGCTCATCATCACCCTTCTCATGGTTGCTTCCTTGGTGAGGGCATCAAGGAGAATGCCCACCTCCTGGTTGGACCATTAGGTGATCTGGATGGGCACTATCCTTCTGGCCACCACCATCATCCTGGAGGGCTGTGGAGGATTGTAAGGGCATTTATATGTAATATAAATTGGCCTTACCTGACCAATGGAGACCCTCACAGAACAAGTTTGAATTGGGGCCCTCTGGGCTAACAATTGTTACTATCAAATGGGCCATTAGGGAAGGCTGAATTTCAGGGACTGGATACATTGTCAGAGAGTTGGTTGGTTGTTGATGCACTGTATCTGTCAGTAGTCAGGAAAATCAGCACCGGGTGACCCTTCCATGCCCTTTTGGTAGTGTATGTGTGTGTCCCTGAGGCATATGGTTAGGAATGACAGCATACGAGCATGAATGATAGCCATACACAGACCGTGGATGATAGAAAATGTTTATTGAGCTGCTTATCATATCACAGTACACTAGTGCCCTAGGATCACAGCTAGAGGAGAGGGGATGCTTCAGATCCTCCCAGTGACAAGGAAATCTGCCAGGGCTTCCCTCACAGCCTCCCCTTCTCTCTGCTTCACAGTGTCATTGTCCACCATGGGTGGGCAGCACAAAGTGGGGCCTGTAGTATAGTCCCTAGTCCAGCACCTTGCACTTGGTCTCACAGAGGTTGTGGATGATGATACATGAGACAGTGAAGGGGATGACGTTCTCCTCTGCCACAAGAAGTGGGGCAGTGAGGAACCTCCATCAAGCCTTCAGCCATCCAAATGCCCTTTCCACCACATTCATAGGATGATTCAGCTTCTTTTTGAATAGTCTCTGCTTGGCATTGGTGGTGCCCTGGCAGGGGTTCATGAGCCACTTCTGAATGAAGTAGGCACTATCAGCGAGCAGGAGGAACTGATCTGTTGGCCCATCTAAGGATGGTAGGATCATGGCCGCTGGGTCTATATATTGGTTATGTGTAGTCTATTGAATTGAACTTGTTGTTTTGTTTTAATAGTTTTAATCCTCATTGATTTAATACTGTTTTAAGGGGGGAGGGGTTTTGGGATCGGATTTGTATATGTTTTACAGTTGTAAGCCACCCTGATTGGGTTACCAAAGGGCGGGATATAAATAAATATTATTATTATTATTATTATTATTATTATTATTATTATTATTATTATTATCAGGGTGGTTGTGGGGTTTCCTGGCACCCTTGTAGTTGCTTTTGTGGGTGAGTGCCCAGATGGCCATGGCAACCCTCTTCTGAATGGGGATGGCTTTCCTCATGACAGTGTCTGACCTTTGCAGTTCAGGACACAGTATATACACTAGCCTGTGGAAGAGGGCACGGGGCATTCAGAAGACTGTCCTCCATTGCTTATCAGACCATATGGATGTGACAAACCCACCCCACCAGTCAGTGCTTCTGGGGACATCCACCAGTGGCCTGGGCATCTCTTCTCTGGCATTGGGAGGGCAGCAGCAGCAGTACACTGCAGAATGACAGTGGCACCTACTCTTGCAAATGTCTCTTCTGTTTCCTCTGTGTCATTACTATCGTCCGCCTGTTGCTCTGGTCAGTGGATTCATCATTGGTTCCTCTGCCCATTCATTGCAAGGTGAGTGCCAGTGCAGGCCTCATGGCTGACGTGGCATCCATGATGTCACTGCCTTACAATGAGCAGGTGCACAGCAATACCAACATAGCTATTAACATGGCAGTGAGTACTTCATTGTTCCTGCACCTGAGGGCATGGAAAAAAATTAAAGCAGCACTGTGGCCTTCACAGTATCCTCAGGGCCAGTGGTGTGGTTGGTGGGGCTTCTGGACCCACCATCTCTGGACATCAGATGGTGGGCCCATCTGTTTAGTCCCTAAATCTCCCCTGAAGGTTTTGGAGCTTGGGCTGGCTCATATCATGTTCATCACATCCTGTTTGTCATTTGTGCAGTCCTTTCAATATATATGAATGGAATCATTTCATAAACTGTTCTCCTGCAATTTATCTCCTGTCGTTATTTCCTGATGAGTTTGTTATCACACCATATGTCTTGGCCCAACTACAGGCCATGTGATCCAATCAGAAGTTATATTCTGAGCCATTTTGCTCTGTTCCTTTGGCTATATTAAGTTCTTTTGGATATGAATCCACTCTTGGGATTTTATTTGCTGGGAGGAATATGCTTCTATCAGGGACAATTGACCTGGAAAACTGTAAGGGATTAGTTAATAAATAACTGTTTCCATTTCCCTTCCCTGTTGAAAGTATTTCTGATACTACAGCTTTAACATTCCTACTCTCCAACCATGATTAAGAAAATGGGGGAATAACAGTAGTTGTGTCCTTTCTCATACATGGATTACAGAGATCAGATAACCATGGCTTATTACATTTCCTGAGTCAGAGTGGTGTAGTGATTTGAGCGTTGGAGTACAGCTCTGGAAATCAGGGTTCAAATGCCATTTGGCCATGGAAACCCACTGGGTGACCTTGGGTGAGTTACATTCTCAGCCTCAGAGAAAGGCAATGACAACCCCTTCCAAACAAATCCTGCCAAGGAAATCCCACGATAGGTTACCATAAATCAGAAACAATTTAAAGGTGCTCAACAACAATTACATCTCCACCAGTGTTTATACTGAAGTGAACAGCTTAAGAGCAAAGGTTGAATCAAGTTTTACAACCTTTGGTTAAATCTAGCCCAGCTTCACATTTAGTAAAGATATAAGTTCTTTGTGCCCAATTACTTTCAAGCTCTGTTCATAGCACACAATTTGAAAACCTATTATTTTGCCTTTAAAATAGAATTAATATCATTTGTCTTGACCTTTGTTATTGGTAATATTTTTATGCTTTGTGAAATGTTCTCAAATAACAGGAAGAAGGGTGTGATATATATGTATATGTACAGAGATATGATTGAAAGGATGTGAAAGAGATATTTAGCTTTTTGAAGTTAAAGTATATAATGAAAATTGCAGTCTAGTTCTCCTTTTGTCAAACTGGCAACATTTTAGCAGAGGAACAAATAAATGAGTCAATGGGGTTTCATGCCTGAATGCAATATATAAAAGTAAAAGACACCAAACAGAAAAGGTTGCAGAGAAACAGCTGTCCTATGAATAATGATGAAATCATATTTGTGACATGCACTACATTGCTTGAAAAAGATTTTCCTAAAAGTGCAGATACCTTTATTTGCCCAATCTCAGTTTTAGAAACAGGTAGATTAAGCTGGATGTTAATAGGAAATATTTCACATTCTCTTTGGAAACTGAAATATGTCCAGGGTCTAGTTCCCCTTGCAATCAAAATATGGGAATAGAGTTGCCGAATGAAATAAGGGACAGGACTGTGTAGTTCTGTGGAAGCAGGAATTTCGACAGGTGTTTCTTGTCTTGCAAGCAATACCTGTTGAATTTCCATCTTATACACCACCATTAAATAAACAGGAGCTCTGCCCCTTATTTCATCTGGCAACCCTACATGAATATGAAATCCAAGATTTTTTTAAGAAGAGACTATGGGCCAGAGCAGATAAGCAGGAAAAAGTGGCTTGATCCTGCTTTTTCCAAAAGCAGGTCAACCCCCTGCTGTCTCTATGGTCTGTTCCTAAGACTGGCTGAATACCCACAGGCAGACCACACAGTACGGTGTCAAGCTGTGCCACTGGGTTTTGTTGGTTTTTTTGCTCTCGATCATTCATGTGTACTGTCACACAAACACGCCACCTGCGACCTCCAAGTATCTCCCATGTCTGACCAAATGCCATCCATTGTATGACCATCCCTTTGATTAGCCACACAGTCACATGTTCGATGCTCTGCCAGTGCAGTGCATAGACGCACAAGTGATACATTGGCAAACACAATTATGGAGCCCCCTCCATACATGCCCCCTTCAGTCCACGCCCCCCCTGTTAGACTGTCTGATTTGTGTATATTGTAATTACATCTATTAGAGTTCTCACACTAATTTTTTTGCTTTGCTGCATCCCTGCACAGGTGCTAGGCTGTTTATATGCAGGCACAAAAGTGTGCATTTTCTGAGCTAAACCAGAGTATCCTGACTTGTTTTTGCTCTGTTTTTTAGCTCCAGAGTGCTGCTTCATTTCGGTTCCTACATGCTTTGGAGGTAGGCTTCATAAAATGTCCTGCCTTCAAAGCAGCTGGAAGCTGCTTTATTTTGCCCATCTGTTTCATTCCTATGACTGTCATTCTGTTCTGTAATCAGTATTTTTGCTACTATATGCTCATTGTTTAACTGCTTTCACTTCTCTCTAGGGCAGGGGTAGGCAACCTTTCTCCTTTAAGGGCCAAGGAACTTCAGCTCCCAGAATCCCAGCAGCTATTGGCCAACATGGGACTATTGGCCAACATGGCTGAGGCTTCTGGGAGCTGAAGTCCCTCGGCCCTTAAAGGGGAAAGGTTGCTGCTCTAGGGGCTGCAAGAAAAATAAGCAACTGGAAAAACCAAGGGAAATCCATTAGCCCTCATCTTCACTAATATTACATCATAGCTTCATGAATTATTGTGGTGTAAGTTGCCATTGCAATACACCTTTTTTGGTTGTTGCAGACTATTGAATTCTATACTGACCACACACAAAAATCAAAATCCCTCCCAACCAACCTCCCCCCCCCACAAACCAAAACCCAGCCATCTATGTCCTGGTTGTGGAGAACAGGAATGAGCAACAAACAAGCGTCCATCTATTTTTCTATAGCAGGCAGAGAGAAATTACCCTGTTATGATTTTAGTAGGTTTGGAGCCAAATATTGCAACCCTGTTCTGGCTCTTTGTACACAGAAATCATTATTGCAGTCCCCCTTCCCAACCTGCTGAACTGAATGGGACACCCTGAGATCATCCTTTTCCACAGCTTCCACCACTTGATGAATTAGAATCAGTTCCCTTAGCAACACACCAGGACTTTGCTAAATGATTTATAGGATTTCTTTTCCCTTGCCAACTTAGGTAAGACCTAGCCAAGCCAAAGGACACAGAAAAGGAGTGTGAGAGAGGCAAATTACTTTAAAGAAAAGCTTTATTCTAACTAAGGAATTCTAGAACAAAGGATATCATTACATGCAGGACCTCCTTGTCCCACAGACACAGACAAATGTAAGTTACAGAATACAGTCATTTCAGCCAAGCAAGTAAAATAATCAAAAAGACATAATGCCACTAGCTAGTACATGTTTCTAACTCCTTACAGTCAGGTGGGAATTTGTAGTCCTTGATGATCCTGGACATCTGGGAGCCTGGACTCCTTTGTCCAGCTCAACCAGCTCCTTAAGGTCCACCTCAGGGCACACAGCCCAATAGATAGATAAAAGCAAACCCAAACAGACTCAAATCTTGTGGTGTAAAGAGGCTTTTAAAAACTTTTGCTTAGAAGAATCTCAAAAGTTCCCAGTTCTACCCAACTGATTGGTCAGTTGGTAGCTCATCAGCTGTGATGTAAACCCTCATTAAAATGCACCTCCCCCCAACTTTTAACCCTTTGTTGTCTGGGAGAAGTCCTCAGATGAATGGGGGGACCCCATTCATCACAGTCCCAGAGGACCCTGTGATGCCAGTCACTGTATATCCAGCTGTAGGTGGGACACTTGTCTGCTGTCCTCCTGGAAAGTGGCTGCGTTTGCAGTGAGGCTGTCGATGAAAAAAAGGTGTGATTGGGGAGGTATGATGGGAAACTATCATAGCTCTGGCTTGTAGCAACCTGTCCCAGTGCAGGACTGCAGCCTTTAAGTTTTGGTTAGGTGTTGTTTTTTTTACCAAGTATTGCTCTGAAAGTACAAGCCTGGTAAGAATTAGTATTTGATTTGGACTTGACCAAGAAAACTTGATGTAGCATCTGTATGCTTTGAGGGGGGAAACTGTGCCATTGTGAAAGCTGGAGTGAAAATGAACAGTATCTGGTAAAGAAATTTGCCTTTTATTTTTGTTCCCCAAATTTTTGGTTTCATGAAATAACACAAACTGTTTTTCCTTTCCTCTTACATGTATTTGCAACAAAAACTGTGATGTTCCTCAAACAAGATAATGGGCATATTTTATTCTTCCAGGGAGATTATTGCCATATTTGTGAATCAACTCTATTTTTTAAAAAAGTGATGTTGAAATTTTTTTCTTCTGAATTATGGAATTTACTCAATGGCTTTTCCTATGCTGGTCAGCTGCCTCTTAAAATGAGAGAATCAGTTATTGTAGAAGCCATATGGCTGAACTGGTGACTCCCAAACAATCAGCTACCTATGAAAAAGATGTGGGATAACAGGATCAGTCTTCAGGAACATATTGTTCAACACTTGTGTTGTATCTTTTCTTGGTTTTTAAAATGGTTTTCATGGACTTCTGTATTAGCAAGTCACTTCAGAATTTGGTCAAAAACATTCAGGAATATTACCTGCTCAAAGGAGAAATTCCCATCCCTGTAAATGTCTGAAAGTTATCCTTTGTGTAACTGAATTGGCCCAGTCATCCAGAGAGTTTATCTTATAATGAAATCACTCAACACAGCAAATGTTCTGTTAGCCACATTGCAAACAATCTGTAAATCTGGGTAAAAAAAAATCCTCTATGTTGGGCACACGGTTTGGGGGGAATGTTCTGTGGGCAGTTCTTGGTATGCAATAACAGGGACAAAGTGGGTTTAAGAGAAAAGCAGAAACTGAGCGAGAAGCCTAATCTGTAGTGAAACAGGGATTTAATGAGTGGTATAAAGTATGGTATGAAATATTACTTCCATATGCTCTAAAAAGCCACAAGTTGAACAGGAGGCAAGGTAGCCTATCAAACTGGTAACTCAAAATCTGAGGTTGGCACTTTAAGCCATGACCAGCATAATAAAGAAACCACTTGAGTGCTTCAAAAACCTGGAGGTGGGGAAAAGATAACCATTACTGCAATCAATGTCTGACAAAAGATGTGAGGCAGAATTGTGGTGCTTTCTTTTAACAATACCTCATTTAGCAATCTTGAATTATTAGTGTGTTTGAAAATATAACTCAGAAACATTCCCAAAAAAATCTGCTGAAGGAGAGTATAACATACCTGTTAAAATATATTGATGTAGATGTTGTAATGATGACTTAACAGAGGTATGGATTGTATTTTTATTTTCTGTCTTGTAATTTAATTTACTTTTTTAAAAAGACCCAAACTGTATATTGTGGGTTCTAAGTATAATAAATAAATAAATAAAAGTCAGCAGCACAGGATTGCTAATGGATTCCTCAAAGTGCTGGATGTCTACCAAGACCTATTAGTCTATATCAAAATATTGTGCATTATTAATGAAATGAGTCCTTTTGAAGCAAAATCTGTTTGGAGTTACTTAGTATTTTCAAGTGTGTCATATAATTTTAACTTCAAGGACTTTTAATTCTTCAAATATTGAACTCTCCTACTAACAAAGGAATGACCAGCAGTGCAGGATGTGATTATTTGCTGTTACTTTGTTTTAATGTCTGTCGAGGCAAATGTGCCATACACCATGCTCAGATTTAGGTTTTTGAAAACAATAACTGGATTGTTTAAACTGAGAAGCAAATAACTTCCTGTCATTAAGGTTTATGAGGAGAACCCATACCAGACATCTGGATTGCAACAGCAATTTATATTCCATTGATATATAGCCAAAGTCAACAGAAAAGATTGGGATGGATTGAATGTATTGTGCTTTGATAACCTCTTGTCTGTATTTTATAAGGTGTGCAAAGAGTTGGTTGCTCTAATTTGCACTTGGTGAAAATTTGTCAAGAACTCACCCATCTTTGTATATCTTAGATAACAAATTACACAAGGAGATAACCAACATTAATGAAATTTAAAATAATTAATGTTTTCTTTGTGTGGTGTACACAGCAATAGTTTGACAAAGTAATAGTGGTACTGTAGATTGATTAATTACTTTTTCAACTTCAAGTACTGGCCATCAGTAGCACCAAGCTGGGAGCATGGCATTTAGTGACTCTGCTTTGAAGTTAGATTGCTATACTTCATGATGCATTTATCAATGGAAATTAGAAAGTTGTAAATGATCAATTCTAGCTTCATTATAAGGGTTCTTCTGAGGGTTCTGCTTTACAGACACCTCCCTTGTTGATTTGTGTAATGTAAATGTAGCAGAGATCAGAAGACTGCCTCCTTTCACCATCCATCCATGAAGACACATTTGTAAATCCAAAGTAAAGCTTTATTATTGCATAGTAAAAACAGAAAAGAACTATGTACAATCCATCTTGCAAATGATAGAAACCATAGGTTTGGAACTTGTTAAGTTGAAAGCAAGGCAAGTTCTTAACAAAGAAGAACAAAGGAACCCTTGGCCCAACCCAGAACTCCACCTCCTGGATGGCATCCTACATAATGATGGGATGATCAGCTTTGTCCCAGCCTCTAGATCAGTCCCTAGGTGTGTGTCACTCCCCATGTGACCTGGTTCTCATGCAAACCAGATGAGCTCATATGTTTACCTTCTATCATCCTGTTTCCCAGGCTCAATGCCCTTGCCTTGTTAATTCAGTGTGAGATTGTGTTGGCTTTCCACAACCTGCAGGCTGAGTCCTCTTTGTTTACTTAGACACTTTTCTCAGAAGAGATTTTTTCACACACACATCTCTACATTTCCACTTTGACTGCATATCCCATCCATATTCCAACATCCCTTTCCCCTACAGTTCTGGGAGAAAAATTAGTTAAAAGAGATAAGTGCTTAGTGTCCTCATACAAATGGCAGAGGCAATGAAGCTACCAAATATTTGTTTGTTTTATTAGTGTACTGCCCAGCCTTGTTTAGCAGAATCATTGACCATCATTCATGATTGTTTAGCTTCATATGCTCTGGATGATGAATAGTTACTTGTCTGGGTGCTCACATGATCCTCATGTTTTGCATAAACCTCAGTTGAGAGAGCATGCCTTTCCTCACTGGCCTTCAAACACAATTCTCTGGATGTGTTAAAAAACTGGGCTGCCCTCCAGACTCCCTTCACCACCACTCATGATTTTTATGTACAATATGTATCCCATACATTAAATCAGATTGTACCAAACATCCCTACCAGATTTGGTAAAAACCAGCCATTCATTCATGTGTGATGTAGCAAAAGAAAGATAAATAAAGACAACTAATTCTGCTGGTACAGTTAAAACAAAACTTCAAAAACAGTGTATTTTTAAAATTCAGTTCATCAAAAATATTCCAAATGGTGTGCAATAGTACTCTGTGGGGATGAAAAAAAAAATGCAGAAGCCCCACTAAAGTGTGTTTTCATGCACAGCATATATAATCCCAAATATACTTTGCAAATTTGATGAAAATCTATCCAGCAGCTTTTGTGTGATGTGGCGACTGACCAAAATTTAATTTAATTTATATAGATTAGCTATGGGCTAAATCCAAATTCCATTTAGAGAAATCAATGGAACTTCCATAACTTGTGGCCAACAAGTCCCATTGATTTTGATGGATCTGTTCTAGTTGGGACTAGCACTGGATTCAGCTCTACATTTATATTTTACCATTCCTCCAGTGAGCTTAAAGTGGCATCCTAACAAGCCCAAGGTTCCCCCTTCTCCCACATTTCATAGCTCAGTAGTGTCTGACCAGGATTTGGGAAATCAAGATTCTGTTCTACTGAATAGTACCTATATCTCCAAAGTCCCAGTCCAACACTGTAACCACTACACCTCAATTAATGATAGCCAAGGGGTAAGACTGTAGCCTTCCTAAATACCTTAAAGGCATCAGATTGTGTCTCATCTTGGAAGCTAAGAACGATTAAGTCTGGTTAGTTCTTGGATGGGGAGCCACCAAGGAATACCAGGTACTGGTGGCCATATTTCAGAGGATGGCTACATCTGAGTATTCCTTGCCTATCTCCCCCCCCCCCCCAAGAAATTCAAGAGGTTACCAAGTCAACAGGTGACTTGAAGATACATGCACGCATCATAGGATGGTAACTCATCACTATCTGGAATTCTTTGCAGTGCATGGGACTGGTGATTGCACTCAGCATTCAGTTGTTCAAAAACAATGGCTTACATGTGTGAAACAGGGAGTGTTAATGTCAAACAATACAATTAGAGCATGCACATCACATTATAACACAAAATACGATTTTGCAATTCCCATAATCAGTGTGAGGAAGTGAGGCTCTGTTATTAAGCTCCACAGAGTGGTATAATTGTTTCTGGTCCTCAGAACTTTTAGCTATTCCACTGAATCAATAATATATATGAGTGTTGGCTAACCTAGATTCCCATTGATTTAGTGGACATACTCTTGAAACTAGTAACTAGAGTTAGACATAGGTCTTCTGCGCATATGGACAGGGCAGATTTCTTGGTTATATGTGCTGTGTTACTGATGCCTGATTAATATGGTTGGTAGATCTATATGTCACCAGGAGTAATGTGGTAGTAGTCATTGATACAAGCAAATGACGATATATAGGTAGGTACACCTGTGGATCAGCTTCTGCTATGCTTTGTCTAATAAAAATTGTCAAGAGGCTAAAGCAAGTCTGTCAAGAAAATTTAGAGCTTTTGGGCACTCTTTAACTTAGGAAACAAACAGAGGTGGTGCAACACTTGTGTAAAATGATGTATATTGTAGAACAAGTGAATGGGAAGGTTTTACTCTTTTGTCATAATACTAGAATGTGAGGCTGTCCAAGGCTGAATGGTGAGAGACTCATGACAGATAAAGGCATGTACTTCTTCACACAATGGAGGGGGGGATGCAGACCAACACTTTAGGCCAGCCTGGGAGTGGAGTTGGGGTGGGGTGACCACACACAGGCTGCCCCAACTCCACCCTGATGCCACGCGCCTGACTGCAGCGTACAGACATACTGCACCAAAGGAGCACAAAAGAGCCGCTGTGGCAGCTCTAAGGGTGGCTTTTTGCTGCCCCCAAAAGGAGCATCATTTGCCCACTCTTTTGGGGGAGGCAAAAAGGAGGATTAGGGCCACAGCATGTGGTTGCTGTGATCCCGATCTGCTGCAGTCCCGACTTGCCACTCCCGGGGCAGCAGAGAGCCACCCCTTACGGGCTGTCTGCATCGGCCCATAGTTTGTGCTTCTAAAAACCTGAGGATGGGCACTCTGACACATTCCAACACTCTGGCTAACAATCCACCTTTTAGACAATTTGTATTTTGTCATTTACAAGGCCAGGCTTAATGATCCTTTAGCTAACAAAAACACCTCTGTTGGGAGATGGAATTAGTAATAGATTCAAACTTCTATCTTATATGGAAAGGGATAAATATTCATGCTTTCATCATTTGTTAATCACACTGATTGTGTAGGCTACATAATGTGTCAGAAGTATATGTATAGCAATCTTGAGTATATATGTATCTAGGAAAGGGACTTAGGACCGATTCAGACTGGTACTTTAGGCCAACCTGGGGGTGGAGTTGGGGCGGGGTGACCTGCTTACCGGATTCTGCCCCGAATCCGGGTTCTGCCCCGATTCTGTTCCAACACCACATGCCCAACTGCACAGCGTGTGGCATCAGGGCATCCCATTGGCACAGCGTGCACACATGCTGCGCCAAAGGGGCACAAAAGAACTGCAGCAGTGGCTCTAAGGGCGGCTTTTTGCCACCCCAAAAAGGAGTGGCATTTGGCCTCTCTTTTTGGGGTGGCAAAAAGGGGGATTGGGGCCACGGCATGTGGTTACCACGGACCCAATCCACCACTCCCAGGGCCAGCACAAAGCCACCCCTTACAGAGCCATCATAATCAGGTGTTGTTATTTTTAATTGACATATTTATAGATTGCTCATCCACCCTTGAGGTATCTGAGGCAATACACAAAATTCAAATAAAACAGCAATACATACATACATACATACATACATACATAATAAAATTAATAACTGTGTTGTTATTTGCTATCAAGTCAACTTTGACTTATACCAGCTCTACGAATGGGAGATCTCCATGAGCCCTAATTATCAACTGCCCTGCTCAGGTCTTCCATTTTGGAGCTGTGGCTTCCTTGATTGAATCAATCCACCACCAGTAGGGTGTCCTCCATTTTTTCCAACTGCTCTCCATTTTACCAAATGTTATCTTTTCCAATGGCTCATGTCATTTCATGATATGAACAAAGTATGATAGACTCAATTTAGTCATCTTTCCTTCTAGTGAGAGTTCAGGCTTGGTTTGCTCTAAGATCTATTTGTTAGTCTTTTTTAAGTGGCCATGTATTCATAGAACTCTTTTCCAGAAGCACTTTTTAAATTGGTTGATTTTCTTCCTGTCAGCTTTCTTCCAGTCTAGCTGTCACACTCATACATAGAAACTGGAAATACTATGGCTATTCTGATTTTAATATTTAATGATATATCTTTACACCACCCTAAGTCTTGGTTACAGAAAATCTTTAACTATTTCAATGTATTTGTTGCCATCTTTAAAGCTATGTAAATAATCTGTGGTTATTATTTTTGTCTTTTTGATACTCAACTCTAACCCTGCTTTTGTACTTTCTTCCTCAGTTTTCCCCAGTATTCATTCTGAGTCTTTGCAATTTTCTGAAAGTAATATGGTGTCATCTGGATATCAGGAAATTTCTAATATTCCTCCAGTTTCAACACCATGGAAAGGTAGTGCCAAAGTGGGAGAATTAATAGTACATCATAATAATATCATAAACACAGAAGACAGAGAAGACATCATGATAAAACTGGGTGATGACATTAAAACCATTAAAAAGCTTGAAGGAACAACACAGACTTTCCTCTCCACCTAAAATAAATGAAGGAGATAGTTTGAGGGAGTTTGATAACTGAGGTGCTGTTATAAGTTGACAGGTTGGTTCTCCACCAACCCACACCTCACTGTCACCTTTTGTGGATACCTACATACACACAAAATCCATCTTTTATTTGATGTATCTTCTATTTCAGCAAACACCCACAGTTGAGTCACCTGACTGAATGGAGAAAGTGTCATTTTAAAATGTATTCCACCCACTGAGGTGAAAAAAGGCTCTTTCAGCTCCCATGGTGAAAACATTAAAAGGTGAGAGAACTTGGATTAAGGTAGGAGTGGGATGATGTTAATATGCTTGTGTGACAAATATGACTGATTTAATTTCTTATTTTCCAAAATTGTTAGGTTTTACATTTCAATAGAATTTCAATGTAAAGCTGGAAAGGAAATACTCTGTCCTTTGTACATAAGCACACACCAGGGTGCCTATTGTCTAGTGAAAAATATTAGACAAGGGTTTGGATATTTCCTCTGAGGCTGCGAGACCTCTCTGGACTTTTATTGTACATTTAAAATGGAGAGGCCTAGGAGCTTATTGCATTAACATAAAACCTATCATCCCTGCTGGGATGCAGCAGGGATGCTGGATGGAGGTGGGAATTGTCTGTAATTCACCACTGATTCTGCTGGGCAACTGCATCCTGGGTCCCAGATGCACCCAAAATCACCCAAAAAACAACTCTGACCACTAGTGACACTTTTATAAATGCTAAAATTATTGCACATTGAATTTTATTGTATTCACCCACCCCTGGACCTGAGACACTGGTACCAACAATGAACAGAGCATGCCAGACAATTTAAGGGTGATGGAAAGACATTGACTACCAGAGTACTGTTGCTCACACTCTGGTTTATTGGGCAGTGGCTGCCACCCTTATACCTCCTCTGTTGGAGTTCCACTACTTAAGTTGGAGGCAAGGAAAAGGGAAGAATGCATTTAGATGCCTTAGCTAGACAGGAGCTCTCTTTACAATTAGCATGCTGAACCATAAAACTCCATTTGTATCTAAAAAGGGAGGATGGCCTGTGCCTGTCTTTAGAATGGAATTCCTCCCTCTCCTCCTTCCTGCAAGCCAGTGGAATAATTTAAATTGTCTTGACTAAGGGCCAAAACAGATGGCCTGTTTGAGCCTGCTTGGGGCTGGCTTTGGGCATGGCATTTAGACACGCCATGCCCCCAAGTGGGAGAGAAGCCAGACCGGTGATTACACATCAGCTGGCTTCTCCCCCACTTGGGGACATGGTGTTTAGATGCCACTTGCCCAAGATCTGGCTCTTCCAGGGGAAAAGCCCACTCTTTGGGAGAAGGGGTGGTTTTTTTCCACTCCAAAAAGGAGTGGATCCTATCCAGTCCTTTTTGAGGTGGAAGATGGCTGGATTGGGGCCAGGCATCTGTTTGCTGTGGCCCTGATCCAGCCTAAAAGGGGAGGCTCTAAGCCACCCCTTTTGGGTCATCTGTATCCCCCCTGAGACTAACACAATTACAATGGGTACTATCAAGTTATACAGGTGACCCTACTGTAGGTGTGTAATCTTCTGTGCAGCATTAGGTGCAAATGAAACACACCTGCACACATATACTCTCTCCCTCTGTGTATATATAATTTGAAGCTATAACAAATTTTTTGGTGGTGAGTAGAAAGGGCCATAAAACACTCAGCTGTCTTTGCTTTCCACAGTGTCTAACAAGGAAGAATGGCCTGTGTTTATCTTTAGAATGGAATTTCCCCCTCTCCCCCTCCCCTCCACTCCTGCCCAATGGAAGTAATTCAAGGTTTCAAGCAAACGGACCCAATAAAGTGGGCCATGGCCATTCTGGCACTGTTCACACTGGGCTGCAGTGACTGCACACATCTGGCCCTGATCTGACCTGTTGCTGCGGTTTTCAATGCAGCCAGCAAAAGGAGCATTCCCCCCCTCCTTTTGTAGCCAAGTTTGGGCTGCCTTAGGCAGCCTTCAGCATGGCTTCTGAACAGTTTCAGGACATATGTCATCTAAATGCCACATCCCAAACATGGCTTGATGGCAGAACCATTTGTTTCTGGCCAAGGTTACCTACATGGAGACTAACAAAAATGAATGGCTGAAGTATTGTTACTGCTATTACCTAAGAAAAAAATCCTAAACATCAAATTTCTCACTGAAGTGCTCACCCATGAAGTATCTCAAAATTTTCACACCTCAGTCAAGTAGGTGCCAAATTTCAGAACTTGTAAATACTTGAACTTGGTTGAGAAAACCAAAATCCCACATGTTTATCGAATAGCAACAAACTTTCATCACATCCCTATTCTTCAGCGAACTTCTGTGTTCTTGAGGATTACATCTGTCTTCTTCTCACTGTGGAACTGCGGTTGGAAAATGCCCAGATGCCCCCTCTACTCTCCTATCCATTAATTGGTCATGAGGGCATATTCTGGTATGGATAAGGTCAGTTGCCTTGAGAGAAATAGTTCTGCAAGAAGGTACTGAATGCCTCCTTGTGCAATTATCTAAAATGCACAGATTCAGGTATAACAAGAAGTATGTCACCAATAGTATTCCAGCGAAAAGCAGCTAAAACTGCATGCCAATAATTGTTCACCAGGGCTATAAGCTCCAGTCACAGAGTTCACTTACAAGTTTAAAGGAAAAACTGGTGAAAGAAATTCTGGATATTAGGAAAGGTAGGGGGGAGGGGCACAACATTACTGCAAGGCCAACACAGTTTGGGTAATATTCTTCTTCAGGAGTACTTCTGCTGTGGTGATGGATAGATACAGGAGAGACTTCCATGGGTCCTACAGTAAGTCCTGTAATAAGCAACTGTGACAGAATACTGGCTGACACCCCCCCTCCTTTGTTTTCTCTGGAGTTCACCCTATGTCCTACCTTACTCTGGCATCAATGTTACTTTTCTAGGCCATGCCCATGTTTTAACACCTGTGTCAACAAAGAACAGATGCCAGCTAATTCTTATCAGAAGCCTACAAGGAAAGCGTGAAAGAAACAGCAACTATTTTCAACAGGATCACATCATAGTGAGTCACACAGGGATACAATCCAGCCAAAGGGGCAGCAGTTTTTGAGACCCATTGATACGAATGAAGAATTAGGTGTACATTTTATCTTCCACTGAAAGTGATTATATTTAAATATGCACAAAATGTTGAAAGCTTTTGCACCAAAAAGTATCATTTGGAAAACAAGGTGGAATCCCAAAGTCACAGTAGCATAATGCTTCTGGACCAAGTAAAGTCTTTAGAAGCAAACTATAAGAATGCTGGAGCAACTTTGAAGAAGTCTTTCATACTTAAAATAAATAAATTCCACAATGTTGCAGCTCACATACCTCCAGATTCTTGTTTGTGGCAGTAAGGTTTCCATTGATAATTTATAATGAACAGGGATTTTAAAAGGTTTTTTTTTACTACAGCTCCCAGAATACCCTAGCCAAGCATAGCCACCATGTTGGCTGGGGAATTCTGAGTGCTATAATCCAAAGTAACTTTGCAAGCTGTAAGCACAGTTGGTACAGAAAAAAGTAAGTAAACTTTGGACACGTTTGCAAATGGGACATGATTCCAAAAAGAAATCTTTCACAGCTTATCTCTGACCATGTCAACTTGGCTCACAAAGTTAGAATGTTGGGCCATTTGCTGGCATTTTGCCTAAACTGTTGCTGGCGCCAGACAGGCTCATCCTATTAGATCAGGCTTGCCTGTGTTACTTGAGCCTATAATTGTTTGTGTGGTATTCTTAGAACATTAACATGGCTGCTTTAGTGTTATTCCAAGTTAATTCATTCCTTTAGATTTATTTGACTTCTTCAATATGGCAATGTGATGAAACTTATTGTTTATTTTGGGGAACCTGGGATAGGGAGGTATTTGAGTGATGGGAATCAATGGGTTTTAGTTTCCTTCTAGTTGCAGAGGGTCCAGCTAACAGGCTAGCCTTTGGATTCAGTAAAGAAACCAGCATAAACATTTACTTTACAGCATCAGCAAAAATACTTCTGTATAACATGTTCTCAGGAAAAGCTTGGGGAAAGCTGCCTATCGTCTCCTATAAGTGTTAATCAGATATTTCTGTTATTTATTTATTTTAAGCATTTTGCACTTCCTTTCAATTATGTTGCCAGTGAGAGCCTATGCTCTCCTGATGGCTCAGGCAAGAGGAGAAGTGGTATCCATCCTCCTTCATTTGCTGTTGCCACCTGCCATTGCTCAACCTTGTCTTTGTCACACTCAAAAGCCAAGACAGAAGGTGGTTTTATAGCACCACTGACCATACAAGTAAGCTTGATAGAGTTACATAAAATAATATTGTGCCTACTGTGGAGAAAGTAGATAGGGTGAAAATTCCCTCTCTCTCCCCCCCCCCCACACACATTCACATACAAACATACACTCACACACATGCACACACCTATAACTCAGGCATATCTGTTATAACTAAGAGACTGAGAAATAGCACAGAGAGTAGGGGGTACCTCCTCACACTATACATAGTTTAAAATGGAATTTGCGGCATCCTAATGTACTAAAGGCTTCCTACTTGGATGGCCTTAAAAGGGTTGTTCAGTTCATGGAGAATTCTGCTAGAACAGTAGAATCCATACTATTAATAAAAGTTGATGCTGGTGGTTGGCATATCAGTAGGGCAGTGAATCTTTCCTGGGTTTTAGTTTGAACTTTAGTTGAACTATCCAATGCACTGAGCCTATTTTGGGAATAGGGTTTAGTATCTTGGTGTAGGTCATTTAAAGTTTGGATTAACACCTAAAACAGATTCACTTCCCCTTGGCATGGAAGCCACCAGCTGCCACTAACTGGCAATGATAATTATGTATAATCTCTATTCTTAGATGAAGTGTGTATTTGAATGCCAGTTGCCAGGAAACATGAGCAGAAACATGCTGTTTCAGTCATACCATGTTTGTGGAGTTCCCTTGAACAGCTAGTTGGCCAATAAACAAACTGAATGTTGATTTAGCTGGGATTTGGTCTGATCCAGCAGGGTTCTTCATATGTTCTGTTTCAAAAGCCTCAAATCACCTCAGTCTTGACTCATACAGCCTCTTTGATCATGCCATTTTCTGTAGCTTCCCTAGCTCCATGGTACCCATGTTGAAATAGGTCAACTAGAACTTGGCTCAGTATGCTAAATATTGGACCACTGTAGAAGTATACAACAGCACAATAAAGCTTGCTGTATTTCAATTCATTAATTGTTCCCACCACTGAATGTATCCCTTTCACTGTTGTAACATGCTGAACTGATTTTTTCAGGAAGGTTTCACAAGGTATCTTTCCTGATAACCATCAAAACGCTACATTTTGCCCTTAAATGAAATGTATTGAATTGTTATGTTTCCCAAAGAGTCTAGAAAGAGAATTTGGATTTCTCCTCCTGTTAGGCAGCATGAAGCCACCCCCTCAGCTGGCAAGTATGGGCGGGGGGGAATATTTCCTCTCTTAGCTGTTTCACCTGAATCTCCTTACCTATTTTCTGTCTTGGAGGACAGAGAACAGTGTGTCTCTGTGTGTCAGTGTGTCACATAACCCATCCCACACACCCCTAAACTGTTCCACAATCCTCAGGAGCAACATGTCCTGTTGCTAATGTTGAAGTGGCTTTCAAATGCCAATCTAGTTGGCTCCTATACACTTAATGGAGTAGCCACCATCTTGTCCTTACCTAAAGAGCTAAATGCCTTAACCTGGACATGCTTCTCTTCATTCTCTGCGTAAAATTTTCATGTTATCTACAAATACAGCTACCTTATAAAGGTCAGAAAAGCCAATTCTTCTCAAAATACACCACTGTATTATGGAAGTCACTGCCACAAGACTGGAGACAGTCACTAGCTGAGTTGGTTTTAGAGGGAGATCAGAGAAATTCATGGAAGAGAATCAAATAGCTATTAGTATGGCCATAAGAAACCTCCAAATTCACACTTAGGTGCCATGACTTTAAATAGGACATGAGGGAATGAAAAACAGTCAGAAAAGTTGACTTCTGTCCTTTTTCTCAGGTTTTCAGAACTACCTTCATGGTTCCTATTAGGAATAGGCATATAAACACTTGGTCTGATTAAGCCATTTACCATTGTGTGGTCTCTACAGCTCTGATTTACAAGGGAATAATGAGTGACTCAAATGAGTACTGTAGATAAAAATATATATAAATGCTGCACTTTTTTTATTTGGATAAAGAGACATATGCCCACATTTTTATTCTTGGCACAAACAGGCTGACATTTTCTGGCAGGTGTGAAGACTGTAGCATTCAAGGAAGCAAATACATGCCTTTCAGATGACAGCTTCCAACCTCTTTCATTTGCAAGAAGCTGACAGTTGGCAGATATCTTTGTAACATGCCAAACCCCAGCCAGATTCCTTGTGAAACAAATCTTTTGGACAAAATGTCAGATTGTAGCTTTGTTTGTCTCTCAGATTACTGGAATAAACACTGTCCAAACTCTGGTGCAGCTTCCTTCCTCTTCTTAATGAAAGCCATGAAGACTTGTCAAGCAAACGACTCATGAGAAATAATGGGCAGTTTTATCCTCATGCTTAGCTCAAGCCAACTGGGAATCCCTTCTCAAACATCTGTATGTCAAAACCACAAGGAGATGTTGATGTTGCTCCTTTGAGCTGGGCAAGGAAGAGTGGAAATGATTTGCAGCTAAGATTAGTAGAACTGCCTTAAATTTCAGCAATCCTTTTTATTGGCCCCAGATCAACAGTTTGCCTTCCTTTGCTGTCTGGAAAATAATTTATTTAGATGCATCAGCAAATGCTGGGGTACTCCTTGATGCAGCTTTGTATGTTATTGGCATATCTATTAGTCAAATGGAGGTGGGAGGTATTGGCTCTCATTCCTTTGGCTCTTTAGTTTGTGTTTGCATGGCTCATTCTAGAAGGTCTAGTGCAGGCAGAAAAGTCAGATAACAGATTGTGCCTCTTTGATCAACAACAATGTGGCCATGTTAGTTAGTCAACAGTGCTTTTTTGACATTACAGACATCAGAAGCCTGATGTATAATGTTTTATCCAGCAGAGAAGCCAGACTTTACTGAAGAGACTAATAAAATACTAGAATTCAATTACATTTTCACTGAAACAGAATTGTAGTTTAGAAGTTAATTCTTTATATAAGCAAGAACTGGCATTGTGTTAAGGCTGATTCATCTTCCATGCATATTTTAATAGAATATCAAGAACTCATAAAGACATTGGAACTTGCCAAACTGTGTAGATAAGAGCTGTTAGATGAACCACCTAAATGACCTTGAAGCAATTTCAGAATTTAACTCATGAGAAAGTAGCACTGTGGAAATAACCATGTTTCATTCCTATGCCTAGTGTTCTCATGCAGTTCAGAATTACAGGATTTTAAGCACACAGCATAATTCTAATATGCAACTGTTTGATCAAAGAAGTGTCAGGAGTAATCTGTGAAATTCCAGAACATAATGAAAAATGACATGTTAGAAAGAAGTCACCCTCTGGCTGCTGAGCTGTCATTTCAAGTCATCCTTGCTGTAGCCCAGATCTATACTTTCCAAGAATGTATCTTATGAAATTCTCTATTTAACATGTTTAGATTGAATGGAAGAAAATATCAGTGACAGGAGCACATAAGGCCACTTTTAAATGAAAAATGCATAGATTCAAGCTCAGTCATGCTCGAGTACACTTATTAAAATAAATGGACCTATTAAAACCAACGACATGTTTAAAGCAACTTTTAGCATGGCTAAGTCTATATCTATAACATTCGATATAATTGCAGAATGCAGTTCTATCTTATACAGCAAGTCATAATTTGTGTTGCCTCAATTTACAATATTTCAAATTTACAACATTTCTGCATTAATACATAAATGGAAGTCTCACCCATAACACATAGCATGTCTGTTGAGTTGTGTAAGTTGGGAGAGTAAGAAGGGGAATGCAAGAGAACAAGGAGAGGAAGGTGAGAGAGTGATTCTGTTTGGAGTTTTGATGTACAGTTTTGAGCAAAAGAAAAAGGTTAATGTGAAGCTGAAGGTTAATTCTTTTATCTGCTTTGGTTGGACAAACAGGAGTGGGAGAAAACAACTGCAGTCTTCGTGTTGCTAGAAGGAAGATGTTTAGAAGGAAGGGAAAACATTAAAATATTGCCATCATTTGGAGAAAGGTGTTTCCTTTTCTTGCTTAGAAGTGAAGGCACAAGTGAGAAGAAGAAATTGAAATCTTTTAGTGTGGCTCAAATGGGTTAACTGTCTGCTTAAGTCATGGTGAGTGGTGCTGGAGAAGAGTGCTGAGGATACCATGGATGGCCAAGAAGACAAACAAATGGGTTCTAGAACAGATCAGGCCTGAACTCTCCCTGGGAGCCAAGATGACTAAATTGAGGTTGTCATAATTTGGCCACATCATGATGAAAAATGAATCATTAGACAAGGCAATGATGTTGGAAAAGGTAGATGGATGTAAAAAGAGAGAAAGACTATGTTAGATGGTTTGGCTTGATCAGGAAGGCCACAGGACTGAGGCTGCAGGATCTGAGCAGAACTGTGGAGTACAGGGGGTCTTGGAGATGTCTCATCCATGGGGTCACCATGAATCAAGGTCAACTTGAGGGCAGTTCACAACAACTACAAATGTGCCCTATCAAGCATCCCCATCAGCTGTGCCTGTGAAGGTAGTAGGACTAAGACAAGGGCATCTCCTGAGGATGTCAGGGCCTAGGTGGGTTCATACAAGGATTTTTGGCCTGTCAGGTATCCTGTACCATTTCTGCTTGGCCTTGTTTGTTCTTTCTAGTTCCTCACTTCAATCTTCATAGACAACTCTGAAAAAAATCTTGCTAAGAAAGCCCCATGATAGCTTAGCCTTGGGGTCTCCACAATTTGAAAATGTCTTGGAGGCACACAACAACAACAACAACAACTTTTATTGCATTCTATATATATATATATATATATATATATATATATATATATATGTACAACAAGAGTACAGTAGTAATATTTCTTTCCACATATCATATCTATAGTAAGTAGAAAAGAGAAAAGTCGCTATATGCTTATATATGATTAATTTTTAGGTTAATCAATAAAGTTCTAAGTGTAACCCAAAATTTGCATCGGCACAAAGGACTCAACACATTGTTATGGGTAAACACT
>CM034708.1:160614113-160628963 GCA_020142125.1 Phrynosoma platyrhinos | reverse complement strand
CCCCCTCCCCCACCATTGTTCTTGAGTCTCTAATACATAGAATAAAAATACATACATCAGTTAAAAATAAAATGTGATTTCCCCACCGGGTATTTCACCTGGTATTGGCTATGTCCTATCTACTTCTCTCTAACTCATTGTGTTCGCTCTTTCCTTTCTTGACTACACTAATTTCTTATTGATCTGGTTTGTCTATTACATATTTATGTTTAGTAAATATTCTTTGATTATTCTCTGTATATATGTATTTCTTTCTTTTTTTCAGCTTTTTATAAATTGTGTCACTCTGTTTCTCCATTCCCCCCCAAAGTAGACTTAGTATTTCCCAGTCTTCTTTTCTTTCAGATAACAATTTACCATTTACCATATGTGTCAGTATATCCATTTCATACAGTTCATATAGTTTTATAAGCCAGTCTTCCACCTCTATCTCTGAAGATGATTTCCACTGTTTAGCAATAACTAATCTTGCTGCTGTAATCGTGTTTAATAGTATTTTCCAATTTTTTTCTTTGGTAGGGGCATCTATACTATTAAGAATGTTTAATAAATATATTTCTAGCTTTAAAGGATAGCTAATACCTAATGTTTCTGTTATTAATTGGTGTATTTTTCCCCAAAATTTTTGAATTGGTCTGCATTTCCACCACATGTGGAATAGTGTTCCTTTGTTTTGATTACACCTCCAGCAAAATCCCGATGTCTTCTTGAAAATTCTGGCAATCTTTTCTGGTGTCATTTACCACCTTAGATAGGTTTTATAGTAGTTTTCTTTTAGTATATTACTATTTGAGAATTTTCGGTATTTTGTCCGTACTTTCTTCCAGTCTTGTAATTGGATCGTATTTCCTATGTTTTGTGATCATGCTACCATCCGAGGTTTTATTACTTCCTCTTCCGTGTCTAATTTTAATAATAATTTATAAATTTTTGCTAATTGTTTACCCTTAGCTGATTGTATAATATCCTCAAATATCCTCAAATTTCCCCTTAGATTATTTAGACTATCATCCTCTGCACACCAGTATAAAATATTAGATAGAGTCTGGGGCCTGTTCATGCTACACAATTATAGCTGTTTGATTCCAGTGTAACTGCCATGGGGATATCTTATGGAATCTTGGGATTTGAAGTTTAGGGTGGAGATTTAGAACTTTCAACAAGACAGTTCCAATGCCTCACCTCAAATTTCTAAAGGATGCAGCTGGGGTGTAGCTATGTCAAGGTGCAAATCAAAGACATTACCCACCAAGTAAGAATTCTTCACCCATCCCATAAAATGTTCTTTCCATCTCCAAGCACAGACAGAATTAGCTGACCATCCCTTATTAACCCTTAAGCAACTTCAGGCACTGTCCCTCCATGCACTGATTGGATAACATGGTTAAATGGTAGAGTGTATGCACCATCTACTAGATCCAGTTTCAGGTTGCTCAAGTTATTATGTCTTTCTTTCTTCCTTTCTTCCTTTCTTCCTTATCAGGTAGCAGGTAATAAAGAGGCCTAAATACCTTGAAGGCACTCCATCCTGTCTGATCTTGAAATATGGTTAGGCCTGATTAGTACTTGGATGAGAGACCACCAAGGAAAACCAGCTGCTGAGGACTATATTTCACAGGAAAGCAATGGCAAACCACCTCTGAGTATTCCTTGCCTAAGAAAACCCTATGGAATTGATGGGATTACTATAGGTCAGCAGGAGACTTAAAGGCATTTACACACATGTACCCAGACAGTAATGTGAAAGAATTTAACTTGAGATCCTGGAAAGCCACTACAGTCAAAGTAGTCAATAACAGATTAGATAGACAGAGTCTCTAAAATATGGCTTAGAAACATTTCATTTTTTGGCTATAAAAACATGTTTGTTGGCTGTGGTAGCCAAGGGGATTCTGGGCACTGTTGACAAAAAAAAGAGAACATTTTCAAGCTTTAGGCTAAAGCAGCTTCTTGTATGCCTAAGAGTTGGCAGATGAAGAACTGAAGCCACAATATTGGCTTAGCTGTTTGTGTGTATTTGTGGCATCTTTCCCTTGCTGTGCTTTTCACTGTGTAAAGAGGCACATGTTCTTTTTACAGCATTTGAAAAGCAGTCCCAGTATCACCATTTTTGTCTGGTTTGTTCCATGAATGCAGCTTGGGAAGAATGGCTCTTATTTCCCAAGTTGCATTTAAGAATCTGTCTTTACTGAGGAAAGGAACTGGACAAACAAGAAATTTGTTATGCAGAAAGGAAGGGGAGAGGAGGCAACTCTCATTATGCTACTAAGTATTATAGAGAATTGTGAGAAAATAGTAAAGTGCCCAAAATATCCTCAAAGTCATAGAAAGTCAATTTGTTTTGTTACTCTACAAGACAATGTTTCTTTACAGATTTACAGGAATAGAAATGGATGACACAAATAGGGAGAGATACTTGGTGCTTTTGTATTTGCCCTTCTCTAAAAAGGGTTGGTTTTTTTGTTGTTGTTTAGCAAACATTTATCAAGAGAAGTCAAAGGCTTTCATGGCTGGCATCCATAGGTTTTTGTGTTTTTTTTTCAGGCTGTGAGGCTGTGTTCTAGAAGAAAGTATTCCAGACATTTTGACTGAATCTGTGGCTGACATCTTCAGAAAATGAAGATGTACCCCTGAAGAATGGATCTGTCCCACCTGTTAGATTTGCAAGAACATTACTGATGCATCCATTAAAACTGGATCCATTTTGGAATTGTGGAACTATAGCAAAAGTATCAGAGTAGCTTCTCTCAAGATGCCAGCCACAGATGCAGGCAAAACATCAGGAATACTTCCTTCTAGAACATAGCCTCACAGCCCAAAAAACCCACAAAAACCTATTTAAGCAAAGCAAAGGAAAGCAGCTTCATTTATATACCACTTCATACCGCGCTATGCAGTGTCTAGGTGGTTTACAACTGTAAGCTCACTGCCCCCCAACGGTTGGGTACTCATTTTAGCAACCTCGGAAGGATGCAGGCCTGAGTCAAGCTTGAGCTTTGGCTAGTACTGAACTGCAACCTTGTGGTTTATGAGTGAGTGGCTGCTCTTTCGACTGTGATTCTAATTTTCCACATGAGCTGAGGGGTCAGGCCATATTAAGTACCTGTGTTGAAACAAAAATGTCAAGTTAATGACATTGCATAGCCACAGTTGGGCGCCATGCAGCCCAAAGGCCGTATGCAAGACACAGCCATGGATGGCACCACCATGGCTGACATCACCATGAATTCGCAGTGCGAGTTTAACCACTGCACCACTAGGGCTCCTATCAAAAGCATGCTGCATATTCCATCAGAATCATCACCTTATGCCCAGAGTAGCTGCCCAGACACTACAGTATTGTAATGTAAAGGACTGAATGGTTTTTACTTTTGCTATAGTTCAACAGTTCCAAAATGGATCCAGTTAATATTCTTGCAAATCTAACAGGCGGGACAGATCCATTTTTCAGGGACACTTTCTTTTTGCTTTGCAACTTAACATAACCCCCATTTTCCTTTTATTGTCAGGCAAAATTTTATTTTTGTTTAAGCAGGCCTTTTACAGGAAATGTTCTTATTTAGATGTGGATGGTTTTAAAAAACTTTAGTATGACTATTAAATTATTTCACAGTTAGCCCTCTTTATCCATAGATTCTGCATCCACAGATTCAAAATATGTATTTTTTTAAAAAAAAAATAAAAATCCCAAAAGCAAACCCTGAGTTTGCCATTTTACATAAGCGATACCATTTTACTACACTACTACACTATTGTATAAAACGAGACTTGAGCATCCATATATTTTGGTATCTAGAGAAAGACAGCATATAATAAATAAATAAATAAATAAATAAACTGAACATGGCAGCTACATTTTTTACATTTTTACATTTTTTATTATTTATATTACATTTATATAATATTTTATTTATGTCTGTAGGTGTATATATCTTATTAATGTTCATAATACGTATTTTATGTATTCATATGAATTTGGGGATATGGTCATTTAATATGGTCATTGACTGCAATAAAACGATTGATTGATTGGCAGCTAGAAACAGCACAGTCCATTCCAAATTAGGAATGCCTCTGTCTATTCATTTCAGTGAAACCTGTTGACAATTATGTTTGTTAAGAGCTGCCCAAATTTTGAGAATTTGTTCATAACTTTCAGAGGAAGAACATGAGATTTTTGAAAAAATTAATGTAGGAAAAAATGAAGTTGACAGATTGTTTCATATCCAGTACATGCTATGTTTTGGGAGAAAGGAGATTGTTTACTTTCACCTTTCTTTGGATTTCATGGGGCAGGCATGAATCTTTTACTGCCACTTGCTGGATATCTGTGTCATTGCAATCAACAAATTTTCATTCAGATTGCTTTCTAGGAGAGAACTGAGAATTCAGCTTAAGGTATCTTTGTCAAGATGAGAATATATATATTTATTATTGGACTTCAGGCATTTATTGCTATTTCTTTTTAGGAAGAGGACACCAAAGGTCCATTAATCCAGCATTTTGTTTCTAGAAATTGCCATGAAGGGTGCTTTCAGAAGAGCAGCAAAGATCATAAGAAGGGTGTGAAGACTGTGTAGAATGATTACTCCACTGAAATCTTTGTTAGCCAATTATTTTATTATATAGGTGTTTGTTTGTTTTTGGAAACCAGTTTGGCACACTTAAATGAAAAGTGGAATAAAAATCCTCTTTAACTGTAAACAAATAAGGTCATTTATTAATCAGATAACTAACAGATAACTAGACCAGATAATTAAACAAACAGTCTGCAAGCATTTAGAAAACAATGCCATAATCACACAAAGTCAACATGGATTCATCAAAAACAAGTCATGCTAGACTACAAAATTACCAGCTTGGTAGATGAAGGGAATACTGTGGATGTAGCATATCTTGATTTCAGTAAGGCCTTCAAGAAGGACGTGGTGGCTCAGCAGTTAAGACCCTGAATCTGGGGATTGCAAGATCAGCAGGTCATCAATTCAAGACCGAGGCGCCAGTGGCATCCCTAGGGTCGGTGTCACCCAGTGCAGGAACTCATGGTGTCACCCCCCCTTCATTGACCTTCTCATTTCACACCATACAGAATCCTTAGTAATGCTTTTTTGCACTAATGTTACTCGTAAATCATAATTCCCATATATACCAATGAATATCATGCTAATAATTGTGGCATAAACAACTAGGAAAATTAAAATTATACCTTCAAATTGCAATATCATATGCATAACCTAAATGTATTTATATATACATAGTGAATATTGGTTAAAATGTGCTGTTTTTAAAGTTTTAAAAAAATAAAATAAAATATTTTTTAAAAAATTGAAATGTGAAATTTTAATTTTAAAAAGTTCTGAGGGGCCTCCTTTCTTCTCCTGCTGAGCTTCACCTCATTCTCACCATCTCTTAAAGTATTTTAAAGAGATACAGACAAATGCCACAATGTTTCTGCCCAAATACGGGTGTTTGAGCAGCAGTGGTGTCATTTCCCTTAAAGTGTCACCTGATGTGGTCTGCACCCCTCACACCCCCTAGTGACACCACTGCCAGGTGCCGCCGTGTGATGGAATGAGTTCCCATCACCAGTCCCAGCTTCTTCCAACCTAGCAGCTTGAAAACATGCAAATGCAAGTAGATAAATAGGTACCATTTTGCTGGGAAGGCAACAGAATACTGTGAAGTCATGCTGGCCACATGATCACAGAGTTGTCTTTGACTACAATGGCTCTTCAGAGATGGGCACTGCCCCCTATAGTTGGTCACAACTAGACAATCTTGTCAAGGGAAAACTTTTACATTTACTTTTTTCCCTGGCAAAGTCCCTCATAATATCCTTGAAAATGAACTAGTAAGAGAGAGGCTAGATGAAAATAGATGGATAAGATATAAGGAATTAATTAACATTGAAAGGGAGACTGGTAGAATTTAAAATGCAAGAGGAATTAATAAGTAAAGGTTATAAGTGTAGTTGGTTTTTGCATAGGCAACTCAGGGAAAGATTTATTCATGACAGAAATAACAAAGGCATAGGAAAAGCTGAGATTGATTTTGAGAAGATCATGGAAAAGGGAAAACAAGCTAAGATTTCTCAGTTTTATGAGCTCTTGTTAAAGTTAGAACAGGAGGATGAAGCAATTAAAGTTAATATGGTGAACTGGGCTGTTGACTTAAAACAGGAGATACCACTTGAACAGTGGGAGAAATGTTGGACCCATAGAATTAAACATTCTCTAAGTTATGATTTAAGGGAGAATTTTCATAAGATGCAACATCGGTGGTATCTGACCCCAGTGAAGTTGGCAAAAATGTGTAAGGGTGTTAATAAGATGTGTTGGAAATGCCATGAAGAGGAGGGCACCTTTATACATATTTGGTCGAATTATAAAGTTGCAACTCAATATTGGAAAAATATACAAAAGAAGGTCACTCAAATAATCCCACTAAAAGGATGAATGGACCCTAAATTTTACCTGTTATGAATGACTGATAATATTGAACTAGAAAAAGATTATGGTAAGCTGATATTTTATATAACCACGACCTCCAGAATGGTGTACGCGGCCAAATGGAAATGTAAAGATTATCCTAGTGTGAAAGACTGGATATATAAATTAGTGGATTGTGTGGCTGCATATAAATTGACTGTATATCTGAGAGGGGGAAATTGGAAGAAAATCTGGGAGCCTTTAAATAACAATTTGAAAAATAGTGAATATGAGACTTTGACTGTATATTAATGGACTAAATTTATTTTTTTCTTTTAGCAGGGTCTCAGATTATTAAGCAGTATTAAGAGACATAAAAAGAAAAGACTCAAAAAGACAAAGAAAAAAATGTTTTAAAGACTTCTGTCTCATTAAGGAAAGTGCCAGAAGGGATAAAGAAATGGCATGAATTATAATGCTAAACTAGTTATAGCATCAAAGATGAAAGTAGAAGATGTGAATAGAGCACTCTAGTCAAAGCTCAGGGAGTTTTTTTCCCCCCTGTTGTATGTTATTGTGTTACTGGTCTGGAGGTAATAGGGGAATGGATGAACGAGAGTGGATGTTTACTTAGATTTACATATAGGTTTATGTATAAGTGTAAATGTATAAGTGAAGTGTTTGTTTTGTTTTGTTATTGTTATTTGTTTTTAATATACGAATAAAGTCTTAATAAAAAAAAGAAAATGAAATAGTAAAAGGTGGGCTGTTAGGTAAAGTTATAATTGGTTGACTGGCCAAACCCAAAGAATGCTTACCAATGGCTGCTCTTCATCCTGGAGAGAAGTGACCAGAGAGGAACCACAGGGTTCTGTCCTGTGCCCAGTGCTATTGAATTTCTTTATTAATGACTTGGATGAGGGCTTATGAAAACTGCAGATGGCACCAAATTAGGAGGAGTAGCTAATATTCCAAAGGACAGGATCAAAATTCAAAATACTCTTAATAGATTAGAAAGCTGGACCAAAACTAAATGAAATGCACAGCTACAGAATGGGAGACACCTGGCTTGACAACATGGACATGAGTTAATAGTGTGATGCAGCAGCTAAAAAAAGCCAATGCGATTCTACACATCAATAGAAATATAGTGTCTAGATCAAAGAAAGTAACAGTGCCACTCTATTCTGCTTTACTCAGGCCTCTCCTGGAATACTGTGTTCAGTTCTGGGCACCAGAATTGAAAAAGGATGTGAACAAGCTTGAGTGTGTCCAGAGCAGAGTGACCAAAATGGTAAAGGGTCTGGAAACCATGCCCTGTGAGGAGAGACTTAGGGAGCTGGGTATGCTTAGCCTGGAGAAGAGAAGGTGGCATGACAGCACTGCTTAAATATTTGAAGGAATATCATACTGAAGATGGAGTAACTTTGTTTTCTGCAGCTCCAGAACAAAGCACAGAGCAATTGATACAAACTATAGGAAAAGAGATTTCACTTCAACTTTAGGAAGAACTTCCTGACAATAAGAACCACTTGACAGTGGAAAACAGTGCCTCAGAAAGTGATGAGATCTTCTTTGGAGGTTTCTTAACAGAGGCTGGATGGCCATCTATTCAGAATGCTTTGACTGTTTATTTCTGCATGGCAGGGGTTTGGACTTGATGGCCCTTGAGGTCTCTTCCAACTTTATGATTCTATAATTCTAACTAGTATTTCCTATAATTTGTCTTCAACACCTAACTGTTGAGAAGCTTTCTGTCTTTGAATGGGGAGAATCTATTTAGCTATTGTAATAATATATACTACCAACCCTATATTGTATAATCATTAGTCAGATTCATGAAAGCAATTACCATTCTAGCACTTGTAATCTCAGAAAACATTATTTTAAATTTGGGTGCTAAATAAATGAATTAATTAAGGGATGTCTTCTACATTGTCCTAGGTTTTTGGAAAGTTTGGTCATTCATTCCTCAAGTGATGTTAAAGAATGAAGGAAGAACCTCTCATGTTAGATGATACATTTAGCATACAGCAGCTGTATATGTTTGATTTTAAATTAATTGTGACTTTTAATAAAAGTAAAATGTTGCTTTTTATCTAAAAAAAATTCCTTACTTTCTGTTATATGCATTGAGGCAAATCTTGACTTAGCTATCAATGTTGCAGTGTCTTGACTCAATTCATGACTTGTATATTTTTAGAGACCAGTTTGCTGCCTTAGCTTCATCCATAAATGTTATGGAATGGAAAATATTTTCTTTTCTTTGAACAACACTTCCATCTCACTGCTTCTTGCCTGTGGTGTGTAGGAAGCCCCTGCTTCCTGTAGACCTCCACCTGAAGTCCATTGCCTTACACTTTTGTTGTTCCACTCTGAGAAACATGCCCCACTTTCCCCCCCCATTAAAGTTAACTTCTATATTTGAGATTTGACTTGAAAGTATCTTGCAAGGACTTGAGACTCTACTTGAGTCTTGAAGGAAGAGACTTGAGACTTGGAGTAAAAGGCTTGAATACTTCACTGGTAATTAAGCCACTAAAAGCAAACCAGGACAATATAGTCATACGAGTATTCAACTAGGACTCTGGGAGACCAGGGTTTGAATCTTGTACATGGAAACTGACGGATGGCCTTGGGCATGTCACACACTCCCAGTCTCAAAGGAGGCCAATGGCAAACCCCTTCTGAACAAAGCATGCCAAAAAAATCCTAAGGTAGGTTCATCTTAGGGTTGCCATAATTTGGAAATGACTTTAAAACACACTACAGGTCATTGCAGGGGCCGGCGTGGTGGTAGAGTTGGGGCAGGGCAGCCACACACTAGCCACCTCAACTGCACACCGATGCCATCCTGATGCCATGTGGCTATGTGCATGGCGCGTGGCGTTAGGATGCCCTTCCTGTGCAGTGCCAGTGAAGCGCCAGCTCTTCCGGTGCAATGCCAGCTCTTAGGGTGTCATTTTGCCGCTCTTTTCAAGATGGCAAAAGGGAGGATTGGGGCACGGCATGGGGTTGCTGTGGCCCTGATCTGCCATTCCCCAGGGCAGCTCTCTGCCGCCCCAAATGAACCGTGTGCATTGGCCCATAGGATACTCTGTAAGCCTTCAAGACCCCATGTTTCTGCAAAGCTGTTGGGAAGAGGTGAAGCACTCTTTTTACACAGGTCTGAAGAGTCATGACTCCCTTCCAAAGAATCCTTGACAACTGTAGTGGGATACCATGTCTAATTTCATAAAATTATACTTCCTAAGGTTCCCTAAAGAGGAGCAATTACACCAGTTTTAAGTGTGTAATATAGGGTAGGATCAGGCTGGGACTAGTCCCAGCTAAAGCAGAACCATTGAATCAATTGCTGATTCTCAACACACAGGTAAAACCAATTGATTCAATAGATAGCATAATTGGGGTTAACAATAGGATTTAGGCCATAGATTTCTTGAGAGATGGGACACTTTTGTCATTTATTGCTGTCATTTGTTGCATGTGCATTTTAATGGGTGTACACATTTTAGGAATCTTAATAATGGCTTATTGGTCTGAATGTTATTGTTAATCCCAACCAGATTAGAAACACTGAATTAACTGGATTTAACTATGTGTTTACTCAACATTCAACAATTGATTCAGTGTTTCTACTCCATTTGGGACTAAGCAACAGGATTCCAGCCAGTGGTGTCACTAGAGTTGGTGTCACTAGAGTTGGCGTTGTGGTAGCAGTAGTGGATTGCCTTGCCCCCTTCCCTTCCTCTGCCTACCCCACCCACTCAGCCAGCTGCAGAAAGACCCAGATAGCTGGACAACTGGGCAGATGAGGCAGCCTCTATTTCATCTGCTCAACCAGGCAGACCTGAAAGAACATGGGAGGCCAGAAAGGTGAATGGGTAAGCCAGCATGCTGCCCTGACTTCCCTTCCTGGCAGGAAAGGGAGGACGGGGCAATCCTCTGGCATCTTCTCCTCCCTTTTGCAGAGGCACCCTGGCTGATGACAGTGGACAGGTGGGGAGTTTAATACAGACAATGAGTGACAATACCACCAAGTATTCACCTTCTGTGGGCTTCCAGCCACTATGGTCCACATCCCTGCACCCACCTAGTAACACCCCTGATTCCAGCCACGATTTGTTGAGTTGAACTGAAATTTAAGCACTTGCAACATCATTGCCTCTTCTTTCTGCAAAAACTACAAAGAAGGCCAAGGAGACAGGGGCAGTCACAGAACATCACTCATGGAAAATGACTCTGACTCACAGTCTCTGTAACCCACAGCCTAGCCCATTCTGTAGATCACTTGACTATGTGGCAGCCGAATTGGCCCTCCCAGAGAAATGGAAGGTAGCAAAATCAGAAATTAATGCAATGAAACAAAAGGAGAAGCAAACCATACAGGTTGAAACATACAGATTTCACTACCTAAAACTCAATAAGGATGGTACCTTTGGAAGGGATGACCCATTGGTGTGTGGCCCACTTCTTTTCCCCATGTATAAGTGAATGTTTATAGGTACAGTTTTACTCTGTCTTGTCTTTGGTGACCATTTGTCCTCCCTGTTCATCCTCACAAGAACCCTGTGAGGCAGGTTAGGCTGAAAGAGAATAATTAACCTAAAGTCACTCAAGATGCATCAACATTGTAGAAATAATGCAGTTTGACACCATTTTAAGTGTTGTAGCTCTGTCCTATGAAATAATGGGATTTGTAGTTTTACAAGATGTTTTGCCTTTTCTGACAAAGTGTGCTGGTGCATCATAAAACTATACATCCCAGAATTCTGTATGATGGAGCCATAGCAGTTAAAAGTAGTGTCATACATTATTTCTATAGTGAAAATGCATACTCAGCAATGAAGCAATGGGGATTTGGATATGGCTCTCCCAGGACCCAGGCCATTTACCATACAAATTAACCTTGTGACAGTTAACTGTTAACAACTCTGGGATTAACAGCAACTGAATATATGGGAAAATCATAATGAATGTATGTCAGACAGCTCTTAATGTTATTTAACTGAAGGGAACAAGGAACTGAGTAAGCACTGTTTAACCAGGCAGCTTCCCACAGACTACTGCTAAGTGTTTCTCAAAAAACAGCTTGCAATCCACAGTTTGAAATTACCTTGTATATTTCTCTGTATCTGACATAATAAAACACATGCACACATTCCTCTGCAGCAAGAGAACAAGTGTAGGAAGTTGACTTGGAGTTGCAAATAACTGAGGATTTTTTTTTTTTGAAAAAATAATAGAATGCACTAGCAAGTCTTAATAAAACACTACCTACTGCCTGAACTTCTCCCAATAGCCACATGAACAGAAGGAGGAGGGACCAGCCTGCAAAAGATACCCTCCACTTTCCATCTTAACTAAGGACAGAAACATCAAAATGCAGGCATCTGACTAACATCTACAATTTTTTCTCCTGTTTGGTTTGTAACATCTTGCCTGAGGAAGAAGCCAGTGGAGCTTCAAATGCTTGCAATAAGTACATTGTGCATTTTGGTTGGCCAATAAAGGTATCACTGTTTGGTGAATTTTTGTTTGCTTTTGGCCTTTGGTGCTTGATAATTAAGTTGCCCTGAAATTCTCTTCAAGGGAATTGTTTTACAGAGATTAGCAATTTAGGGATACATTTGCCAGCTTCACCCATGCCAAAAAGATGGTGGCACAACAGCCCTTAACTGGAAATTCTAGGAGCTGGTTCCATAACAAACCTTTGCTGCTGCAGCAAAGGCAGACATGTGAATATGGCCCATGTGGACAAAGAAGGTATCACAAATAGTATATGATTGTGAGAACTACTAGCCATGAAAAAGGTTTGCCACCTTTTAAACTGACAAATAATAGTCAGTCCATCTATCTAGCAGGTTAGTAGGACAAAATAATTAGGCCACTGAGGCATCTTACTGTGACCACCTGGTGGTAGTCACAATGTTTTCCTCCTGCTCTTATTTTTTATTTGACTGGTCCTCTTTTGACATTATCTTTTTCCCCAGTGCTTTGCATTAGTGTCTTGTCTTGTCTTGTTTTTTTTTTTAATATGACCCAGAAACCCCTTTTGTTAAAGAATCACCAATAAATAAATAAATAAATAAATATTCTATTAAAAATAAAGTGGGAGAGCAGTTCACTAATGCCTGTTGAAGCTCATTACACCCTTTATTATCCTACAGTGCAATTTGCTTTTTGCAGTTTAATATTGAAATATGAAGAAATCCGAACGTGTATTATATTCCTATAAACTGAGTTATTTTCTTCTCCTTGTCCTCCTCTTCCTTCTCTTGAATTACTTGCTGTCACTTTTTACCACCCACAGATGCTTCCTCCTTCTAGCCAGACAACAGAGTAGAGTTTATTTGGACATATGCCCCTGCCATCACAACAATGATATACAGAGAAAATTAATTGTGGCTTCTTTAATTAGTTTGTCATTGTGCACATTGCTCCTGAGTTATGCATAATTGTCAAGAAAGGGATCAGAGACACTCGTATGATGAAGATGTAACCACCCAGTTCCATTCATATAAATTTTCAGAGATCCAAAATCTTCTATTTGTAACCATCTTGTTTCCCCATAGTCTTGCTTTCCATTCTTATGCACACACACCTTCCATTAGAGTGGGGAAAGAGAGAGGAGAAGTACAATGACATTCCATTACTAGTTTGTGGCAGTGGGTGGCTTTGGGGGAGCAATGAAAACCTAGAGCAGTCTGGGTTTACTCAAAACTAATGGAACTCTCCAGGGTGCTGAACTCTATACCCAATTGGATAGTTCCTTTAAAGTTCAGACTTCACCTGAAGCCATATCACTGCCCCATTAACCTGGGAGCTTGTTGTTAACTATCCTAGAGTCAACCTCAACTCATGGTGAAACTGTGAACAAGACATCTCCAAGACCCCCTGTCCTCCACTGTAGCCTCCTTGATGGAGTCTAACCATCTGGCATTTGGTCTCCCTCTCTTTCTACTGCCTTCTACCTTTCCTAGCATCATTATCTTTTCTGTTGGATCGAGCCTTCTCAGGATGCAGCCAAAGTACAGCAGCCTCAATTTAGTCATTCTAGCTTCCAAGGAGAGTTCAGATCTGATTTGTTCTAGAACCACATGTTTGTCCTCTTGGCCATCCATGGTATCCACAGCACTCTTCTCCAGCACCACATCTCAAAGGAATTGATTTTATTTCTGTTTTGGAGTTACCTGCCACCAATGTTTGGTGCTAAACAGGAGCCAGCCCTACTATTAGGCAGAACTAGGAGGACACTTCAGGTGGGACTACCTGGTCTGGAGAAGGCAGCAGGGGTAGTCCCTTGACCATTTCCTCCTGTTAAGAGCACAAAATAAGTGTTCTCAACCTGCAGCCCTGTGGAGCTCGCTTGCTCCCCTCCGGTGTGGTGGAGGACCATGACCTGCCATCAGTACCAATGTGAGCATCACATGCTAGTTTGGCCAGCATCTATAGTGTATGTTGTGGGTGCCATCTTCTCCTTGGCACATGAGGCGGCAAAACCACTTGATCAGCACAAGGAGCCATCTATCTCAAAGTACCATGTAGCACAGATGGAAATGGCAAGCAAAGGGATCTTGTAGCACCTTTGAGACCAACTGAGAGAGGTTAGTAGTATACACGTTTGCAGACATGAGCCTACTTCCTCAGAGGCATGGGAAACAGGAAGAAGCTGGGGGATATGAAGGACAATTCCCTGCTCCTTTTCTGGTGCTCCTTATCTTCCAAGACCTGGCTCTCTCTCTGTGTGTGTGTGTGTATGTGTTTGTACACGTGTGTGGATGTATGTGTGCATGCAATCTTCTCCCTCCAGCCCATGCCCTCCTTCCTTGCCTCCCTTCCACCTGCCTGTCCTGGGAACCCCAGCCTGGGCCAGAGTGACCAGATGTCCTCACAGCGAAGGAGGATCAGGCATCGCAAAATGTAGGACATGCCAGGGGGGAAACATGTAGGGCACACCCCACTGAAAGCTCAACACGCTCCTAGAAATGTAAAAATCATTCTTCTCAGTGATGGTCCAAATAAAGGGAGGGCCTTTGGAAATTCCTCCTGGATAGAGGGTTGGGAGGGAGGCCAGGTCCTGGGAAAGGAGGACGTGTCTGATCACCCCTGAGCCCCTCCTGCCGCCAGCCAGCCAGCCAGCCAACCAACGAGGCAGCCAGGGCAGGAGCTTCGCTGGCTTGCTCTGCCCATGCGTGCCTTTCCCAAGCATGCTCACTCCCCAGGAAGGAGGCAAAAGCGGATGGGAAGGCAGCGCTGAGAGAGAGAGAGAGAGAGGGAGAGCCAGGCTCCCTCTCCTCGGCTCCAGGCAGCCACCATGCGGAGGACAGGAGCCTGCCTCCCCCTGGTGTACCTTCTCTTTCAGATCCAGGCTGCAGGTAAGGAAGGAAGGAAGGAAGGAAGGAAGGAAGGAAGGAAGGAA
>CM034708.1:160588783-160606669 GCA_020142125.1 Phrynosoma platyrhinos | reverse complement strand
TATTATTATTATTATTATTATTATTATTATTATTATTATTTTGTAGGTTTTTCCCAATGTAACACATCAGTGGGTTATAATGCACAATTCTTAATGGAGGAAAGAGCTAGTTTTTGTCAAAGGAAGCTCACTGTGCATGTATCCATTATATCCCACATCTTCAAGATATGGGAGGAACAAACACACGCACAGAGAGAAAGAGATCTATGAAAAAGTTTCCATAGAAATAGCAATAGTACTAGCAAGTACATTTCTATACCACTTATCATTGCACTTAAGCACTCCCTAAGTGGTTTACAGCTGTAAGCTAATTGCACCCAATAAGTTGGGTACTTATTTTAGCAACCTCATAATGATGCCGGGCTGTTCTACTCTGAGCCCCTGGCTGATATTTAACTCACAACCTTGTGAAACAGAAGACATTTGTGGCTTTCAGAAAAACTCCTAAATAGATTTAATTTGCACATTCATTTCATTAAGTATGGACTGTGTCTCAGTGGTCATGCACATACAAAAGGCCCACCTTTTTCATTTCATTTATTTATTTCAGATATTGATTTTTTAAATTATTTTTTATTTTTGCCTCTCAGCCCATCTTGACATTTCCAAGTACAGCAAAGAAGCATTTCCATCTGAAATTCTGGAGAGCTAGCTGCTCAATCTGTATAAAAAGATATGAAGAAATCCTGTCACATCTTTGAAACAAACTGAAAAAAAAATGAAATTTTGAACATAAGTTTTCTCCAGTCCACTTCCCCCAGATATAGTGGACTGGAATCCAAGAAATCATATTCTAGAAATTTATTTTTCTTAATAATAATAATAATAATAATAATAATAATAATAAGTTTTATTTTTAACCCGCCCCTCTGCTCAGCAATAGGGGTGGTGTACAACCTTATAAAAACAGTAAGCAATTAAAACATTCCCAAATCCCACACCCTAACCCTCCCACCCCTTAAAACTAGATTAAACCAAGAAATAATTAAAATGAATTTAAACATAAATACAAATAACAATATTTTTGGGCAGTATGCAAGCAGTGGCAGATTGGAGAGTGGGTAGCAAACCTCCGCCATTACCAGGAAGTTATTCCAGGAAGGCCTGCTGGAAGAGAGTCGTCTTTACTGCTTTCTTAAAAGCAGCAAGAGTGATAATAAGATGGATCTCGTCCGGCAGGCTGTTCCAAAGTCTGGGAGTGGTCGCAGAGAAGGCCCTCTGGGAGGTCTGCGAGACCCTGGTCTTCATGGGCTGCAGTAGATTCCTCCCAAAGGACCTGAGGGCATGCGGGGGGTCATACTGGAAGAGGCGGTCCCTGAGATAAGATGGACCCAAGCCATGTAGGGCTTTAAAGGTTAAAACCAACACCTTGTACTGTGCCCAGAAACTAACCAGCAGCCAGTGGAGGGATTTAAGCACAGGTGTTATATGCTCCCTCCTAGATGTTCCAGTAATTAACCTGGCTGCCATGTTTTGTACCAGTTGCAGTTTCCGGGTTAGGCACGAGGATAGACCCATGTAGAGTGTGTTGCAGTAATCCAGACATGAGGTTACCAAAGCGTGTACCACAGTTTCCAGATCCCTCATATCCAGATAAGGGCACAGACAAAGCTGATAACAGGCACTCCTGACCGCCGCATTCACCTGACTAGTCATGTGAAGTGACAAATCTAGAAGTACCCCCAAGCTGTGAACACAGTCCTTAGAGGAGAGTGTGACTCCATCCAGGACTAGAGACTGTATTCCCAAATCTGGTTTCGGTCCTGTGACTGTCAGTACCTCCGTTTTGTCTGGATTCAGCTTCAATCTGTTTTTCCTCATCCAATCCATTACTGCTCTGCGACAGTCATTGAGAGGAGAGACGCCATCTGAAGTCTGAGTCGATGATCTGGTCATGGAGAAGTATACCTGGGTGTTCTCAGCATACTGATGACACCGCGCTCCATGCCTCCAAATGATCTCACCCAGTGGCTTCATATAAATGTTAAATAGCTTTGGGGACAGAATGGTGCCCTGAGGGCCACCACAATTAAACTCTATTTTGGATGAGCAACTGTCCCCAAGCCTCACCCTCTGGGATCTGCCCAAGAGGAAGAAGCCAAACCACTGCAGAGCAGTGCCTCTGATTCCTAACTCTCTCAGGCGATCCAAGAGAGTCTCAAAGGTGTTACAGGATTCCTTTACATATTTTTATACTGAAATAAATGGACATAGCTATGTCTTTGAATATTACTAATTTGTATAGAGTTTGTTTTTTACTATAATCAAATGAGATGTGATGGATGATGTGACAGATGTTTTGGACAATAATTTCCACAGTCTTTTACCGCTAGCTATGTTGGCTGAGGCATTTAAGAACTGAATTCCAGAACATTCTAGTTTAAATAATGCAACATTTAGTTTTTATGTTTATGTTTTATAGTTCTCAGAGCACTGAATCATCACACTGGATCCAACTACCAATATTATGATTATCCCCATACTGGGCATGTTGGCTTAAGGCTGAAAAATAGATTTCATCAATCCACCTAGTATCATAGGGGAGGTGAATTCAATTCGAGTCATCATGCTAAATAGTTCACTCTTGTCCAGCATGATACTATGGGTTTTTACTTAGAAATAAGGTCCACTGCTTTGGGCAGGAGATACCTATATTATATGTTCAGGGGATTTGAGCCTTAGGCACTACACTAGGCAAATTTCCTTTTGCATAGACTGTACATTAGGCAAGGACTTCTCCCATGGAAGGCTGGTAATCTTAATCTGTTGAAAAGTACATTCTTCTGAAAATTTCTTCTCTCATTTATGTAATTAGATAACTTGAGACAAAGATATAACTATTGAAGAGTGTAATGAATGTTTTAAAGCATTTCACTCAGTAAAGAGAGGCAGAGGAAGGAAGACAGTATCTTAGAGCAGCTTTCATTTCAGATTATCTGTCAGCTTTCAGAATTCCAGAATTGTTTTTCCCTGCTAAAGGACTTTGTAGGGAGGGCAATCAGGCATACTCTATCAGCATAAGGTTCAACAGAACACACTGCCTTGCCTACTTACAATAGATCCAATCCAACAACAACAAGTCTTTGAGGAAAGATGAAAAAGGGGGGAAAGCATCAATAAAAATGAAATATCATCTGTATGCTACTTGCACTATGGACTATTTATATGTGAAGAAGAAACATGTATAATTATGGTTTTTCAGGACCTTGACAGTTTTCCAAAACTCTTATATTCTGTAGGTCCTAAATAAAACAGAGAGAACTAGGCAGCACTTTGCCTAAAGGAAACAGTGGCTTATGTCAGTATGTGAAAGTTAGAGAATATTTCTTTCCTAACCAAGATTCAAATAAAGAGTACTTGTCAAGAAAAGCTTCTCTGTATAATTCTTTGGATGGAATTTCTTTAAAACTGCACAATACTAGAACATACCCAATGGTGACAAATGGTAGGATTTGTACTTCAGCAACATATGGAAAGTCACATAATTCTCACCTTTGATCTAGGAACTATTACCCCCAAATCCCAATATTCTATATGCATTATGGGCACAGGGAACAGGCTCTCTGAATATGAACTCAGCAAATGGAAAGATTTATATAAGAGAAAGCAGTCCATAAAGTATCTTCATGTCCCTTCAGTGAAAACTGTGTGCTTGTGCAGAACATGTGCAATTAACCTCTATCCAAAAACAAGTGCAAGCAGTAGAGAAATTAGGCTGGCCTTCTAGAGTATCTAAGACTGTGATCTTTTGCTCATGTGGGAACACAGCCTTAAATAGCTAGGTATCAGATTCTGAATTACATTCCTTGGTAAGTGAGGTGGTCTTCATAATGTACTATGGATCTTTAGAATTATATAAAAAGATTGCACAATTCAATATGCTGCCTATTTGGCTCTGGAAAACATCCAAGTTTTGCACAACATTAATAAATCAATATTCTGTGTATGGGTGAGTCAGAAGAATGAATGCATTAGAGACCAGTCCATCAACTCTTAATTCATGTGAGTACCCAGAGAAATCCAATTGCCCACAATATCAGGTTACCCTGGCACTTACAAGTTGAGCATGAAATGCATTTGTATAATCAGAGGTGGAGAACTAAGCCAAGCCCCCTTTTCTTCTTCTGAATGTCCTAAATATTGCTTTGTTCATGAATTAGGTACAAATGACTGATTTATTCATGGATATTTGTCTACCTCCCTCCCTCCCTCCCTCCCTCCCTCTTTCTTTCTTTCCTCCTCCTCTGCCTTACTAAATCGAGTGCAGCCTCATTGTCTCACTGGGTGTATTGTACATACATAGTTGATATGTAAAATGAAGAGCTTTGCTATGGGTTGATTTATTTATTTTGATAGGGGAATACAGACATCAGCCTGTTCCTGCCATGTGACCTTCTGGTCATTTGAGATGGATTTGTTAAGCAGATATTACAAATGCAAAGGATGACAGCTCCAGATGGTTCTATATTCAGTTGAACATTTAGCATCATTTTAAAGCATCCATTTGGAAGACGTGTTCTGTGCTTTTGTGTGTTTAGTAAGGAACAAAAGGATAATTGAAAGATGGGGGCACTGCTGTTCTTCTGAGCAGCTTTCAATACAGCTGCCCATGGAATCAAATACTTGTGCTTTATTAGGTTAGTTTATGTGGTTGAGGGGAAGACTTTGAGGGGAAGACTGTCTGATGCATTATGTCCTTTACTTTCAATTGCAAAATAATACAAGAAACTTGAAGTAGACTTTGAAATCTCCTTCCCGTGGTGGCTCACCTAACACAGCCATTACTTCAGTGTAAGTCACATTGAAAAAACAAAAATGTGGTGGAGACAATAAAAACAACAAAACAGCATGAAAGAATCTGTAGCCTCCAAGTACCTATGCTTATTAAAACTTGCTCACTGTATTTTCTTCATTGAGGTAATCTACAAATAAACCTCTGTGTGAACATTGGTGGTGGGGGTGTAAAATCAGTACAGATAAAAATGTGAGCATAAATAGTTAATCCATTAATAACAAAAAACAATACAGTAGCCCCTCCCAATTTGCGGGGGATCAGTTCTGGACCCCCCTGCTAAAATGGCAATTCACAAATATTAGAGTCCCATTGAAAATAATGGCATGTGTGTGAAGCTGTGTGCAGGTGCATGCTGCCATTTTATCCCTCCCCGCTTGTTGCTCCCATGAAGAGTGAGACTGTGGACTTCAAGTCCATGAATGGGGAGGGACAACTGTATTGACAGACAACAAAGACATGTTAAGCATGTATTCAAAACGCAATCCGTTTATCTTGAGAAGGTTAAATAGCAAGGTTGTATGCAAAAATACAGTATCTACTTGAAACCTAAATACCATGAGAAAGCCTTTTTCATCGAGTATTCATAGATTGGTTGAAACATCATTCACTCAGACTGCCAAGAGAGAAACTACTTAGCCTGATCATTGAAAACATGTATCATTTGCTTTTTAGCTGATTGATCATTGATGTCATCATCATTTTCCTCTTCATTTGTACCCCACCTTTCCCTCAAAGCCCCCTGTATCATCTTCATCTTTATACCCCACTTTTCCCCCCAAACCAAGACTTAGTTAATTTTTTTAAAAAAGACATTACAAAATTAATGAAATAAATGACATACTGCATGTCAGGATTGGAAAACTTGCAATTTCATCAATAATTTTACATTCACTGTTAGAAGGAAATGGATCAATAATATTTCCTTTTTCAATTCTTATTTCCAATAATACATTAAAACAAGAATATAAAATACAAGTAAACTAGCCATGAATAGCTGTCACAAGTTACATTTGACTCCCAAATATGAATTGGGTTAAACACCGGAATGTTTAGTTGACAAATCTAATTAAATTTAAGTCATAGATTCAATCCAATTGGTAGTCTCAATTAGACTGGACACAGTCTAATTCCACATTAAAATGATGGGAATTAGATCAGATAAACCTTTTTGTTAGTTCCATTGGTTCATTGGATTTGCCCTAATTGTGACAATAGGACTTAGGCCTTCATTTATTAGTAATGCTAGCTATTAAATACTTGGAAGAGAAGGATAGAAAAGCCAACCTGTTCTCTTAGCTGCTAAGACTTAGCAAGAAATACCATCTGTCATGAAGAAGTTTACAGCATGCTGTAGGTTGAGTTGGAGCACTTCTTCATAAGAAGTCACATTTTAATGACATCCCTACTTGTTGTATTAGGGAGCAGATATCTAAAATGTCTAATGTAGAGGGTAGAACAGTAAGCCAGATCTTCTTAATCAAGAACAGAAGCTGGTAAAGGAGCAGTGTGGCTAAGAGAGAGGGAGTCAATCTTAACAAAATTCTAACAAATAATATTTTTAAATACAAAAATAGTTACAGGTTTCAAGAGTAAATCAACCCCAAATGGGGCAAATCTACAATATCTGTATGTCTACACACAGACACATAGACACCACCCTTTGGCTTTGCCTTTTTCCATCATGAGGTGAGAATTTTAAGGGTTACTTCCCTATTTCTCAAATGTTCCAATTGTCTTTTGGCACTACTGACTCTATTATTCATGTAAAAACAGGACTTAGCAGTTTTGTGGCTACTGGAGAGCTTCTTATGTCTTTGGAAGCAGTTTTTTTTAAAAAATTGGAAGAATCCTTTATACAGGTGACAAATATTAAAGATTGATTGATTGTCTTTGGTAATTCTTTAGCAAAAGCAGCTTCATTTGTATACCGCTTCATACCACGCTATGCAGTGTCTCAGCGATTTACAACTGTAAGCTTCATTTAGCATCATCAGCATTAGATTGTGAGACACTTGAAATGGGTTATATATGGTTCCAGAGTCTAGCACTGCTGCAGATGTAGGACTGGAGCATTGCTATGCTTCTGCTTCATGATCCTGATAGATGTCAACCATAATTTATTTGATGTGAACACCTGCCCATTTGGTGTCCAGTTGACAGACATGCATGCATTCAGTAATGGCTCCTGAGATGCAGATAATTCCCAGTCATTCTTGGGTTGATTTGGATTTTATATTGTAAAGCTTCAGAAGTCTTTTGGGAGAAGGAAGCATGTTGTCTGTTTCTCCTTCTAGACGATCACAAGAATTAACTGTTACATGAAAATAGTTAGAGAGGCACTTACTTAAATACATAGGAACCTGTCCTATAATTTGTCAAACCACTGGTCCATCACTCTAGCCCGGTATTGTCTGCTTTTACTGGCAATGGGACCCTTGCCAGTTTTTATGATGAGCACTATCCAGACCTGAGCTGCTTGGCTTCCAAAATCACTCAAGATTAGAGGTGTTCAGGACACATTACTGCCTTATAGGTCACCGTACTGAAGCAACTAGCAAGAGGCTGGTTGTGAGTTTTGCAAAGAATTTGGATTGGCATAAGCTGACTTTCCTGCCATCTTCCCCATGGCAAATCCTCCAACCTCTTGAAAGGAATACATGGGGAAACTGAGGGTCCCAATGAATGAGACAGGCTGTGTTTTAAGTAAAGCAAGGCTGGGTGCCAAGGTGTCATTTAAGAAATTGTCACTGAGTGTCTATTTTCTCCTTTAAATTATTCATGAGTGGGAATGTCTCTGCTGCATAATATTTGGACTTCCACTAGAAATAAAGAAAGAGTTTGCAAATATATTTACACAGATCATATCCTAGCATAAAAAAAGCATAAAGCAATTCATGTAGCACCTTTGAAACTAACTGGGAAAAAGAAATTTCTGGCATAAGCTTTCATGGACACAATCCATCTCATTACAACCTAATATTGGTTGTTGTAACTTTCAATATGAATCTCTGTTCTTTTTTACTGATTAAATTGTGTGTATTCCCATTTAGCTGTTAAACATGTCATCAAGGGACATGTTTAGAGGTGTGCCATACTCAGATTTTCTCCTAACTTCTCAATATGCTGTCAGACCACAAGTCCTTCAAATTAGGAGACTTGAAGAGTCAAAGAAATATTTTCATTATTATAGCAAAGAAAGTGGATAGTGGAAGATCAATTCATTAGAGACGTAGTGCTGGAGAAGAATGCTGGACAGCCAAGAAGGCAAACAAATTGGTCTTTGAACAGATCAAGTCTGAAATCTCCCTAGATCGAGGCTGTTGTACTTTGGCTACAGGATGACAATACATTACTCATTGGAAAAAATAATCATGTTAGAAAAGGTGGAGCGATGTAGAAAGAGAAGAAGACTGCATGCTAGATGGTTAGACTCTATTAGGGAGGTCATGGGGATGAATTTACAGGGACTAACCAGAGCAGTGGAGGATAGGGAGTCTTGGAGATGTCTCATCCACAAGGTTACCCTGAGTTGGGATTGACTTGACAGTGGTTAACAACAACAACAACAGCCCTTTCAAACTAGTACCAGTATAATGATCTCAGCTCTTTAGTTCTGAGAAGGTGCATGTTCACATGTGTGTATATGTCCAGTTGTGGTTTTGGTTTTCTCAATTTGTCTGTTCCCCATGTCCCCAATTTTTGGATTTGGATGGAAGCCAAAAGTTTTCTGGTGCAAAAAAATGTATCTGAAATGTTCCAATAATGATTTCTGACATTTTATCATAATATGAGAAATAGAAAGGGGTGCAGTGGCTCAGATGGTTAAGACACTCTGTTGATTGCAAGATCAGCAGGTTGGCAGTTCGAGGCCTGGTGCTGCATGATGGGGTGAGCTCCTGTCACTAGTCCCAACTTTTGCCAATCTAGCAGTTTGAAAGCATGCAAATGCAAGTGAATAAATAGGTACTACTTTGGTGGGAAGGTAAACAGTGTTCTGTGCACTCATGCTGGCCACATGATCACAGAGTAGTCTCTGACAACACTGGCTCATTGGCGTAGTAACAGATAATGAGCATTGCCCCCTACGGTCAGACACAACTTAACAACCTTGTCAACAGGGAATACCTTTACCTTTTTATCTTATAAAGACTTAACTGTATCTAGATAAACAGTTCCCTTTCAGATGTATGCTAGACTGCAACTGTCATTCTTCATCTCCACAGGATATGCTGGCCAGAACTGATGGGAATTACAGTACAACAACCTATGAAAAGCCACAGTTTCTCACTCTTGATTGAGAAAGTGTTAATTTCCAGGGGCTATTGTTTTTGCCATGACTATGATGGAGTCTATATCCCTCAGTCCCATGGAAAGTCACTTTCATACCTGCTAGCAATTGCCTATTTGGGTTTTTTTTTGGGGGGGGGTTGTTTAGGAAAAAAAGATATTGCAGTAAGTGCTATGCCAGCCATCATAGCTATCATGGCTCTTAACCAAGGCTGAAGTAATTCACAAATCGGAGGATTTTTAAAGCGAAGGAACTTTAATGTGCTCTGTTTATATAGATATTTTTATTCATTCCCACACTTACTAAGTTGTATGCTTTTTTAAAAGTGGAGGAAAAATGGGAGCCCTCCTCACACCTTTCATGGCAGGTTCATTTGCTGAGCCCATAAACCAGCAAATGGACCACTGATCGAAAAAGACATGAAATAATGCTTTGTGACATTCCCTTTTACAGAACATACTTTGGATGGAATTCTGTTCGCATCTTAAGCATGCAGTTCTCCTGCACATGCCCATGTACATTTTTCTCTTACTTGTCAGTCACATTCACCATACAGCTATGGGAGTGTAAATGCATGAATGTAACTGCTGCACAAGTAGTTGCTTATTTTTGGCTGCTGCATGACTATTTCTTGGAATTGTGCAGAAATCTATCTTTACTCATGCAGCAGGGATTATTCATTCTTGCTTGTGAGAATATCATCCCTGCATTTGAATTCTTTAGAGTAAAACCAACATACATTGCATTTTCACCATTGTGCAATGAGACCAAGATCAGGAATGCACACCTAAATACAGAGCTGTCATTGCAAGAATAGTTTAGTACACATAACTGTAGAGGTGAAGATTTATGCTATGAGAGCTAGCATGATATAGTAGTTTAGATGTTGGACTAGGATTCTGGAAACCAGCATGGAGTGATCTTGGGCAAGTCACATAATCTCAGCCTTCTCAGTGAAGGCAATGGCGAACCCCATCTGAACAAATCTTGCCAGGAAAACCCCATGATAGGGTCACCTTAGGGTTACCATAAGTCAGAAATGACTTGAAGGCACACAACAACAATAACAACAAAGCCCAATGTAGGATCTTGGCCTGAATGTATATTGGTAATGGGTCCCTACCAGAGTTGGGGAGCTAGATTGGAACAAATATAGAAATCAGTATTATAATTTTTTCATGTACAGGGTAGTCAGGTTCTTGTTTTTAATGCCATTTTTCTTCAGGAAGTATTGGTAGATCAGAGGGAGCATTACTCATGGTGCATATGTGCAACAATGCATCTCCAGATTGTACCAACATAGACCCCTGCTTGAAACAATCCAAAATTCTGCACTGTTCCTTTGTTTTCCACACACTTAATAAAGACAACTAAGAATCATATAAAGCAAATCTTAAGCATTTCCATTCACTCTGTATGTTTGGGCAAGCCAGCCAATCACAAGCACGTTGCACTGGCACAAAGGAGCCGATTCACCTTTCGTGGGTAATAAAAGGCCACAAGTTTATTTTTGTCTGTACAGAGATAAAAAATCTCAGTTTGACAGCCATAAATCATTCACATTGTTTGTATCCCTCTGACATTGTGTACATGCCCATGCCATAATTTATGCTGTAAATCAAACCATAAATCATGTCATAAATCCTGCCATAAATCATATTATAAATCAGTGATAGGCAACCTTTTTGAGCCGGTGGGCTGGGGGGGGGAATGGCAGTGCGCCAGAAGGGACGACCCTCCCGCGTGTGCTGCTGCAGGGGTCCACCTGGGCCGGTAAGCGTGGGGCCCTGGGCCAGAACCGGCCCACGGGCCGCAGGTTGCCGGCCCCTGAAATAAATAAATAAATATAGAAAATTAAAAACTTTTTAAATTTTTTTTAAATATGCATGCACACTCTCTCAGCCCCAGAAAAGCCATGGCAAAACCCCTGTGAGGATTTTGCCAAGAAAACCCCAAGAGCAACAATAACAACAATAATCAATATTATCATGGTGGGCGGCGGCAGCAGCTGTAGGACCGGCCTGGGGCTGGTCCAAAGGCCTCGGGGAGCCGCATCTGGCCCCTGGGCCTTAGGTTGCCTACCCCTCCTATAAATCAATCATATGTCAATATTTAGATCATAAATCAAGCTATAACTCATGTCATAAATCATTTATAAGTCAACGCTTGACAATAAGGCCATAAATCATGAGCTTTCACCATAAATCAATCATTCATTGTAAATCACCATATATTGATTAATCAGATATCTCCTCCTAAGGCATAACTACTATATCTAATATGCCCCTATCCAAGCTGTGACAAAGCAGCAAATAGCAAAGATCACAAAACTAAAAGTTAGACTCAAAAGAATAATACACATGCATAGTACATATTGATTATACCTAAAACAACTAACACTACACAATGCTAACTAACACCGCATTTCCTTAGGGAGGGCAGAAAAACCATGCTCCAACAGCACCAGGAAAATTCCCTCCCATCCCCCAAAGGCAACCAGCAAAAACCTGAGGGTACAGTAATGAAAAATTCTAAGCCAAGGGTGGGTGGGTGGTTTGGGTTTCTCAGCTGCATAGCTTGAAATGGCAGCAGCCATGTGGAAATGGGCCTTAGATAGGCCCCAAATCCCACCCCAAATCTCATGAGACTTCACAGTCCCATGAGTTTATGGGGGCTGCTGGGGGATCTCATGAGATCCCCCTGATTGGCTGAGAGCCACAGGAAGGGCAGGACTTCCTGTAGCCTCGACCAATCATGGCGCCAACCTCCCAAAATGGCCGACAAAAGTTGAGGCGCCTCCCAACATGTAGAGGGGGGCTTTTTGTACCTTTTTAAAAAGTAAGTATATTTGGGAACTAGTCAGATCTTTCGTGAACTGGAAGACTGTTGTTTGGGCTGCTGTTCTGGAGCCAATTCTGATCTCACAGGTATGACCTGATCTAAAGCCCACTAATATCAAAGGAAGACTTTCCACTGACTTCATTCGAATTTGATTCAAGCCCTTAAAGCCCACTTACATCAGTAGCATTGCTTACATGTACAAAAGCAGGCCCTGGCTCTGAAAAACCTATTTGAAGACCCCATTTGTGGGAAAGCTGTCATATTACCATATTATCAGTAATGTCATCATAGGAAGATTTTGCACTGGTATCAACACAAAGATTTTCTGCATTCAATGTGAATGTTACCAGTGGAGCTACCAGTTAAAAGTTAAGAGGACCCACCCATCAATTTTTCTCTAAAGTTTCTTGCTTCAATACATGCACTTATACATGGTTTGTCTGCATTAACTATTTATGGCTAAATCTAATTGTTAGCTCCAAATGGAGTAGATCCAATTAAGCGAAAGGGACTCATTAAGACAACACTTATTTAAGTCCAATTGATTCATAAGGTCTCTTCTAGTTGGGACAAATAATTAGATTTAATCTTTAAGTAGTGCAAAAGTAATTCTCCCTCCCCAGGAAAGCTTGGGCCATTCAGTTCTAGAAAGGGAGCTAGAGATCCTAAGCAGAGAATTCACAGTAAACACACCAAGTCCTTGTATATCTTATTTGTGTCTGTATGCGGGGTGGATTTTTTTTGAATAGACAATTGAATTGGTGCAGACTTGATACAGATTTGTCAAGGACTTTGGGCCTCTACAGATGGCCCATTTCAGGCGGCTCTGGGCCGCCCCTGCTACTGGCGGATTGGGGCCATGGCAACCCCATGCCGTGGCCCTGATCCTCCCTTTTGCCACCCCCCCAAAGAGCAGCAAAATGCCACTCCTTTTAGGGGTGGCAAAAGGCCGCCCTAAGAGCCGACACCATGGCTCTTCCACATCCTTTTGGCACAGCGTGTGTACATGCTGCCCCAGGACAGTGTTGGGGTGGAGTTGGGGTGGCTGACATGTGGCTGCCCCACCCCAATTCCACCCCCCACCTTTCATCAGTTGCTAGGCCTAGACAGATCGGAGCTATGCCTGCCTGTTCTTATGTTTCTTTGAGGCCACAACAGTAGCACTTGGCATGGAGGGAGGGCCTTTCATCAGTTGCTGAACCTAGGCTTGATTCAGTGTGCCTACTGACAAAGTAGAGGATCCACAATTCATTTTTCTTATTCTTCCCTAAATCAATAACCTATATTCTCTGTATTTTGCCATAATTCAACCTATGAGTATTGTGACCTATATCAATTTTATTCACCATCAGAGTTAGCTCCTAAGACAATTTTGCTCTTGAACACTTACTTGCAGCAATGCTGCATGACATAATCATGGAAACTGTATTTTTTCTGGGACATTGAGCCTTCTCTGTCAGAGAGCTCTGAGGCCACAATAAACTACAGTTCCCATGGTTCCTTAGCACTGAGCCAAGACAATTAAAGTGACCTCAAGCTGCATTATTTCTGGAAGTCTGTAAAGGCTCTATGAAAATACCTTTAGCTGCATGTAAACTGATCAGATCTTTGCCAAATACTACATTTTTCTCTCATCCATCCATCCATCCATCGTTTTCATATATGTTTGAAGAATTATGCCTTGCATTCGTCTGTCTCCTTAGATAGGTAATGACTCCCTCCCTCTTTCTCATTCTATCTATCATGTGACTCCTGTCACTCTTGAAGGCACTTTAACAGCTATTTCCCAATATTCTAAACTGCTTGTAACAGCAGTCTGTAGTTTCTTCCTACTATCCTACAGCCCTGGTGGTGCAGTGGTTAAATGGCTGTACTGCAACCACTCACTCATAGACCACAAGGTTGCGAGTTCAGTACCAGCCAGGTTTGAGGCTTGACTCAGGCCTGCATCCTTCTGAGGTCGCTAAAATGAGTACCCAGCTTGTTGGGGGGCAATCAGCTCACAGTTGTAAACCACTTAGACATCCCATAGTGTGATATGAAGCGGTATATAAATGAAGCTGCTTTTGCTTTTGCTCTATCTAAAATATTATGAGATTTATTTCTCTTTACCCAAGCCATTGCCAGTTAGATTAAGTTTTAATTATTTTATGTATATATTTATTAAATCCATTATTGTTTGTTTTTAAACCACAAACTACATGTTTGTCATTTTTGAGTTAGTCTTTATTCTTTAGGACAGCATATTAAAATATAGTCTGACCCACACTTCTGTTGTTCTGCTAATAAAAATTGGACTTGAAAAAGTTTAATTTTCATACTTGCATAGTTTCATACTTGCATGATGTCAGTGGTGTACCTAAATGTACATGGAGTCTGTAGCTACAATTTAATGTTAGAAGTTCTTAGGTACGGTAATGATGAGTACTTTCCACATAGAATAATAAGAATTGGAAGAAGCCTTGAAGGTCATCTAGTGAATATGTTTTCTCACAGTAAATTTGTGTAAATGGTGCTGAGTAATTACAATGGAAGCACATTCATGGGGTGGGATGCTCTTCTGGGAGCAAGTGGCCCTGCCTGTAGCTGACATGCAGCCCCAACATGCTTTTCTAGGGTCACTTTGATCCCTGGACTAAAAATATTTCTGTACTCCTGCAGCATATAAGCAATAAGCATAAAAATGCAAAGGAATATTACAGCACACTGAAGTTTGTAGCATAAGCATTCATAGACTGAGTCTACTTCATCAGGTGTATGAGTGAAATATTGGTAGACAGGTATTTCTGCTCATGAATGAGCAGGTGTGCTTGCATGTGAATAGTCCTCCATATCCACAGATTTTTTTTCTCCACATATTCAACCATCCATAGCTTGAAAATATTCAAAAGAAATACAAATTCCAAAAAGCAAACCTGGATTTTGCCATTTTATATAAAGGACACCATTTTACTATGCCATTGTATTTAATGGGATTTGAGCATGCACTGATTTTGGTATCCACAACAGGTTCTGGAATTAAACCCTGGCAGATACCAAGGGTCCACTGAAATAGAAAAGCAAAATGTGTGGGTAGGTGACAAGTACAGTTTTAAGGATGGTGATTGGGAAACAAAGTTGGGAAGAAAGATATTGCCAAAAGCCAACAGGAATAGATTGCCATATGAATGGTGGAAGGAATTTTTGGAATGTTGTATGATCCTGGCTGGGAAACAAAGGAGTTGTGGTAAAATGGGCAAGAGACCCCTCTTGAGGCTGGTGTAACAGTATGTGCAGTATGTCAGGAAACCATTGTCTCTCTTCAACCCACTGTTGATGAACTGGAGTTTGTGGATGTATCCCAGTTCTGCTGTTCTCTTTCCAATCTCCCTTTGAAGTTGTTGTTGTTTTTTTGGTTCAAGGACTGCATTAATAACTTATATGTTTAAAATAGAGTTAATATTGCAGCTCCTATACCTTTTTTTAAAAAACAACAACCCTCATTCCCTTCTGACTGCCCACTTCAATTGAGAAATGCACTCTTCATTGAGATTCTTGTCACCCTGGTAACCAGTCATGCTCTCTCTGCATTCTAAATCTTTCCTTCAGGCCACTCCCACGTAACTTTCACTACATGGGCAAAATGCATGATCATTTTGAATTTGTCCAAAATAAGCCCTTATTTGCTACATAAGTTAAAAAGAACTGGGGGAAAACCTGCATTTAATAGCTATAAAAACTATACTAATCTCTAAGGGCCAAACCAGATGGGCAGGAAAAAGTGCTGCCCATCAAAACCCTGCTGCCAGCATGAACTGCTCTCAAGAACGCATCACTTGACCACATTTTTTTTGTTGTTGCCTCCCCATCATACATATGCGCTATTGCACAAACACACTATGTGTGACCTCCAAGTACCTCCCACATCCACCCAGATGCCATTCCATTGGATGGCCACCCCTTTGACCAGCCACACAGTGGCATGTATGAGCATCCGCCGTATAGGACATTAGTGCATCAGTGTGTGAGTGATACATTGCAAAGCACAATCATGGAGCCCCCCCCCATACATGCCCCTTTCACCCCCTTCACCCCATGGCCCCTTGTTGGACTGTCTGTGGATGTTGTTATTACATCAATTGGAGTTGTCACACTTTCATTTCTTTGCTTTGCTGCAGTCCTGCATTATATGCAGCCGTGAAGATGTGAATTTTCTAGGCTAACTGGAATGTCCTGGCTTATTTTTGCTCTATTTTATAGCCCTGGAGCATGGCTTCATTTCGTTTTCTACCCGCTTAAGAAGCATGTGTCATATATGTGCCTTCAAAGGGGCTGGAAGCCGCTTTATTTTGCCTGCCTGTTTCACCCCAAGACACAAATATGTGCTAGAAGTTCTTCCTCCTTTACAACAAATGATTCCCCAAAAGCTGGGGGGGGGGGGAACCACAATAGCAGTCAAATTGGTGGAGGTCACTCACTGAACATTAAATTCCTATAAAGATGTTATTTATTATTCTTTCAACCTCAGTTTGGCAAAGATCATTCTGAAACTTACTAGTGCCAAGTTTCACAACCATTGTCTGAACTGTTTTCTGAGTATAAGACATAGAACTTGCTCCTTCCACCCAATCTGTGGTTAAAACTGTAGAATCCAATTTATTCAATTTAGCATTAACATAGGGTCACATATGTGGCCCCATAATTTAACAAGCTAGGCTGAATAAGAAGGTATTGGGCTGTCACCAAAAATACTCTACAGAAGCCAGTCAAGAAGGCTATGGCACAGCTACCACTACCAAAAAGGCCCTGCCCATAGCAGTGACCTACTTCACTTCACTTGGAGAGAGCACGTTGATCATTATTTCTGAAGAGGATCTCAAAGTTCAGGAAGATACATATGTGAGGAAGCAGTTTCTTGGCTGTACTAAACCCTTTCCCACCTCAACTTTAAGGATCAGAGATGAATTATGTGCAGCTTTCTCCTGGCAGCTGATGGGTCCAAATGATTTACAGCCCAACTGGCAGAAAATAGAGGAAAAGGTGTGAATTGTAGGTATAATGAGAAACAATTTAATAGATCCCAGCACTCATCTGCTTGCCTCTGCACTATATATGTTGTCCTCATGTCTCTATGAAAAAGAAATACAAAGCATCCAAAGGGATAAAGCCCATTCTAAGGCCCAGTTCAGATTACCATCTTGGTCTATAGCAGCCAACGGCTCTAGTTAGCATTGCCAATGGTGAAGGATTATGGGAATTGCTGGTGAAAACATACGGAAGGCCATAGTTGCATGCTCCCAATATAAACTGTGATTTAGATTACCACAAACAAGTGTTCATGACCCTCAGAATTTTTATATACACACACGCATTCCTCCTCCTCCAGTTTGTTTCTAGGCACAAGTCAAAGTGTAGATCATGCCCTAATTTTGGCTACGGTCCAAACTCTTTGAAAAATTCCATCTCCCTAAATGAACCTGCCAAAATTTTAAGATCCACAGGGGAGAGTTTTCTCTTGGTCTTATCATCATCACAGGCTTGTTTGGGTAACACTGGCTAAAGTCTTCCCATGGCAGCTCTCACTCTCTTGAATTCCCTTCCTTTCACGGGAGGCTAGGCTGGCCCATTCCCAGCTCCCCTTTCCCCAGTAGACAAAGACACCCCCCCCCCGATCATTTCAGTATCATTATTTTTATTGTGTGTGTATATATATTTAATATTGTTTGGTTTTAGAAGATTTTTTGTGAGCTATCCTGGGTCCCACTCTGGCAGAAAGGTGATATATAAATTAAATTAACATGATTTCTAAGGAGGGCTTCAAAGATACCTCTCTGAAACTCTGAATTGTTTTTGTTAGTGTAGGCATTAATAGGTTTATACTAGGTCTATAATAGAGAGAGCTTTTGGTCTTCAAGCATCATATCTGAAGTCATCCAGTGAAGCTGAATGGTAGGAGATTCAGAATTGCCAAAAGGTGCATTTT
>CM034708.1:160564890-160579419 GCA_020142125.1 Phrynosoma platyrhinos | reverse complement strand
CTATGATTCTATGATTCTATGATTCTCCTATTCTGCTGATAGAAGCTGCTCCATCAGTTGAACCCTCCTGTTGGGTCATGACCTAACTCCACCCTCTTCTCCTTTGTTCATGAAGAAAACACAAACAGCATTCTGGCACCAATGAGTTTTGGTGGATCAACATTTAATCTCAGGTCCGAAGTATATGTGAATTTGCTTCTGATGCTCATTTGTTGTAGGATTTCAGAAAACAGAAGAATTAGAATCAAAAAGTTTAAAAAGACCACGAGAGTCATCAAATTCAATCCCTTGCCATGCAGGAATACATCAGCTGAACAGATAGCCATCCAGCCTCTGTTTAAAAACTTCTAAAGAAGCAAAGCAAAGCAGCTTCATTTATATACTGCTTCATACCACGCTATGGGGAGTCTAAGTGGTTTACAACTGTAAGTTCATTGCCCCCCAACAGTTGGGTATTCATTTTAGTGACCTCGGAAGGATGCACGCCTGAGTCTAGCCTGAGCCCTGGCTAGTATTGAACTCGCAACCTTGTGGTCTATAAGTGAGTGGCTGCAGTACAGGCATTTAACCACTGCGCCACCAGGGCTCTAAAGAAGGAGACTCCACTACTCTCCAAGGCAGCATATTCCATTTGCCAACCTATATAAAGATTCCTTTCATACAGGTTTCATTGCATTTCTTTGGGTCCTACCTGTGTTTTCTTTGTGGCATTGCTTTGTCTCAGGCTGTGAGACTTTGCAGTGGTGGAGGGGGAGGGGAGGAAATTCACATGGAAATCTGTATATTCTAATAAGCACTTTTCCTATTTTATGCACACTATTACCCATTTGTCTCAAAACATGCAATATGCCTGCATTTTTCCTATTGTCAGAAGCATGTTCATGTGCATTTTTCAAAGGTAAACATTTTGAGATGAACACACTAGGAATATAAAGAATACTCACACATTTTCTTATCCTTGATGACAAGGGATGTCTCAGCACATTCAGACATATGCAGTTGACAAAAAATTGTGAAATGCTATGAAATTTTTCACATTTCAGGAGGTTTTTTTGGGGGGGAGAATCCTGTGCAGAAAAAGCTGTGCATTGTTTTCTGTGCAAACACCTTGGTGCTTTTAAAAATCCATTTTTAGCTCATATTCCAAGGTTATGTTGGAAAAATGAATATTTGGAAGGGGGGACCTCTTTCAAAATGAGAAAAATAATCCCATCCAGCAGGGATAAAACTTTTTAAATGGTTAATTTTTCCATGCAAAAATAACCTAAGCAAATGTTTACATTCTTAAAAGCACATTAAAGTGGAGAAGGCTGCTTTAGGAGATGCCATGGTGAAAGCAGTTGTGCCAGTCCTGTTAAAGGACTTTATCACATGGGGGAAATCCCGTGAAGAAATGGGGTTTAAAAGCTGGGAGAACCCCACAAAACAGGTTGATTTTTACACACATAGCTGTTAAACTGTTGTTAACCCAAATGGAAAGTAGTCAAAAGCTGCTCCTTTTTACTTTTGGAATTTTCCAAAAGTAAAAAGAAGCACCTTTTGGCTACTTTCCATTCAGGTTAACAACAGTTTAACAATGACATCATCTGAAAATCTACCCACTTTTATGGGTTTCCCCCCGATAAAACCCTGTTTCTGCATGGGTTTTCCCCCATGTGATAAAGTCCAAAGACACATCATCTCTGCCAATAAAAAAAATGGTTAGGCAAGACTGTAGTTCTCATGATTCCTTACCCTTAGCCATGCTGGGGCTGATGGGAGTTGTAATTCAAAATATCTGGAGGTTTCTCAATTAGCTACCTATGCTCAGAGGAACTTCTAAAGTTTCTATGAAGAGATCTCTTTTTTCCACTCATATAAACACATCAAACACATAGAAGATTGGAGTTCCCACTTCACACAGCAATGGCTGTTTTTCATTAACTATATGGCAACCTGCCGTATCAAAGAGGAAATAAGAGAGCTCCAGCCATACAGCCAATATGATTCCAATGCATATTATATGGCTTTAAATATCTGAAGCCTGAATTAAATACATTTGCAGTTGGTCATTCTTACATAACTGCCCTATTAAATCTCCATTAGCTGCCTAGTGGGAGACCTGAGTTTCTCCTCTTAATGCATTTGTACAATGCAAAGGCTGCTGTTGCTGCTATGATGATGAAAGCCAGCCTTACTGAGTGCCATATGGGCAGCAACGGCTGGGCCCAACAGGGTGAGTTAACTAAGCCCCCACATGGCCTCTGTTTAAATTCTGAAGCCTTCTGTCAGTCTGTCCAAAATCCATTTTGTTTAGTATTGCCTTTTTGGGGTGGAGATCAAAAGTATTTCAGTACCTTATTATGGAGAGAGGGTCTATTGACAAATGGAATAATCTAGCATTTTTTCCTCAGGGAAGTCTTAAGGGAGGCTTTGACTGTACGGTTTCTCACATGTTCCAGGGAAGCTGCTAGTCTGCAAGCTGTTATCGAAAGATTTGGAATTTAAAAGATGTATTTTCTTCCCCTGTCAAGAATAATTCCTCTTTTCAAAACTGTTAAAGAATGATGTTCTGGAATTTTTTTTTTTTACAGTACACTTTCACCATTTGTTTGCTCAGTTACTTCTTGTTTGTTCTTGATTTTGAGCTACAGGATAACAATAATATCTGCTTCACTTCCTGCTGACCTTTTCAGGAAAGATCCACAAAAGGAGTTCCTCTGGGCATGCCCTTCTAGAGGAATTGGGACTGTTTTATGATGGGTTTGCCTTTAGGGAAAACTTGGCTGAAACCTCTACAATAGGTCTTTTCTTGTGTTCCCACAAGGACTGTTATGCAAGACACTTTCATTTATTTATTTAAACATACACACATACACATACCCCCTTTCAGTCCTCAAAGGTACCCTTCTCAGTGGTTAATGACATAACAGTAATAATTCAAATAACTGCAGATCTGCTACCACTCCCAGCTCAATTTCCTGCATAGAATTGTTCTGAGGATAAAATGGCTGGGCAGAGAGAATCAGGCATGCTGTTTTGAGCATCTTAGAGAAGGAGATAAAGGATGAGTTCCTATTTCTTTCTGAAGGCTTGTCTGGGAAACACACTCCTGATCAGCCAAACTATGCACAGGCTTATATCAATTACATCATAGTGCTAGCACAAGGCCCAGTGCATTTGGCAGTATTTTCAATATTTGGCACATGTTAAAATAGTTACGGGGGGGGGGGTAATTGTGGAAACAGTTGTGCAACCTGTTGCTGCAAAGCAGTTGTGTAGGAGGTACTTGGAAAGAAGACTGCCATATGGAATGCAAGGCATTGTACACTATATTTAGAAGAAGCCAATAGGAAACTACCTTTTCATATTCCATGATGAAGAAACTTCTATGAAATTCATAGGGTTGCTATCAGTTGACAAGCAGCTTGAAGGCACATGCTTTACTTTTACTTTAAGCTGGATTTAGGCCAACATCTTTAATATGCAGCCACATTCTTCTGGAGGTTGGGATCAATGCAAGTGGCTGTTCCAGATCAGGTCTGCAATGTGGTGGGTACTCTGGTTCCAATCCTGAAGCTTATCACATTCTTAAATAATATGGCTTACCTGATCCCATTTAAAATTTAAAGCGGGCAGCACCCTGATATTATCAGAAGGATTTAGCCACAGAAATCACCACCTGGGTCCATCCCCATTCCCAGGGCCACTCTGGTGGCCATTTTCTTAAGCCAGAAAACTCCCGGCTTTGAAAAGAGATGCGCTGAGCATCCCGGGAGCAGGGATGGACTCGGGATGGATTCAGGTGGCAATTTCGGTGGCTAAATCCTTTTGATAATATCAGAATGCCGCCCACTTTAAATTTTAAACTGGATCAGGTATGTCGTATGATTTAAGAATGAGATAAACCTCCCAGATTGAGACCCTGCACCTGCAGTTTGAAACACATACCTCTAGTTTCTCCTTTTAGTATTACTCCTGTTTTTTTCAAGGGAGTACTTGATTATAATGGTTTCTACCACTGAGTTATATTCCTTTAATATACGGAAGTCTTTCCACTGGAAAAAGAGAATAATTGGCACAGCTGAAGGGAACAGGAGAAGAGGAAGTCATTGAGCCAGGTTTGAAAGACCTGAGCAGGGCTGCTAAAAACTGTGTCTCTTGGAGGTCTTCACAGGATCACCATAATTTGAAGCTAACTTGACAACAACAACAAAGGCAGTTGGGAAGGGTGCTTGCTCCCCCCCAACACACACACACACACACACACACTTTTTCTAATAAATTAACATTGCCAAGCTCTTGCAGCAGAAAAGAAAGTTCTGCATCCAATCTAGTTTTATGTATTTGAAAAGTGCAAGCAGCAGTGGCAGGCAATTGTTTTTCTGAGTGCTAAATTTGCATTATAAAAAGGAACATTGAGAAAAGCAGTCTCTCTTTTTGCCACACAACAATTTCCTTGAAGCACACAGCAAATGCTGAGAATTCTGTGGGTGTAACTGAGCCAAAAAGCATTATTTTGTGAATCTGTCAATCAAGAACAAATAGTAAAGGATAATCTCAGGAATCAGCCTGGAGAGCTGCTGAACATTTTATTTGTATGCAGCACATGGCTGAGGGACATTTTTTTAACCACACAAAGAAGTTTGATGTAACCTTTCTTTCTACTGCAAGACTTTCTGTTACAAGAAAATATTGGTCTTATCTGCTGTTTCTAGCTTCTTCTGTCAAGAGCAACAGGGATGCAATTTCTAAGTGCTTTAAGGAGAATATGATTACACTAATAGTAGGCTTCACAGATTCAGAACTACTGCTACTCTACATTTCTGTTTAAACTGTGACTTTTCAAAATATTCACAGTGGGCTACTTTAAGCTTTTTACTTCTCAAAATGAGCTTTAGACAAAAAAACCCAAAAAAACAAACCCATCATAAAATTATATTCTGCTGTTTCCCCATATGATTCAGTGTTTCCAGAAATGACCTAATCAAACCTTGCCCAGTTGAAACAAGGAATTATATTCAGGTAACCATTATCATCATTATCATTATTAGATGCTTCCCCCTCTTTTCAACTTTGAACTATGAGCTCCATATATGAACCTTTGTTTCACCTTTATTTAAGATAATTGGGAACAGGGCTTGGATGTTAGTGATGTGAAGTAGACCGCCTGCATAGGCACTGATGGGATATGTGTGTGAATTAGCTGTGATTTTCCAGAAAGGAGAGACTGAAGATCTAGAAATAAAGACAAATGTGGAGTTAGTGGTGCAATGGCAATGAATGAGGAATGAAAATAATCCTTCCTTCTCCAGCAGTGACCTGAAAATTCCATCGATACAATAATTACAGTTTTTTTAAAAGTAACAATTAGTGAGAAAACAGCCTTTAGGCTGCTTTTAGTCCAGATGCAGAAGAGCTGTGCCATCAAATTAATGTATTTTGGGGTCATCCTGGACATCCCTACAAACCTCCAGAGTGCTCATTAATTTGGGAGCTGCTTTTCAAGCAAAAATTATGAAAAAAAAATGTTAAAACTATGGCAAAATGTTTGCTCTTCCCAGCTCTACCCACAAACTATGGCCAGCCAAAATGATGTCCCCCTCACTTCCATTTGTTTGGAGGGTGTTCAGGGGGTAAAAATGGGCTGCCACATTCAGTGTAGTTACCTACTTCTGAGTTACCATGGTCACTCTTCCTCTTCCTTACTCTAGCAACTGATGCAGAATCATCTGAATTCTCATTTGTTTCTCCCATCATGGAGTCAGCTAGACTTTAAGTCCACTGCAGATCTCTTATTTTCCTCCTATAAGATGCTGCATCATCAATCTGATCCTATGATTTGGAGGTCCTATGTTATCAAGTCACTATGATTGGTTCCCATAACCCATTTTGATGGATGATGACAGGGTCTTTCCCTTAGGTTTGAATAAGTCAGTTCCTGAGTTCTGCCAAGGCCTTTTCTGATATTCATGAGGCATCATCGGGCCTAAGCAGACTGCCAGAAATAGTGCACATTAAATTGAGGCACTGCCCTGTCTCAGTGCTAGGGAATCATGGGAACTGTAATTTATTGTGGCACCTGAGCTCTCTCACAGAGAAGGCTCAATGTCCCAGAAAAAAAAATACAGTTCCCATGATTCCCTAGCACTGAGCCAGGGCAGTGCCTCAATTTAATGTGCACTATTTCTGGCAGTCTGCTTAGGCCTATCGTTTCTTTTTGGTTGTTTTTTCTGTGTTTGATATTGATCCATTATCAACCAAGCTAACAATCTGAGCACACTTATCTTTCTTTATATATTTCCATATCACCGCTTTGGATACATAGTATTCATTATTTCTTAAGTCTTGTAGTAACATGGCCATGTCTTATTTATTTACTGCATTTCTTTATCACTTGGTAGCCAATGAATTGTGGAATTTATTTTCTTATATGACTCTGTTTTGCAGCATCTTGAGACATACAGCCTTACTTTTTGTGGCTGCAGTTTGAGGCCCATATTGCTTTAGGTGCCCCAGTTAGAGTCATTTGGTGAAGTCAGTTGAACAGCCTCATTAAATACTTTAGGGAAAGGAAGTGCAGTACATACCCTACAATTGTCCCAATTTGGAAGGGAAAATCCCATTTAATCCCTTGTCATTCCACATTCCCAACTGCTTCTAAAACACCTGATTTTTCTCACCTTCTCCCACTTTCCCCTTTTTCGTTCAGCTCAATTGTTGCATACTGAGTTGAGACTGCAAAAGTAGTTTGCACTCAATTAACTCATTGGGAGGAGAGGGATCCTTCCCTTCACAGTAGGCTCAGGGGAAAGCACTGCAGCCTCTCTTAGCATCTGTTTTCTTCCTTGTTAATAACTTTAGCCATCTTGGCCATACTCTGATGTTGCTTGGCCACATGTGTCCCAGTTTTCATCTGTGAAATGTTGGGATGTATGAATTATGTCATATCCTCAGCTCTTAAAAATTATCCCAATGTTTAACTAAAATTTGTTTCCATCCTTGAACAATTTTTTTTGGCCCTGCCCTCTGATACAAGAGAGGTTATATGTGCTCTATCCTTTCTACATCAGCCCCCTTCAGCTGTTTGAAAGCATCTTTCATGTCTCCTCTTAAGCTTCTCATCTACAAGAGAAGATTTTCTATTCCTATGGAAAGAATTTTCTTAGAAAACTGGAAAAGCCTAGTCATTTTCAGGATAAGCTGTCAAACAATGGTTTATCTAACAAAAACCAAAGGGGAAAAAATTAAATATGATTCTTTTTGCATCAGAATGTAGATTTTATACTTCTACCAAAGCATGACCTACATGTAGAATTAGGTCATTATATACAGGTTTCTTACCACTTATCTTCACATTACTGTAATTCTTCCCTTTCCCCAATTTGTCTGCTTTCCTTTTTAATGCCTTCTTAGCATACTTTTTCTGCGTTGTTAGTTCTTCAAATCATACAATGCATGCATCCCAGGATCCTTTTTGAGAGGAAAGATTGCAGCCTTTTTTCTGTGAATTAGTCTGATGGGCAGAGTGTCTGTATGCATGGCTTGCAAGTAGCCTTTGGTAGCCTCCAGCTTCTCGCTCCAGCTCTGTCATTCCCTATTTTGTTTGCACAAGGAAGTTAGGGGAGAGCCTGCATTGTTTGGCCTTGATTTGTTTTCACTTCTTTCAGTGCATTTCAGTGAGCATAATTGTGGGATGAGATATTATGCTAGCATCAGTCTTTGTGGAGATGGCAGAAAAGATTGTGTTACAGTTGAATGTACACTTAAACATCCCCAAGGCAATATTTGTTTTATTTTTGTCATCTTCCTTATAAAACATAAGGGGAAAGAGTGGAACATTAATGTATCAGCTTTAATATATCAGTTGGAGGAAGGAGAATGTATAACTGGGATGCATTTCAATATAGAAATTTGAGGAAGGCGAATCTATAATGTGGATTTATTTTCTGCATTGGCCTATAAGAAATGTGAATTGGAATGTTCATGCTTTCTATCAAATGGCACATCATTGCCCCCTGTATTGGGTCACTTGAGGAAAAGCCCACTGGATGCATGGATTACCAAGGCAACTAACTAGGACTAATCAGGATTCAGGGGAAAGACATACTGTGGACTCAAATCTGACCATAAGTCTGTATTTGTGACAGGACTAGAATCCTTGGTAGGAAAGGATGAGTGGGCCAGCCTCAGCATCAGGCAAAGAAAAAGAGTGGGCCAGCCTCACACAGAAAATGCTGGGAGCTTGGAGCAAGTAATAATGGACTGGAGGACAAAACTCCAAGTCCTTTGTAGCATACAATCATTCTCTATGGACCTCAGATGTGGTAGAAAATGTCCCAATTTGGCAGAGTCAGTTCTGATTAATCTTCTGTTGTCTCTGCTTTTTCAGGTGCTTTCCCAGTTTCACTGTCTTCCTCCCACTTTCTCCCTTTGTCTTTAGTTTCCATCAGTTGCTGCAAAGTGAGTTCAAGATGCAAATGTAATTCACACTCAGTTAACTCAGCACAGAAGAAAGAACAGGAGGGTGTAGAGTTTTGCCCTTCCCAGTAGTTTCAGGCAAAAGCAAACTCTGGCAGCCTCTCTTAGATTTTTTCCTTTGGCCATCTTGACCATGCTCTGGTGTTGCATGGCTGCAGATTTCCCAGCTTTTGTCTGTGAAATTTTGGAGGCTATGGAAGATGCTGATCCATTCTGAGCTACTTTACATGGAATAAGAAGGGTAGGTGATTTCCCCCTCTGCTTCAGACATCAAAATGGATTAAGCTGAGTATGGGCCTTTGCAGACTGCCAGAAATAGTGCACATTAAACTGAGGCACTGCCCTGGCTCAGTGCTAGGGAATCATGGGAACTGTAATTTATTGTGGCACCAGAGCTCTCTGACAGAGAAGTCTCAATGTCTCAGAAAAAAATACAATTCCCATGACTCCCTAGCACTGAGCCAGGGCAGTGCCTCAATTTAATGTGCACTATTTCTGGCAGTCTGAAAAGGCCCTATGTAGATGGAATTCTAAGGACATAACATAGCCAACTTGACTTTTAGACTCCACCAGAATGCCACATTGTGCCACAATGCATCAATAACTTTTATTGAGAAAATACAAAAGCAAAGAAAAAGTGAGGATCAGTGATTGGATCCTAAGATACTTTAATTAGAAAACACAGAAGGAAAGATTGTTGATTTTCTTTCTTTCTGTGACCAGTTGTGATCTCTGAGAAGACTCTTCAGGAGTAAAATTGGCTTTTTTGGCACTGTGAGGTGGGACATTGTAGGAAAGAAGGAAAGGAAACCTATCTCCTATGAATCTCCCATTAGCTTATTTTAGAATTGAAGCCCAGTTTTGAATTATTCTTGCCACCAAGTCTGACCAGAAATATTTTGTTGCCTATTGCAGGGTACAAGGAGATCACCTGCCCATTCCATGTACAAAGTGAACTAGGCAGCAGCCACACTGGAGAACTAATGCAGTTTGGCACTATCCTTAGGAATCATGGGATTTGTAGTTGTGGCACCTCAGTTCTGTGGTTAAATATCCAGGTTAAATATCCACAGAAAACTACAGATCCCAGAATTCCATGGGATTAAGCCATGACAGTTAAAGCAGTGTCAAACTGCACTAATTCTGCAGTGTAGATGCAGCCCTGGACTGGAGTGGAATTTCATTTCACCACAGGCAATGGGACAGTGTCATCCAGTGCACCCGAGGGCAACAAACCATGTTTCAAGATGGTGGATAAGCCATGTCTTACAACAGAGGACAAGTGCTGGGAGTTGCCATTGCTGTACCCAAGCATCTACCCTCTGAGACAGTTGCCTCAGTCTGCCTAATGGTAGGATCAGGGCTGATGCTCTGACCCAGCAGCATCTGCTCTCTATTCCTTAGTCAGGAATGCAAGTGGCTGAAAGGGGGAAGATGTCTATGGAAATTTCCTTCCATAGACATCTTTAAGTTAACTTATTTTAGGATCCAAGCTAACATGTTGGTATCTCATAGCAAAACTGTCTTTGCCACTTCAGGTCTTGGAATATTCCTCCCACACACACACTTTAGATAGCACTTTGAAGAGAATTTACTTTAGTATCTTTAACACATGTTGGATGTGTGTGCATGCATGCAGATGTGTAGACAGTTGGAGATATCTGAAGACCTTACATAAAACAAGGGAAAAGAAATGAAGCCATTAATAATGTGTTATTTTTGTATAATCATCTGTTGTTTGCATTATCATGGCATCTCTGTTTTTTTAAAAAAATATTAAGAAATAAAATGTCCCAATCCAGGACATGCCTCTTGGGTAGAAGTAATGTTGGGTGCTCATCCAGAGCTCATTAAACCTGGCAACAGATGACAGACATCCTCAAGCAGAGGTACTAATCATGTACACCATATGTACCAAGAGCTGAAATGGGACTACCAACTTATTTGTAATAATAAGAACTTTTTAAAAAGTATTATTTATTATAAGACTACAGAGCTACAATATATTACCCAAGGAATTTTTCTACTAGATATAAGGAAAAGAATCCGCATTGGGTGATATGGAACTTCTCACCTCTCCCATCATGATTTTCTAATAACTACATTGCTTATGGCTCACTTACTACAGTAAACACTTTAAGCTACACTGTACTCTCGGTCTCTGTCTTTTGCTTTTGTGCATGCCCACCACTGGAGGGAAGCCCCCAAACATCTTTAAAATGGAACCTTGCCATGTGGATATGCCAAGTATTGTTGTCTTTGTCTTAGACTTTTAAAATAGGAGTAGGTAGTAATTGGAAAGGAATTGGAAAGGAATCTGAGAGTCAGAACTACCAGAACTCAGTTGAATTACCCTCTCAGTCACTAGATTCTATATAGGTTTACAGGACGCTTGAATCCAATGCTACCAAATGACCCTGAATCCCATCACCCCTACTAAGTGAGCTAATGTAGGAACATAACATGATGTAGAACCTCCAAAAGAAGTATATTAGGATGAGCCAGCCCATTGGTCCATCTGAGCCAATATTGTTATTGCTGACTGGTCACAGTTCTGCAGATTTTCATACAGAACCACTTTTTCTAATCCTATCAAGAGATCGTTGGTATTTTCTGATCATCTCCTACCTAAATACTAACTGGGCCTGAGTATGCTTGGTTACTGATATTACATGAGATCGGGTGTGTTCACAGTGGTCTGATGGTGTACCATACTTCCAGATTTGAGGATGTATACCTACAAAATAATTTTTGCCATTACACTAAATATCATGCTGTTTCTTTACATCATCTCACCTAGTAATGATTGGAATGGAAACTCCTTGCTGATAAAGTAGTTTGCAAATGATAAGTGGATCACAACTAGGAAAGTTGTTAAGGGATTAGTAACCTTATACTAATTGATTCATTATATATTTTTCAAAAAAATAAAAATAAAACCAGCATATAGCTCTTAAGGTGTTTGCAAAAGGGGCCAAGCTGAGGTCTTTATTATGATTACTATGTGATGGTTTTAGAATAATAAATCTTATGTTATCCTTCTGTTGTTCTTTATTTCAAGGTCATTTCTGGAAGGCAACTGGTAATGCAGCTTAATTCTTATTTGGCTGTGCTCCAGAGAGAGATGAGTTAAAAAATTTCTGTATCAGAGGTTGAATTAATGAATGCTGACTTTTGGTAGAAGCATTGTGAGAAAGCAAAGCACAGCCAAGAAAATTCATGCAGCAAAACACTGGCCTAAATATAACTGCGAGTTATATTTCTATCTCTACCAGAATAGATTGACTGAATCAACACTTATTTAAATCCCTTTGATTCAATGTTTTACTCTAGTTGGATCTTGCAGTTGGCTTTAGACCATTATAGAACTAGCATGGCATAATGGTTTGAGTGTTAGACTATGACCCTGGAGAAGAGGGTTTGATTTCCAGCTCAGCCATGAAAATTTCAGTGTGAATTTGGGCAAGTCACATGCTCTCAGCCCCAGTGAAAGGCAATGACAAACCTTCTCTGAACAAATATTGCCATGAAACCCCATGATAGATTTGCCTTAGGGTTACCATAAGTTAGAAGTCTTCAAGGCACACAACAACATCAAAAATAACAGTACATGATTTTAGTAGAATATATCATAGAATATATTGATTATATATAATAAATTTATACATTACAGATTCTCTTTAACCTCATGTTATTTTAATGCAATATTAGCACTATGTTATAAAGTAATGCATATATATATTTGTTTAAATGTTATCTGGAAATAAAATTATATGTCATTTGTTAGTCCTTGGATAGTAGTATGAGAATGTAAACTTCATACACTGTTGGTTGTATTCACGGTATACTTTGGTGCTGCTGGCATGAATTCAGTGCTAACCACTTATTTTGATTAACAATTTCTGTAATTTTCATCAGCTCCTCTACTATTATCCTCTATTACTTATAATGTTCTTTAGTTAAAGGGGATATATAATGATTTAGGCATCTGGTGGCTTCTATAGCTATGAGTCATTTGGACACCTGGCAGATACTATGGTTTGCTTTTTACTGTGTATATAACATGATTTGGTCTAATTAACAAAACAGTCCTTCCAGTTAATGTATAACTAACCTTACTTTGGGCCTAAGCAGACTGCCAGAAATAGTGCACATTAAATTGAGGCACTGCCCTGGCTCAGTGCTAGGGAATCATGGGAACTGTAATTTATTGTGGCACCAGAGCTCTCTGACAGAGAAGGCTCAATGTCTCAGAAAAAAATACAGTTCTCATGATTCCCTAGCACTGAGCCAGGGCAGTGCCTCAATTTAATGTGCACTATTTCTGGCAGTCTGCTTAGGCCTTTTGCTAGCAGCTTCTATATTTCTTCCGTGGGGGAAGGGAACCTGCTTGTAATGGACTCACTTATACAGCCCCAAAGTGACCAATATGGTTTTTTTCTCTCTTTAAAAACACCCCTATTGATTGTTTGGTAAATTTTATGCTCAGCCTTTGTTTCAGGGAAGTCATAGATAATGTATGATGATTCAGTCCAGAAGTTCATGGATTTTAAGAGACTTTGATGAATGTGAAGATTGCTGTAAAGGGAAAAAAGTGAATTCATTAACATCATGCCAGGCAACCTCGATTAATGCATTAATTAATTTTAACAGTCTAAAGTCTAATTATATTCAGTATAGTTACCAACCAGGCTTTTTGCATGTCCTTCAGTTTAATCATTTTTCTTATTCCATCAGTGAATTAGTCACGTAGACTTATCTTTTGTTCTACAGTCTGACATCAGAACAAATGGATAAAGTCCCATATATGCAAACAGACTTCTAAACATCTTTGAGCAATATAATGCTGGTTTTCCAAGTGAGGCATCTTGCACAGTGACATACATCAAAGACTACATGCCTCTTAAGTTCTAAAGCAGCTTCAGTGAATTATCTAGTGCTTTGTTGCAATTATTGAACAAATTGACTTCATCAGCATACAGATGAAAACCACTCACTTTGAATCCTTGTCCATCACAAGAACAGTCTACATGACTCATATTATTCCAAATATTTTTCATGAAAGAAATAATAAATAATAGAAAATTTCTAGAGATCTTATTGAGTTTTCATATTTTTTGCAGGGGGAGTGGTTTTTAATTGCTTTGAATTTATTGACATTTCTTGTACTAAACTAGCTGAGCTGAACCATCTGGGATATATGAGCTGACTATGGGAAAGCAAGTTGAAGGGGAAATGGGCAGGTATATTATTAATTCATAGCTATTATAAAACAATATAGCTTGACAACAGACACCAGGTACATGAGCTCAGTATTGCTAACCATCCCTGAATATTCCATGCAGTATTTTGAGGTTCTCATATTTTTATATCTCATATCTGGAGAGAGCATGTTTTTGAGAAATTGATGACATTTGAGGAACACTAGATCAGGCTCCCAGGAAAAAAAATATCACAGACACACCCCAAGGCATGTGAACATCCAGGTATGGTAAACAAAATAAATTCTAAAGTGCTCCTCCTTTTGCCCAAGTAATCTGCATTTCCTCTCAAAACCTGAGACAGAGGATCTCTTCACATCTGAACCTGTAAGAAAATGTGAAGTCGTAGGCTTTCATGGCCAGCATCCATAGTTTTTTGTGGGTTTTTCGGGCTGTGTGGCCATGTTCTAGAAGACTTTCTTTCTGACATTTTGCCAGCATCTGTGGCTGACATCTTCAGAGAAAACTGGAATGGAAGAGAATGGGTCTATAGGGAGGAGTCACAGACAGAATAGGGAGAGTAGTGAGGAAACACAACCTCCAAATGGTTCACAAACCAACCAAGAAAATCCAACAAATGCTGTGCTCAGTGAAGGACAGGAGAGACCCTCTCACAGCTGCAGGAGTTTACCGCATACCATGCAGCTGCGGACAAGTCTACATAGGGACCACCAAATGCAGTGTACAAACACAAGTCAAGGAACATGAGAGACACTGCAGACTGGGCCAGCCAGAAAAATCAGCAATAGTAGAACACATTATAAATGCTGTTTGAAAACACTGAAATTCTGGACCATGCCAACAACTA
>CM034708.1:160465195-160482750 GCA_020142125.1 Phrynosoma platyrhinos | reverse complement strand
TAAGAGTCATATCAGAGAATCTACACACCCAGAACTATGGGAAACAATTCATTTTTCACAGCATTTCTCATAAAAATATGGACAGGGTCATTTTATACAACCTCAGGATGGGTAAGTTGTATAGGTGGCCAGAACATATGCAGACTTAGATCTTATATCAAAAAGAAATAGTATAACTTTACCCTCAGAGAATTATATCTCAATTGCACTATGTTATCTTATTACAAAACTGTGATCTTCCACAACCAGATGTGCATTGTACATGGATGTGAAATGCATAACCATCACAACCATGCGATCAATGCACAGTGATACACAATAATGCACAACACTGAAGGTGTAACCTGGGGCAATGGCACCACATACCTGTACATAACTCTGCTTTCTTAACGTTCAACTGAATATGGATGTACGCACTGATAAAAAATATATATAACTGCATGTGTAAGGGAACTGATGTATAATAAGACATTGACAAAGTGTCAGGCAACATAGCAGAGGTAGAGTTAGCCATCATAACATCACAGCCTCCTCATATAAGCTTTAGATGCATGTGTGTGTGTTGGGAGAAGTTGAAATATTTCCACCTTAATGAACAATAATATTGAAAACACCGGCAGATGGTGGCTCCCATGTCAGTGGGGTGGTGAATCGACTACAGGTTTCGGTGTAAACTTTAAAGGATCTATCAAAGATCCTGAGCCTGTTAGGGGGTGTGTTAGGGATCAATACTTTAAATGGCTCTTTCAAAAATGTGAAGCAGATTCATTACCATGCTGACATGGAAGCCACCAATAATTAAAATAATTTAACAAAGTGAATTTGAAGTAAAGCAGATGTTTAAAGATTAAGCGGATTCTGAATTCTAGGCCTTTTCTCTTCCTGATTCATGATACTTGCAAATTTTTGTCAGAGAAAGATAGAATACAAATGCGGAATATGTGCCTTTAAAGCCAAAAGACAGCTATTTTGTGAACTGCTCATGGTTGTGAATATCCCCAATAGAAAGCTTATTCCTCTGCATTTTCAGTCTTTTCTGCTGCAAAATGTATCTGATATGACTTGATATGCTCTCCACCTTTTCTAAAATATAACTGCCAAAGAGTTAACATACTGTGGCAGTCATAGAAGGAGGAGATACAGTTAGGAAACCAAATTGTGTGTGTGTGTGCATTTGTCTTCAAGTTGCCTGCTGACTTATGGTGACCCATTTCATAGGGTTTTCATAGGCAAGGAATACTCAGAGGTAGTTTTGCTATTTCTTTCCTCTGAAATATAGCCTACAGCACTTGGTATTTGTTGGCAGTCTCCCATCCAAGCACTAACCAAGGCTGATCCTGCTTAGCTTCTAAGATCGGACAGGATCTGGTGCCTTTAGGGTATTTAGGCCCTAGAAAACCAAACTTCCTTTCTTCAAATGACAGTTTTACATACAGCATGAAGATTGAAAATCAATTAATTTTGTAATTGTGGCCATGTTTCAAAAAATACATTTTTGTCTCTCAAGTAAATTGACCAAAAGTTGAATTGAAGCATACTGCATTCTCAGTTTCCTATTGCAGGCAAATTCTTGTAACTATTGTTGTTACTGGTTTTTATTTTTGCACAGAAAATACCACAATGCTAATCAATTTCATTCCCAAGGTGACAGGAAACCACCCCAGTCCGTTGTTGACTGTGCCTGTCTTTCTTGCCCCACCCATTGCATTTTCTTCCTTTTGGCTGAACTTAAGATGAATTAATCAGTAACCGACATCTGGCAGACAGTTTGGGTAGCCTGTCAGTGATTTATCTCCAGGACCTGTTAAATTGTTCATTACTTTATAGGTAGGTAAAAAAAAGAAAGAAGTAAGCAGCAGAATACTAAAATACTTTTCAAAACATTTAGTACAAAGAGGCAATTGTGGCCTTGAAGATTTTTTTTTTACCTAGAATTCCTTCCTAGCTAGCTTTCCCAATAGTGGGGGATTGTGAGCGCTGCAATCCAAAAACATCTGGAGAGACTCATTTTCCCAACTGAGGGACAAATTTGTCATTATTTTTAGTGATGAATCTAGAATAGTCTACTACAGGGATAGGGGCTGGGTCATCCTCTAAATGTTGCTGGATTGCAACTCTCATCTTCTCCAATCAGCATCGCCAATGATGGGAATTGCAATCCAAGAACATATGGAGACTTGTTCCTTTTTAGCAATAGCAGGTACATCTCTTTACACTTATCAGTGAACTTAGAAGTTTACAAAGTATAAGACAATTACCCACAACCAGCTGGGTACTCATTTTACCGACCTATGAAAGGATGGAAGGCTGAGTGAACCTTGGAGCCCTTCCTGGGATCCAACTCACAACCTTGTGGCTACAGTACTGGCATTTAACCACTGCACCACCAGGGCTCCCTTTACTGACCTAAAACCTTAACCAGTTCATATGTAAGTAAAACTAGCATGCCAGATCATGTCAACAATATTGGTACACACAACATGGAATAGGGAAGCATGGGTATGTTCACTCTCTCCATATTGATTCTTTGTATTCAGCAACATGACACGCAGTCGATGCATGCACACAGAGGTGTAGCTACAGGGCAGCAAAATGAGAACAAAATAAGAATTCTTTCTCTCCCTCATTAAAATTTCTGTTAGTCCCCAAATTTCTAGCATTCCAGAGAGTAAGACAATAAACATTGTTCATACCTAAAACTCATATATTAGCTATATTCTCATTTCCTTGACCACTTTGTCTGCCCCTTTTCTTTGGATAACAATAACTAACTGTTGAGAGCTTGGAACTAGAAAATTAACTATTTAAAATATCTGCCTGGGCTATGGATGAGAGTCTGTGTACAAACACATGCATACAAGATTCTTGGGGTACCACTGCTGTTTCATCTGAAAGTGTGCTTTTCCTAATAAAATCCAATTTGCTGGTAGAACTAATGGACAGGAAAAGAGGGGAGGCTCTCCAATGTTGCACTTTTGAACAGTCAGTTCCCGTTGCTCAGCAGCACAGCCTTATCGAGGGAAATACAGGAGAGAACTGGCACTACATTAGAAAACCTGATTAAAAGAGGGAAAGCTCTCCTGTCAGCTGTCTTCCTGTGCAGGATGTAGAGTGATTCCTGTCCCCACTAGATACTGATTGCTTCAAACCTTGTCTAGAAATACTTTTTCAAAAAGCATTTCCTTCATACACTTTTGACATGATGAGGTCTGGATAACTCTCAGAAACTGCTCCAGAACTGAACTGGAGCACTGGAAACGCTGAGTGGTTTGTGGGTCATGTTTTACTTTGCCATCCTATCTGTGTGGCAGAAGCAGAGTGTCCACCCAGGTTGTCAGGGCACCCCCAGAAGCCCTCCTGTTATTGTACTCTACACACAGGTGTGTGTGTGTGTGTGTGTTAAGGACAACTAAAACATTTAAGGCAAGGTGATGCTTTGCAATCTATTTGCCTTTCAATTATTCTTCAGAAAACATCAGTGTGGGACTGGCAAAGCTGCAGTGCCAGCTGAAAATGCAAACTAAGTGCTTTTTCTTGGAAACCAGAATGTAGTTCTCCTGCTGGGTGATTGATAATATCCTTCCAGCAACAAGGAACATCAGCAACAGAGAGGAGCATCTTGACAAAGGATTAGAGAGAAGGAGGCAGCTCTCTTTGAAATGCTACAGTGAAAAAGTAGCTACACTCTGGTGGACATCCACATGGCTTGAATTTACTTTTTTGGACTACAACGTAGAGTCCAATGCTGAGGGCTGTAGTCCCAAGAGTCCATTTTTGACATTTGTGGTATCAGCTGGCTTCACTTCATTCCCTGATCAGGAAAAAAAAGGAAATGAACAAAACGAGGACTGGTGTCAGGTTTTTAGTGAGCATGGAACAAAGACTGCCTTTACAGAAATAACCAGAAGAGTGTACTGACATATGCATTTATACAAAAAGAGAATTGAATGTGAGGTGAAAGACAGGAAATGACCCTTCTAATAATGATGTATGGTTTTCACCAGATTGGTTGACACTGAGATGGATGGGTGGAGCTCCTTGTAAATATTTTTCCAGTTTGATGTAGTTTCCTCTTCAGCCTTTAGAAACTGCTGTTTGAATCATTTGGGTACAGTTGCTAAAAATATCACTTCACACTGGTGGTGTGAACCCTGGCCTAGTGTATGGATTATTAGAAGCCTAAATACCCTAAAGATACCAGATCCTGTCTGATCTTGGAAGGTATGCAGGGTCAGTCCTGGTTAGTACTTGGATGGGAGACCACCAATGAATACTAGGTGTTTTAAGCTATAATTCAGAGGAAGGAACTGGCAAAACCATTCCTTCACTATGAAAACCCTATTGAATTCCTCAGGTCACTATAAGTCAACAGGCAACTTGATGGTATATGTACACAAACACACAGATATAAACACAAAGATGAATACTGCTAAAATGTATTTATAAATAACAGATCACAGAGTAAAAAATATTGTCTTATTCAGTGAAATCTATGTTATTGGTGTCACCCAGTGCAGGTGTCTGGAAAGGGCTTGGGGCAGCAGTGGACTGCCCTGCCTCACTTCTGCAGCATCACTCACCTGCCCAGTGGCCCTCCGCCCACTGCCTGGCAAGACTGCTGCTGGGGTGCAGTGCTGCAGCCTATGGAGGGCTTGTTCAGGGTCTGGCATGGCTGCTCATACAGCATCCACGCCAAACTTTGAACAGAAGACACTGCCCGTCCCTCACAGCAGCAGCCATTGATTAGTTGGGTTGGGTAACAAAAGTCTGGATGGAAATCTCTTCCTAACCATATGTAGCTCCCTATAGCTACGATCCTATCTCTAATAATAATAATAATAATAAATTTTATTTTTATACCACCCATTGGTAGTCCAATCCAGGCGGTTTACAGCATCAAAATTAGAAAAAACTTTATCTTTCTGGGAGTAAGCTCAACTGAAATCAATAGAACTTCATTTGAGCAGACTTATATAAGATATTTTGTAGAAACTGTACAGCCATATGAACAGTTACTTAGAATTTGGTCCCACTTTGTTCAGTTGAGTTTACTCCCTAGCAAGCACTGTAGATGAAACTGGCTCTGAAAGTTTCTTCCTCTCAATTTAATGTGCACTGCTGCTATGTTGCCAGGGTTTTCCTAAATATTGTTCTAGTCTGAATCTTAGAATATTTAGACCATATTTATTCTAAATATTATGTCAGTGAACCTTCATAAATCAAGGAAATAACTGCCTAATTTTCTATGCAAAGGAAAAGATTCAAGAAAAGGTGGAGGATGACCAAGATGGTTAATGGTCTAGAAACCAATCCCTATCAGGAACAATTGAGAGAGCAAGTTGTGTTCAGTCTGGACATGTAGGCTGAAGGTGCTATATAAATAAATGAATAATACTAATACTAATAATATACTAATATTAATGCCACCTACCAGAAGGGGAAAGTCTTAGCCTAGCATAGCAATGCTACCAATGAGGATGGCAAATAGATTTCTCTCAGGAGAACAATCACTTTGCATTGTAAGCTTCAGGCAGAAGTGTAAATTGATATTGAGATTGGGAGCTATAGATCCCATTTTTTATTATTCCAACTGCATATGCTTGTGGCAAAACCCAGGTCTTAAAGCCTAGGCCTCTGCTTGTGCAGGTCCATAAATGCTCCACATCATGTTGAATGTGAGGGAAAGTGTGGGATGAGGAAGCTGGTGAAGGTGGTTGATCTGTTGCATTCCCAGTAGCATCATTGAGAGCAAGGTGGGACCTGCCTTGACATGGAAGTAACTGAGCTGCCATAATTTATTTTTAAGCATCCACAGAACATTCTTGAAAACAATTTATTTCGTTTAAGTTCTTTCCATTCAATCCAGGAGGAATTCAGCTGAGAAAAGTCTCCATTTCTAAAAAATATCCACATCATGGAAAAGTCCCTTTTAGGAATACAGCTCACAGAATCCCCCAGTGAGCTTGTGGCCATGCTAGTGGAGGAATTCTGGGACCTGTAGTCCAAAAAGGGATGTTTTCAAGCTCTGAAATTTTTGTTTCAAAATGTGCTTGATATTGTGTTGAAGGCACTCCTTGTCTCTCACATTAAAAATCCTTTTGAGTATTTATTTGCTATCCTATATTAAAGGCTGAAATATCTCTTTCATTTATTTCTAAATACTTCCTTAAACCATTCTAGTGAATTGTCTTCTAGGTAATATACCTTTACATCTGTTTGGGTAAATTAATGTATTTCTCAACACCATTTTTTAAAAAGGCATTTCTTGAACTGAAAAAAGTCATTATCCAAAGTTATAATTAGATCTGGCCACTTTTTGTTAGAAAGGAAGTAACCCTTTTTGCTATAACTGGTGGATAAAACAATGTAAAAGCCAAAGAAAATATTAACATTTCAATTATGCTTTGTTGCAAAACAATATGAATATGTTTGCTCATTTGAGTTGGGGGGGTGGGAATCACAGACCCTTGTAGCGGGAGAAGATTGTGTAAAGTATGAAAGCTGATTGCTTCAGCATATTCTATCATCCTCCTGCCACTTGCCCCTTTGTGAATAGCTTCACTCCCTTTTACAAAGAGATGTGGTGGGGGAATAGTGGAAGAGGGACTGGTTGTGTGTGTGTATGAGAAAGAGAGATTATTCCCCAAATTAACTCCCTCCTTTGGCTCAGCATCCATTCATTCTTCACCTGAGATGAATTAAGGAGGATGGTCTCCAGTACTCCTAGAATTCAAAGAGATAGCCCTGTTAGTTTGTGGAATCAGTATGTAGAGAGATCTTGTAGCACCTTTGAGACTAACTGAAAGAAAGAAGTTGACAGCATGTGCTTTCGTAGACTTAGAATCATAGTATCATAGAGTTGGAAGAGACCACAAGGGCCATCCAGTCCATCTCCATTCTGCCATGGAGGAACTCAAAATCAAACCATCCCTGACAGATGGCCATCCAGCCTGTTTAAAGACCTCCAAAGGAGACTCCACCACACTTTGAGGGAGTGTGTTCCATTGTCAAATAGCTCTCACTGTCAGGAAGTGCCTCCTAATGTTGAGGTGGAATCTCTTTTCCTGTAGATTGCATCCGTTTTTCCAAGTCCTATTCTCTGGAGCAGCAGAAAACAAGCTAGTGCCCTCCTCAGTATGACACCCTTTCAAATATTTAAAGAGGCCTATCATACCCCCTCCTAACTGTCTCTTCTCCAGGCTTAAGTCTACTTCCTCAGATACGAAAGCTCATGCAGCCAACTTCTTTCTTTCAGTTAGTTTCAAAGGTGCTACAAGATCTCTCAAGTACTACTAGTTTGTTAAGAATATAAGAAGAGCCATAGATCCTTGATGGATCAGACCAAAACTTATCTAGTCCTGCATTCTGTCCTCTAGAGGCCAACCAGATGTCTACAAGAAATCCACAAGCAGGACAAGAGTGAAGTTACACTCACTTGTTTATCCTCTCCATCTAGGACCAGACTAAGGAGATTATCACACACAACTTTTAAATCACAATTTCACTGGGAAGGAAGTGGCTTTGGTGATATTGATTGCATGACAGTACCTCCCACCCATAGCTGCTTTGTCTCCCACCTGTCCCTTTTCATTCATGGGGGAAACCTGTGAAAGACCTGGCAATCGCGCAATGCCCAAGGTGCAAAAAGTCATTCCTGAGGCAGTTGTGTGATTGCCAGTCATGTGGTGTCAGTATCCCCTTCTCCCTTCTTTCTATCCTTGCCATTCTTTTTCTTTCTTTCCTTTCCAGTTTTTTGCACAGTTCTGGAGCTTTGCAGCTCTGCAGCCTCAACTGAAGTTTTAAAAATCTTTTTAAAGATTATATCATGGCTGCAGAGCTCTGGAATTACACAAATAAAGTTGAGGAGGAATACCTAAAGGCATATTGGGTAAGGCATGAGGAAGGGAGTTGGGGTTAAGGGAGAGGTCAGGAAGAGAGTGTGATGGGGACAGCAGCCCTCATCACATAAATGAGAGAGGTGCATTGATGGCTGCCTAGAAAGCAGTATGTTCCCATTTTATTATTACAAGCATGTCTGCAGTGAGAAAGAGGCTGGTGTGATAATGTCCAAAGTCTGCATCCACAATGCAGAAATAATCTAATCTGACACCACTTTAACTGCCATGGCTCAATGATGTACAGTTCTGGGAACTGCAGTTTGTTGTGGCAAAGTAATGATGTGGCTTAATGTTTGACAGAACTACAATTCTTAGTATCCCATAGCATTGAGCCATGGCAGTTAAAATGGTGTCAAACTGGATTATTTCTGCAGTGCAGAGGCAGCCTAAGATATTTTGCTGCCTGCACAAGGTGACCAAGAGCAGGGTCAGACTCTGATGAAAAAATCATAGGGGGGGGGCAGTTTATCATCAGTAGATGTATGTGATCAACAGGGTCTGATGGTACATGATCATAAACTGACCAGCCAGATAAGGGCCTCTAGGCTAGGGTAGTAGCCTTGGACTGAGCTGAAAGAGGGACTTTAGCTGTCCATAAATGGGAGGCATCTGATGAAGGGGCTTTTCTCTCACTTCCCTCCCTGATTTCCCTTTGGCTGAGAAGAGACTTCACAGTTCTGGTGCTTATGGGCATTTCTAGCCAGAAGGCGATGTCCCTGATAATGTCATTAAGTGTTATGCATCTGCACTTGCTCACAACCAATCATTCAAACACTTATACACAGAGAAAGAGAGAATGTATTATCTTATTTGGAGATAAAAACAGAATTTTTAGCTAAAGGGGCTGCTGCCAGATCAAGGTGAAATGAGAAAATTATTTCTTTTTGTTTACTTTGGGGAATGGGTTAGGGAACATTTTAATGTACCATATATACTCGACTATAAGTTGACTTCATGTATAGGTTGAGGGCAGGTTTTGGGGCCAAAATTATGGATTTTGCCATGACCCGTGAATAAATCAAGGGTAAAACTTGGAGGCTCCTTCAGTGTGTGTATGTGTGCATGTGGCAAGAGGGACACTCATTGAGGCTTTTTGCTTCAGCATTTAGCTTTCATTTCAGCCTTCATTCCCCAGACAGCGAGGCACACAGCAGGAAAGGGACTCTTAAACAAACAGTAATATCAATCAATCACCCAGGACTCTTTCTGCTTGGCTCAAGAGAGAAAGAAACTGCATGGGGAAATCTGAGAAAGCTGCGATCACATTACCATAGAGAGCCATAAATAAGTCGACTTGAGATTTTAGGATCAGTTTTGGGGCATAAATTTTTAGACTTATATATGAGTATTTGTTTCTAGCCAGAAGGTGGATGAAGGCAGAACAGAGGATAAACTGCAAAACTGGAAAGCAAAGAGTAAGCTAATTTAATAAATGCCTAGACTCCCGCAGGGTATTTGCACATTGCAGCAACGAATCAACTAATCCTTGTAAATTGTAACAAGTTGCTGGTTTCCTAGTTGAACTGGAGATTTACACACTGCCCTTTCCTTTTGCCTGTAACTGAGCCCATCAAAACTGGGAATATGCACCCTTGTCACCTACCCATGATGACCCATGAAAACTGAAGAGTCAGGGCCAAGCCCTGAGATCTTGCAAGCCCATTCCCTTTTGTTATCTTGTTTGACAAGAGCTTTTTCCCCATGATAAATTATTCCCAAGTGACAGCCAAATAATTAAAAATCTCATTTAGCATTAAAGATAATCCCCTTTGGCATTAAATATGAAAGAGGAGGAGAAGGAAGAGCGAATCTATCTGTCTGTGTACTTGCTTTCAGATTTAGTATTTGCAAAGCAATCTGTTTATTAGATCAAAACAAACTAACAACAGTATATGTTTCAAAGGGATATGTCTATCAAAAAGAACAACAAATCTGGATATTACAAGGATCCTGTAATGTGTTGATGGATGTCCAAAAACAGTACTCTGATTGAGAGCATTTTAGTGTGGAGATACAGGCTGTTTAGATTTGAGTGTTTTATTCTTCCTCTCTATCTTGGCTTTAAAAAAAAATGACAACAAGTTAGTGCCTAGTAGGACAGCTTTCTGTTTGCATTTGTTTGGATAGGTTGGCATTTAGAACTAGGTTTGTTTAAATCTGGCGTAAACAGTTTATGTAATTGGATTTCTGCTCCCATTAGTTTTACTGCTAATCCTCACCTATTTGGTGAGAGGTAACATCTGGAGGATCACAAACTATGGTTTAACTAATGCATGGATTAGCTTTGGACATGATGAAGTAACTACAAATCAACCTTCGCATGTTATATTTGATGAATATGTTCAAATCTTGACATAGGTCAAGGCATAGGAGATTTACAATAGAGTTTCTTATGTAACCAATTAATGGATATTGTGCAACTGTTTCATCTTTTCTTCCTTACCAGACTTTCCCTGGGGGGAGAAAAGATGGGAGATGGTAGGAAGGCACAGAAGATTACAAAAGGACATGAAAGATGGTGGAATACTTACAAAGTTCTATGAATGAAGCAGGGGCATTTCTCAATTTAAAAAATCCCCTGCAATTATTTGTAGTCTTCTGTGGATCACCCTGGTGTGGACATGTAGTAAATCAGTGCATAGAACAAATCCCACATTCCTAAATACCAATTCTTATGAGATAAAAAACTAATTGTATACTGTTTGTCTTATGATGCAGGCGAGGATCCAATGTCTCACTCACCTTAGACATGAGCAGCTTAGGAAGTGTTGAACCTTTTGTAGCTGTGCCAATACCAAGAGAAAAAGTAGCAATGGAGTATCTCCAGTCTGCTAGCCGGATCTTGACAAAGCAACAGTTAAAAGACACCGTTGCAAGTTCTCATTTGCTTCAGACAGAATTCATGGTAAGCCTATTGATCATTAGTTTAAAAAAATAGAAACTTTTTTAGCATATATATAATATGTATATATGAATTGGAGTACATATGCATTGTAAGGCTCCAAATTTCCCCTTTGATATGAACTCACATGATAATAATTAAAAGTTTTCTCCCTGAGATACTAGGTTTCCACATACAGGCTACTTTTAGTGTTCAAAAATCTTCAAATGTGATTGCCTAACCAACATTCTGGCCTGATACAGCATTGACACAATGCTTTTTCTTTAAATATCTGAACTGCTTTTAAGTATGCTTAAAAGAAAATTCATTCACACAATATCATTCACACAGTATCATGAAACAAGAAAAGACCAACCCCTTCTATCAATAATGACATTCCATCAATCAGCTTCCCATGGAGAATTGGGACCCTTTTTTGGTATTGAGGGATCATATGAACAGGCAGGACTGACAGTGGTGGGTGGACCCAACACACACACACACACACACAAAGGGGAGAAGGAGGGAAAGAAAAAATCATTCTCTCCCCCTCACACAAACACATATATTCGCCCCACTGCCTTCTTCCTTTTAACCAAGCCACAGTAAGGTTTAACCTGGAGCTGGTGGTGGTCAGTGTCATGGAAGGTACCTACCGCACTGGGTGACATCCCAGAGGAGGTGTCACCCAATGGGGCAGTATAGGTATGGGAACACCAGGCATGCTGGATCCTGAAAGCCTTGAGGGGCCTTAGACAATCCAAAATGAAACATAAGATGAGATACTAATAAAGGTTGAAATACTTGGAAGGATGGTATTATAGCATTTTTTTGTCCCATGGCTGGGAATGTCAAGCTCCTTCTAATAAAAGAGGGGGAGACATCTTATGTAGTTCCTAGGCTATAGGGGGAAAGTCTGTGTTTATATGAGCTTCTGACATTCCACTGAGAAATCTTGGCAAACATGTTCAGTACTGTTTGGGTTATAGGAGAATTATTATACTATCTTATTTGCTGCAGCAAGCATGGCAGTTTGGATACTGTGGTGTTTTGTTTTTGCTTACTATATACATATTGTTTACTATATGCATATATTGAGTTCCTGCATGGCAGGGGGTTGGACTGGATGGTCCTTGTAGTCTCTTCCAACTCTATCATTCCATGAATCTATGATTCTATGATATATATCAAATATGGTTGCATGTAGAAAAAAAGGAGATAGAACTAAAACACAAATAACCAAGCAAGGCATCAAAATGGTGCCATAGTAGGAAAATGTCAGAAATTTGTGATGCCTAAGTCATTTTGTGGGACATCATACCCATTGAAAGTCTCTACCAAGCCATGTTTTTGCCCCCAAAAGGGACTCAGCTTTTTATATGCCTTAATGCTGAGTCCTTGTATAGTAGAGGAAAAACTCTGCATCCCATCCTTACCTTTTATTGCTTTTGGCATGACTCCAGAGCAGCAATTGGTTTTAGCATGGCAGCAAGGATGTACATCAGACTTGATTCATTCTGATGTAATATATGACCAGGCATGCTGGATCCTGAAAGCCTTGGGGGGCCTTGGACAATCCAAAATGAAACATGAGATGTTGCCAGAAGATGAGATTCCTAGCTCAAAAGGTACTCAACAAGATACTGGGGTACAGCAGAAGACAACTATGAGTACCATTGTGGGTAATGATACCACTGGACTAAAGCCAAAATAACATTCAGCTATTGACATGCTCAGAGGTGCAAAAACAGTCCCAAGTTGAACAACACATATTATAGAAATATGCAATAAGAAAGGCATGAATCGGGAAACCAACACATAGTTAAATAAGAAATGGAATCTATAAACATTTTAACACTTGCACTGAGCAAGCTAAAGAAGATAGGAATGGGACATTTTGAGTCAGTATTTCACTGAAGAAATGAAAAACTAAGAAGAAATGGGATGACATTAATAGTGAAGAGAGATGTAGCAGAGGCAGTCAGGGGATATAGTGCAATGTCTGACCAAATATCAACAAAACGTCAGGGGAAAACCACAAATATAGCCATAATCCAAATTTATGCTTCAATTACTGTGGCAGAAAAAAATTGAAAGAGTGTATGCTGGAGTCCAGAAGGAAATGATCACACACCAAGACATGACTTCTCATTAATCATAGGTGATTGGAGTGCAAACAGTAGGAAACAGAACAGAAACTTTGGCCTAGAATCAAGAAATGAAGGCCAAGAGTTGTTCATTGCAAACACATTCTTCCAGCAACCAAAGAGGTGACTGTTTACATGGACATCACCTGATGTGCCAAGACAGAAATCAAATAGACTACATAACTAGAAGCAAAAGATGGAGAAATCAAAGGGAAATTTAAACCAAGAGTGGATATCTTCTACAACCAGCAGGTGAACACATTACATGACCAAGTAGAAATAAAAAGATGTTGGAAGAAATCAACCTCAGCAGAAGAATAAAGCAAACTCCTCTGAACAAATATTGCCAAGAAAACCTCACAATAGGCTCATGTTAGAGGCACCATACATTGAAAACAGCTTGAAGACACAGAACAATACATGTGCACTCAGATGTTGTTGGGTTGCAAATTCACCCAACCCTATCCAGCATAAATAAACCAAAAAGACAATCAGTAATGTATAAACATCAAAAATAGTAGTGTTTAGTAGTTCCTACACAGCAAATACCTTCTAATGGTTATGGAAATGAACCAAAGCATATGCTGCCACTGAATGTGAATTCTTCCTGGCCAATCAGACTAGGAAGGAATACCCAAAGAGCAAAGAGTCTGATCATGTATTTGAGCTATGTCATGTATATTCAGTTCTAGTACCCTAAGGGAGGTAATTTTGACCAAGAAAAACAGGGAGCAACACCGAAGGAATTAAATATCCCCAGTCTCTTTAGTCTCTATTTTTTTATAAATAAATAAAAAATCACAACCTACCAAAGTTGTTTTTCATTGTTTAGAAACCAAAGCAGTGGTGTTTGGGGATATGTGTGATGTCTGAATGTCTAGTGTTTTGCAGAGAAGTTTATATTCCAGCGTGTGGTTTGCTTGTTCTCTCTCTGCCTCTCTCTGCCTCTCTCCTCCTCCTCCCTCCCTGCAGGCCTGGGATATGTGGTTCTTTTGAAGGGCAGTCTAAAGCAAAGCAAAGCGAAGCAGCTTAATTTATATACCGCTTTATATCACGCTATGGGATGTCTAAGCGGTTTACAACTGTAAGCTCATTGTCCCCCAACAGTTGGGTACTCATTTTAGCGACCTCGGAAGGATGCAGGCCTGAGTCTAGCCTGAGCCCTAGCTAGTATTGAACTCGCAACCTTGTGGTCTATGAGTGAATGGCTGCAGTACAGGCATTTAACCACTGCGCCACCAGGGCTTTAGGGTTACCCTTGGTTCCACCTACTGCCCTGCCTTCTAACCCACCAGCTACAATGGACCCCAGCCTCCATAGCCTGCCAAGGTTTCTTTACTTGCATCTTTGCTAGTGACAATTGTGTGTGTGTGCCTTCAAGTCACCTATCAGCTTATGGCAACCCTGTGAATTTCATAAGGTTTTCTTAGGCAAGGAATACTCAGAAATAGTTTTGCCATTTTCTTCTTCTGAAATACAGCCTACAGCACCTGGTATTCATTAGTAGTCTCCCATCCAGATATTAACAAGGGCTGACCCTGCTTAGCTTCCAAAATCAGATGAGATCTGATCCCTTTAGAGTAGCTCCTTATAAATACTAACATTGCTTGATCCTGTTTTCTTTTTCTTTCCTCTTTAGGAAATTCCAATGAACTTTGTGGATCCTAAAGAGCTTGACATTCCCAGCTATGGGACAAAAAATCGCTATAAGACCATCCTTCCAAGTAAGCCTATTTCAACCTTTATTAGTATTTCATCCAGCAGGGGAGCCCTCCCTTTTCTTATTATCAGCTCACTGTTTATGTCAGCTTTTCCATTTCCAACACTGGGTGTGCCTCTTCAACTAGGGTACCTCGCATGACCAGCAAATGATGTGTGAAATGATATGTGTATGGGGGAGAGGTCTTTTGGTCTCTCAGAAGAGTCATAGGCTTTCAGCTTCCATCCATCCACCTCTGAAAGGGTTGTCACTGCCTTGTATTAAAATAATTGTTAGCTTTCAGTAATTCTGTATTGCAGCCTACTTTCTTTTGGTCCTTTACGTAATATTAATCTTTTAGGTGACTTTTCAGGGACAGAATTCTCCTGTCCTGATGGTTTGATGTTGAGGCACACTTTTCCCCTTTTTTTGCAATGGTCTTTATAATATTTTCATTAATGTGAATCAGATTTGTTTTCTTCCAGTTTATTGGTGCTGAATTTATTCACAGGCATTACACCTTTTTAATGACCACATTCAATTTTACCAAAAGCTAAATTGCCAATTTATTTTCAGTACACTCTAGAAAGCAATTTCTTTCAAATTCTTGGATACAAATGAATACACTGGGATCAATGGAACCCAATTCCCATTGTTCTAAGTATTTCAAATTTAATTCAGCAACATGTGGCCACCATGACAAGGGAATTGTGCTCTGCCAGGTGTCTGACAATGCTTCCACTCTTCCCAACCCCCCCTTTTCAAAAATGTAGTGTTCAAAGTCTCATGGGCCACCTTAAAGGGCAGATGGACTATGTTTGGCTTCTATGCTCACCAGGTGTGAAGACTTGCTATCATAAATTTAAAAAAAACTAAATAAGCTTTCATCATATTGCAGTTTTGAGGTGGTAGCATACAAGTTCATCATGAACACCTACCAGAAGGATCACACTCAGGGTCTTTGACATTGGTGGGTACACACCACAAGACTTTGGGCCTCGGCAGACGGCTAATTGAGCTGTCTTGGAAGCAGGGAAGAGGAGGGGCAGCCGCACGCTCGGCGCCCCTTCCTCCTCCTGAGGTTGCCCTCGGAGCAGCCGGCCCTCCGCATGGCCAGAACTCCGAGGGCAACCTCCCGCCGCAGCGTCCGCACACACTGTGGCGGATAAGTCAGTGAAAGTGCGCCCTATGCTTTTGGGGTGCACTTTCACTGACTTCTGAAAGGAGCACTGATTTAGCGTTCCTTTCAGGGGCGCTGACGGTGCGCCGTGGTGCGGATGCCACGGTCCCGCGGCGCACCGCCCCGCGCCGTCCCAGACGCCCTCGTCTGCTTCCCCCCTTTCTTAGTAGAAACAACCTAACTGTTTAATGCCCTTCCATGGGAATACAGGCTGGCTCTGTCCCTTTTGAATCTTTGGTAGGCAGCTAAGGTTGTGCCTGTCTTCCCACCAGCATGCCATGTGTCCCCTAAGCCATTCTGCTGCCTCTGAGCATGGTGAAAGACCTTATTATTTGTCAGTGTTATAGCAGTTCCACAGCCAGTCAATTTGGTTTCCATTCATAAAATCGAGGGATAGTTTTGGCCTTTGCTTCAGACAGCAAATGTCTGGGCCCAGCCCTGATGAACTCTGTGAATGTCTGCAGCTCACCTCCCCCATCAATAAGTGATAATTGCAAAAGATTAATAAATAAAAAAGCTGAGCCTAGTTCATGCTATTGAAATGCCATGCCTATGCAGAAGCCTCTACGAGCCACATAGCAGCCTTCATTGGTTCTAATGTCTTCATCAGGGAAGGAAATGCCATTGACTTCTGCTTATGCAGTGTGCTTGAGGTTTGCTATATTACACTTAAAATGGGAAAGTATAGCTTTGTCTTCTTAGTCCATCAGCTTCCATCAATCAGTAAAGATAGAGAAGCAGCACAGATCTCTACAGCACTCAGACAGCTGTGATAGGAAAGAATAGGTCCATTTATGTGCTATAATTATGAGATGTAAAAGAGACTCGTCATGGCTCCATTATATGGTGTTCTGGGATCTATAGCTGTGTTTAGAGCTCTCTGCCTCTTTGTTGTTGTGTGCCTTCAAGTAATTTCTGACTTATGACAACTCTAAGGCAAACCTATTACAGGGTTGTCTTAGCAAGATTTGTTTGGGGAGGGGTGTTGTCTTTGTCTTCCTTTGAGGCTGAGAGAGTGTGACTTGGCCAAGGTCATCCTATGGGTTCCCATGCTCTGTTCTCCTGTCATAATCCAACATTCAAACCACTATACCACACTGAATCTCTCTAGTGTCTCACCAGACTACTAATCCCAGAATTCCAAAGGATGTACTGAAGGCATTAAAGTGGTATTAAAATGTTACAGCTGTGCAGTGTGAAAGGAACTCAAGTCTTCTCCAGAGGTAAGGGGAAGAACAGATTCTGTCCCTGCATTTGAAAACTATGTGCCTCACTGCAGTATTTCAGGTCACCTTCCTCTTTCATCTAGGCAGAACCTGAAAACAGTAGGATTGCAAAGTGTGAGTCTCATTTGCTTCCTGTCTCATTTGCTTCATTTCTGGTAAACTCAGAGAGATTTTTAGCATACTGTATGTGTGTGCCTTCAAGTCATTTGTCAGCTTATGGTGACCCAATGAGTTTCTCAGGATTTTCTTAGGCATGGAATACTCAGATGTGGTTTGCCAGTTCCATTCTCTGAAATACAGCCAATGACACCTAGTATTCATTGGCGGTCTCCTATCCCAGTACTAACTAGGACTGAGCTTAGCTTCCAAGATTAGATAGGATCTGGCAACTTTGGGGCATTTAGTCCCTCTTTTTAGCATAATACAGCTGTACAAATAACACCATAGAACCACCCTGGCTATCACAACTGTCTAAGACAGGGGTAGGCAACCTTTTTGAGCTGTGGGCCGGGTTGCTGTCCCTC
>CM034708.1:160448471-160458575 GCA_020142125.1 Phrynosoma platyrhinos | reverse complement strand
ATGCAGGGATGGGGCTGCTTTAGACCCCATGTGATAACGTCCAAAGTGCAACTGTGGTATTTGAAATTATTTTTCTCTATGTTGGAAAGAGAAACATTTTCCCAAAAAGGTGAATGGTACTGCTGGTGGTGGGGATGGAAGTAGTGACAAAACAGGAGGTAAATTAATAATAATAATAATAATAATAATAATAATAATAATAATAATAATAACAACAACAACAACAACAATGCTGTACTTGCTATCATAGCTTGGGAAAATTATTGCTGCTGCTGTTGCTGCTACTACTTGCCATGCTGGCTGGGGGATTTGGGGGTTTGTAATTGAAAAAAGTAAATATTCCAAGTGATAATTCTGTAATTTCAATAAAGGCCCACCAGGGTCAGATGGGTTAACTGCTCTAACATTTGAAGGCAAGTTATGAAGAGTAAGTGGTGGTGGCTGTATTGCTAGTCTCTAAAACACAGGGCTTCAGTTGCTATGAGTTCACTGCTTCTTTGAATGCAACTCTGTGCTTTTCCTTGAATGCTATCTCCTTAATTAGCCAGTATGATTTCTTTTAAGAGGACAGGTGTATGTGCTGCAGAATGTGTGCAGTAAAGGACTATTATTTTTTCCTGAATAAAATAAAGATATTGATAATAAACTTTCATTCATTTAAAAGAAGCTGGGGGCAATACTTTTTTATGGATTAAATATATTCCCTTATTCCAGAGGTATTAAATGGAATGGTGCTAGAGATTTTCTGTCCCATGCTTCCCATTATTTCATCTGGGAAAAGATGTTTTGTTCTGCTTTTGTAAATAATTGTTACAGAAACATTTAGCTCATACTGAATGATGGTTTGAATAAAATATTTATTTTATTAGCTCTTCTGTAATACTGATGCCATCTTACATGGAAACTGGAATCAGTAACACAATGAAAATGATTTTAATTATCTCACATTTGGTCCCTGTACAGTTACCTGCCTGGCACAAATTATTGACATTTGCATTATTACAACTTTTGTCTCTTAGCCTAGACTCACTGACGTTAATGGGCATATATGTCATGACTAATTTAGGTCACATTGATTTTAGTAGAACTTCCCTATGCATAGTTTGGTCTAGGTCAAACTATTTTGAAGTGGTAAACCAACTCTTTGCCTAACCCACCACTACTTTTTTTTCAAAAATTTAATCTGCTAATAATTATGGAATTTGAATGTTTTCTTGATCTCTTTATAGATTAGAAATAGGACTGTTACATTAAAACATTTTATTGTAAACAAAATGTGGGGAAAAGACGTTTTTGCATTTGCCACATGTCGAAGCTCAGTCAAATATGTAATATACCTACTGGCTAGTGAATGGATGTATTTTTTTCTGCATTCCTGTAATAGTGGAATAGTGAAATATTCATATGTTAAAAAATTAAAAAAATATTTTAAAAAAGACTTCTGGTGGCATGGCGATGTGAAAATCCACCCTAGAGTTTAACTCGGAGGGGTGGATTGCCAATCGCAAGGACAAGATCCTCAAGGCGCGATCTGCCAGAGGATAAAAGTATCTCCCCAGTTAGGAGAGAAGCAAAGGGGCTCAGCAGAGACCAGATTATCAAGCTAAGCTTACCAGTAAAGAAGATTCAGAGGAGAGAGAAAGCAGAGGACAGCTGGAAAGAGAAGACTGATATGGAGATCTGAGCAGACCACGTCCGCAGTCAGGCAGCTGCTAAATGCAGACTAAGACTTGCCACCACTTTTAAGCAGACAAAAATAAGTGGACTAATAGCTATTGGGGCTTGTCGGAGTAGAACTTCTACCATAAAATCCATTTGTGACAATTGAAACCCAAATACCTTTACAATTAAAATAAGGAAGACTGGGGGGAAGGGGAGAGACGAAACGAAAGTGAGAGAAAGGAGGGGGGTTACCCACTCCCTAACTCACTGAAAAGAAAGCTCATTTGGACACGATTCAGACCAATATTATTATATTTACTAAATTAGTAAAGACTTGTAGTCCCTTTATATCCCCCACTGGATATTTAAGTTGCAAGATTCCTCAGGAGACTATTGAAAAGGTTGTGGACTTTAATGGTGGCTGACATCTAGGGACACGTTGTCCAGGCATATAAGCATGGTGGACTATATGTAAACAATAATGTTGAGACATTATAAGACAAAGAACCATGAGAGAAGAAAGAAACAGGAGGACAAAAACTAAAGAAATAAGTGGCAAAGGGGAATTAAAAAATATTTTTAACTCTCTTGGAATGGTTTAATTTACGGAGGATAGCAGATGACAGCAGATTTTGATGGACTGATTGGATCATAGAGAAGAAAGCTTGGTAGCAGATGACGAAGAAGAAGGAAGGAAGTGAATCAACAATATATAACTAATTGGATCTTTAGGACTAATTGATTTTGTCCAGGGGAAAGAAAGGAAGCTGTGAGTTAATAAAGACCTTTGGAACACTTTCCCCTTTGGAATAATTATCTGAAATGGCTTTAAATTATAAATTAAGACAAGATATACAGTGGATTAGAAATAGCTACAAAGCGAAAGATAAATATAGAGACATTCTGAAAAGGAAAAAGAAAGACAACTCAAATAAGAACAGGAGTGAGAAGGGAGTGTGAAAGAGTAAGTGGAAGAAAGAAAAGCTGTTTCTTTTTCTTGAAAACCTGTTACATTGTGGATGTTGTAAAGTACTATAATGTAATGTAAATAAACTTGGAGTTAATTGGATAAGTAGCTAAATATAAATTGAACTTGGTGTGATTTTTAGGAAGTACCTGATATATAATATCTTAGTGGAGTAACAATGGGGCTGTGGGGTAATTAGAGTGAATAAAATATTGTAATTTAATACATAGAGCTATATTTATATATCTATATTTCAACCCTCTCCCTCCCCTTACCTTGAGTTTACTCTAGGGGGATACAATTAATGAACTGTGGTCAAATAAACAAATAAACAAATTCAAGCAATAGAAGTCCTGAATGACCCATCTCAACAATATATAGGGGTGAAAATAATCTGGGAAGGTGAAACAATTTTGCTGATAGGAATCTATGGCCTACAAGAAAATAAGGGAACTTTTTATTATAAAATTCACAAAGAAATTGAGGAACTAGAATGTGATAAGATAGTATTAATGGGTTTTTTTAATGGAGTTGTTAACCCAAAATTAGATAGGAAAGCTGAAGACGACAGCAAAGTTACTCAAGGGAAACTTCCCAAGACTTTTTTTGAACTGATAGACAGTTGTGGAGTCCATGATACGTGGAGACACTTATATGAAAATTCTGAAGGATTTACTTTTTATTCCAATAGACATTGCTCCCTTTCTAGAATGGATATGTTCTGGACTTCAAAAATAATGAGTAAATCAATCAAATCAATACAGATTTTACCAAGGAATCTATCAGATCACAATGTGGTGATAATGATAATCAATGAACAGGTAAAGCAATATAACTGGAGACTAAAAGATGATCTAATTCAAAACCAAGGGGTAATAGAAAAAATCAGGGAAAATATTAAATTATTTTTTGAAGAAAATAAAACAACAGAGACAAAAATTATTACAATTTGGGAGGTGGGAAAAGCCATTTTTAGGGGTCTACTAATTAGTCAAGATGCTTATATGAAAAAAGTCAAAAAAGAAAAAAGATCCAAAGATAATAAATCTTCTATTTCAAAAAGAGAACGAACTCATTAAAAATCCAAAACATAAAAATATACTTGAGGAGATAAAAATACTGCAAAAACAAGAAGATAGGAAAAACACATTAGAAGTAGGGGAAAAAATTAAAAGCTACTAGACAAAGAAATTTTGAATCAGCTAATAAACTGGGGAAATGGTTGGCTGAAAAGAGAAAATGGTGATTTTAGAGATAAAAGACAAGGGGGAAAGAGTAACCCAACAAAAAGAAATAAAAGGGATATTTCATAGATTTTTTTCAGACTTATACCAAAATCAAGAGGTGGAAATTAACAAAATTCGAGAATATGTAAATAAACAAAAATTCAAAAGTTCAAGCCAAACCCAAAGGGAGGAGTTGAACAAATCTATATCAAATAGTGAAGTTTTGGAGGTGATTAAAAGAAGTAAAGATGGTAAATCGCCAGGCCCAGATGGATTTACTGTTGCATTTTATAAAGCATTCACAAAACAACTATGTATTCCTATTGTCATGGCCAGCCAAGACCAGGTTTCAGAGGATGAGGAGGAGGAAGGGGCTCCTCCAGAGCAAGAGGTAATGAAGGCTACACCAGGGGCTAATCCTGCTCCAGTGCAGGAGGTAACTGAGGCTACACCAGGTGTTAATCCTGCTCTGCCAGAGCCCAGCCCTGATCTCCCAGCCCTAGAGGAGGAGGCTCAGCCAGGTCCTAGTACTGATGGGATTCCTCTGGTGGATCCCCCCCCCCAGCCTAGTGGTGACTCTGGGGAGGAATCAGGCTTGAAGGTTCCCTCCTTCAGGCAGCGCAGGGCTGAAAGTGCTGGCAGACGCAGATCCCAGAGAATTGCTGCGAGGCAATTAGCTAACCAGCCTCATCTGGTACAGGGGAGGGCATCCCCTATTTAGAAAGCAGAGAGATGCCAACTCAATGCTAGAGTTTATTGCATGATCCTTTGTTGTTATTGCTGCCCGCACTGGCTCCCTGCATCTCGACTCCTTGTTGCCTTGACTCTTGACTTTGGAACGGACTGGACTATTGCTGCCCACTGGCTGACCTGACCCTGGACTGGACTGGCTATTGTGACTCTGGTATTCCTGATTTCAGCTTTGACTTTCGGTTTGCTCTTTCTCTCACTCCCTGCAAGGTTTGTGGTCTCTTTCCAGCTGCATAGCTAATTACCTTGTTGAGCCATCTTTATTGGCGTAGGTTTGTGTGTGCTGGCCACAATCCAGGACACCTATGCAAAGAGTAATGAATGCTGTATTAGTGGAAGGGGTTCCTGTCAGGGATGATGGGAGTTGTAGCTCTTCAACTCTGGCTCTAACTCTCCACCTTGTTATGCAGCAGCGCTGACCAGCTTTGATCAGTGGTTGATGCTTCTTTCCCAAGCAGCAGAGTTTCAGAGATAGGCTGAAGACCCTGACAAACTCTCCAAGCCTTCTCACTCTTCTTCCTGAGATGTCTCCAAACGTCTCCAGGATTCAGCTGGCTCTTGTATCTTCCCTCAAGACACCAGACAACTCAGTAGTCTTATATAAAAGATCTACTTTATTCGCCTATATATAAATAAATACTATATGCCCTATAAATCACAATCTCTCTCATCTACTCCAAACTACTCCACAATGTACATTAGCAAACATTGCAATTTATAGCCATTGTTAGACACCACCCACCAGTCAGTTTCCACCCAGTGGGTGTGTACATACATCTTGATTGGTCCACATAGATCATCCCATACCTAAGACCAACCCAAGTGTTTCATCACTTTACCTTGACCACTTAATGAGTCTCAGGTGTTTGCAATCTATTACAGGTGTTCTCAATATACCTTCTATAACTTTGTCCTTGGCTCTCAAGGCTTCTTAATTATATTATCTTTTTCACCTGTGTATCTCCCTGATTGCTCCTGCTTAGTCACTTTGACATTCACATACATATTTTTATTTCTATTACTGTATGTCCCATGTTGCTTTTTCCTTAACAGTTCCATCCACATAGCAAGAAGCACAAATTGTACTTCTTCCAAAAGAAAGAAAGCCAAAAACTGATGTAGTTAAAACTCGCTTCTAAATATTGATTATAAAATATTTGCAGATATTCTAACAAACAGATTCAAGAATTATTTAAAAAATTGGATAGATGAAAATCAAAGGGGCTTTTTGCCACAAAGGCAAATGAGAGAAAATTTAAGAGCGGTGATTGATGTGATAGAATTTTATAATAATAATAATAATAATAATAACATTTATTTATATCCCACCCCTCTGAAAACAATCGGGGCGGTTTACAACAGTAAAATAATACATAGTATAAAACAACTCAAATTCCCTTCCCCCCCCCTTAAGACATTATTAAATCAATACGAATTTAAAACCAGCATATAACACAATTAATTATTAAAAACCTGTCCTGGCAAGCAGCATCAGTTTGGAGTTTCAAAATCATCCTCCCAAGGGGATTTCTGAGGCCGGGATTAACTATTCCGGAAAAGCCTGCTGGAAGAGATCCGTCTTGACAGACTTTTTAAAGCTGTCCAATGATGTCAGTAGAATTTTATGAAATACATAATGAAAAAAATTCAGGAATTTTATTTATAGATCTAGAGAAAGCCTTTGATATGATGAATTGGCAAACTCTTTTTGAAATTTTAGAAAAAAATGGAATTAGGCCCTAAATTTATTAATTGGATAAAAGAAATATACAAAGAACAAAAAGCAAAAATTATTATAAATGGAGAATATACTGAATATATAAAAATTAAAAGAGGAATGTGGCAAGGATGTCCTTTGTCCACACTACTATTTCTGATGGTAATTGAAAGTTAATAAAAGAAATTAAAAAATCAAGATTCAATTCAAGGAATAAAAATCAGGAAGTACAATTATAAAATAAGGGCCTTCACTGATAATATAGTTATATTTTTAGAGAACCCACATGAATGTGTAAGCTATTTGATGGACACTATAGAGACTTTTGGAAAGATAACAGGATGTAAACTAAATAAAGAAAAATCTGCAATTCTTACTAAAAATTTGAGTAAAGAAAAAGAAGACAATTAAATGAAAAAGCAGGTATGAAAATTCAAAAGAAAATTAAATATTTAGGTACAATAATTACGAATAAAACATTGGAGTTATTTGATGAAAATTATTTTAAAAAACTTGGTATAAAATAAAAATAATAACTTTTTGGAATAAAAAGCAACTCTCAATATCAGGGCAAATATCAACAAGTAAGATGAAAATCTTACCAAGAATGATCTTCCTATTTCAATTGTTACCAATAATAAGTAAAGATTAGTTCTTTAAAAAATGGCATAAGGACATGAACAACTTCATTTCACAAAATGAAAGAGGAGGAATGGGAGTGCCCAACCTAAAACCTTATTTTGAAGCATCCTGTTTGACTTGGCTCAAAGAATGGATTACTTTAGAAAATGATGAATTATTAGAATTGGAAGGTTGGCATGCTTACTTGGGTTATGGAAAAATTAAAGCGAATAAGACTTTTAACAGTCACTGTATCAGACGAGCTCTATTTAGAATTTGGAATAAATATAGAAGTAGAATTATGCCCAAATTTGGGAGTTGGTTCTCTCCTCAGAAAGCTATTCAGAGAAAAGAAAAGAAACAGGAAATGAATTGGATAAGTTATGAAATATTATTTAAACAGGTAAATATATGAAAGAGGTAAATATAAATTAAAAACTCAAATAGAATTAAACGAAGAAGGCTATTTATTGGATTGGTTTAGATATAGACAAATTTCAGATTGTTTCAAAATAGATTTTAGGACACAAGGAATTGATTTAAAGCTAAATGAATTCAGCAAAATTTGGTTAGGAGATAACATAAAAGAGATTGGTCATTTTTATAAATTGTTACTGAAATGGGAATTAGAAGATGAGGTAATAAAAGAAAATATGATTTAGTGGGCTAAGCATTTCGGATATCCAATAGAGTTAGAAATGTGGGAATTAGTATGGAACAAAAGGTTGAAATATACAGCTTCACAAAACATTAAAGAAATGTTTTATAAAATATATTATCATTGTTATATGACCCCTACAAAAATTTCAAAAATATATAAAAATAAGAGTAACTTATGTTGGAAATGCAGCAAAGAACCAGGCACATTATATCATTGTCTCTGGACATATAAAGTAGTCAAGGATTATTGGAAAAAAGTAAATGAGATAATTGGTTTTATGCTAAATAAAAAATATCCAGATTCGCTTGGAGATTTACTTATTAAACATGTGGGGAAGAGAATTAGATAAAGAATTTGGTAAAACTATTATATTTAATCACATCCGCAAGAATAACCCTAGCCTAAAAGTGGAAATCTAAGAAAATGCCATATATAAAAACAAGATAGTAAAGTTTGATGATATAATTGAAATGGATACACTTACCATATTTTTAAAAGATAATTTGATTGAAACTGGAAACAAAGAATGGACACCAATTTTAAAATATATAAAAGACCAATGGGGGAATATAGGCATAATTAACTATTGAGGATAAATTAGGAAGGAATAAGCTATATGGAAAGCAGAAATTTGTATAAATATTTATTAAGAAAATATTAATTAAATGGTATAAGGGTACTAAGAATAAGAAATAAGATAGGTTATTAGAGAATAAAAAATAAGGAGATAGACTAATACAAGTGGTTCAAAGATAGACAAGTAACAACTTAGTAAGCAGAAAGCAATGAAAAGGAGAGCGATAAGAAGGTTAGATAATATTTCACCAGATAATCCAGTGAAGACAAGTAGGAAGTGTACAGAGGTATGAAAGAAAGAAAGAAAGAAAGAAAGAAAGAAAGAAAGAAAGAAAGAAAGAAAGAAAGAAAGAAAGAAAGAAGTGGATGAAAGTAACTAAGTAATTAAGTGGGTAAGGTTAGGGGAGGATAGAAGGAAAAAGGAAGCTGAAGAGGATGTGAGAAAGTAGGAAAGTATTTGTAGATCTCCCTGATCTTTCCACTTTTTTGCTATGATTAATCTTGCTGCTGTTAATAAATTTGTAATTAAGTCCTTTCTAGCTTGAGTACAATTGGTCTTACACTGGTACACACTGGTAACATCTCATCTGGATTTCTGTAATGCGCTCTACATGGGGCTACCCTCATGCTTGGTCCGGAAACTTCAGTTGGTACAAAACATGGCAGCCAGAGTGGTCTCAGGAACATCTCAGAGAGATCACATAACTTCGGTGTTAAAATCTCTTCACTGGCTGCCTATCAGTTTCCGGGCCCAGTATAAGGTGTTGGTCATTACCTTTAAAGCCCTAAATGGCTTGGGTCCAATTTATCTTTGGAACCGCCTCCTCCCATATAATCCTCCCCACGCACTCGGGTCCTCTGGCTTCAGCCACAAAAATCTAGGCTATCTACTACCTCCCAGAGGGCCTTTTCAGTAATCGCCCCCAGATTCTGGAACGGCCTGCCAGATGAGATCCATCAGATGATGAGCTTGAGTAGCTTTAAAAAGGTGCTAAAGACGGATCTCTTTCGGCAGGCCTTTCCTGATTGATCCCAGCCTCAGGAGCTGTACCCTTGCCCTTTTGTGTCTTGGATTGCCTGAGGTTTTTGTTTACTTTATGTTTTTATTACTTAGTTGGATTTTAATGGACATTACTTTAATATATTTTTATGGGGGAGGGTGGGGGTTTGGGGGTTTTAGACTGTATTGATGTAATTTTTAACTGTTTTAAGCTGCCCAGATTGTTTTAACAGAGGGGTGGGGTATAAATAAATATTATTGTTATTGTTATTGTTATTATATAGATAATAATGCTATCTTTGGACAAAATTCTAGATCAATTTCTGTTACTTATTTTATCTCTTTAAATACTAATTGCCAAAATTTCTTTACAGATCTACAGCCCCACCACATATGAATATATGTGCCAGTTTCTTGGCATCCCCTCCAACATAGCCTTGAGTGGTTCTTATTTATATTATTTAACCTTACTGGTGTTAAATACCATCTCCATATTAATTTATGGTAATTCTTCTTTATCCTTATGGATAAATTTTTTAAATGGCGTTGATTGCAAATTTCTCCCCTTTCTTGAACATTTATTATTTGTGGTAAATCCTCCTCCCATACTATCCTAAGATATTCTTCTTTCTCATTATATTTTAATAGTAATTGGTATATTTCACTTGTAACACCTTTCAAAGTTTCATTTACGTCCATACTATCTCTTTGCCTAAACATTTGTTCAAATTTTGTGTATTCTCTAAATTCTATAATTTACCCATTCCAATTTTTTGTCCATTGTTCCAACTGAATACAATTAAACCAGGTTAATTTTAGACTTTGTAATTTCTCCATTATCTTTCCTTTATCCTTCATTATATTTATCCATTTTTGTCCTATATATTTCTTGCTTCCTTAACTCTTTCCCTAATTCTTCCTTTA
>CM034708.1:160423630-160436733 GCA_020142125.1 Phrynosoma platyrhinos | reverse complement strand
GTCGTCTGATCACGGAGGCAAAGGAACCAGAATGATGCAGCAATGGCACAAGGATGATGCAGGGATGGGCAGGGTTTGGCGCGACGTCGTCTGATCACGGAGGCAGAGGAACCGGAATGATGCAGCGATGGCGAAGGGATGGGGCTGCTTTAGACCCCGTGTGATAACGTGCTAAGGGGGGTTGCAGACTGCCAGAAATAGTGCAAATTGAGTCCACTTTTAGGGTTAGGGTTAGGGAATCATGGGAACTGTATTTATTGTGGCACCAGAGCTCTCTGACAGAGAAGGCTCACTCTCAGAAAAAAAACAACAATTCCCATGATTCCCTAGCACTAATCCTAACCCTTAAAGTGGACTCAATTTGCACTATTTCTGGCAGTCTGCAGCCCCCCTAAATGTCTCACAAAACCAGAGTTCGCAGGATTCCTTAGCATTGAGCTAGGGCAGTTAAAGTGGTCTCAAAGTGGATTATTTCTACTGAGTGTTTTGGACCTAAAATACCTCATTATGTATGTATATGCAATTCCGGTTGTAATGGTGGACCGGTGAGATGTGTTCCACATCGTTGTGTGTGGAAACTGTCTAGCTAGAGGTGGAAATAGGTTGTTGAAGAGATATTAAAACAACCTGAGTTGTCTTCCTGGTAAGGGAGACTTGGAGGGCTAAAGTTTGAGGTTGCTGAATATGAATAAACAACAGAGGAAGATTTAAAGAAAGAAGGAAGGAAGAAGAAAATGGAGATATGCAACCTGGTAAATCGGCAGTGAGTAACAAGGCCACGTCCACTTCTAAGCTATCCCCCTGTGTTATGGGGTTATGAGGAACGCCACCAACTTTTAAAGTATGTTGTGTCTCTTTGGACAATATAAGTTGGAGCTTAGTGGAACCTCAGGCTAAGCCTGGAGAAGCGCTACTCCTATAATTGGGCTGGTTAATGAAAAAAATAACCTCATCCCTTTATGAGGATTAATAAGGACTGGATAAAATAGAGCTGCTTTGACTTTGTGGTTAGAAAAGATGGAGCGAAATTAAATGCCCTTTTGGTAATTATGTTAGAGCTAAATTAAAAAGATATTAAAACTGCGTATATAAATACGTGGGGATTTATACCTGGCTATTAATATCAGCGTCTGAGGTGGATTTGCAGACGAGTAGAGGTATTGATATTGGAGTTTCCCCGTGAGTAATACAACGAGGGCTGAAGTGGGCAGATCTTGTAGAGAAGATTGGTTGTGCCAAAAGAGATGATTGCTAGGAACTGAAGTCTCTCAGAAGGAAATAAGAGAAGGAATAGGAGGAACGGAAAGTGAAAAGAGACTATATCTGGCTGGATGACCTCATATCCTGTTCCAGGCAATATAGACTTATGGGAATTGTAGTTCTTACGTTAGCTGGCTGCAAGCAGTATCCACCAAAATAGTAGCACAACGGGAAGATTTAGGAAGAGCCGGTTAAAGGCTGGTCCTGAAGATACAGGTGCAGAGAGCGGAATTTGGATCAGCTGTAGTCCACCTGCTTCGACCGTGTTGGCAGCGGGAGCGGTGAGGTGGCGGGAAGTTACAAAAGTGGTGAGGTGGCTTTTTTTTACTAGATCTGGACTTTAAAGCTTTGGAGACGATCGTGAAGACAGGGAAGACAGCGAAGGCTATTGAGGAACATCAACTTTATATTAATGAACTGAAAGATCCTGGGATCTTAAAGATTTGTCTCTGGCTTGGATTAAGATCATTGTGGTGTTTTTTGTTTGTTTGTTTTTCTTTAAGCGCTGTTTCAGTGCCTTTTTCCCTCATGATGTGGGTGTTGAGTGTATGCTAAGAGGAGTTGAACCTGGCTTGTATTCATTTTGTAGAAGCAAGGTGCACTGTGAATTAACAGTGCTATATATATTATCTTTGTGTTATATCTGTTAAATTGTAACATATGAATATAAGATTTTTGTGATTAGATTTTTGTGATTAGATTTTGAAACTCTGTCTCCTTCCTCTACTCCACTGGTGAATGGAGTTGATAATGATATTGAATGAAGTTGACATTGGACAAGGAGTATAGTTAGGATTACTGACTCTCCTTTGCTTCTTCCCCCTTCTCTTTTCTTTTTTTCTTGGGGGGGGGGTTATAGGAATTCTTAGAGCTCAGTAAGTGTGATATTGTACTTAATAAATTGAAGTTAAACATGAAAGTTTTGAGGGTAATTTAAATGAAATAAAACAAAAACAAAAAGAATTAATGGATGAGAATGTGGTAAAAGATCTGCGGGCTAGGGAAAGATCCATAAAAATTAGAGGAGTCCCTGAACAAGATGGTGAAGATTTACTAGGTAAAATGGTTCATATCTTAGCTGAATACCTAAACAAATCACCAGAAATGTGTGAAATTGAGATTGATAATTTGTACAGATTAAATTCATTTACCGTGAAACAAAGACAGGTTCCAAGAGACATTATAGTTGTTTTTGTGAGGAAACAATTAAGATACTTTGTACTGTACAAACATAGAGCAGAACCTATAAAATGGAAAGGTAAGGAACTATATTTGTACAAGGATATACCACCAAAGATATTAAGGAAAAGACGAGAATATTCTTTCTTAACAACCTTCCTAAGAGATTATGTATGTATATGCAAATACAGTTATTCCACAATTTTAAAAAAACTGAAATTCAAAACACTTCTGGTCCCAAGCAGTTTGGGTAAGGGATACTCAGGGCCTTTGCAGACTGCCAGAAATAGTGCAAATTGAGTCCACTTTAAGGGTTAGGGTTAGTGGTTAGTGCTAGGGAATCATGGGAATTTTTTTTTTCTCTGAGACATTGAGCCTTCTCTGTCAGAGAGCTCTGGTGCCACAATAAAATAGAGTTCCCATGATTCCCTAACCCTAACCTTAACCCTTAAAGTGGACTCAATTTGCACTATTTCTAGCAGTCTGCAAAGGCCCTCAGTCTGTAGTACAAAGGTTTTCAAAAAAACTGGTCAAGAGGAAAGTGTATTCACTACAAATAGTAATTCTCTCTTCAAAGTTCCTCCAGCTCTCAGAGGGGAAATATTTTTGTCTCACAAACTCCTCCATCACCTTTTTTCCTATCTTTCTTTTTCCCCACAGAGGTGGAATGGTCCAAACCAGTGAACAGTATGAATTTGTGCATCATGCATTGAGCCTATATGAAAGCAGACTCTCTGCTGAAGTTGTCCCATGAATTCAAGAAGGGAGAATCAAATGTATCACTCTCTCTTGAGGTAATTAATTTATTACCTACCAGCAACTTCTTCAAGGAGTTTACTACTGTGGAAGGAGAGGCATTGCAGCCAGCTTGGAAAAGGAATGTGGTGGTTTTTAAAAAAAATAAAAAAAATGCATCAACAATTGATGGATCCTTGTCTTGAATGTATTGTGAATTCCCTGAAACAGTTATAATGAAGGTTAATGTACTAATGTTACATTTGGATTTTGCATATATATCCAATGGGAGATTTATTTCTGTATTAAAGGAACTGCCACACAGAATGTATGTTATGTTTGTATGTTCTATAATAGTTGGACATGGGAAATTCCACAGACGAAATGTGTATAAACACTTTAACGTTTGCAAAGTTTGTCTTGTGAAATAGGGTGTCAGGTGTTCAGCTGTACCTGTTAAGTGCTATGACTTCTTTTGTGGTAAATATAACTTGGAGCCACTTGAGATTCTTCTGCTAAAAGGCACAAGTGATTGATTATGAGTTCAAATGCAAATGACAATAAAATAGAGGGAAGGGGCTCAGTAAAAATCAATTGTTTTTGAAATGATACAAAATCATTGCATTTTATATGACAACTCCAGTAAATACTGTTAGATATTTGGTGTGTATAATAAATTCCATAAAGCATTGCAGAACACAATGACTGAAACACAAAGAGAATAAAGTAAAGGCAAGCTCTACTAAAACAAAGGGGAGTTGTAAAAGAAGCACATATTGTGATGGAGGCTCCTGTTCTCTTATGAAATTCCAGCTCATTTCAAAGGACTTTCTTAATGGATTGAGTTGAGTATCTTCTTCAATGTTTATATATTTATTCAGTATCATTTATTGTCTTAGAAGCTACTTTATGCTCCAGGACAGAAGCCAGTGTATTTGTAAACCTAGTGAGTCATTTTACTTTTGGGGAAGAAATTTTTTGTTACATATATTAATTAATAAGGATTTTAAATGTCTGTCTGTCTTTTACTAAACATTTGGGGTTTTTCTAATAAATTGTCAAATCTTTCATTCTTTTTAGTAAAAGAAGGGATGTTTGGAAACAGAATGCTATATGAAAAATGTGTATCTTGTTTTCTTTCTTCTGTTTTTATCTTGGCAATGATCTGTTTATTCAGCAGGTACACCTCTTTTTGACAAAAGTATGAGGTTTCAGCACCGTATCAAATAATGCATTTCTAAAACAGTGATGTTACCTTTGCTTCATATAGCCAATAAACTTGGTACAAATATCTAAAGATGTCTATATTTATTTCCTTGATTCTCATTATATTTTGCAACTCTTCTACTCCAGTAGGCACAAAGTATTCAGATTAGATTGTTGATTTCTGCAGCAGTGCCCACAAGTGATAACTCACCAGATGATTGCCTGACCTGGACATTTGCACAATTTATTTATAGTTTTCCTTCCATTGCACTACCCACCTGAAAGAAGTGATGTGAGACCAATATGGGCTGTGAGAACTTTCCACATTGAGGTTTTATGTCCCTTTGAACCTTTCCCTGGGAAATTGTCTGTTCTCAATTCAGCTCAATACTTCAGTGCTTAATGTGGAGTACAGGCAAGGCCACTGACTGTTCCCTCTGAGCCCCCATGTGTTGTCCTCTTGTAATAATAATAATAATAAAATAATAATAAAATTTTATTTATACCCCGCCCCTCTGCAGAGCAATCGGGGCGGCTTACAACAAATTAAAATTCAACAGTTAAAACATTCCAGATTCCTACAACCCCCCCCCCACCCACAACCCACTCCCCTTAAAATAGAATTAAACTAATAAATTTTAAAATCAAGCACATAACTAAAATAGAATAACAACAGTGGCCAGTGTATGTAGCAATTTGGCCACACAAAGGAGGGGCGAAGGGCAGAACAGATCCAAGTATATTATGTTGACCCTGCAAGGATGTTAATCTGGAATAATAATGTTAATTGTGAACATTATTATTATTATTATTATTATTATTATTATCATCCCACCCCTCTGCTACACAATCGGGGTGGCGTACAACAAATTAAAACAACATCACAAGCTAAAATAATCCAAGAATCCCCTTCCCTAACCCACCCAGCCCTTAAAAATATATTAAACTATTAGTAAGTTAAAATATAAGATACAAGTTAAAAACAATATAAAAGGATGTACAGGTAGCAGCATGAAGAGGCAGTTAAGAGCCAGAATCAATATCTTCTCCTTTTCTTTTTCTTTTTGGGTCGGGATGTTATTCAAGAAAGGCCTGCTGGAAGATATCCGCCTTTTTGAAGCTGTCAAGGGTGGTAATGAGATGGATCTCATCCGGCAGGCCATTCCATAATCTAGGAGCGGAGGCAGAGAAGGTCCTCTGGGAGGTTGCCAACAGCCTAGTTTTCATAGGCTGTAGAAATTTCCTCCCAAAGGACCTAAGAGCACGAGAAGGGTCATATGGAAAGAGACAGTCCCAGGGATAAGTTGGACCCAAGCCATGTAGGGCTTTAAAGGTCAAAACCAACACCTTGTACTGTGCCCAGAAGCTAATAGGCAGCCAGTGGAGAGGTTTTAGCACTGGTGTCATGTGCTCTTTCCTAGATGTACCAGTGACCAATCTGGCAACATAGCTATGCATGTCATATGGCCTACACTAGCCTGCTCTAAGCCATGTTGGTGTTGGTGTTGTTGTGTGCCCTCAAGTTGTTTCTGATTTATGGTGACCCTAAGGTAAACATATCATGGGGTTTTCTTGGAGAGAGGAGGTTTTGCTTTCCCTGAGGCTGAGAGAATGTGACTTGCCCATCTTCTTAGTCTGGTGAACATCTATAAATGAAATGAGAGGGCACCATTTTGACTTTACTTCCAACAAAATGTCTCCAAGTGTAGGAGTCTGCCACTTTAAACCAGATGTACTTTTATAGCCATTTCTAAAGTTGAGTGAGAATTTTATATTAGCTACATAACTGGGGCAATATGCAGGCACTTTCCAAACCCAGAACTCACAATCACCCATGATAATTCAAGGGTTTCTGAGTGGGTAGACCTATGGTCCTGAATGTATCTGTAAGCCTGTCAAAAAGGTATTTGGGAAGTTTTTGTTGTATGTTTTGAAGCATTTTCTGACTTATGATGATGCTAAGATGAATCTATCACAGGGTTTTGTTTTTTGGTTTTTTGTTTTGTTTTGTTTTGTTTTGGCAAATGGGGCTTGCCTTTGCCTTCCTCTGAGCCTGAGAGAGTGTGACTTGCCCAATGTCACAGTGGATTTCCATGGCTGAGTGGGTTTCCAGGCCAAGCAAGAATTCAAACCCTGATCTCCAGAGTCATGGTCCAATGCTCAAACCACCATACCATGCTGGCTGTCTCCCCAGGGAAGACCTATGTGCAAAGGCAAATTCTAAACATAAGTTCTAGGATAATGGCTTTTCTTTCAGAGGAGTTGAGTGCAGCCTGAACATTTTTCATGCAATTGGATTATGGTGCTTATCATAATACGGTGCATATGCAATAATAATTGTTCCCATCACTTTGTGTTAGTTTTCTCATAGAATAGGTGAGGGAAACAAGTGGCCTTCCAGATGTTGTTGAACTCCAATTCCCATCAGGCCTAGCCAGTTTGAGTCATTATGAGAATAATAGATCAAAAGCTTATAGTGGATTGAAGGAACCCTGTGCCTGTCACACAATATGAGTGCTTTCAGGTGGAGGACTCCAAGAACTACCAGTCAAAAAGTATCCCATATTTCCCTCAAGAGATGTGTAATAATAAGGGGAAAATATGAAGAATACATAAAGAAGCAACAGTAGGAATTATAGAAGTATTACAAATGGAACATGATATCTGGAACGTGAAATCATGCATGAAGAGGATTGATTGGACAATCAAACTCTCTACTTGAAGTACCCAACATCTAAGAATCATTTGAATCCAGAATGGAAGAAAGTAAAGGAGAGCCTTTGAGATATGAGCCTTCATTCTTCTATATATAAGATATAGAAGTAAAGGAGAGCCTTTGAAATATGGTTCTTGATTCTGCTATAGATATAGACAGTAATAAGCATCCCACATACCTGTCCATGTGATGTTCGTGGAATTGATTCATAACATATTATTACAAAATGGTGATGGTGTTTACAGGACAATGTGATATATATTTACGTAAGCACCTGCAGACATGAAATGGCTCACAGACAGGCAATTAAACAAAATTACAGTTCCTTATCCTTAGCTGAGTTTTCAAAGAGGTGCAAGCACTGTATTTCTTTTATAAAATGTAGTTTTCCTTTTGCTTAGATTTCCCTAAACAGACCAGATAGCTAGCACTGACTGAAGAATCATATGAAAGGGGAGAGATGGTGTAAAACTCCCCAAAAAGCAATTGAATAGGAGGAAGTGTTCGTCACTAACTTTTTCCTTCTGTGAAGGCACATTTCCTTCCTAGCCTTCGCTTCACTTATCTGGGGTATGCTTTGGGGGGGGGGGAGAGGGAAAGAGAGAGAGAGAAGCAAAGAGAACTGTTTCAGAGAAAATGGAGACTTTACTTCACATTCTAATTTTTATCTGCCTGGCCTTTGGGATGTCTGGTAAGTACAACACTTCAGCATTTTCATGTCTCTCTTCCTCTTTCTGGCTGAGATTCCCAAGTGTTCTGGGAGTTTCCACAGTGCTGTTGAAAGAAAATGATTTCTGAGCTTCAGTTTATACCAGAGGAATAAAGGGATGGGCCAAGCGAATCCAAGATTGTTTAGGTTTCCTTCAAAAAGAAAATAAACATTCATTTTAATAGTAACTTCATTCTGAGAAGTTCCTCCACTAGATATTCCATTTGGGCCAAACGCATTTTGGAAAGCTTCACATTTGTTCATGTCTCATGAAGATTATAAAAGCAAAAGTATAATGCTAACTTCCATTATAATAACTTGCTCCACAACCCTCTAGAAATGAAAAGTGCTGCGAGGGAAGGCCTACAACATGCTATTTTAAATACTATTTCGCTATTTTTCTGAAGAAGGGACTTTTTGACAGAAATTAATACTGCAATTGTATTTGTGCCATAGTGGAATTCATTTGGGATTGGATACAATTTATTAGGTGGGAGGCTGAAAATCTAACCATTCTGAACATGGTGCCAGTATTGTCCTTAATTTTTTAAAAAATATAAATTTCATTAGGAGTATTTGATATGAAATTTATAATTGTAAAAGATGCCCTGTGTTTATATTAAGCAGAGCACAACATACTGGCAGAGATGCAAAACTGTTCTCAGGTGACACATCCCAAAACCTTTGCAATGGATCTATTAAGAATCTTCCTTAGTATTAAGTTGTGACATGAAAGTAAAGGTACCAAATGTCATGAGCCATATTTAGAGCAGCCCCCACTGAAGTCACTTTAACAAAGAACTTCTGTTACATTGATTTCAATGAGTCCAAGAGTGACTACACTCAGATTCAACTATCTAGTGTCTGTGTGCTGTTTTATGCTTTTCTTACATTGCTTTGGTAACACTTTTTTGTAGCCTCAGAAACTACCTAAATAAGAATCAGGAAAGCTTCAAAATAGGCAAAATGTTAATACCCTTTTGTTTCAAATGCCACTTTTAACTTAATCATTTTTATGTGAATAACATGGGAGGAAGATAAAATGCAAAGGATATGACTTGTTGATTTGGGCTGTTACTGTTGTTGCTGATCCATGAACATTAATCTATGTTCTTTTTCCATTTCCATGGGTTCTTCATTTTTTTTCTAGATGGTTTTCTGATTATCCATGAGCAAAAACAGCAATGTATTTATGAGAGCAAGAAAACAGCACATGTGGGGACATGCAACTTCACTAATATTAACCAGCAATGGAGATGGATGAATGAAGAAAAGCTTCTCCATGTCAAATCTGGCCAATGTCTGTCCATCACCAGGTCCTATGCTGCTCATTCCCGCAGAGCAATCATTGCCAACTGCTCTGAGGCACCCAACTGGACCTGTCACAGCAAGGAAGGGCTCCTTGAAGTGAAAAACAGCTCTCTGTTCCTCAAGAAACAAGGTTCAAAAGTTGTTGTGAAGATGGGTAGGAAATATCCCCATAGTTGGAAAAAAATGGAAATCAACGAGAAGGGAGAGCCTATTCATGAAAACTTGTGTCAAAGCAATGGTAAGATACCCTTAACATTTGTGAGCTGTCATGTGTCTTCTATACAACAGAATAACATTATTGAATTTGCTGGAGAATAATGTGACTTGTAAAAATACAAAGTCATTCTGGTTGGTTTTAAAAAGTAAGGCCTAAATCCTGTTATTAGTCTTGACCTGATAGACCCAATGAGCCAATTATGTATATCTACATGTTAACTCAGCATCCAACAGTTAATTGAATAGGTCAACTCTAGTAGGCATTAATCAGTAAGATGTCAGCCTAACATTATAAGGACAGTAATGAGAAGTGTGCTTCTAATTATCCATATGTATTTTTCAGTCTGTCATGTGTTCCCAGGTTTGGTATTTATCCCCAATCCCTCAAATCTCTCCCTCTAGTTTTTTGGGGTTTTTTTTAATGGCCTTCCTTGATATACTGAAAATGGAGTGACATAGATTTTATGCAGTCTGGGGGAAAATAAGCATACAAATTACTAAGTACCTCTTCTTTATAAGGTGTATCATACAAATTAACAGACTTAAAAGCAGCAGTTTTTAAAACAAAAATCAGATAGTGCTTAACAAATATATTTACAGCATAACAAATATAAACCTCAGATCCACAGAAAGGTTTGTTTGTTTGTGACTTCACTGAATAATATTTAGCAGAGGGGTCCCCAAACTACGGCCCGTGGGCCGGACCCAGCCTGTTGAGGCCTTCTTACCAGCTCGTGGCTGGTCCTGCCGCTGCTGCTGCTGCCACTGCTCGCACGTGCTGCCGGCTGCCATATTTTCTTCCAAAATGGTGTCCGGAGTCGTGCACATGCGCCTGGCATTGCACGTGCATGCACACGACTCCGGGTGCCATTTTGGAAGACAAAATGGTGCACAGTGGTGCGCGCATGCACGTGCAATGCCGGGCACATGCGCACGACTCCGAGCGCCATATTGGAAGTTAAACAGCGCCGGAGTAGTGTGCATGTACATGACGCAGGGTGCCATTTTGTATTCCAAAATGGCATTTGGAGTCATGCGCATGCGCTCGGCATTGCGCGTGCATGCGCACAACTCCGGCCGCCATTTTGGAATACAAAATGGTGCCCAGCATTGCACATGCATGCGCACTACTCGGGTGCCATCTTGTTTTCCAAAATGGCATCTGGAGTTGTGTGCATGTGCATGACACCTGGCACCATTTTGGAAAACAAAATGTCACCCGAGTCGTGCACATGCGCACGCCTCCGGCCCTCCGGAGATCTGGGGGCCAGCAAACCAGCCCCCAGATCAAAAAGTTTGGGGACCCCTGATTTAGCACTTCTAGAGTGCCTTATTGGGAGTTAAAAGCACTCAGCCATCCTGGCAACAACTAGGTGGCAACATGGGGAAGTGTGTGCAAGTGAAAGAACCTTGTCCAATGTTGACTAGTAAATGTTTTATGACTAGCATGATTGCAGAATTTTGTTTCAAATTTCATTTTGTTAACCACTATATCATATCAAATATGTAACATTAAGCCTGAGAAGTTTCACATGATTGGTGGAGGATTTAAGTGTATGTTGTCTTTGACCACATATCTGGCCTAAATCCTAGGACTACTGGACACAAGCTTAATATTTTAAATCTGGGCTGATGCATTCTCTATAAGCACTTAGTCATTGACCTAAACTAGAATTCCACACATCATATTTCAGGCCATCATATTTAGGTTTTTACTAGGGACTTTATCATACAAGGCTAGAGAAGTGGAATTATCACGTGACATCATGTTCATCCTGCTGCTGCCTTGCATTGCACTCAGTACTGCAGTGCACCTTTTCATTGATTGAGAAAACCCATCAATAGTCTCTCAGTGTCATTGCTATTCCATTGCTACCTTCATGCAATAGGCCCATTCCACTGCAGTTCCACATCTTGGGGAGTCATGTGGAGTGAGTGGGTGTGATTCTGCTTCTTTCCACCTCCCCTTTGCAACAATTCCTTTATCCTACACTTTCCAGAAGCTGGCTGGTGTGTATATATTCACACAGCAGCCAGCTTCAGCAGGTGGCTGGCAACTGTGATCACTTGTCTTCCCTTCCTCTTGAAGTGGAGGACTGTGGTGTGAATCAGTGGTGTCCTGAGGTTTGGTATCACCCAGTGCAGCAGGCGGTGCTTCTGGCTGGAAGGGGTGGGGTTTCTGCCTGTGAAAGGTGGCCTTCCAGCCAGAACAGGCAGGATTTCTGCCTGAAAGGTGTGTGCCCCTCCCCTCCTTGTCACGGCTCAGTTTTTCTTGGGAGAACCAGGCCACAGCAAGGAGCCAAACCCGCTGCATGTGCTTCCCAATCCCTCCTTGCCACAGCCCAGTTCTCCCCTGAGGAAAATAGAGCCATAGCACAGAGGGGTGGGGGGCATGCATGTGCTCAGCCCTGCTCCTTGCTGTGCCCCAGCTCTCCCAAGGAAAACTGAGCTGCTGCAAGGAGGGGGGGGGCCACTGAGTGTTATCCCTCTCTGGGTGTCACCTGGTGCAGTCCACACCCACCACACACTCCCAGTGACCCTATTGGTGTGAATGTGCTCACAGCAGCCCCACATTCGGGAAGGGGCAGAGTAGCAATCGATGTGGCCAACACCTTCCTAAAGCTGGCTGCTGTATGCACATTCACACAGAAGCCAGCCTTGGGAGTCAACTGACAGCCACAATCACTTCTGGAAAGTGGAATTTGGCAATGTGGAAAACAGCTCATGCAACCATGGATCAACATAGTGCTGTCATGGGGAAAAGTTTGATGAGAAATTATGCCAATCTGATATGCTTCCATTCTTAAATGGACACAATCGCTCCCAAGTGTCCTTTCCCACCTGCTCCAAACCTTCAACCCTGGTTCACAGATGAACTTAGAAAGATGAAGTGGATTGGACAACAACTAGAATGCACCTGGCAGAAAAATCAACCAATAAAAGCTAGATTAGCAGTAACCTCCCAGAGGACGTTTTCTGCTGCTGCTCTCAGACTGTGGAACACCTTGCAAGAAGAACACCTGACAAGACTTGCCATAGGAAATTTCTTCATTTCTATCGAGAGGCAGTATGTGTAGCGCAGAAATCTTTCTCCTCTGCACATATTGTGTCTGCAGAATCCCATCCAACAGAACTATTTAGGGTGGCAAGGGAGCTGACACAGGTTCCCCCTGTGCAGAACCCTTTACTTAACCCACAACAGCCTGTTGTGACGTTTTTAACAACTATTTCACAAATAAAATCTCAGATAAGAGCTGACTTGGATGCCGGGATTACAGCAGAATTGACTGATGAGGTGTCCAGTAAACCTGTTTTTGAGATTAAACTGGATCGGTTCAAACCGGTGAGTACCAATGATGTGGACAAGATCCTTGGAAAAGTGAAGAAGACATGCTCCCTCAATCCCTGCTCATCTTGGCTGGTCATCCAGGGGGGCGATGCCTTGATGGCTTTTCTTAAAAAGGTCATCAATGCATCCCTTAGGGAAGGAATTGTTCCAACATGTTGAAAGGAAGCGGTTGTTAGACCGCTCCTGAAGAAACCTTCCCTGGACCCCCTGGACGTGAAAAATTATAGACCGGTTTTTCATCTACCATTTTTGAGCAAGGTGATTGAGTGAGCTATCGCCTTTCAACTTCAAGTGATCTTAGATGAAACCGATTTTCTAGATCCATTTCAAACCAACTTCAGATATGGGGTGGAGATGACCTGCACCTAAGCATTAACAGGGGAAGCATGACCCAGTTGGTGCTTTTGGACCTCTCAGCAGCT
>CM034708.1:160397513-160407682 GCA_020142125.1 Phrynosoma platyrhinos | reverse complement strand
CAGCCTGGGGGTGGAGTTGGGGCAGGGCAGCTGCATGCCAGCCACCCCGATGGCATGGCGTGTGGTGTCAGGATGCCCTTTTGGCACAGTGTGCGCACATGCTGTGCCAAAAGGGTGCAAAAAAGCCACCACAGCAGCTGAAAGGGTGTCCTTTTGCTGCCCCTAAAAGGAGCGGCATTTTGCTGCTCTTTTGGGGGTGGCAAAAAGGAGGATCTGGGCCACAGCGTGTGGTTGCCGTGGCCCCGATCCACCACTCCCAGTACTGTTATTTACTTTTAACTGCTTTTAGTTCTATTGTTAATTTAATTTTATCTTAAACTTTTGTCCGGTGTGCTTTTTTTTTTTAGCTGTCTTTTAAAATATTAGTGTCCTTGACTCCCAGACAAGGAAAAAGGTGGGCTCATCATCTTCCTTATCATGGCAGTCATCAATACCATCATAATCATTGTCATCCTCACTTGAAGCTGCCTGCAGAAGTTAAAATATGAGGCTGGATGAAGTATAATAGAAGCCTAATCTGAGGCTTTTTTATGATAGGGAAAACTGGTGAAGCTTGGCCAAAAGACTAGTTCTTTCCTCATGGGAACAGGTAGATCACAAGAAAATGTAGGAACATGAGGTTTTGCTGTATGCTATCACATTATCTGAGAAACAGTTCTCCAAATTCTCCAAGAAAGCAAAATGTCCCCAGTATAAAGTGGCTTTCCCCTGAATTTTGGCAATCATAATAAATTACTTTACTAAAGGTATAACTAGATTGCATTGCAGTTGTAAGAACTGACCTGTCAAAGCAATAAAACAATAAATAGTAATGAATTAGCTCAGAGTGTCTGAGTGGAGAAAAACCAAATAGTCAATGGCATGACAAACATAAAATGGTGGGGAGCAATGGGAGGTAGAGAAAGTGCACTAAAAAAAGGAAGAGCCAAGAAGGAAGTAAAAGTAAGGATGAATGCCATTGACAGGATGGTATGGCAGGTGTGCAGAGATGAGTGGGCCAGAAAGCCAAGGACAGTAGTGACTGGTGGCTTTCAATACAGAATGATGACTCCACTCTGGATTTTAGTCCAACCTTTGAGGATTTATCCAAAGTCTTGAACATATTTTGGGGTTAGGGGTCAACTTCTTGATGGCTTATTTCAAGTTCACACCAAGACTTGGAGCAGATTCACCCAGCTACCCAATACACATGGAAGCTACCAATCACAACTGGCCAAGAGGCATAGGATTGTTGAGTCTTTAGACACTAACATTGTGCCTGTAACTGACACAAGTAATGATATCACAAGATGACTGCATGGACATAACAAGTTACAAATGATTTCATTACCTGTAAATAATTAGTTTGGGGTAATGAGTGTTTAATCAAGTTAATTTAAAAAAGAAAATAATTAGTAAGAATGAGGTTACATTATTGGTGTTACTAGCAATAGTTTCTAATTTATTCTTAATAACTACTTTAAAACCCTGTTCTGAGGCATTTTTATAAGAATTCTCCAAGTCTTACGACTTTTGCTTATTAGTCCTAAGGGATTTTCTCTTTAAAAAATCATAACAGAGGCTAATGAACAAGTAATGGCCACCACAATCTATAACATACTAACTTACTTTTCAACCATGTATATTTGTCGATAGGTTGCTTTCCAATTACTGTAACAATTAACAGGAATGAATTATTTTTAAATAGTAACTTCCAAGTAATGTGCAACTTTGTAACATGTCAAGCTGAAAAGGGTATTGAGGCCATAGGAAATGAACTGAATTTATATATTCTTTGCATTTTAAAAAATTCCTGGTTCCATGCATCTCAAAAATTTCATTGCAACTGCTTGAAATACTATGTGCTGAATTTTAGTACAGACACAATGTGGGTTGCACCCATCTACCAACTCAGGAAATACATGCACACAAAATTAAAAGAAGAGGCCAGAGTTCTCTCTTCTCCTACCAATGATCAAAGTTTCATTGAGAAGAAACTTCTGTTAGAAGGCTGAGCCATGTAAGACTAGACAATTTTGCTCTGCTGTTTGGTTATAATATTGTTGTTGCTGTTTGTTGTTGTTGTGTGTCTTCAAATAATTTCTGACTTATGATGACCCTAAGGCAAACCTATCACAGGGTTTTCTTAGCAAGATTTATTCAGAGGAGGTTTGTCATTGCTTTCCCACAGGCAAAGAGAATGTGACTTGCCCAAAGTCACTCAGTAGGTTTCATGGCTGAATGGGGAATTGAACCCTGATCTCCAGAGTCAAACCACTATGCCATGTTGGCTGGTATAGCAAATTTTTGTCCTTCGGCTGCTGCTGCTGAGACAAACATAATTTTTCTATGTATATGCACCATATTGTGTGACTAGAACGTGTAACAAAACAAGATATATGTGAATCAGAGGCAAATTTCTGACTTGGTTCATCAATGTGATGCATATGAATTAATGACACAACCTATCTATGGAGTTTATCACACGGGGGAAATCCCATGCAGAAATGGGGTTTTAAATTAGAAAAAAAAACGCAAAAGTGATTAGTTTTTCAGACAACGTCGCTGTTAAAATGGGTTAACCCAAAGGGAAAGTAGTCAGAAACTGCTTCTTTTTACTTTCGGAAAATCCCAAAAGTAAAAAGAAGTAGTTTCTGACTACTTTCCGTTTGGGTTAACCCTATTTTAACAGCAATGTGTGTGAAAAACAAACCGCTTTTGCGGGTTTCCCCCACCTTTTCAATCCTGTTTCTGCATGGGATTTCCCCCATGTGATAAACTCCTGAGAATTTTTGCAAATGGAAATTCAGTTTCTGTGTGGATTTATAGTAGATCCTGATGATAATTATGCATGCTTTTGACTATCCATCAAGGTTAGTCACTTGCCCACTTTCACAGACACACAAAAGTATAGTTCTTTGTTTATAATTTTGAGGAATTAACAATATTGAGTGCTACATGTTTTGATGCATATTAGGAGTTTTTTCAAGTCCTTAACAAAAACCTGGATGCCATTGTTGCATTTTGATGAGGATAACCTATTTTCGAGGCACAATAGTTGCTGCTTGATGGGTATTTTTCATTTAATGTTTATATTAGAGCAACCTTGGATTACAAGTAAACCTACCTCTCACAGTTTTAAAACTATGAGGAAAGATAAGCCAAGCCCATTTCCTCCTGATTTAAAGAAAGAGGGAGAGACTGGCATTTTTAAAAAATTCAGGAAACCTTGGGAAACAATTTAAAATAGCCTGGACCTGCTGATATGTCCAATACTCTGAAAATTTATTTCCAGTTCTTTCCTTCATGTTCTCTTCTTAAACCTGTCTTAGCAAAAGACTGGCAACATTCTGTCAATATCTTGCATATTGACTATGTCTACTCAGTACCCAGTTTTAATATTTGATACTTTTTTATTAATAAAATAATTTCCCCAGCGCTGGTGCTAAGGTATTATGCGGCTATTTCATTGGTATTTATACTACTGTTTCAATAGTATTTAAGATTTTTGTACTGTGTCTAATAATAATATAATCAAAGGCAAGCTCTTCAGTGTCATTTCAGACCTCTTTCGTATCTTTGTGCTTTTGCTTTTACTTAGGCTCATTTGTATGAACACATCATCTTCTGTGTACATGTGTGGCGATGATTAAACCCATGTGCAAAATTATAGTGTTTTGTTTGCTACACAAGCACTGAGAGAGCCAAACTCAGTCAATTCTAAGTGACACAAAAATACATTCTTAAATCTGCTTGGCATTAAAAAAAACTGATATGCTTAACTTAACTCAGTGGAGTCTACTTCTCAGTTTGCTTGTTTATGATTACCTTGTAAGATGTCAGTGAGTTAGATGAGATACATGAAAACTTCAAGACAGAATAATCCCTTATCACCCTTCAGGGAAAGCAGTGGAGAAACTGCCAAATAACAAGCCATTCCAGACTTACACTGGCACAGAAGTCAGAGCAAAAATCTGTATGCCAACTTCAGGGCATGTGTGCTTCTATTCTGGAGGGATGGGAATGGAATGTTGTGCAGAATGGAAGTGTTTTGTATGCAGGAGATCCAAAGCCTCCACAGATCTTCTTGAAATACCAGAAGTGGACCACCTGCAGACTTCACTGTCCATTGTTCTGCCCCTGCCTCACAGGGTAGTGATGGTTGCTCTGTCTTGGAAGCCAGCCAAGGGCAAAGTACTAAGCAAAATCACTTACAGACAGACCCAGCCATGTACAGAAGCTTACCAACCAGTTACAGTTCTCAGAGTCAGGCACTCCAAGTTAGTAGGGTACAGCAAGAAAACCAATGCATCAGTCCAAGGAAGTGTCCATCAGCATAGTCAATTTATGATGCAAGGTCCAAGTTTCTTCAGAAACAAGAGCTAGGAATCAAGAGATAAGAGTGTTACTTCTTCCTGAATGGTCAGTTGTCAGCAGTGACCTCCTGTGGGATTTGCTGGATTATTTATGGCCTGGCAGCCTCTTTCAGCTGTTGCCTGATTAATGAGCATTTCCTATATAAACACTCTGATCATCTCAAACCCTCACTCTCACATCTGTGTCCCATTACAGTAGGTATTAATGAATCTGTGTCTGTATGTTGTGGCTGCTGGGGAGTGTCACTGTCTGTCTCAAGCACTGGCATGTCCCCCTCTCCTTCTGCTTCACTGTCTGTGTCACAGTCTAAACTCAGCATGACAGTTTTTGTTGTTGTATGCCTTCAAGTCATTTCTGCCTTATGGCAAGCCTAAGACAAATCTATTACAGGATTTCCTCAGCAAAATTTGTTCAGAAGAGGTTTACCATTTTCCTTCTTTTAACCTGGCCCAAGGTCACCCAGAAGGCTTCCATGTCTAAGTGTGGATTTGAACGCTAGTCACCTGGAGTCCTAGTCCAACACTCAAACCACTGTCCCACTCTGACTCTTGAATCATAAGGTTACAGCTCTCAATTGTCAAAATGTTAATGTTCTAACCAAAACAAGTACCCAATGACAGCTGGAGGAGTGGTGAATCTGCTCTGGGTTTCAGCCTGAATTTTTAAGGGGCTGCCCAAAGTGATGAATAAATCTAACTGTGGCATAGGGTTCAGCACTTGGAATAAAGCCTGAAGCTGATTCACCAACCCAAGGGCATAGAAGTCACTAGCCACCACAGCTAAAGTACTTTTCTTACCTGAAAAGTAGTAAACACCATTCCAATTTTTATAAAAGAGTGCAAAGGAGATCCATAGTTTTAAGTCTTAATCCTTGTCTGTCGTAAATTGGGGAAATCATGATTAAAGCTAAAAAGATTAAATGTACTAAAGAACAAGTTTTAACCTACAGTTCTGTGCATATTTATTATCTGAGAGTAAATTCCAATTAAGAATGTTAATCTTATCTCTGATTAAACACACTTAGGATTTTGCTGTTAGTGAGAATGAATCAGTATGACTCCTTTTAACAGGTTTTTGGAATTCTTTGAAAGTATCAAAAGCATGACCTGGGCATGATCTGGTACTGTGATTTCCTAATAGCTTTTGGCAAAAACTCCTCACCAAAAGCTCCTTAAGCATTAGAGGTCAATGTATAAAGAGAAGAGACCCCTTTTATGGATCAATAGTTTGTTCAAGAAGCAAATGGCTGAAATAAATGGGAATGAAAGAAATCACACAGTGATGTTGCCCAAGGATCTTTTATTGATAGCAGATAGCAGTTTAATAAATGATGCAATGTAAAGTCTGGTCCTCCTAAGAGAGATCACATCACATTATTCAAACTGTAGAGAGCTCTAAGAGGAACTCTCCAAACTGGGTGAAGAGGCAACAAAATCATAAAGTAAGCACAATGTAAATAAATGAAACTTTATGCACATTTGGTTTTTTTTTAAAAAAAAACTCATATATGAGGTCTGAACACACTAGATGACTAATTGGAAAAGAGATCTTGGAGTTTTGTAGGATCACTTAATGAAAACACCAACTCATTAGGTGGTGACAGTGAAAGCAAATATCCTTGAGCAGATAAAGCCAGCAATCTCCCTGGAAGTCAAGATGATCAAATTGAAGCTGTCATACTTTGGCCACTTTATGAGAAGCCAAGAAAATTATAGAAAAGACAATGATGTAGGAAAGGTAGAGGGTAGTAGAAAGAGAGGAAGACTGCACACCAGATGATAGACTGAATCAGGAAGACACAAATCTGAAATTACAGGACCTAAGCAGAGCAGTGGAGGATAAAGGATCTTGGAGATATCTCATCTACAGGACTGCCATGAGTCAGGGTTGACTTGAGGGCAGTTAACAACAAACAACGGTGAAAAGAGCAAATTCTGTATCAGGATTGATCAAGAAATAATCTGAATATAAAATGGCAAATAACATAGTATCTTGTTTGTGTAAATCTGTATGTTCAGCACATTTTGATTATTGTGTACAATTCTAGTTATTTTATCTCAAAAACAGGATGACCAGCTTTTTCAAACTGGTCTAAAGAAGTGAGAATTCTCACAGTATAGTAATTTTGTTGGGTTTTGTCAGGATTTGCCAGTCTTTGCCACCACCATGTCTGCTTGTTCCATTCTTCTGGTGGGCTGTTTTTAGCCATTTCTTGCATCAGCACTGCAGTTCTTCCAAAGGTGTTGTTGTTGTTGTTGTTGTTGTTGTTGTTGTTGTTGTTGTCTTTTGGAAAAACCATGGTGTGATTTAAACCAGCTGAGATATTCTGATCAATTTTTCTCATTCCCTTTTTTGGAAAAAATAGAGTTGTAGGATTCTAGAGCAAAAGTGTCATTTCAATGATACACTGATGTACAACCTTTTTTTCTTTTTAAAGAAAGGAATGGAAGAGAAAAGGTTTTTTGGAAGTAAAATGTTATGGAAAGTTTTCCCCTGGAACACATGGCTGTATAGTGACTGGTGATAAGTATGAGGATGAAGCAGCTACTTTTTCACAAAATAAATAATTAACATAGGATTCAGTGCCACAAGTTTTGGCACTGACTTGCTTATCTCTCTATCTATCTGATAGTTCAGATTTGTATATCACCAGAATTAATGATAAATGCAGCAGTCCCATAGCATCACTCTCATAATAGTAAATTACAAATAATGAAAAATGATTTAAAATTAAGATTATCATGTGCATAGCTGGATCACAGTTCAGATTAAGTGTGAATTTAAAAGTATCTCTTAAAGCAGGCACATAAATGTAAAACATATTGGCATGCGCTTAATATACACCTGAATAATTATCATCCATTCTATAACATTTCATTTTGGGGCAAAGTATTGGAACTTGTGGTGGCCTCAGTTCCAAGTCTTTCTGGATGAGATGGATTATCTAGATCCATTTCAATCTAACTTCAAGCCTGGATATGGGATGGAGACAGCTTTGGTTGCCTTGGTGGATGACTTACGCAGGGAACTGGATAGGGGGACTGTGTACCTGTTGGTTCTCCTGGACCTTGATACCACTGACATAGTATCCTTCTGGCCTCTCTGGGATGGGATTTGGGGCAGCATTGTGTAGTAGTTCCAGTCTTTCTTGGAGAGGCAAACGCCAAAGGTGGTGCTGGGGGAATCCTGCTTGCCTCTCTGGCTATTGGCCTGTGGGGTTCCTCTGAGTTTTGTTTTATGCCCCTTGCTGTTTAACATCTACATCAAACCACTGGGAAACTTCATCCAGAGTTCTGAGGTTCAGTGTCACCAGTATACTGATGACCCCCAACTCAGTCTCTCCTTTCCCTCCAATTTCAGGGTAGCTATCTCAGTACTGATCCAATATCTGTTGTCAGTAATGGAGTAGATGAATTTAATATGGTTTCTCCCTTGAATGGTTCCCTAAGAGTATAAAAACTTCTTTGGTTTTAGTATGCAGAGAGATCTTGTAGCACCTTTGAGACTAACTGAAAGAAAGAAGTTGGCAGCATGAGCTTTTGTAGACTTCATTCTACTTCCTCATGCTCATGCTGCCAGCTTTTTTCTTTCAGTTAGTCTCAAAGGTGCTACAAGATCTCTCTACATACTGATTCCACAGACTAACATGGCTATATCTTTGAATTCTTTGGGTTTAGTTATTTATATTTCTTAATGGCAATTTCTTTCATGGGTGAGTGGAGATTCTTTCAAAAGTAGATGGTAACTTTATGAGTAAAGACACTGTTAACAAAGATTTCAATAATCATTGAATCAGAAAGGCATTATTGAAGACATGGAATGTAGTCAAAAAGAAATTTTATTAAGGTATACCCTCCTGGATCTCCACACAAGAGATGTTATATGGAAGATGGGAAGAAACTAAGGACTGGATTAGATATATTGACTTGATAAAAAAAGAAAACAATGGCAAAGTGGAACTGAGATCTAGAGAAGAGTTAAAGGACAATGGTAAAAATGTACAAGTGGTTTGGATACATGCAAGTTAAACAGAAGTTTAAAGAGGATTTATATAAGGATGGTTTGAAACTCGATAAATTATTCTGGGAAAAAGATAAAGGAAAAGTATCCAAATTATATAGAATATTATTGAAGAGGGAATTAGAGCAGGAGACAGTGACAACTTATATGATCAAAAGGGTTCAGGAGATAGGACATGAAATAGTGTTGGAAAATTGGGAAAATGCATGGAAAAATCCAGTAAATTTATGGCATTGCAAGATCTTAGAGAAAATTACATAAAGACTGTCAACAGATGGTATTATACACCAATGAAAATACCCAAAACATATAAATTAGGACACAGTAAATGTTGGAAATGTCAAAAGGAGAAGGGCTCTTACTACCATATGTGGTGGTCCTGCCCTAGAATTAAGAAATTTTGGTTTAAAATACATTAAAACATACAGGAAATGTTGGAAATAAATTAGCCCTTAATACCAGAAATATATTTATTAAATATGACCTCTTTTTGGGGTATAGAAACAGAAAAAAATACTGGAGAATAATTATTTAGTTAGTTACAGCTGCCAGATTATTGCTGGCAAATAATGTAGAGGAGTGGTTTCAGAAGATTATGGAAGTAAGAGAGATGGCTACTTTAACAGCATTGATTAGCAAAAAATCAACACATAAAACAGAAAAGGAAGGGGAACCAATTAAAAAATATTGGACCAGGGTCTGGAATATAAAAGAAGAGCTGTTATAGAAATCATAAGGCAATTTGAACTGCAAAAGGAGATGTTCAAGATGAGAAGAGAAAAGGATGAAGGAATGGGTAAACAGTATAAGAGGAGATACCAAATTGCAAGGCAAGAATAATTATTGTCATTATTTATTATAATATAAATAGTGTAAATGTAGAATACAAAGAAAATCAAAATACATAATAATTTGGATAGTATTGGTACCCCGACAATAAGGTAATACTTACTATAACAATTATAGAATATCATAACTTTGGTGGAAAGTATAGAGTAAATGTTGATGTTAAGGTTATAGCAGAAATTTTTTTATGGTATGTACAGATGAAGATTGTAGTATTACATTCTGGAATGTATTTTGTTTTTAAATTTTAAAAGTAGATGGTGACGTAAGAATAGTATGGGAAAGGAGACAGTTTGCCCATTTTTCATGTTACTGTTACTTCTCCAGCTATGGAATTGAAATCTCAATGAACATAAAGTTCTTGCCGTAATGCTCTCCGTTTTCAGGGTACAGAGGTTATGTTGGCTGAAATGTGTAAGAGAAAAATAAAGGATCCTGACTGTCTGTTGATTACATACTGATTTACTCTTGCTAAGATCGCAAAGAGGAAATTTGCAGTTCCTGTAAGTGACTTAGGGTTTGTCTAAGGGGAAAATAAGATGATATCTCAGCTCTGGAGGGGCACTTGAGGTCTTGTTTGCTCAGTCAAGAGTTTGGGACAGTTGCTGAAGTTGCTGTTTTGATATTATCCAACTTTCCTTCTGTTGCAACCTGAACCCATGGAAGCAAACTGCAAGAACATGTGGGTCCTCTGTTAGCAGCCACTGGCCAGACCTCATCTATGAAGCTACATCTAGGGGTGTAGCTAAGAGAAGAGAAAAATGTAGATATTGCTCCCCAAATAAGAATTCTGTTCCCCCATGAAATGTTCCATCAGTCCCCAAATTTCTACCATTGCAGAAAGTGATATGTTGAAAACCATTCATACTTATTAGAGCTCTTATATTTGTTGTGTTTGCATGCCCATGGTAACTGAGACTGCCCCTGGGAGTGAACCTGGGAGTCTA
>CM034708.1:160387001-160397413 GCA_020142125.1 Phrynosoma platyrhinos | reverse complement strand
ATAATAATAATAATAATAATAATGATGATGATGATGATGATGATGTTTCCTGACGGTGTTGCTGCTCTCAGCTTTCCAGGCACTTTTAAACCTCCTCCCATCAAACAAAGGGCCCCACATTGATTTCATGTCTGGGATGCATGCTTAGTTCAGTGTCTAATGTTTTTCCTTAAGAAGAAACTTGTCTTTTCACTTTGATTAAGTGCACTTTGATTAAGAGATTCCACCTAAACACTAACAGTACACGTGTCCCACCACATTTGCAGCTTTTGGCTTTTGGGGAATTGATCTTCCCAGCCTCAGATCAACAACCTCCATGAGACGATCCTCACGTGGCCCCATCATGTGATGGGAGGATCGTTCAAATCAGGCTTCTGGAGCCACTAGGGCAGGTTGGCTGTGTATATTCTTAGTATTTTAAAATTTTTAATTTGTATATTGTTTTAAACTGTTCTAATTTAATCCTGTTTTATGGGGAGGGAGGGGGATTGTTTATATGTATATTATTGTCTACTCGATGTTTTAACTGTACGCCGCCCAGATTGGATTACCAATGGGCGGGATATAAATAAATTTTATTATTATTATTATTATTATTATTATTCACGGATTTTATTAATATGTTCTCGCTAGGAATATCTAGGTCCTCCAGTGCAACTCTATGGTCAACTTTAACCAAAAGTCGCACTGCAGGGCCTAGAGATTCCTAGAAACAACACTCCACTAGGCATTGGTAGCTTCTCCAGTGCAATTCTGTGGTCAGTGTCTGGCAGATGTTGACCACAGAGTTCCACTAGAGCAGGGGTCGGCAACCTACGGCCCGCAGACCGCACCCAGCCCAGCGACCCCCGGCGCATGTGTCGTGGCCGCCATTTTGTTTGCCAAAATAGCATCTGTGATTCGTTTGCGCATGCGCAGTATTCCTGTGCATGCGCAAATGAGCCACGGCCACCATTTTGGCAAACAGTGGCGGTGGTGCGCGCAGCGGCGGTGGGGGATTGGCGTCGGCCAGGGTCAACGAGGGCCGTGTGTGCACGCATGAGCGCACGCACCGCTATTCCCCCCCCCAGCCCGGCAGAAGACCTGGGGCCCAGTGACCGGCCCCAGGTAAAAAATCCTTGCCGATCCCTGCACTAGAGGACCTAGAGATTCCTAGAGAGGTGTTCTCTCAGGTAAAAACATAGTATTTTTATTATTTGCGGTTTTTCCACATTCACAGGGGTCCTGTGACCCAAATCCCAGCAAATGTGGAGGGATGAGTGTAAGAGCTGTTTGACAGTGGAACACACTCCCTTGGAGAGTGGTGGAGTCTCCTTCTTTGGAGGTTTTTAAACAGAGGCTAGACAGCCATCTGTGGGGGTTGCTTTGATTATGAGTTCCTGCATGACGGGGTTGGACTGGATGGCCCATGGATTCTCTTCCACCTCTGTGATTCTGTGATCCATTCAAGCAACATCACTTCGTACACATTAATTGCTGTCTTCTGTCCCTCCCCCCATCTGTTGTTGTTGTTGTTGTTGTTGTTGTGTGCCTTTAAGCCATTTCCAGTTCATGCGACCCTAAGGCAAACCTATCATGGGGTTTTCTTACCAAGATTTGTTCAGAGAAGGTTTGCCATTGCCTTCCCCTGAGGCTGAGAGAATGTGACTTCACCAAGGCCACGACTTCACCAAGGCCACCCAGTGGGTTTTATGGCTGAGATGAAAATTGAACCCTGGTCTCCAGAGTCATTGTTCAAGGTTCAAACTACTACGCCACACTGACTCCCCTATTCAAAGATACAAGAATATTAAAATGATGGCTCTTATCGCCCCATGACCACTATCATTGTATGTTGTTGTTGTTGTTGTGTGCCTTCACGTCATTTCCAACATATGGCAACCCTCAGACTTATGGCAACCGAAGGGGTTTTCTTGGCAAGTTTCGTCATAGGGGATTTGCCATTGCCATCCTCTGAGGCTGAGAGTGTGTAACTTGCTCAAGGTCATCTAGTGGGTTAATAGGACAGAACTAGGATTCAGACTGTGATCTCCAGACTCCTAGTCCAACGCTCGAACCACTACACCATGCTGACTCTCATTGTATAAGGGGTATGTGTAGCATTCTTTGTATACTTAGGGGTAAAATGGGAGCTATTATATGGTTAGGACTGTATCTACAGATGTGGCAATTTAATTAATACAGAGTACAATACTGGCATGTTTTAGTAGACAGGTATATGTTTTAATATAACATGGCTCTAAGGTGGGGATTTCATCAGACTTCAGGGAACCACTAAGATCAAAGTTCAAGAATTGAAATTATAGTGGGATGTGGTCTTAAGTGAGTGTGAAGATGAATGAAAACTTTAAACTTTATGTGCTGTTTCTGGTCCTTCCCTAGAGTGGTCTAGCAGCTCCCGTGAAATGCACCATCAACCAGACAGAGTGGAAAGTCTCCAGCCAGTCTGTCTATCTCAAGTGGAACAGTCTTGGAAGTCCCTGTAACTTCAGTGTAAACTGCAACTCCCAAAATACTTTATACAGGATTTGCCAGCCGGTCCAAAGCGCCAATGGTTCCTATGAATGTGACTGCAATGGACTGGAAGCGGGGACTTTGTACCACTTCAGGATTGTCTCTCTGTCTGATGGAGAAACCAGCAACATCACTTTGCAAACAGGTACAGCTGACAGGTACAGGTCTGATGACCATCTAGAGGCAAGTTTAGTTATAGAGGAAGGACCTGCTGTCATATTTTCCCTGTGATTCACATCTTGAATTTGGGGTTATGCAAAATGAAAAGAAATTCCAATTGAAAAGCGCTGACAATAGTCATTCTAGGCACAGCATATTCTATATTGGCCAGTGAGAGCAAAATTCATCCCTTGCTGCTAATATTGACTCATAAGAGCAGTTTTCCTATGCATAGTATTTTTGTCATGTGTCTTAAGTGGTTTCTGACTTATGGTGACCCTAAGGCAAACTTGTCATAGGGTTTTCTTGGCAAGATGTATTGTCTTTGCTTTCCTCTCAGGCTGTGAGTGTATGACTTGCCTAAGATTACCTAAATCTAATCTGCACCGCAGAATTAATGTAGCTTGACACTGCTTTTAACTGCCATGGTTCAATCAGGGTGACCAGGGTTTTCCCTAGAACATGTCCTACATTTCAACCTCCTGTCCAGAAGGAATTCCCAAATGTCCTCCATGTTAAGCATGACTAAGAAGCATGAATTTGTATTTCTCTTAGTGTTTTTTGATTCAATAGGTCTATTCTAGTTGAGAACAGGAGTTGGATTTAGGCTAGCATTTTTTCTGCAACAAATGGAATTTTATTTCAGGGGTAGTCATGTTAACCAAGTAGCTAAATTAAACAAAATTGAACATCCACAAAACAGTGATACCTTTATTGACCAAGCAAAATGCACAAAATACATCATGCAAGTTTTAAAAGCACTGGCTTCTTCAATAGGCAAAGGATGTTTAAAATCATACAGGAGAAGAAAAGTGATGGTGTTAGACTTACAAGCCTAAATTTTGTATCAAATGTTGTTTCTATTGTGGTTCAGTTGGTTTGGAGGCATCCCAATCTCAATGGAATGCTGTGTCAATGAAAATATTTTGAATGTAGTTGATATGTGTCATTTGCAACATAATTTCATAGTTCTTGGAAACTATGCCATACAGTTAGGCAACTTAGGGCCTCTGCAGATGGGCAGCACAGAACTGCCCCAGGGAGCGGCAGATCGGGACCGCAGCAACCCCACACCGTGGCCCCGATCCTCCCTTTTGCCGCCCCCAAAAGAGCGGCATAATGCCGCTCCTTTTAGAGGCAGCAAAAGGCTGCCCTAAGAGCTGGCACCGCAGGTATTCAGCGCCCTTTTGGCACAGCGTGTTTAAAGCTGCGCCAGAAGGGCGTCCTGATGCCACACAATGTGCGTAAGGGCACGCAACATCAGGATGGCGCCGGGGTGGGGTTGGGCAGCCTGTGTGCAGCTGCCCCACCCAACTCTAACCCCAGGCAGGTCCTTTGGGCCGGTCTGCAACGGCCCTTAGTTCAGGCAACCAGGTACATTGATGCTCCTGTTATAATCTGCTGGAAGCAAATAAGTAAAACTTGAAAAGTTGATAAATTTTAATGTTTTCTATGTTTCACAGATTTTGAAAATTCTATATGAAAGTCTAAAACTGTTATGTGTGCATTCCAGTTATTTGCATCCATTAGCTATTAACAAAACGAATTTACAAATGTGTTAAAATATAAATGCATCTGCTAACATAATGTGCTTTATCTAAATGTGTTGGACTACAGCATCATCCCTAATGGCTGTACTTTTGAAGATGATGTTGACATCCAACACATTTGAAGGAAACCAGGTAGTTTGTAAATCCACAAGAGGCATCCCCCCTTTTAGCCAGTAAATCTTTTCCCCTTTTCAACAGATATAGAACAAGCTGAAGTTAACACTTTATACCCGTGGTTCTTATCCCTTTATGGGTCATGGATCCCTCTGAGAATCTTGTGAAACCTATGGATCCTCTCCCCAGAAAAAATATATGACTTGATATCTCTGTGATAGTTTGTAAGAAAATGTAACTATATGTATCATGTACAGTCTAAAACTTAATTTTGCAAAGAGCTATCTCATTATATGTTGTTGTTGTGTGCATTCAAGTTATTTCTGATTTATGATGACTCTTAAGGTGAACCCACCACATGGTTTTCTGGGTCTGAGAGTATGTTTAAAAAAATATGACTTGAAACACAATTTTCAAAGCAAATTGAAGGGGGAAATCATGTTTTTCATCTGGTTCAGGGATCACCTGGGGTTCCAAGGACTGAATGCTACACATCCATGATGTATGTTTGTGTGTGCACAAAGAGAGGAGGAAAGGGAGAGAATTCAAAGACATAACCATGGGCCTTAACAGACTGCCAGAAATAGTGCAACTTGAGTCCACTTTAACTGTTCTGGCTCAGTGCTTGGGAATCATGGGAATTGTATTTTTTTCTGGGACACTGAGCCTTCTCTGTCAGAGAGCTCTGGTGCCACAATAAACTACAGTTCTCATGATTCCTTAGCCCTGAGCCAGGACAGTTAAAGTGGCCTCAAGTTGCACTATTTCTGGCAATCTCAAAAGGCCCCATGTTAGTCTAGAACAGGGGTAGGCAACCTAAGGCCCGGGGGCCAGATGCGGCCCCCCAAGGCCTTTGGACCGGCCCCAGGCCAGTCCTGCTGCCACCGCCGCCCACCATGATGATATTGATTATTGTTGTTATTACTTGTTCTTGGAGTTTTCTTGGCAAAATCTCCACAGGGGTTTTGCCATGGCTTTTCTGGGGCTGAGAGAGTATGCATGCATATATTTTTTAAAAAATTAATTTTTAAAAAAAGTTTATTTTTATTTTTATTTATTTATGGTGCTTCAGCCCCCCAATTGTCTGAAGGACAGGAACCCGGCCCCCAGCTCAAAAAGATTGCCTACCCCTGGTCTAGAAAATAAGTATGCAAAAGGATCTTGTAGCAACTTTGAGACTAACTGAAAGAAAGAAGTTGTAGCATGAGCTTTCTTTGGGCGTTTTCACACACGTCCCTAAAGCCGCCTGGAGCCGCTCATTCCGGAATGGCTCCGGCGGCAAAAACTTAATTCCTTTTTCCGGCGCTGATGCCGGAGTTAGCGCTGGTTCAGCCGGAGTGAGGCCAGACTTGCTGCTCCGTGCGTGTGAACACACGGAGCAAGGAGCCGGACTGATGCAGGGGTGGCACCAGAAGGGGCGGGGTTTGCTGCGGCGTGAGTGTGAACACACTGGAAATGGAGCCGGAGTGGGACTGGACAGAGGTAGGATTGTGTCCGCCTAAAGCCCCATGTGAAAACGTCCTTAGACTTGAGCTTAGTTCCTCAGATGCATGTTTGGACAGAGAGAGAGAAAGAGCTTTATTTCTCTTGGCTGATAGTAAATATGTACATATTTCTGTTCACAGTAACACATTCTACAATAATAATATTTTATCTTGGCTTTTTAAAGAGATGAATCAAATATTCAGCATTATTCTATGAAATTATTGTTTATACTCTTATTTGTGGTATAAATGTTTTGTAGCAAAAAGAAAAGTTCAATCCTGTGCACCAGCACTACTTAAATTAGTGTTCCATGGACCATTGTTAGACCACAAGCCATCACCTCTGGAGAGTTTCTAGCTAATCGATACAAATATAATGCAGATCCCTGGCACTTTGGAGAGAGGTGGCAGTCTCCCATGTCATATAGTTTATGAAACTCTGCATCACATGGTTTCCTGGGAATGAAGCTTCGGTTTCATATGCTCTCTTGGAAATAAATCTGAACACAGAGAATAGAATTTACTTCCGACTAAATCTCTATAGTAGTATATTCTTTGGCTCACTGAATAAAATGGGGCATCCTCTGAGTTAATGTGTATAGTAAAACTTTTTTGTGTGAATGTAACTAACTATATTAGTGCATCTCACTATAGAGAGACAGATACCCCAACCCTAATAAAAGCAGTAGATTTTGGCTACAGTCAGTTAATTATTTGGCAAGCTAGAGATGAAAGAATTACTCTTTATACACAATCTACTTCAAATACATTGCCAGGAAGCAGCATAGAAATTAAACAATAACTGACAATTAAAGTTACCTTTTTATTTGAAATCTTTGCAGAAGGTACACATTTTTGAACATTTCATAAAGACTGGCTGCTTGGTTAAGCATGATGTTTTGCATCCAGTGTATATGATAAAAGTACTTATAAAAATATCTTCATAGAAATATTGTATTTTTATGATATGCTAGTAACTGGACAGTCGCCAATCAAGAACTTTGTAACAATGTAAATGGTTTTTTAAGTGTTTGTTTCCAGCCTGGGCTTTTCAGGCCAGGCACTTCCCAAGCTCATTGTTCCTTTGTTCTAACGGATGTACAGAGGACTGGGTGTTTTGTATTCTGGGCTAGATAGATTAGATAAAGTCTGAATTTCTGAACTTCACCTTCTAGGCACGCAACCTTTTAATTTGCTTTAGGAGCACTGCCTCTCTCCAGTCCTTTCTTCATTAATTTTAGGACTGAGTGGCCCCCAGATGTTGTTGGGCTGTAACTCCCATCAAGTCTAGCAAGCATAGCCAGTGGTGAAAGCTTACAGTCCAATAACATCTAAAGAGACACACGGTTTCCATCCTTGGTTCATATATTTATTCTAGGGGGTGATCCAGAAAATCTTAAGCAGAAGACGGTTACATGTGCCAAAGAAAAGAGAGGTCATTCTGCTCTGTAGTGGCTGGTAGCTTCAATTTCAGTGGCACACTTCAGTGGCATTTTGACAGATCTTTAAAAGAATCATGCAAGGTGCTGAACTGTATCCTCCAAATAGCTTTCTACTGGTCCATTAATCTTCAGTCAAAAAGCTGGAATGGATTCACCACTCCACTGGCAACCCATCACCCCACCAGCTGCTATTGCCTCTGCCAAAATGAGTAAAAAAAAGAGGGAAGTGTTCTTAATGGGATACATCTAATGCAGTTTGATACCACTTTAAGCGCTGTAGCTGCATCCTGTGGAATTCTGGGATTTGTAGTTTTACAAGATCTTTAGCTTTTGCTGCCAAAAAGTGCCTCACAAAATTACAAATCCCAGGATTCTGTAGGATGGAGCCATGGCAGTTAAAGTGGTGTCAAACTGCATTATTTCTACAGTGTAGTTGTATCCTGACTTACAGCCTTCTCTATCCAAAGTGTTCTGGGCAGGTAAAAAACTGTTTAAAATTGATTGTAATTAAGCTCACCTCTGTTCTTTGCATGATATGTGGTTGACATCACCTCATCTTCCCAGTGGCTTCTGTTGAGAAAGCTTAAGACCTTTGTTATTATTTAGAAAAAGAGAAAAGTTTGTCAGCTGATGTGAATGATGACTTCTTCCATTTCTCTCCCTCCCCCATAATCCCATTTGGAACACAGATTCCTTGCCACCTGCAAGATTTGAAATTAGGAAAGAAAAGATTACAACCACAACTTTGCAGGTCTGGTGGAGCCCATCTTTAGGGAAAGTAGATCGATATGAGCTTCAGTTGCTTGATAAAGTCAAAACAGAAGAGATTAATGTTCCTGAAGCCAGTTCAAGAAATGAACAGACATTTGCTAATCTCACCCCTGGCACTAAATATACCATTTTAATCAAGGCAATTGCTGGAAATAAAAAGAGCCCTGCAGTTAATATCACTGGTTCTACCGGTAAGTTTTCTTGGTTTAACTAATTCTACAAAGGATAATATTTCATTTGTGTTCTTAATTCTCAATTTAAAAAAAAAAGGGAATGACAAAACAAAACTAGAATTGTCTAATCATAGAAGCAATGTCATGGGGTTCATAACTCCAAAAGCAGTCATCCAAGATCTTGCATAAGAGTTGGTATTATAAGAAGGTTTTTTGTACTATCTATAGCAAACTTCTCCAGTGTGAAACATGTAAAAGCCTAGATCATTGTGTGTTGAAAGGAGTGCATTGTGGAAGGAATATGGAATCCTCTACAGAGAGAGGGCTTTTACAGTGGTCCCTCCCATGACCAGAGATGCTGCCCCAATCATGCTTTCCTCCCGTCCTCTCCCTTAACCCTGCCTTTCCTACCCATGCCTTTGGGGGACGTTTCAATTCTTTTCACACAATTACGGAGCTCTGCAGCCCTGATTTAAATTTTAAATAAAATAAAATAAATTTTTGAGGTGTCTGAGCTCTGAAACTGCGTGAAAAATAGGGAAACGTTTTTTAAAAATAGGGAAAACATTTTTTAAAAGCACAATGGAGGAGGAAAATGGGGGAGGAGGGGAAAGTGACACCATGTGATATCGCACAAATGCCCCAGGAATGGCTTTTTGCAACCAGGGCATTGTACAGTTGGCAGTTCATTCTTGGGTTTCCCCTGTGAATGAAAAGGGATGAGGCAGCTATGGGAGGGATGTGGCATCATGCAATCAGCTTCACTGATGCCACTTCCTTTCCATGTGAATTGTGGTTTAAAAGCTGTATTTGAGAATCTCCTTGATCACAAACATGCCTGAATGTATTAGGGACAAATACAGTAATAGCTGCTCTGAGTCCCAGTTCTGATAAAAGAGGGATATAAATAAACATCATTATTATTATTATTATTATTATTATTATTATTGTAATGCAAAATGAAAGCAGCCTGAATTAATCCTGCCAGATTGACCAGAATGGTCTGGACAGTATCCTGGTGTGGTTTTAATGTCCCAAGTATAAAAATCCATGGAAGGGAGCTGAAGTCCTCTAATAGAGGGAGGGAGAGGGTCAGGAAGGATGCTGAGAACCAACCGTACACTGTGTGTCATCTGACTGGATTAGAAGTAAGGCTATAGCATTTGTAGAAACTGGTAGACTAGCATTTTTTTTCTTGATATGTAGAATTTAATCTACAATAATTCTTATTTCTGTTTTAAAGATAGATAAAAGTATTGAGTGAATATATATGAGCAAAAATCCATTTTTATGCAATTGCGAGTGAAGAGGTTGTGAGAATTTTTAGTGTGTGCAAATTTTAGATATTTTTAAAACAGCTGTACAATGCTTATATATAAGCCTTTCTCTCCCTTTTTTCCTTTAACAGTGCCCTCTCCAGTGGAGAATATTGAGGTTCTAGCCAAGATGGAATCAATCCATGTTTCTTGGTCACCTGGTGCTGGGAATGTAGATCAATACAGGCTAGTTCTACTGGATAAAGATGTTTCAGTTCAGGAAACAGATCTAGCAAAACACTATTTATCCCACAGTTTTTCAGGACTAACACCAGGTTGCCTCTATAATCTCACTATCATTGCCAAGGCTGATGGACTGGAAAACTACAATTTCAGAGTAATTAGGACTGGTAAGATTTTACACATCTTTCCTTGATTAAGAAAAATTATAAGGAGAGGGGGAAATCCACTTAACCACTTTTTCAGTTAGTCTCAAAGGTACTTCAAGATCTCTCCACATCATCATATGTCATCCAAAGCTTAAACCATAGTTATTTTGTCATGGTGGTCAGTTAGAAAAGGCTTAATTCTGATCTTACATGCACATTTATATAAATTAGAGTTAATTTCTACAAAAGCATAAATCATTTTGAATGCCAGTGGAGCAGAAAGAGCTGTTGACATAGTAGTAGGAATGGGGAGGGGGATTCAAAAATACTTTTTAAATAGTCAAAACCCTGGGTTTTGGGAAACCCTGGTGAGGAAAGTAATGGACTGATATGAATCTTCACAGCTCAGAACTTATTGTGCACAAAATTTGCACATGGTATTTTTGTACAGAAAACAAGATTATCTTCAAGAAACAGCATTTTATGCATGGGAAATAGTATTATTGCACAAAAATATTATTTTCTCTGCCAAAAAAGCCCACATTGGTTTTGTTTTTTGG
>CM034708.1:160359965-160376233 GCA_020142125.1 Phrynosoma platyrhinos | reverse complement strand
TTGGACTGGATGGCCCCTGTGGTCTCTTCCAACTCTTTGATTCTATGAGATCACAACATCCTCTTGGATCGCCTGAGGGGGTTCGGAATTGGAGGCACTGCATTGCACTGGTTCCGTTCCTTCCTCTCGGGCAGATTCCAGAGAGTGTTGATCGGGGACAGTTGCTCCACTAAAAAAGAGCTTAACTGTGGCGTCCCACAAGGCGCTATCCTGTCCCAGATGTTGTTTAATATATACATGAATCCGCTGGGAGAGATCATCTGGAGGCATGGGGCGGGGTGTTATCAGTACGCTGATGACACCCAGATATATTTCTCCATGCCTCGATCATCAGCTATGACACCCAGATATATTTCTCCATGCCTCGGTCATCAGCTATGACTTCAGATGGTGTCTCTCTTCTTAATGAATGTCTTAAGGCAGTAATGGGCTAGATGAGGAAAAACAGATTGAGACTGAATCCAGATAAAATGGAGGTACTAACGGTAGCGGCCTCAAAACTAGGAATTGGGATACAACCTCCAGTCCAGGATGGGGTCACACTCTCCGCAAAGGACTGTGTTTGCAGTCTGGGGGTACTCCTGGACCCGTTGCTCCAGATGATCAATCAGATAAATGCGACGGTCAGGAGTGCCTGTTATCAGCTTCGGCTGATTCACCAGCTGCGCCCTTTCCTAGAAGTAAGGGATCTCAAAACACTGGTACATGCGCTGGTGACCTCTCGTTTGGATTTCTGTAATGCACTCTACATGGGGCTATCCTTGTACTTGTTCTAGAAACTCCAGTTAGTTCAGAATATGGCAGCCAGGTTGGTCTCTGGTACATCTAAAGAGACCATATTTTACCTGTCCTAAAAAGGCTGCACTGGCTACCAATTAGTTTCCGGGCTCAGTACAAGGTGTTGGTTATCACCTTTAAAGCTCTAAATGGCTTGGGTCCATCCTACCTTCGGGGTCATCTCCTTACATATAACCCATCTCGCACACTCCGGTCCTCTGGGAGGAACCTACTTCAGCCTGTGAAAACTAGACTATCTATAACCTCTCAGAGGGCCTTTTGAGCAACCACTCCCAGATTATGGAATGGCCTGCCAGACGAGATCCGTCAGATTACCAATTTAAATAGCTTCAAAAAAGCACTCCCACCTCGCTGACACAGTGCAATCCTATGTGCCGTAGCAGCAAGATTGGGGGAGTGCTCTTTTGGCCCTGCCCCCAGAAGCCTTTCCCCTGGAAGCCGGCCTCCCCATACTGGGTGGGTATGCCACTGGGTGGGTATAGCACTGATTGTTTTAGTTCTTTGGTAGCAATTTCTAACTACTTTCTCATGAATGTAATTGTTGTAGCTGTTAGCTTTCTTACTGTATCTGCTCATTAACTATAATGCTGATCTTCAATTGCAGTTCCAGCACAGGTAACAAGCTTGAGTGTGACAAACCAAGAAACAACTAACAGCCTATTCACCAACTGGACCAGAGCACATGGAAATGTAGATTCTTACCAAGTGTTGCTTATTCATGAAAATGTTGTCATAAAAAATGAGACCGTTTCCAGTGACACCAATGAATACCACTTTTACTCCCTAAAACCTGGAGGACTCTATTCGGTTGTTGTCACCACTATTAGCGGAGGGATATCTTCCAGACAAGCAATTGCTGAAGGAAGAACAGGTATTCATTAAGTTGATATCCCATCTGGTTAGAAGGAGAACTTGTGGCAGCTAAAAAAAACAAACCCAAAAACCCACTGACTTCCAACCTCTCACTGATACGACTGCCTGAAAAACATATGTTAAAAACAACAATAACAGTTCATAGGAGCAGCTGTAAGAGATTTTTTTTGAGGGATGGAATTAATTTTTTTTAACCAAATGTCTACTGAAAGATGTTCACTTACTGCACAAAACAGTCCAAATGTTCATTTACTGCCCCAAACAGTCCAGACAAATCTTTTCTGACAAAGCATACTACAATGTGGTTGCATCCATAAAGAAGGCTGTCATCTAGAGGTAGGGCACTGGAATGGGGAGGGATTCTCTTCCTGCCAAACCCCTATAGGCTGAATGATATATGGGTATAGCCACACTGTAAATATCAGTGAATTCCCATCCAAAGTGCGATACACAACATTTCTACCTGGTCCTTATTTGTTCAAATTATCAATAATTTTCTATTATTTTTGTTATTTTTTTAAAATACTAATTCAGCTGATTTTTAAGTAATGATTAATTCCTCATGATATTTTATTATTTTTGGGAATGACCATTTTAATGATTTTAAATATTAAATATATAACTAACTCTATTAAATATTAGTAAATATTAAACTATTAGTAACTTTAAATATATAAGTACCTGAGTGATTTAATTTTACTGATGCTTAATATATCATATTACCTTTGTAATTTTTCTCAGTATTTTAACATTAGCAGATCATTGTTTTTTTTAATTATTCCACATAAACAAATTAGAGTTAATGCTAAAGTTTCCAAGCTCCGGATTTTAAATATGTTGAGGATTTGTCATATTAGTATATAGCCCATTATATATAGATATGTGTTTTAGAAAGATGGTCTGAAAATGCTTTGGAGTGGAGAATTCTTGAGCAGGAGTAAGCATTAACTGCAAAACTATGAATAAACTTTATTTTGTCTAAGAGGAAATTAATAATTCTTTCCACTAGAGGGCAGGAAACTCTGTGTTTATACACAGTTCTTCGAATTCATCTGTTGTAATGATGTATGTACCAGATTTTTAATGCAACAGCATTTTGTGAAGGTAGTGAGTCACCTGCTGTTCCCAGATGGTTGCTTCATTTGTTTCATTGCAGAGCTTCTTATAAGGAAACAAGCAGCTTCCAAATTGTGGATCAGATTCCTGGGACAGTATATTATACTGTCAGAAGGGAACAAGCTCCATATAGGACCTTATCACACGGGGGTCTAAAGCACTCGCATCCCCGTGCGATCGTGCTTCCTTACCCCGGCTGATCAGACGACGTCGCAGGGAAACCCCGCTCATCCCTGTCGCATCCCGGTCGCATCCCCGTGCGATCGCGCTTCCTTACCCCGGCTGATCAGACGACGTCGCAGGGAAACCCCGCCCATCCCCGTCGCATCCTGGTCGCATCCCCGTGCGATCGTGCTTCCTTACCCCGGCTGATCAGACGACGTCGCAGGGAGACCCCGCCCATCCCTGTCGCATCCCTGTGCGATCGCGCTTCCTGTCCCCGACTGATCAAACGACGTCGCAGGTAACCCGCTCGCATCCCTGTCCCAATGCAGCATGATGCTGCATCATCCAGGCATCATCCCCGTTCTTTTGAATGCCTGGTCGAAATGGGAATTACATTTCCCGCGACCTGAATGATGCTGGGATGATGCTGCTTTCTGGGTAAGGAAGCGCGAAGGGACAGGGATGCGACTGCTTCAGCCCCTGTGTGATAAGGTCCATAGATTCTCTCCCTTGACTGTAATTTGCTGATTCAGTGTATTGCTCTTACATTAGTGACAGGACATTAGTGACAAACTAAATTTTTGTCCACCAGCTACCTATAGAAAATATTTTCATGTTTTTAACCTCTTATGACAGAGCCCATAGTAAATATGTATATTATAAGAGAAATTTCTCTATTAAACACATATTTTATGGCTTTGTTGCATAGTCCCTTCCAGTGTACGTGGAGTAACAGTGAACAACTCGGGGCGGAATGATTATCTCAGTGTTTCCTGGCTGCCAGCTGTCGGAGATGTAGATAGCTATGTTGTAACACTCTCTCATGAAGGAAAGATGGTTCATACTCTCACTGTTGCAAAATCTGCCAGCGAATGTTCCTTCAACACCCTCATTCCCGGCCGACTCTATGAAGTGACAGTTACCACAAAGAGTGGAAAGTATGAAAATCAATCTTTCAGTCAAGAAAGAACAGGTAAAAGGGGGGACCACAAAATGTATTCATTCAATGAATGATATACCATAATAGTGGGCTGACATATGATTACATGTAATGTACTACAAACCCATTGTCTCACCATCAATGTCAGGATTGTAAACAGCAGGACTAGTCCTGTCCTTAGGTGAAGTAAGACAGCCACCTGAGGCTGCTGGTATTGATGAAGTGAAAAAGTGGCAAAATGTTGATTATTTATTTAATATATCTACCACTGAGGAGAGACACCTGTGAGACTTTGAGTCTCTGGTCCCCAAAGTAACTTGCATGACTCAAGTTATATGCACCTTTATTAGAGTTATTTACAGGGGGTGGGGTAGAATTTGCTGATTTTCCTCAGGCAGAAAATTCCATGGAGTGCCCTGGTACAATGGGTTTTACAGTCCTTATATCATTCTTTCTTTCTGAGATCCTATCATACAGGCCATTCATATATCCTAGATAGAAGTCCTGAGGCTAAGTAAATCTGTGATGAGATAGCTGCACTATTAACAATTCAAAATGCATTTGGATGTGTCTGAAGATGCATGTTGATCTACATTCTGGCCTATCAAGCCTTAGTCCAAAACATTTTTCCACCTAAGGTGAAGGAACAAATAGTGCTCCCTTCCTTAAATCAAGGACCCAACCGAGTTATTTGGCACTTAGATAAGATAATCACACACATTGCTTTCTATAAAAGAAACAGCCATGAGAATACAGTGGGTCCTTGTTATCCACTGGGGTTTGGTTCCAGGACCTTCTGTGGATAACAAAATCCATGGATGTTCAAGTCCCATTCAACACAATGGCATAGCAAAATGGTGTCCCTTATATAAAAAGGAATATAAAGGTTTGCTATTTGGAATTTATACTTTTTAAAAAATATTTTCAAGCCATGGATGCTTGAATCTGTGGATAAAAAAATCCATGGATAAGGAGGGCCTATTGTACAAGAAACAATTATTCAATGCTTCACCATTTTCTATTCTTTTGGGACATCCAAAATCTGTTGCTTTAAGTGCCATGGTCCCATGCCATTGAATTCTGTGAATTGTAGTTTGCTGAGGCACTAGAGCTTTCTAACAGAGAAGGCTAAATGTCTCACAAAATTACAGTTGCCAGCATTCTATACTATTGAGCCATGGCAGTTAAAGTGGGGTCAAATTGGATTATTTCTGCAGTATGGATGCTGCCTAGGGTTTACTTATTCCTCCCTCCCAGAAACCTCAGTTTCTCTCTCAGTCTCTGCTTCTATTATACTTTTATTATTTCTGAAATCAGGACACATTGAAGTATGTTCTGTCTTTTCAGTGCCTTCAAATGTCCAGGGACTTACAGTGAGCAATTCTGCAAGAAGTGACTATTTAAAGGTGTCCTGGCTACATGCCACAGGAGACTATGATAATTATGAAGTGATCATCAAGCACAACAATGACTTCATCCAAACAAAAACTGTCTCCAAGGATGAAAATGAATGTGTTTTCACTAACCTGGTTCCAGGGAGACTTTATAGTGTCACTGTTAGCACAAGGAGTGGAAAATATGAAACTAGTGAAAGGGCCAATGGAAGAACAGGTAAGTAATCAGAGTTATATTTTTTTTTAAATGTAAAACTTTAATCCAGGACTTAAAAAAAATGTGGACATAATATGTAGGGACATGTAGTCAATGGGGCTTACATAATTGCTAAGTTACCAAGCTCCCATTGATTCAGTGGGTCTACTCTAGTTGAGACTGGGGCTGCATCTGCACTGCAGAAATAATGCAGCTTGACACTGCTTTAACTGCCATGGCTCAGTAATATAAAATTCTAGGATTTGTAGTTTTGTGACATATTTAGCCTTTTCTGTCAGAGAGCTCTGGTGCCACAACAAACCACAAATCCCAGGATTCCATAGCATTGAGCCATGGTAGTTAAAGTGGGGTCAAAATGCTTTATGTCTGCAGTGCAGATGCAGCATAGATCTGTAGCCCATAATGTCTTAAGACTGAATAAAAAACACTCTAAATCAGAGGTTGGCAACGTTCACATACCTGGGGCCGGTCGCTGGTCCCCAGGTCTTCTGCCGGGCTTGGTGGTGGTGGTGGGAAAATGGTGGCGTGTGCAGCCCCCGCCACTGCACCACCGCGGCCACCATTTTGTTTGCCAAAATGGCGGCCGAAACTCGTTTGCGCAGGCACAGGAGTACTGCGCATACACAAACGAGTCACAGCCGCCATTTTGACAAACGGCAGGGGGAGGCCCGCAGGCCGTAGGTTTCCAACCCCTGCTCTAAATGAAAGCCCATTTTCTATTTAATAAAAAGCTGTGTAGAAAATGTCATTAGTCACCACACAGCACAATAGTTCAAGTACTTGTACTATAGTTTGATGCTGGGATGAAGGACTAGCAAGTCAACTGGGAAGGTACTGGAATCCAGATGATGTCATCCTGGATATTACCATTGACCAGTGAACTGATGTGAATGATTTGATCTGGTTTTATGGCCAACTATCTCACCTCTTCAGTGCTTTCAGATTTGAAACAATAATTATGAAACTATCAATCAAAGAGCATGGTTTTCACATTGCACCTCATCAATAAACATATGGTGATATCTAAAATAAAATTCCTTGCTTTTGGAAAGCAATAGACCAGGGATGGGGAAGTACCAAGACTGTTTTGGTATCTATCTGGGATCCCCAGCATCCAAAAACAGTTTTAGGGGAAAATAGCCCCCAAGTGCACCACAATATTCTTTAGAGGGGATCATAGAATCATAGTATCATAGAATCATGGAGTTCAAAGAGACCTTAAGGGCCATCCAGTCTAACCCCCTGCCATGCAGGAACTCACATTCAAAGCATCCTGACAGATGGCCATCCACCTCTGTTTAAAAACCTCCAAAGAGGGAGGCAATTTTGCCACATTTGGGAAGGGGGTCGGGGCAGGAGAGACCTTTTATCTAGTAGGAAATGATCGGGAAATTGACATTCCAGTTACTTTCGGTTTTTAAAAAGGCTTTTCTGAACCTAAAATGTTCTAGGAGACACCATAAATGTGGTGAAATTGCCCCCTAGCTCTCTAGGGGACATTTGGGAACAAAAAAAAAACTCTTTATAAATTTAGGGAATTGTGAAAAGTGGCTGTCCACCATGGCTCCCAGCCTTTGACAGTTGCTTGTGCCTGCTCTAGAAATTTGTTACAGCTCAGGTACAGCTCCATAAGTTAAGTGCTGCTTTGTTCAGTGGGGCTTAGCCAAGCTAGACATTCTCTTGATACATAGCATTTGACTATTTATTAGATTTTTTTTCCTTATCAAGCATGTGAAGAGCAGATCCTCACAAAAAAAAAAAAACCACACATACACACACACATGTGGGGCTGCATCCCACTGCAGAAATAATCCAGTTTGACACTGCTTTAACTGATTCATTGCTGTAGAATTCTGGGAATTATAGTTTGTTGTGGCACCAGAGCTTTCTGACAGAAGGCTAAATGTCTCAGAAAACTACAATTCCTAGAATCCCGTATATTGAGCCATGGCAATAAAAGGGGGTGTCAAACTGGATTATTTCTGAAGTGTGAATGCAGTCTGTGGTTAGTGCAATCAGAGCCAATTCCCCAACTGCACAGCTTTAATGCTTGAAGGAAAAGATTCTCACAGGCATGTGAGGATGAACTGGGATAAATCTGGCTACAGTTACACTAGGTAGGGGAAAGATCTTGCTCCCTTCCCTTCGTATTTCACTTCATATATGGATCCCCAACAACAACAACCCAATTCCTCCTGTTTGGTAAGGATGAGGATATCTATCAGTTTCATTTTTTCGCCTCATTTAAATTTGTTAAATTTGAAATTCTTTGCATTCTGTATATAAACCAAGTTGTAATGTGGATATGTTTTTTAAAAAAGAAACAGAATGCTAATCCTCTCCCTTATGTACCAACCAAAGTCAATAGGTATAGCTGTTCCCACCAAGCACAGAATCTTTGTGTACCTGCAGTATTGCTGTTAAAAATGAGGGGCCTCTTGAGAAAAATAAGTGGCAGTATCATGTCTAATTACAACAAAGATTCAAACCTGTATTATTAAGAGTTTAGCAATCAAAACCCTTAGTTTAGCTAGATAGTTCTTTTAATTTTGATTCCTGTTATCATAGTAGATGTTAGTAAATTAGCAGATGTTGATTAATTTTTTTATCAAAACAACCTTAAATGAAATTCTCACACATCCCTACAATCAGGTAAGGGGGGGAAATGATAATACAACTGTATGTATCAAAAGAAGATCTTGACTAACTCAAATCCCATTGGTTACTAAGAGTGTTCTCTATGTATGACTAAATCAGGATCAATCTCATAGTGTTATTAGTATCACTGTGTATCATGTGTTGTTATATATTACCATGATGATCACAATTTACTTTCAAATTATGGTGAGAGCACTGAAGAAGTATCAAATATATTCATAAATATTTTTTGCAGCAGCTGAGTTTAACATTTCAATAATATCCATTACTGTTGTCTTTCACTATTCTGTCCTTTATCCCTCAGTACCAGAATCTGTAAAGCAATTGACTCTAAGTGGTAGAAGTACTGAAGAGCTGTATATCACTTGGTCCAAAGCTGATGGAGATGTTGATCAGTATGAAATCCAGCTTCTCTTCAATGACATGAAGGTTTTTCCACCCAATCATCTTGAAAATACTGTTGAAAATTTTAGGTTCACATCTCTCACCCCAGGACGCCTTTACAAAATTCTTGTCGTGACAATAAGTGGGAAAGCTCAACGTGCTACTTTCATAGAAGGACTGACAGGTTAGTAAAAATGTATACGAATCAAACAGTTGGGCTTGTCTGAATTGGTAGATAAATTATGAACACACAGTGTTATTTTTCATGGGTTTCAGAGAATGCAGTATAGTTCAACAGAGAGGTCTAATTAAATAATGGGGGTTATGTTTCTGGCCCTCTGCAGACTTTGGGAAATTACCTTGTAGTCAAGTAATTCCTGGTCTTTCATTATTTTGTTTTCTATAGCTTTAAAAAGAACATTGATGTTAATTTTCTTGGCCATTCTTGTTTGGCATTTTTCCTTCCTTAGTTCCAAGTGCTGTTAAAAACATTCATATTTCACCGAACGGAATGACCAATAGTTTGAAAGTTAATTGGACCCCTGGAGGAGGAGATGTTGATTCATACACTGTCACAATATTCCATCAGAACCATCCGCTTGATACCCAGACAGTTTCCAAACATGTTTATGAGCACACTTTTAACAAACTGGAAGCAGGGGAGCAATACAAAGTTCTCGTACAGACAAACAGTGGCGCCTTGCACAACAACTCAACCGCTGCTGGACGAACAAGTAAGTTTCATCCTGGAACAAAGGGGAAACAGTGATTAAGAAATCCATCACATTCACCTCTTAATGGAGCATTTAGGAATGGAGGAGATTAACTGTATTGTAATTTCTTAGCATCATAGGCAACATTATCCTTTATTTCTGTATGGTCATGATCTCAAAACAGTGATCAATGACATTTCTCTGATATGCTTTAGAGTCAGCGCAATGGTTAGAGTTTTCCTGCAGAGTGCTTAGACAAAAATTGGTTTGTTTTCTAAAAATAGTTGGAAATCCTAACTTTGGGTAATACAGCTGGGTGCCAGTTTATTGCCCTTTAAAAACAGCACTTTTAAAAAAACAGGGCAGAAAGATCCTTAAACATTTACCTCTGTCCTCAAATAAATTTAACCAGAAAAAAAAGATAGTTGTGATTCTATTTCACCTACTAAACTAGGTACCTAGTTATATAGCAAAATAGTGTCTCCCAGCCCAAACCCCCACCCAACCCCACTTAGCAGGCAGCAGCTGCTGTGAGCAGCTGATCTGCTCGTCTGTTGATCTGGAAGCAGCTGACTTAAGTTATCACCTTCTCCTACCAGCTATCTCTGATGCTACAGTCAGAAACAGGATCTCTGTCATAATTCCCATTCACACTAGAGATTACTCATGGGAGTGAGCTGGGAAGATCAGTCAGCTGCTTCCTGATCAACCACAGAACAGACCACTGTTGCTCTCAGCAGCTGCTGCACAGTATTAGGGACTGGGAGACTTTTACCAACATTATGTCTTCCCTGCATTGGTGAATATGAGCCAGTCACAAATGCATAAGTCTTATGCATTCATAACTGTGATAGTGAATTTCAGCCACTGACTTTTAAGCGTGAATAGAGGATATCAGCCACCAGCCAAGACACAGTTGAGAGAACTGATCTAAATAGAAAACTGATCTAGTTACTCTTGGGGACTCTATAATCAATCATAAAACAAATTAATTCTGAGTTGTGATTAATGAACAATTAAAATTTCATCTGAAGGTAATGGATAATTTTAACAAGTTTTTCTTTAAAAGCAGATGGATGTTAAGTTTCATAGCAATTAAAGCAATTTCAGCAAGCCACAGGGATTTTAAGTAAAGAGACTTCTCTATATACACCAACAAGTAAATAAGCACTGGGCACCAGTCAGACAAATACTGACTGTGTGTGCAGAATCTCTCAGCATCTCATTTTATAATTTGAGTTGGAGAAGAACATTTTGGAGAATTGGGACTCCATTCCTAGTGCAACCAAGCACTATGATCTGGACAGATTCATGTTCTGAACCAGATGAAGATGAACCTCAATGGCATTGCTTTCTCAGACAATGAGATAAAATTTTCAGAAAATAATGTTTACCCAAACTAAAAGAGAAAAGGAATCTCCACTGAGGTTTTTCAGAATTTAAACCTGTTTATACTGTATTACTTAAATAACTACAATTAGTACACTCAAACCTTTAGTAGGTTGACAGTCTTGATATTCATTAGATACTGGAAAACATTTATTTACAAGACTGCTTATCCATTAAATCTGCTCAGTTTAGGGTTGAGCAGATGTGCCTTTCCAGATATTGGGTTTCAACTAGGGATATTGTTCTTGGATAATTTTCTTCTCAAAGGAAGCAATGAATAATTGAAGCAATTTTCTTCCACTTCAAGGAAGTCTTCAAAAATCACAGGTTGTTTTTTTTTTAAGCGTACTCTCAATTCAGGATGTATTCTGTGCAAAATTTGCATGTGGTTGTTTTCAATAGAAAACAGCACTTTCTGGAAATAGCATTTTCTGAACAGAAAATAAGAATAACACAGGAAAAAAGAAAGGCAGAATGGCTCCTTTTGAATAATCTCATGAGAAGGGATGGGGAGATGACACAAGCTGGTTAGGTCAAACAATCCAATTGACTGAATTTGACTTTGTTATTTCTGTGCAAATGTGCCTCTGTGCACATGTTCATAACAAATTATCAATTCTCAGAATGCTTAAAGAAATACCAAATAAGAGCCTCTTTTTTCAAATTATTGTTCCCAGTTCCTGCCCCTGTTCAAGCATTGCATGTAGACCATGCATACAGCAGCCATTCATTGATTGTAACTTGGCAAAGTGCTGCTGGTGTGGCTGAGCGGTATGACATCCTACTCCGGACTGAACAAGGCAACCTTCTGAGCAACAAATCAGAGCCAGCTAGTGCTAAGCAGCACAAGTTTGAAGATTTAACACCTGGCAAGAAATATAAAGTGCAAATGTTGACAGTCAGTGGTGGACTCTTCAGCACCCAGATAGAAACTGAAGGCCGAACAGGTAAATCTAGCAATTTTATTAGGAGATGGCAAACAGCTGTGGCAGTAAACAAAGAATATACCAGAAAACTTAGGGCCTCTGCAGACGGGCCCTTTGTGGTGTGTTGGAGGCAAGGAAGGGGAGGAGCAGCCGGACACTGGGCGCCCCATCCCGTTCCTGAGGACGTCATCAGAGCGACGGCCCATCCACACCATGGGTGCTCCGATGACGTCCTTACGGTTCAGCATCCGCACACACTGAGCCAGAAGAGATGCCAAAGAGGCGCACCATACCTTTTGTGGCGCCCCTTTTAGTGCTCCTTTTGCAGGTGGCGAAAGGGAGGATCGTGGTCGATGTGTGCGGCAGCCTCGGCCTCGATCCTCCGCTTCCCGCCTATCTGCATCCCTCCTTACTCAGTTTTTGCCCCTTTAGAAAGTGTGTCATGAATATTTACTATCTTTTTTATGCAGATATATTATTCCAGATATGGTGGTGTAATATATTAAAAATATATTAACATATTAGCTACTATCTCGAAAACATTCTTTATATGAGCCTGTGTTAAGCTTGGAAGCCTGGCCCAAAGTACTGCAGATATGTGTAAAACATATCCTAAATCATTCAAAACTTTAAGTGAAATTAATGCAGAATTTACTTGAATGGAAGATGGAGGCAAATGATTGTGAGAATACTCCATATTAATTCACCTAGTATCTGTGCTATCCACAGGTGATGCTTTAATCAGCATTTTTCCTACTACACATGCAACTTAATAATATAAAAGCCACATTAACTAGAATATATGCTCATTTAAAAAATAACCAAAAACATTCCAATACTAACAAGAGCATTATTAGCACACAAGGAAAGAAAGTGAAAGTTCAGTTGGATAATAATGCCTTTCTGTATGCCTTACTGCATTACATCAAAGTTCTTTTCTTTTCTTGTGGGAGATGGTCGTAAAAGTGAATCTTTTGTGGAATGGATTTCTTCACCTAGCAAAACATATAGGGCCTGTACAGACTGCCAGAAATAATGCAGCTTGAGACCACTTTAACTGTCCTGGCTCAATGCCAGGGAATCATGGGAACTGTAGTTTATTGTGGCACCAGAACTCTGACAGAGAAGCCTCAATGTCTCAGAAAAAAAATACAGTTTCCATTATTCCCTTGCACTGAGCCAGGACAGTTAAAGTGGCCTCAAGCTGCATTATTTCTGGCAGTCTGTAAAGGCCCATAGTCACTTTTACAACTGTCTCTGAGGGAAGAGAACTGAAGAACTACAAGGTCATGTGGTAAGATACGGAGAATAGTGCTACTATCTAGCTGAACTTTCACTTTCTTTCCTCCTTAGTGTTTATACACAAACATTTCTGAACTAGCATTGCATGACCAAATATGTGTTGAAATTAGGGAAGCAAAACAGTTTTTAAAAACACACAATTTCTCTGTAAATGTGGAAGTAAAGACCATTTTGAGAGCCACTGTGGCATAGTAGTTTGAGTGTTGGACTATGACTCTGGAGATCAGGGTCTGAATCCTGCTCAGACATAACAATCACTGGGTAACCTTGGGCAAGTCACATTTTCTCAGCCTCAGATGTAGGCAATGGCAAACAAGAACACATCTTGTCAAGAAAACCCTATGATAGATTTGCCTTAGGGTTGCTATAAGTCAGAAATGACTTGAAGGCACACAGCAGCAACAACAACAGGCTCTTTTAGCGTTTCTAAACCACTTTGATTTTGTTATGAAGAATGACAGGGAGATAAGTAAAAATTTAAAAATCCATTCAAATTACCAGGAATATCCTTCATACTATAGAGCAGGGACAGGCAACCTTTTTAAGACCTGGGCTGGTCTCCCGTAGCCCAGGTCTCAGCTGGGCCGAGGGAGGGGGAATGGCGGGGCACACTTTCATGCACGCATGCGTACCCTCCTCCGCCGCACGTGGCCGCCATTTTGGAAGTCAAAATGGCCGTGACGCGTTTGCGCATGCGCAAGAGTACTGTGCATGCACAAACACGTCATGGATGCCATTTTGACTTGCAAAATGGCGAGCGCAGCTAGCGCAGCCAAAAACGCACCCCGACGGCGGCAGCCGCGTGCAGCAGCAGCGACCTTCGGCCTGGGCTAGTAAGTCCAGGGCCCGGGGCCTTAACCAGCCCCCGGGCGGTAGGTTGCCAGTCCCTGCTATAGAGTGAGTGATGGGTCTTTATGTTTAATGATAGCAAAATCTGAGTGAGACCATAGTGGTGCTTATTTCATTTTAATCAGTATAAAAGGAAAGAGTTTGGGCACCTAGCCTATATAAGCATACTTTCTGAACAAGTTCAAAGGACAGTTTTGTTCCCATGTCTTACTTCTTTCCAGCAGCTTGCTTTGTTTACTACAATGCATATAATAACTTCTCTGATTTCAGTTCCAGCAGCTGTAACAAATCTGAAGGTCACAGAAAGAACCACTGGACGCCTGTCATTTAGCTGGACTGCTTCTCAGGGAGAGCTGGACAAGTATGATATCTTTCTGTATAATCCAGACAGCTCTCTTCAGGACCGAATTTCAGGGAACCAGAATCTCCAGCAGTATTCTTTCCAGAATTTGGTGCAAGGCAGGTTATACAAAATGGTGATTGTTACCCAGAGTGGCAAGCTTACTAATGAATCATCTATCTTTGGGAGAACAGGTAAGAGTATCTAATGGCCTAATTCATCAGCAACGCGATGTGCTTTTTTAAAAAAAAACAGTTGGCTACTTTAAATGTTGTCAGCTATTACTCATAGAATTGCTAGTAAATTGCAACTCAAACTGGTTTTCCCTGACTGGACTGAGAGTTCTCAGATACTCACAGATAGTCTGTAACTTTATTCAGTCACAGAAAACTATTAGACGTGAGCAAGCCCAGTCTACCCCTACGCTTCAACACTCTCCATTCCTTCTCTATCTCTCTGTGACTGGGATGAGGAATTTGAAGACTAAATTAATAAGGGTTTGCTGTCCTATATAAACCAGGAAATATAGTAACTCTTAAGTATGGTTAATTCAACATACCCAGCATCATAAACCATTTTTGAAGTTGCCTTGTTTGGAACTAGCCATAGTTTAAGATTAATCAGAGTTTTCTGCATGATGCATCAAGCCATGGTTAGTAAAAAGTCAAAGTGAATGCTTCAGAACTCTTCCTTATGACTATGCCAGGAAAAGGGGATAAGAAGGAACTTGTGAGACTGGATGAAATCTAGACTAGTTTGTGTCTTGCTAAGCCATAATTTAATGTGATATCTAAAAGTAGCCAGTCATGATAAAATCTTAATTTTTTTTTTAAAAAAAAGAAGCTTTTTCAGGGCAACAAACAAAAGATAAAAATTCCTGATGACAACCCTCCAACTGCCTTTGTAAGAGCTATGTAAATTCAAGAGGTGCATGTGTTTGACATACTGGTAATGAATCTAATTTTGTTGTTGTTAGCTGCTCTCAAGTCAGCCCTGACTCATGGCAACTCAGTGGATGAAACATCTCCAAGACCCCCTATCCACATGTGTAAAGCCACCCCAAGCAGGGAGAAAGGGATGCCCTGGGCCCCTCCTTCCCTGCCACACACTGTGGAGTGTGGGAGGGAGGTGGAGGGGCACTCAGCTGGGTGTCACTCCTCTTCTGGGATGTCACACAGTGTTGTCTGCACCCCCCGCACACACACCCAGTGATGCTATTGTCATGTACCACTCTACTTTGTCTTTAGATTTAGGCCCATGACCTCCCTGATTGACTCCACCCATCTGGCATACAGTCTTCCTCTCTTTCTACTGACTACTACTTTCCCTAGTAGAAATCTGCTTCTACTAGTCATGCCTTTTCATGATGAGTCATGCCTTCCCATGATGTGGCCAAGGTATGACAGCCTCAGTTTGATCATCTTGCCTTCCAGGGAGAGTTCAGGCTTGATCTGTTCTAAGACCAATTTGTTTTTCTTTTTGGCTGTCCATGATGTCCTCAGCACTATTCTCCAGCACCACATCTCAAATGAATTGGTTTTCTTCTTATCTGCTTTCTTCACTTTCCATCTCTCATTTCTGTATATAGTAATGGAGAATACAATAGCTTGGACTATTCTTCAGTTGTATATCTTTACTATTTAGGAACTTGTCTAGTTCCTTCATCACTGCCCTTCCCATTCCTAGTCTTCTTATTTCTTTACTGCAATCTCCTTTTTAATCAATCTGATGCAAAATTTAGCATGCTGAGAAGTCTAGCTTTAAGGGACTAATTTGTTTAGTTCTTATGGCTCTTTGAGAGATGTTGAAAAAATGTGGGCATTCCAAGTGTAATCAGCAAAGCTAAGTATAAGAGCAGGATGCAAATATATGCTGCAGTTAACTGTATGATCAAACATATACTACAATGCACATATGGCCCTTGGTCTCTCTTCCATGGTCACTTTGTTGTTGTTGTTAACTGCCTTCACATCGATCTCAACCCATGGCGACCCTGTGGATCTCCAGGGCCCCCTGTCCTCTACTGCTCTGCTCAAGCTCATATTCGTGGTCTCTTTAATAAAGTCCATCCATCTAGCATGTGGCCTTCCTCTCTTTCTACTTCCCTCCACCTTTCCTAACATTGCCTTTTCCAACAATTCATGCCTTCTCATCGTGTGCCCAAAGTATGACAATCTAAGGGCCTGTACAACTGCCAGAAATAA
>CM034708.1:160315848-160359865 GCA_020142125.1 Phrynosoma platyrhinos | reverse complement strand
GGATATATCTGGCTTGATCTGCTCTAGGACCCATTTGTTTGTCCTTTTAGCCGTCCGTGGGATCCTGAGCACTCTTCTCCAGCACCATATCTCAAATGAGTTGATTTTCTTCCTATCATCTTGCTAAGCAGAGGGGCAGGATATAAATAAAAATTTATTATTATTATTATTATCTTTCTTAACTGTCCAGCTCTCACATCTATACATAGTAATAGGGAATACAATGGCTTGAATGATTCTGACTTTTGTTCTGAGTTGTATGTCTTTGTATTTTAGGATGTTTTCTGGTTCTTTCATAGCCTCCCTCCACATTCTTAATGATTTCCTGCCTGCAGTCCCCATTTCTATCAATGTTTGATCCCATGTATGAGAATTCTTTTACTATGTCTATTTCTTCATTGTCTAGGTTGAACTTTTGAAGGTCCTTGGTGGTCATTATTTTTGTTTTCTTTATGTTCAGCATTAAGCCTGCCTTTTCACTTTCCTCTTTGATCTTCCTTAGCAGATGTTCCAGGTCTGTGAGGTTCTCTGCTAGTATTATGGTGTCATCAGCATATTTCAGATTGTTGATATTTCTTCCTCCTGTTTTCTTCCATGTCCAAGCCTGTTTTCCTTACAATATGTTCTGCGTATAAATTGAATAGGTAAGGTGATAGGATGCAGCCTTGTCTGACTAATTTGACAATTGGGAACCATTCTGTTTTTCCGTGACAGTAGCCTCTTGTCCTGAGTACAGATTGCTTATTAGGACTATCAGATGTGTTGGCACTCCCATGTCTTTAAGGGAATTCCATAGACTTTCATGATCTATACAGTCAAAGTATTTGCTGTAGTCTATAAAGCACATGCTGATTTTCTTTTGGAACTCCCTGCTATGCTCCATTAGCCATCATATATTTGAAATGTGATCCCTGGTGTCTCTTCCTTTCCTGAACCCTACTTGGACCTCTGGGATTTCTCTCTCCATGTATGATTTTGCTTGCATGGGAGATTAGTGCTATAGTTCTACAGTTGCTGCAGTCTCTTGTGTCTCCTTTTTTGTGGATGGGGATGTATATTGATTGCTTCCAATCTGTTGGCCATCGTTTTGTTTTCCATTTCTGTTGACATATGATGGTTAGCACTAGAGTTGACTCTGTCAATGTGGATTGCAACAGTTCTATTGGTATATCATTTGTTCCTGGGGTCTTGTTTTTTGCCATTTCCTTTATTGCAGCTTTACCTCAGTTTTTAGAATTTTGGGGTTCATCTTCATATGGCTCTTCATTCCATGTGTCCTTCATGTTGTCATCTCTTATATATAAATCTTCTGTGTATTGCATCCATCATATTTTTATTCCTTCCTGGTCTTGAATTATGTTATTTTTACATGGTCTTTGGTTTGAACTTTCCCTTGGTTTCTCGAATCTTGTGGAATAGGTCTCTTGTTCTTCCCTTTTTGTTGTTGTCTTCTATTTCTCTACATTTGTCTTTGAGTAATTTTCCTTATCTTTGTGCACTACCCATTATACTGTTGTATTCATGGTTCTTAGTTTATTCCCTATCTCCTTTTTGTTTTCTCTTCTTTTTTTATTGCTTGTGGTGTTTTATCTGTCATCCATGGTTCACTTTCCTTTTGTCTGTTGGAAGTGTCTTTATTCATTCTTCTTTTGTTATGTCCTTGGCTTCAGATCAAAGCTCTTCAGGTTTACAATCTATTGAAATGAAAATCTGTTCCTTATATTGTCAGTGAATTCTGTGGAAATGTTGTTTAAATCATATTTTGGTATGATGACTGGTTTGTTCTCTTCTTGAGTTTTACTTCTATTTTTGAAAGGAATAGTTCATGATCTGTGCCACAACAAGCACCTAGTCTATTCTTGGCCACCAGTATGAAGCTTCACCATTTTTTACTTTGAATTATGTCATCTATTTGGTTTTTTTGGCCAGTTGGTGATGTCTATGTGTACCCTTTTCTCTGGTATGAAAATGTGTTTGCAATGAGTAGGTTGTTGGCTTCACAAAAATCTATGAGATGCTAACCTGTTTCATTCCTTTTGCCTAGTCCAACTCTGCCTACTGCTTTTGATTCTTCTTTACTTCCAACCTTTGTGTTCCAATCTCCAATGATCAGCTTGACATCCTGTGTTGGTGCGTTGTCAATTTCTTCATGTACTCCTTCATAAAATCTATCAATTTTTTCTTGTTCTGCGTCAGCGGTTGGTGCATATACTTGAATTATGGTGATATTCATAGGTTTCCTGTGAAGCCTTATTGAGATTATTCAGTCTGATTTTGCATTGTATCCTCTGGATGCTTTTGCAACATCTTTTCATATGAAAGCCACCCTATTTCTTCTTGTCTTTTCATTCCCTGAGTAGAACAATTTGTGGTTGTTTGAGTCAAAGTGGCCCATTCTTGTCCATTTTAACTCACTCACCTCCAGTACTGCTATGTTCATGTGTTGCATTTCCATTTTCACTATGTCTAGCTTCCCTTGGCTCAAGCTTCTCACATTCTATGTCCCAATTTTATGTATTGTGCTGCTTCTGATGGGGTTTGTCTTTCTGAGAGTGTTTCCTGCTTGCATGGTCATTTTTGATTGTCCTTAGCTGCTCTTGCAAGTGTGTTTTCCTTTGGTTTCTATCTCTTTGTAAGTGCTCTTGTCCTGCCTGTGTGACATTTTCGATGTCTCCTCATATGGTTTTATAGGAGGAGGGTTACACAAGGAGGACCACCTATACCTCCCTGTGTGCAGTGCTAACAAATCACCATGGTCACTATTTTCTGGTTATTTCCTCCAATGGGATTTTAATGGCAGAAGTGCTACACAAAATTGATAAATCTCAATATCCACCTTTTAGACAATCTTGGTAATTTTCTGTTGTGTCTTTTCTAGTTCCAGCTCCAATTAGCAATCTCAAAGCTTTCAACAAAAACATGACAGAGAGTCTGTGGTTCACCTGGACTCCAGCGTTAGGAGATGTTGATTATTACGAACTGAATCTTTATCATCCAAATGGCACTCAGAAGGAAGTACAGCATGGACAGCATTTGACAGAATGGCATTTCAAGGGCTTAGTCCCTGGCAGAAAATATGTTCTTGTTGTGATAACTTATAGTGGTGGCCTGAACAATACAGCAAAAACTGAAGGGAGAACAGGTAAAGAACACCAGTTTATTTTTTTTTCTATATCAGTGGTTTCTAGACTTTGGTACTCCAGATGTTTTGGACTTCAGCTTCCAGAATTTCTGATTGCTGGCCAAGATGGCTAGGGCTTCTATTATGGTGTCTAAAACACTGGAAGGAACAACATTTTGGAATTGCTGGTCTATATTCTTCTTTGTATATATTGAAACTACTTTCATATACTGATTGCTTCTATGTTAAGCTGTGATTATAATGTTATAGTGTGTGATTTAAAACATAATCCTAACCATGATTACTCAAAGTTAAGTCCTGTTGTGCTAAATCAAGTATTCTCCCAACTGAATGTATGTAGGATTACAGCACTGGTGATGATGGTGTCGGTAATGATGGTGATATTATAGTTATTGTTAGTAATTTCATTTATATCCCACATGTTCCCCAAACAGTTAGAAAGAGCTTACAAAATTTAAAACAAATACAGATAAAAGCATGTACAAAGAAGTAAAAACATACAAAAGTGATTAAAATGCAGTTAAATTATCTATAGAATTAAAACCATATAATCTTGGAATATTTTTGAGAGCTTGAACCACACAAAAAAAGGTTGACTCTCACTTATCTAGAATTTCAAAATCGAAATTATTACAAAACCCAAAGTTGTCCACAGTTAGCTGAGTCAGTGACACCTTTGTTTTCTTCTGTGTACATAAACTTTGTTTCATACACCAAGTTATTAAAAATATTATGTATAAAATTACAGTACTTTCAAGCTATGAGTACAATACGTATACTAATCTTAAATGAATTTCACATTAAAACTTGAGTCCCATCTCTAAAATATCTCATTATATATCTTCTATGCAAATATATGCAAATATTTCAAAATCTGAAAACTAAAACACTTCTGATCCCAGACATTTTGGATAAGTGAGACTCAACCAGTAAAAGATTTCAGTCTCATTCGTTTTTACACCATTCTGTTTCCTTGCACTCCTCTGAAGAAATGGGAAGACTGCTGAAGATAATGCACCTAATGCAAGTCACAACATCCAGCTATTTTAATGCAATATTTGCTTTTGCTTGATAGATATTGGCAGAGATAGCAGGTAACACAGAGAAAATGCAACCTTCTTTTTTTAACATGCCCCCTAGTTGGAAAACAGTAGTGTTGGGGGTGAGCTCTAGTGAATCTGCTAATGCTAAATTATTTTTAAAATGTGAAGGAAGTCTCCAGCCAGAGGACAGATTAGAGAAAGACATGAGCCCTGAGCAAAATAAAATTATCTTACTGGGCTTCCTTCATACAGAGTTATTGCCTTACATGTACTCACATGTGGTGTGCTTCTTTATTTCCCTTCTCTCCAGTGCCAGTCCCACCAAATACTGTGTCATTTGCTGATGTCACAAACACATCGTTGTCCATAACGTGGTTGGGCCCTCCTGACTGGACAGATTATGATGACTTTGAACTGCAGTGGACCCCAAGAGATACCCTCACTGTCTTCAATCCTTACAGTAGTACCAAATCAAAAGGACGTATTGTCTATGGCCTCCACCCAGGGAGATTATATCGCTTCAGTATAACAAGTGTCAGTGGCATAATTCACAGCAAATCACTTTCTGGAACTGTGAGGACAAGTAAGACCACATAAAATCTGAAGGGACCCAAACCAGGGCAATTGCTTTAAAAAATGATGGATATATTAGTCCATTGTATTTCAGCTAAAGCTTTGTTTATGTCTGTTCATAAGTAATTTACATTTTTGTAGTGCCTTCATTTCACAAAAAGCTCAAAACATTCTTTAATCAGTAGTATAATCACCTGACCTTTTCATTTATTTGTGCATTTATTCCTTTTATCATCAGGGCAGCAGCAGTGAAGACATATGCACACTTACCTGGAAGCTTATTTCTGAGTAAGAATGCATACAATTTGCTGCAAAGTTAACTACCATTTCTTTAATCATGTGACAATACTATTTATTATATTTATATTCCACCATTTTTTCCATGGAATTCAAAGCAACACAGGTGGTGTTTCCAAAGTATCTCTCATCCAGGCATTGAGAAGATCCATGACTGCTTAGCTTCAGCAAGTTTGCTGCATCTAACAACCACATCTACCCTAACTTCATAAGGTGATTGTGAGGATATAATGGAATAGGTCCATGTATCCCCTTGAAGGATGTGATCCAAATATTGCAAATGAGAGAACTACATAGCCTCAAGCAATTTCCTATCTATTAGCCTCATCATCGTTTAAACTAATGACCTACTTTTCTTAAAAGACTGTTTGGAAAGTGAATAAAACAAAATTGTGCAGTACTTTGTAAATGCTAAATGTTCTGTGCAGATAAAGGACCTGTAAAATAATGGACTGAATTAAAAGAAACTTAAATGATACAGTCATAATCACTGAGTAATAAAAAAAAATTAGTGTTAATACATTCCTATATTGCATTGTAATTCCCTTCTTAATTTAATTTTGGTTTTAACACTGAGAATCATCGTTGTGCTATATAAAATAAACACAAAATGTATAATGTACATTCTTTATTCCTTTTCTTTAAAGGACCAGACAAGATACAAAGTTTGCACTGCCGCCCCCAAAATTCTACTGCCATTGCATGTTCCTGGATCCCTCCTGACTCTGACTTTGACAGATATAGCATTGAGTGCAAGAAGATGGACACTGAGGAAATTGAGTTCTCTAAAATAATAGAGAAAGAGAGGTCTGTGTTTACCATCATGACACTTGTGCCCCACACAAGATACCTGGTGTCCATCAAAGTCCAGTCAGCTGACATGACCAGTGAAGTGGTAAAAGATAACACCATCACTATGATAGATCGTAAGTCTCTTTTCTATGTACAGATACAGCACAATGGAGGATAAAATGTGAAGAGGGTGGGTGCAGGAAAATTTCCAGTGCATGCTAATGGGAAATGAATGCCTGCTTTGCTGCTCTAGGTGCACGTGTTAATCCAGGGGTAGGCAACCTTTTTGAGCCGGGGGCCGGGTTGCTGTCCCTCAGACAATTGACGGGCCGAAGCACCAAAAATAAATAAAATAAATAAATAAATATTAAAATTAAAAAAGAATTAAATTTTTTTAAAAAAATGCGTGCACACTCTCTCAGCCCCAGAAAAGCCATGGCAAAACCCCTGTGAAGATTTTGCCAAGAAAACCCCAAGAACAAGTAATAACAACAATAATCAATATCATCATGGGGGGGCGGCGGCGGTGGGGGGGGCGGCGGCGGCAGGATCAGTTTGGGGCCGGTCCAAAGGCCTTGCTGGGCCGCATCCGGCCCCCGGGCCTTAGGTTGCCTACCCCTGTGTTAATCATTCATGCCAGATCCTGAAGTGCCAAGTGCATTTTTTATTACTAAACTGCTTGTTTGACTTATCTGACAGTCAAAGGCTGGTTTTACATCCTCACATATACCAACTAAACTTAGCCACTTGTTTTTCAAGCTGTTATCTGTTACTTTTGAAGCCATTCAAGTTGGCAGTCTGTAGTGAGCAGGCTGATGGGCTTTGGAGTACTTGTTAGCATTAGAGCCAAGCAGCTTTCTAGTGGCATAGAAATATTTAATTTTGTATTTAGCAAATTTTGCTAGATAGTTTCACTGGACCTTAAAGGTTGAAGGCTGAGAATAGGCTGAAGGCTAAAAACATATAGGGAAGTAGACTTCCTTTTAGTGACCTTGGAGGGTTGCAGACTGCCAGAAATAGTGCAAATTGAGTCCACTTTTAGGGTTAGGGTTAGGGAATCATGGGAACTGTATTTTATTGTGGCACTAGAGCTCTCTGACAGAGAGGGCTCAATGTCTCAGGAAAAAAAACAGTTCCCATGATTCCCTAGCACTAACCCTAACCCTAAAAGTGGACTCAATTTGCACTATTTCTAGCAGTCTGCAACCCCCCCCCCCTAGTCATGCTGTTCCCATAGCTGTTGGAATGGGGCATACTAGCATATTTGATTGCCTTTGTTTGTTTCTTCACTCTATAAACCATGGGAATACATCTTCCCAAGGCCTTACCTAGAGGGGGCACCCCAGCTTAGGGACCTCATTAGCCATGGGGAACTACAGTGTCGACCATTGTTGATTAGAGTCCCAGTTCTACCACTTATTGTGAGGGGATGCTGGATCTAAAAAAAACAATAATGGTTCCCTGCTACAGATCATCTGCTGAATTATTTTTGAGTAGAAAGCTTCCTATAAAATTAGTATGTATCAGTTTTTAGTACCAAATAAAGCCCAAAGGAGGCCTAAAATTGTAACTGGCTCAGCTCAGAATACAGCCATCAAATGTTAGGAGATTCTTTATTTCTACCATATTGATCTCTAACATGGAATGCACCTTTTTCACTGCTGTCCTTCACTAGATCAACATTTTCTTCAGGCTGTCCATCACAGCTCCAAGATCTTTTTCTGTCACTGACAGCTTAAACTATCAATAAGATCTAAACCTATGTATTTTGTTGTAAAGATAAAAATGGGTAAGCACCATCTTCTCCACTTTGTGCATTTCATCCTTCCTTACTTCCTCACATACACCCACCCCCCATTTTTATCCTAACAACAACCAGGTGATGTAGGTTAGGCTGAGAAAGTATGATTGGTTTGCATAGATGTTATGGGGAAGGTGGAATTTGACCTGATAGATTTGGCAGAAGGAATGGTATGAACATAGAGCTCTGCATCTGAAAGACATCTGTAATTCTGAGCAGTGTATTGTAATAAGTGTATTATATGACTCTGTTGATTGCAACAATATATTATATATAACTCTGTTGATTGCAACAATGTATTATATATGACTGTTGATTGAAAGATCGACAGGTTGGCAGTTCATGGCCCAGGTGCTGCATGATGGGGTGAGATCTCATCACTAGTCCCAACTTCTGCCAACCTAGCAGTTCGCAAACATGCAAATGCAAGCAGATAAATAGATCCCACTTTAGTGGGAAGGTAAATAGCATCCTGTGAAATCATGCTGGGCACATGATCACAGAATAGTAATGGAGATGAGCACCACCCCCTATGGTCATACACAACTTGACAACCTTATCAACGGGGAATACCTTTACCCAGGGGTAGGCAACCTTTCCCCTTTAAGGGCCGAGGAACTTCAGCTCCCAGAAGCCTCAGCCATGTTGGCCAATAGTCCCATGTTGGCCAATAGCTCCTGGAATTCTGGGAGCTGAAGTCCCTCGGCCCTTAAAGGAGAAAGATTGCCTACCCCTGCCTTTACCTTTTACTTATTATATGATATTACATTTGTGTTAACTATGCTGCATGCACACACAGTGTTTTTTTTTTATTCAGGGTTTCTTAAACCTAGTACATAAATTCTAAAGTTTATTTGCTTAAAACAATAATTTTGTGTTTTTACACTCATTAATAACTTTTGCCCTCTTGCTGCCAGCCTCACTCTTTTAACCACACTCTGATGTTGTTCAGCCACCTATGTCGCTGCTTTCATCTGTGAAATGTTCAAAGATATAGAATAAGTACATGGAGTTAAGATTTCCATTATGTTTTGAAAAAAATATATTTAATGATTCTTGTTTAGGCCCACCACCACCACCTGCGTACATTCGAGTTAACAGAAAGGATGTTGTCATCACCAAATCTTCTATCCACTTCACTTTCAATTGCAGCTGGTTTAGTGACACAAATGGAGCTGTGAAATACTTTACCGTGGTTGTGAGAGAGGCTGATGGTATGTTTGTTTATACAAGATAGCCTGCATGAACTTTTTCCACTTTTCTCCTAAACGGTTTGCAATGTAAAATTCCATTCCATTGAATGGAATACAAGATAATCTTTAATAATATATATTAATTCCAACACCAAACATTCAGGAGTCAGTCTTGGTCTGGAATCTAGTCTTATTCTTATTACAGACAACAAGTTACTTATGATGATGTCTTTGTCCAGTAATGAAGAGATAACATTATGCATCATGATACACAGGATTGTAATATAATGAGGAATGGCTTAACTACTTTTTGCAGTATAACTGTAAACTTTTTGTTACTTTTATCAAGTAACCTTGATGACTTTAGCAGCAATAACACCCGGGGAAGTCTTTAGTACTTGGGCAGGGGAATAGAATGTTCTGTTCTCTTTTGTTGTTCACTTTATTTTCAAGATGGCCAAAGTAACTATCACAAAATAAACCACATTGTAAAAACCCTTATGATTCTTCTTGAAAAAAGAATTCTTGCTCTGTGTAGCTGTTTCTTCTGAGGTGAAACAAAACTATTTTAATAACAGCATGTTAAATGTAATTTTTAAAGTTTTTTTTTATCTATGTATTGGCCATAGGCATTTCTGGGAAGTGCTTGGGGTCTGGTCATACTGATATGCCATTTTCTTCTATTTAGTTTAAATTCTATCCTGCATGAGGACTTATTTCTAATGTTGTTTTAGGCTATTTAAATATTGTAACACTCTGTATCACAAACCAGTCTTTTTTGGCATTTAGATATTTTTTAAGAAGTACCTGAAAGTAACTATTTAATTATTTGTGATAAATGGAAAGTTCAAATACTTAAAATATATATATAACTATAATGATAACGAATTGTGTTTTGGTCATTAGAATTGGAACTGGAACTATTTACTTTCTAAAAGTAGGGTCCTGTGTGCACTGGCCAGTGGCATCCCAGGATATCCTGGTCGCAGAGCTGCCCCGACCTCCTCCTGTTACCTCAAGCCCTCCTTTCTGACACCTCCTTTCTGTTCACACATTCATCCCACCTGGTGCGTCTGCCGCTGCCATGAGTTGCTTCACTCTGTAGCTTCACATGACTGTTCTGACCTCAGAGACAGCACAGTGGGATGCACATGCAAACAGATGCCTGGCATTGGAATGGAGGGATCCAGATTATTATTTTTTATTTTATTTTATTTTATTTTTTGGCCCTATATTAAGAGAGGTCTAATCCAGGTTTAGCACTAAACAGCCCAGACATCATCCGGTCTGTTCATGCCAGACTCTGAGATTCAGCCCTGTGTCATGCAGACTCCCTGCCAAGTAGACAGGGAGGAGGCCAGCTTTTTTGGCCCATGCAGGCAGGGCCCATGTTTCTAAGATTTGCTTATTCCCGTAATACAGTACTTAGCCTTTGCTTTTTTGAAAAAAACAAAAAACCTTTTCTAATCACCCCTTTCTAGGTAGTGAAGGACTGAAGCCAGAACAACATCACCCTTTACCTTCTTACATGGAATACAAACACAACCACTCCATTCATATCTATCAAACAGATTATTTTGCAAGTAAATGCACTGAAAACCCTGACAGCATTTCAAAGAGCTTTGATGTTAAGCTTGGAACAGAGATGGAAAATCTGGGAGGAAAGTGCACTTCAAAGCTGCAGAAATATTGTGATGGACCACTAAAACCCAGGACTGATTATAGGTGAGATTTATTGCAGTAATCATACCACATAAAATGTGGCATGTTATTTGGAACTATGCTTTCTAAAAGCAATTGAACCATAGCAGATTAGCAGCTTGTTACACAGTGCTATCTGTATTTTACTATGCCATGTATAATAGCGTTGCCTTACTCTTCCTCATAGATAGTGTCAAGAACAATTCCTTCACCTATGTTTATGAATGCAGCAATTCATAATATACAGTACTCTTAGCAGCAAGAAGGTATTTATCACTTTCATACTGAAAAGTGAATTTGCTAATCCCTGAGTGAAAAATATTTGATTCATAATCCTTATCGGCAGTACAAGAGGATCTGGTCATTTAAATACCAACATACTTACAATAGATACATCTGACATTAGGGACAATATATACTAAACTAGGAGCAGGTAGAATCTGCTGGTAAATTTTACCGGTAGGTGTTTTCCAATACATTGCCCAGAGTTTTGGATTCTCGGTTGACTATCAGTTCCAGCAACAATAGTATCTCACCATTACCCACAAAATTAGGTTGCTAAGACAAGAAAAGCATAGCATGAACCAGAATTATATGTAGTGTGAAAAGACTGAGATCAGGTTCTGGACCTGAAAATGCATGCTTCAGCTTAAGACCTGCTGAAAGACACCTTGAACCTTAATTGTAAATACGTAGAAGTCCTTGATGCCACTATTTGCATCTGACTCTGATTAGTAGAAATTAAAGTTAAACCCTGAAATATGTTGGTGTAAACACAATTACCAATCCCAAACAATCCAAAAATCCTGAAGTAGCTATTTTTCCATTCTCCTCCCCTTCATTATTTTCTCCCCCCCCCCTTATGATAGTGACTAAACTGGGCTATATTGTATTTACGTGACTGTCTTAAAGCCAATTATAAATTACTAGGAAACAAGTTAAAACACTTTATGGGGATTTGGGACTCTATGTTCTGTGCTCTAGGTTAAAGGCTGCTCCTTCCTCAGCTGGGCAGAACAGCTGTACACACATAGCTCAGCGCAACCCTCCGCCGCAAGAAAAAAAAGTGTCCAGAAGGGAAGAGCTGTACCCAGTAGCTGTCTGGCTTGCCATTGTTCAGCTGAGGCAAAGATGTTGTGCAAGAATTATTGGATACCTCCTGTGAAATAGCCAAAAATGTACTTACATTGTCTTAACTCAGCTGTACACAAGTGTTAATCATTAAGAGATGCCCATTATTTAGAAAGTGGGATCGTTTTTCTAAAAATGGTATACAGTCAACTTTAACTGAGAATGGACAATGTTAAAGCAAAATAGTAATAGCAGCTTCATTTATATACCATTTCATATAGCACTATGTGGTATCTAAGCGGTTTACAACTGCAAGCCAGTTGCCTCCATCAAGCTGGTTACTCATTTTAGCGACCTCAGAAGGATGCAAGCCTGAGTCGAGCCTGAGCCCTGGCTGGTATTGAACTCATAGCCTTGTAGTTTGTGAGTGAGTGGCTGCAGTACAGGCATTTAACCACTGCGCCACCAGGACTCCTAATAGGCTACAACTTCTGTAGAGTAATAGATGGACCAATCATACAAGATTTCTTTGATCTCTTAAATATGTGATCCTCAGCTTTGTAAATTGGCCAGTATGTTCCCCCTGTCATTATAAAACTTTGGTTCTGGTTCAGTGTTCGTTTTGAACTTGCATGCATTGATGTTTCACAAAATGAGCAGGGAGCATTATTGGCAGTGTAAAAGGAATATGGGTTGGGAAATTTTAACTCTTGAATGATTTTTTAAAATGCACTCATTCAAATAAAAAGTTTGTCGTTTGATCTACAGTCCAGACACAAAGGCCCAACTTTTGCATCATGATTTTCAAATAATTTGAAGCAGCTTAAGCAGCAAAGAGAAGTTTAATGGATTCCTAAGATCCAGTCACCTGCATCCAAGACTACTGCATACAAATACACACACCCTCCGGCTTATTAAGAAAAGGCCAAATTGCAAATGTCTCAGGAGATTTGTGATTGAATCTTGCAATATATTTTTCTTTATCTAAAAACAACCACGGGGGGAATCTGAACTGGACTGGAACTGTGGTGCTGAAGAGGGGATTTCCTCCCATAGCACCTCCATGAATTAAATTCAGCTTGGAAAACAGGGTGGCCCTCTAGAAGTTGTTTTACTGCAGCTTCCAACAATTCTCATTACTGCCTATGCTGAGTAGGGCTAACGGAACTAGCAATCCAAACAACACCTGCATAGGATGAATTATTCCCTTTCCCCTTGATTCAAATCAAGTGTGGAAAACATTTGGCCACCAAATATTGATAAATGACACTCCCATCCTTCACCATTGTCCATGCTGGCAAAGTCAGATGAGAATTAAACTCCAACAATGCCTGGATGGCCACAGCTTCTACAACTGATTTTAATCATGCACAAACCCTAAAGCAGCCATTAGTTATAGAAGGAGTAAGATACAATATAGACCTTTTATTCTGCCCCCCCATCCTCACACTGCAGCTAATTATTTAATTAATGAGAGCCTTTGTGGCAGAAAAGTGGGCTATAAATGCTCCAAATAAATAAAATAAAATAAAATAAAGCTTGGCAGCAGGGTCATTTAAAATGGGGAAATTTCAGGGGGGGGGATTAAAAAGTCTTCATCCAACACCTTGTCTTGAATCCACTTTGAACTTCCTATAGCTGCTTTTGGGTAAAGGAAAAAAGACATGGGAATATCCATCCATGGATCTTTTACATCATACATAGTTTGGCCCAAAGCAAAACCTGAAGTATTTAGAAAGTACCTTGGCTTTTTCATCATTGACTGTAAAAATGCGAAAGAAGAAATGACAGTACTATAGTGACAAGCCAGGAGCTTGAATTTACATACTTCATTACATTTTGCAGCCTTTTGTACTCCACAAAGCAGTTGTTTCTATAATAACTTTGGCACCATTTACAGCTATCATGATAAATTATGCCTCCCTGGGTAATCTAATATAAAACCTTTACTTTTTTTACCCCAGGATCAGCATCCGGGCGTTCACACAACTCTTCAGAGAAGACCTGAAGGAACTCCCTGAGCCCTTATTCTCTGATACCTATTTTTCTTTGCCAATCACTACAGAGTCAGGTGAGTTGCTCCTCATAGTTATAAGACATATAGGTTTATCTTGAATATAGCTTTGGTTGGAGACAAAATGTTGCAAAAGAGGGCTTTGTAGAACAGTAGTGGTAGCTTGGCCAGAAAACAGCATCATTTTCATCAAGTTCATATGAGTGAAATTTGCTAGGTCATCTTTTTCTCTGAGATTTCAGAGCCATAAAATTTAGATGGCCCTTTGGGATGTCACACAGATAAAGCAAGCAATGGTTATATGGGAGGTTGGAACTTATGAGCTAGTAGATTATGGAAACAGGTGCAAGGAGAAGCTGGGTTAAATGGGCCTAGAATTTGATAAAATACAAACATCCAAGTAATATAGTAACCAAAAACTGGCAGATGATAGGACAACAGCAGCTGTAGTGGTTGCTGCCAATAGGGCTCATATCCCACACAAACTTACCTATAGCACGGATATGTGTGGAATTTTTTTTCAAGCCCCTGTACACCTGATAGAGCTTTTGGAAAGTTCATGGCTAGCTCAGAATCAAGGGAGTATTTTCAAGGACATGCACCATTGCTTTCAGGGCTTGTGGAACAAGACAGCTTACAAGTACTGAGGCTGGCCTTGGCCCTATCCTTTTTCTAAATAGCATGACATGTCCAAACACATGCAGTCACTGGCTCTCTCCTCTCAGTACTGGTTCTTTGGTATGCCAATGTGTATCCAAGTGCAACATGCAAAAACACTTCATACTAAGCCAATAAGCCTATCAGCCTTGGGAATAAGTACCTGTTAAAGCTATACATATTAAAATCCTCCTCCAGCACCATTACCCTGGCTCTCAGAGAAACACAACAATTCCCCGAAAGTCCAGCAGGCACCCTGGGACTGGGGAACACTAATTGAGGAAGAAGCCTGCATCTCTCTTTATTTAACAACAACAGTAAACAGTTCAAATATTTCTCATTTGGAGCCTGGAAACAAGAAATGTTAAGAGAGGAAGTATCAAGGGAGGTTGAGATCTCACATGTTCCAAAGGCTCCTCATTCCTCTGTATAGATCCCCTGCTCTCCTACCAGAGGTGGATCTGTCATTAAACCAGTCCTCTACCTGGCATAGTAAATCCCATCCAGTTTGAGTCAACAGGAGGTCAGAAAGTTTAAAGGGCAGAGGGAGACTAAAGCTGCATCACACACAGCTATCCACCTCCTGGCTGCAGTGAACCAACAGAGTTTTGGAATCCACTGGATTCCTGAATCCTGCTGACTTTGGCTTAAAACCAGTTGCCAGTTGCTTGTCCCAATTAGAGTGGAGCCATTGAATCAATACCTGAATAGTAAATTAGTATTTTTGTATCCATTGATTTCAATAATCCTACTCTAGTTGGGACTGACAGCCTGGTGTAGACCTTTATGATTGGGGTTCTGTTTCAGAGACAAGTCTTAGATAAAATCCAAAAATTGTGGGATATGGTATTTCTTCAGGTTCAGAAATGTTTCTCTTGGGGTATATAAAAAGACTGATGGAGCCAGTAGACTTAGAAATATTTTTAATGTACTTGCTGCTGCAAGAATCTGCCTCCATTACATCTCATTAGAAAGCATCACAATTTTTGACCATTTAGAACATTTTTAATGGGCATTGCTTTGTAAATTAAATTATTTTTAGAAACAATTCTAGGAATCAAGCTCATACAATTATTCAAAGATGGTTTGATGTGGTGTTGTGGTTTAAATATTGGACTACAATTCTGGAGACCAGAATTTGAATCCCTGCTTGGCCATGAAAACCCACTGGGTAACCTTAGGCAAGTTATACTTTCTCAGCCTCTAAGGAAGGAAAGAGCAAACCCCATCTGAACAAATTCTGCCAAGATAGTGGCCTTAGGGTGACCATAAATCAGAAATGAAGGGACACAACAACAACTGTTAGTGCAGCATGTACAGAAGTGAATAATAACAGTTGGAGACTGTATACATTGATGAGTCAACCGGTAATTGATGTGGAAGCTATGCAATTTAAGAGGCTGATGTGCAAAACATATTTGATCAGTTCAAAGATTCTAATGTGAACATGTGGCCACATAGATGTATGTTCATACCTGTTAGGCCTTTGCTATTAATTGCATCAAGGAATATCAGGAAGTAGAAGTAGTGTATCATATTACTTTTTTCTAACCATAAAAGTTTAGATTATTTATCTGATCTTCCTATATATTTATTTCAGAGCCCTCATTTGGAGTTATAGAAGGAGTGAGTGCTAGTTTATTTCTGATAATTATGCTGGTGGCCGTCACTGCATTTCTTGTCTGCAGACGAAAAGTAAAGTGAGTGGAAATTCTCATTTGTCTCTTGCCAGCCAAAGGGTAGATGGGCATTTATATATAATGAGATGACAAATAGCATGTTTATAGCAGAGACATGCTCTAAATATGAAATCTGTTTTTGAAGTTGCACTTTCTGAAATGGTGGCCCAGTAAATTCTAAGCTACATGTGTGTTTAAATGTTGAATAGTGGGTGGATTTGTATTAATATTTGTGTGGTCATGTAAATACAGGAAGGATTGCAGGTTGAATGCCATTACTATTCTTCAGAGATGAGGTGCTTCATGTACAAGGCAGGAATGAACTGAATTAAAATAAGAACTGTGTTGTTGCAGCATTCTAGAATTGTTCTTGCAATAAGCATGGTATTTTTAATAGTAGATGGGTGTTCTGCTCATGGTGAGCCAAAACAAAATTTCCCTTTATTAATGTACCAGCTATAATGCTCCTCAACTTCTTGTATTGCAGTAGCAGCCCTGAAAGACCAACAGCAAGAGTGAGCATTCGCAGAGACAGGCCACTATCTGTTCATTTGAACATGGGACAAAAAGGGTAAGGTCAAAATGTTTCCCTGGCCTCAGAGACAATGTTTTCGGCTCAATCACCAACTGACCCACTTTTTTCTTTTCTCTCCAACAACTTAAAGGAGCCGGAAAACTTCCAGGTAAGCAAGCATAAGCTAAGTCATTGCAGACAACATTTTTTCTGCTGACTCCTTGTTCCTTGCTTTGTTAACAGATGGTGTGTGGTTTTTTTGCCCCCTCTTTGAATGTTTTAGCCCAATAAAAGTAAATCAGTTTGAAATGCACTTCACCAAACTTCAAGCAGACTCCAACTACCTCCTATCCAAGGAATATGAGGTAAGGACAAACACAATGAAAAGCAATCTTTCACCCCTCTGAATGAACTGGTTGATGCCTTTTGGCATGAATACACTTTTTCAAGGCTAGTCCAATTAAATATGGCTGGGCCAGTAGTGGTTAGTTTGCATAGGGAGATGAAGTTGTATTGTTACAGAACTAAGATGGAGAACAGGTCTTCAAGGACCAAAAGAAGAGAGCAGTGGAAAAGGACTAGGCTAGCAAGTACAAGTGCACTTTTAATGTCCCTGCAAAATAGTTTTCAGCAACCAAGGACAAACTAATGATTCAGACTGACAGTTAGTGCCAGTTTGTCCCATACTGTTTTATGTGTCTTCTTGTCAGTCTCTTGCCACTTTTTACCACATCCTCATACAAAGTTCACACTACAAAAATAATCCAGGATGAATCCGGGTTATTTCCATGGTATTCACACTCTCCCTGAATGCAGTGGCAGTGGAGGGGGATGGAGGGATGGAGGACTGGCTGTGGGGGAAAGAAGCTTTGTTGACAGCAACAGCATTCTTTTTCTCCTATCTTCCTCTTTCAATGCTGCAAATTTGAAAAAAAAAATCTAGAATTATGTCCCTAAAGTAGTAGGCTCCAGTAATGTCACTGATGTGCCCAGGAAGATAAAAGTCTAATCACACATTCACACATATCTGCCACTGTGTGTGTGTGATGGTCCTTCCTTTTCTGTTCTCAGAAGGGCCAGCAACTGTGTGTGAGAGATTAAAAACCACCTTGAGTCCCATTTTGGGAGAAAGGTGGGATATAATCCCCTAAATAAAAAAATAAAATAAAAGCATTTCACCAGCTGTATTTGTCTTTCTTCTGAACCCAGGCAAAACAAAGCTTACAAAGATACTTCCCCCTTCTCCTCTTTTCCCCTATTTTGTATACTTCTTTTTCCCAAGGGCACCATCATGTCAATCCCCAGCTGAAAGTGAGTGTGTTGGAGGGTGCACATTCTGAGCACAGCAATAGCATTATTGGAACCTACCATTTTGGTGTTAAGGCTTTGTTGTAGTTGCGTGCCTTCAAGTAGTTTCTGACTTATGGAGACCTCAAGGCAAACCTATCATGTGGTTTTCTTGGCAAGTTTTGTTCAGAGGAGGTTTGCCATTGCCTTCCCTTGAGGCTGAGAGAGTGTGACTTGCCCAAGGTTGCTCAGAGGGTTTCAGGCTTTGCAGAGACTTTTAGAAATAAAAAAGAAGAAGAGATGGGGAAAGGAGAATAAGCAGAGGGCATAAAAACAGAAGGCATAAAAACAAAGTGTGTGTGAAGCATTGGACACATACACTTCAACCATGACAACCCACATGACTAGCAAATATATTATTTTTAAAAAAAACACTTTCAGATAGTTGCAAAATACTTGAGATTACTAAAGGTAAGTAAGAGAGAATAATAGCCTGAAACATTGTATGGTTGGCAAACATCATTTAGATAGTGTTTGTGTGAGAGAGTAAGTGAGTAAAAGTACAACAAATACCACCCCCAACATATTTACCCTGTCTGGAAGAGACCTGCATCAGTATTTTTACTTTCCTTAGTGCTGAATACTGCTATATAGAAACATTAAGACAGTTATTGTACTTCACAGCATGCTCCCTCACAAACAACATGTACACCACAGTAACCAGAAGCATGTATGTGATGAGGTTTCCTTTTGATTGGGCTCTAGTGAGTGGCTGAGCAGTGTAGCCCAGCCATCTATTCATATAGCCCCCAACAGACCATTTTCTGGTAAATCAGTCCTCTTTCATACAAGGCATCAGAGAAATGGACAACTAGTTATTTCTCTAGTTTGTCATGTCTTTAAAGTGGTGTATATCCAGCAGGGCAATTGCAATCCCCCTCTGAAGAAATTTGCCAAGAAAACCTCATAATAGGTTCACGTTAGGGTGGCCATACATTGGAAATGACTTGAAGGCACACAACAACAATCCATCTGCCAGTCTCAAGTTGAACAGATTCAATGAATCAATGGGGCCTTAGTATAGCAGCAAATCCCATATGTAAATTCAGGGGGTCTACTGTAGCTGGGACTATCAATTGGATTCAGGGCCATAGATGCCAAGTCCATGGTTTGTTCTGCTGTTCCTGCTTGCAACAGGAGTAGTCAAACAGTATGAAACATTAGACTTCCTTATATCAACAAAGAATTCTAAAAAAAACAAAAAAACACCTCTTGATTGCCTTTCCATGTGGATATATGATCAGTCTACAAAACCTTTATTATTCACATATATTTAAACAAGTCCCCATGTGTCTAAGCAACAGCTTCATTTGGCAGTGATCTGTTGTATATCAACGTAGCACTAGAAGTTGTCCTGGGAGACATGGGGGTCGGCATAATCCAGAACTGCTCAGTTTCAGTCACATCAGTTCCCATTCCTTAGTCTTGTGTAGCTTATACACTATAAAGGTCATATATTAATATCATTTAATTCTTTTCGCCACCTCTTTTCTTTTTGTTGGTCTTTCACAGGATCTGAAAGATGTGGGTCGAAACCAGTCATGTGATATTGCACTTCTTCCAGAGAACAGAGGGAAAAATCGATACAATAATATATTGCCCTGTAAGTAGCAATGTTGGGCTAGAGATTTAGCACCCCCTCCCCACTCCATATTTCTTATATTTTCTTAGTGAAAAAAGAGAGCAGGAGAAGAATATTCTTCATTCCAGTACTTCTCAACAAAGCACCACTCCCATCAAAGGGTCTTTAATAGTCACAATATAAACTAATATGAGAACTTACTCACTTCATTCCACATACCAGAAGTACAGGGATTGATAATGTTCATCCTGGTTATGAAAGGCTTCAGCTGTTAAAGCAATTTTGCTGAACTGTCTCTATTGATGGCAGGCAGATGTAACAATAAATACCATCCTTTACATGCATGGTTGATTTTTATGTGATCAGCCCTAGAAGATGAACAGCGGAGTTTCCTTATTTAGCAGTTGCTCAAGAAATCAAAAACTCAGCTGATTCTAATATGTTCATAAATCATTTGCCCAACATTACTGATTTGGAAGGCAGTAGATTCTTCATCTGTCTGAATAAATTTAAAATATATTACAAAACTAACTATTTCATCACAGAACAAGTGAAACCTGGTTTTATTTTCAAAGAGAGTATGGAATTTTCATCTGCAGACTCAAAATTCTAATGTGTGTAGAGAAAAGAATAACCAGGGGAAAGAGAATTATATTAGCTACTATATTTCACCCATAGATAGGTGCTGTCAAGATGAAGAGAGCCCCTTGTGGTATAGGTGAACAGTGTTGTTGTTGTTACATTTATTTATATAAATACAACACCTTCCTTTCAGGACAGTATGGAATATCAAACAATACACACAGAGAAATTACCTTGCAGATCAGGGTTGGGATTTGTTCTCATCAGCTTCACTAGCATAGTCAATGATAAAATATTGTTTATTTAGGTGTTTAGAATATTTATTCCACACTCTTCAGCTAAAGAGGCTCCCAGAGTGTCTTAAAAATTGTTAATTTGATAGTTCTCTGCCCTCAGGTTTATAATCTAAAAAAATCACAAAACAAAAAGAAAAGAGGATGGCAAATCAGCAGATAATGGTTGCTCTTCTCTCCCTCAAGAGGCCACAGCAGTGGCAGAGGGATGGAGGGAGGACACCTCACAAGCTGCTGGGACCAGAGCAAATAGCGCTGTGCCTGGCTGTTGTTCTCTTCCTCAAAGGCCACAGCATTGTCATTTGGAACAGCTGAAGTCCAAAATATCTGGAAGATTAAAGGTTCTCCCAATGCCTACAGATGTCAGACATACTTTTTCACAGAACCAGATCCTGGTAATGTTGAATGGTACTTTAGCCCAGAATATGCTAATTCCTTCCAAGGAGCCATAAGTGGTGAAGTCAAGTAATAGTAATTCCATGCAGAACAATTATTTTTTCCTATAAAAAGGAGCATGTCCCATGGTGCTTTGCCTCCCTCTCCCCATGTCTTTGAAAATACTTTTCATAATTTCCTATCATTTGCCAAAAGCTGTTTTATTGAAAAATAAGGCTCAGTATCCAATAGTCATTACAGCTATATATTTATTTTATATCTGAAGCATCATGTCACTGAATATCAGTTGCTAGAAACATAGCTTGGAAGGTGCAATTGGACCTGTGTCCCATTGTTGTCTTGGTTGGCCATTATGGGAACACAATGGATATTGGTCTTTGGCCTGATCTAACATGAGACTTCTGTGTTCTTAGCTTGCTCCCAGCTTCATTCAGGGTTCTGATAATGAAGCAAACCTTGTGCAACTTTCAAGCAAAAGGCTTCTCCAACATCATATATTATACTGAGTTGTGTTTTCATTATCTGTGAGAACCTCAGACAGCAGTAGGAAACATGAGGAGAAAGTTAGTGTTGTTAATTAGATTTTTGTTGTTAAAATAACTTTATATATATTTCTCAATATTTGGAGTTAGTGTGATTTTAACATATCTGCATGAAAAGCAATATATAAATATAAGGAATGTATTATTCATATCATAAAACAAAGTATACCTATTCATATGGCCCTAAAGGCACCAGATCCCATCTAATCTCTTGATGGAAGACAACCAATGAATATCAGGTGCTGTAGGCTATATTTCAGAGGAATGAACTGGCAAAACCACATCTGATTATTATTTGCCTAAGAAAACTCTATGAAATTCATGGGGTTGCCAAAAGCTGACAGCTGTCTTGAAGGCACATGTACACACATGCCTATCATTGCATAGACAGAACATTCAGTAAATTTCCGTTTCCATGTGCATTATAATAAAGGAAACTAAAAACTGGGATTCACTGGTAATATTTTTCTATTTTATCCCTCTTAGATGACACAACAAGAGTAAAACTTTCAAATGTAGATGATGACCCATGTTCTGACTATATTAATGCGAGCTACATCCCGGTAAGTTACTTCATGTTTCCTATTTATTACCCTTTTTAAAAAGGAACATTTCATAGTAATGAAAAAGCACTTTCATACAATTCTTTCCTACCATTTCCACACCAGCCTATGTGTACTTTTAAGCCAAATTCTGAAAATTGTTTCTGACCAGTTTGAATGGAATTCAAATTCAATTACCATTTAAACCCACTTACTAGGTTCACTTTAGTTTTATACAAGCAGCATTATATTATTCAAGGTCAACTTTCCAGACATCACTGTCTTTGTGGAACCTGTACCAATATTTACTACAATTGGCACTCAGTGTCTGAAAACATATTTCAGCCTGAAAGCATGAAAGTACACTGCACCAAAGCAAAACTAGCAAAGACTCCATTGTGCCATTCCCCATAAAGAACAGGAGAACTGTTCCAAATCTATATATCACCATAATGAATGTCATCCAGAAAGTACTCCCTGCCTGCCCCCACAGCTCATCTGGGGTCTAAGATCTGTATGAGAGTTGTTCTCACCAACATTGTCCTTTACTTCTCCTGCATAAGCTGGACTGCTGTAAATATTTAATTTTGAGAGGTTCATACTGTTTGTGACCATTTCAGGTGCATTTCGTAAGCTTTGCTGCCACTACATTACAGTTTCGGATATACTGTATTATAGTATCTATTCTAATCTTCCTACATTATTATCCTAATGATATTTATGGTGATATAAATAGCCTCCTCCATTTTCTTCTCACAACCCTGTTCTGTAGGAGAGTGATGTGGTCCAGTGAGTGCCATATGATGTGGCCCAGTGTCACCCAGTGAGTGTCATAACTTAAGAAAAATGTGAACCTATTAATTAGATTAAATAGATAACTTCACCATTGGCTTCAGTGCATTTGGATGCCCAGCTTACGCTATGAATGCTCTGTCCTTCCCAAAGTCCCATAATCCTCTATTTTATTGGTGGTACTGTGCACTGGACTTAGCAGAAAGACTTTTCAGGTCTCTTTGCCCCATCTCTTCCCTCAGCATCACACACACAAGTGTTCATCAATTATTTACCATCTCACCAAGCAGACACATTCCAACATGCTTGCCTAAGTTTTAAATGAACTGGGTGACTTCTTACCTCCCAAAGCCCCAACAAGACAAAAATTTTGAGTCCCTGTTGAGAGGTACTGCAAAAAAGAAGGAACTGAATAAAATGTAAGAAAGATGCACCTAGGGTGCTTGGAAACTGCCAGCAGCCAGTTTTTGCTCATGATCTGAACTATAGATTTCTTCATTTTTTAAATCCCACAATCCTGAGTGATTTGTTCTTCAGGCCACATTTTAAGACTACCCTGCTCTCTTTCTTTGCATCATTCTTTGGGTTTTGAGGGTTGACTTCAAAGGGCAAGAAGATTGACTAATAAAAAGGTGATCCTGCTTTGTGGCAAGTGATAAGAGCAAATCACTTTTCTTTTTTCTTTTGCATTTTTTCCAAGCCCAGTAATGGACTTCTGTTTAGGACACAGCCTCTTCTCTTCTCTAGGCACCATTCTGCCCGTAAGCATTATAGCAGTCCTTGGTGATGTACTTCATTAAAGAAGTACCTAGGAGAAATGTCTCTGGTTACTGTGGCACTATCTAAACTAAGCATAGCCTTCTGGATTTGCAGGGCAATAATTTTCGTAGGGAATATATTGCAACTCAAGGACCTCTGCCTGGCACAAAAGATGATTTCTGGAAAATGGCATGGGAACAGAATGTTCACAACGTTGTCATGGTAACCCAGTGTGTTGAAAAGGGCCGGGTGAGTAAATAGTTTTCTGCTAGTTAGTTAATTACTTTTAAAAAATTATGTCACATTTGCACTAAGACAATGCAACCACAGTCAAGATCTGTTGCATTATATGATACAGGTAGAGCATTGTATTATATACCAAGAAAAGACCTACAGAAGAAATCCTACTAGCTTTCTGTTGTAGCTCTCTAGTGAAAAATCAGACATATGATGATGGAGCTAATCGTGTTCAGGAAGAAGGGAAGGGATGATATAGTCTTCATTGGGCCCTTTCCCATTACACAACTATAGTGCAATGATTTCACTTCACTTCAGCTTCTGCTGAATCATCAGCTCTTTTTCTTTCTTCAAATAGGAAGAATTCCTCTAGATCCAAGCCATTCTATTTTGCAAAGTTGTGGCTTTCTGGCTTATCTGGCATGTTACTACATTTTGATGAAGTTTTGTTTATTTGTTGAAATGTTTTTAAACCATTCTTTATCCTTGCAGATATTAGGGTGTACAAAGACAGGAAAAAATTCTCATACAAATATGAGAAAAGAAGAAAAACACTTCATTATAATATAACCAAAAAAGGCAGCCAATATAGCAAACAAACGTATCAATTATTCAACCAATTAAAATGCCTGGGCAAACAAACAAGCTTCAATCTGGTGCCAAAAAGACTGCCGTGTCAACATCAGCCAGACATCCTTGGGAAGGTCACTGAATAATGGGGACACCAAAATAGAGAATAATAATAATAATACGATTTATTTTTATACCGCCCCTCTGGCAAGCCAATCGAGGCGGTGAACAACAGTAAATTACCACAAATCAAACAACAATATATGACAGCAGAATTAACAAATTAAACAATATCAACAACAATATATTAAACAAATTAAACAAATTAAACAATATACATTACAGAATTATAAGCAACAAAATCAATCAGAATCAATAACAGTAAAATCAATGACAACAATAAAACCCTCCTCCCCCCCCCTTAAAAAGTTATTAGTTAGTTAGAAGACTCTTTCACGTGGAGTATTCAGAATTCTTGAAGAAAACCCTTCAGATATAGGTAGAGACCATTCCATCTGTAGCTAGTTCCCAAGTTGTTTCAGTACCTCATTCTCTTACCTTGCTTTTGCCTTCTTTTACCATCTTTTATTCTGTATCCCCTTTTTACTTGTGCTGGTCTATGACCATAATAAAACTGAACTGAACTGAACACCTGATTCCCCAGACCGAGCTTGGCAATGAATAGGCAGCCAGTGCAACTCCTTCAGAATTGGTGCTTATGATTTTGACTGTCTGACAGATCTGATAATCATTCTGCTTTAGCTAACATTTCCATGTTATTTTTAAGGACAGTCTCATAAACAGTGTATTACAATTAACTAGTTTGGAGGTTACCATGACCGGACTTTTTCTGTCCAGAAGAATCAAGGCTGGCAAACTGACCACAGCTGGTAAAAGCTACCAAGCAACCATGTGGGCTGAAAAATGATAAAGCTGGTCAAGGAGTACATCTACACTATATACAACCTATATTTGTGCTCTCAAGGGGAATGTGACCCTATCTAGAACAAGTAAGACATTTAATGTACTCAGTATGAATACTGGATTAATGCTGAACATTAAAAAAAATGACCATGGAAGATATATAAGAATTTACCCTAAGACAATGAGATACTTTGATTCAAATATTGATCTGAACAGACACTGCAGTGAAGAAATCAGAGAGAAGACTAGGCTTGGGAAGGGCAGCTATGGAAGAACTGGATGAGATTGTAAAGTGTAACGACATAACTCTGAATACTAAAGTGAGGATTGTCCTCAGCCATTGTATTCCCCATCACCATGTATGGATGTGAGAGCTGGACAGTTAAGAAAGTGGATAGGAAGAAAATAAACTAATTTGAGATGTGGTGCTGGAGAAATGAACTGGAGAAATATCATGAACTGTCAAGAAGACAAAAAAAATGGGTTATAGACACTGAATATAGACACTGGTTCAGAACCTACATAGTTTCTTCAGATGACAAGGAGAAACAGAACTCATGAAGAGAGCCTTAAAAAGTTAGTTTTAGAACTAATGCTCTGAGAGCCCCCTAGTCCAGGGGTAGGCAACCTTTCCCCTTTAAGGGCCGAGGGACTTCAGCTCCCAGAATCCCAGGAGCTATTGGCCAACATGGGACTATTGGCCAACATGGCTGAGGCTTCTGGGAGCTGAAGTCCCTCGGCCCTTAAAGGGGAAAGGTTGCCTACCCCTGCCCTAGTCACTAGTCTCCTGGGAAGGGCAAGATTCCACTCTGTCCTGTCCTCCCTGCTGAGCTGAGTGTAAACTACTTTTGCATTTTGAACTCACTTTGCAGCAAGTGAAATACCGTAAGATGAAAGTGGCAGGAGGAAAGAGAAAATGGAACATTTTAAAAGCAGTTTTAAAAAGTGGGATGATGTCCCACCCAAATAAAGGTAAAGTTAAAGAGTATGCAGCTTTAGGCCCAGGAGAGGCCTTTTTTTAAAACCCGAAAGTAAATTGAAAGCTGATTTCTGATTTACTTTTTGAATCAGAAAAAAAGGTCTCTTGAGCCTAAAACAGCCCCCAGGGAACATGACAAATGTGCTTCAAAATTGGGAAAACGGACATTTTTGAGCAATAAAAATTTCAAAAATATCAAGTGGCAGGGGAATGTGCTGTGGGGCCTCAAAGATCTCCTTGAAGGTCACATGTAGCCAACATACTGAACTTCCCCTACCCTGATGTAGACGTTTGTAGACGTTTAAGAGCAGCACCTGGCACCAGAACTCCTTCTATCTACAACTGTTGGAGTAATAGTGCCCTTCCTCTCTTTATTCATTTTTATTGCCCAGCCCTATATGATAACAATCAGAATATCAAGCAGCAGTTCAATAAACATAAAGAGTGTCATTATTGAAATACAAGAAAATAATTGTAAAAGAATGAGTTCTAAAAGAATGACTAAAGTTGATAAATTGTAAGAAAAAGGCCAAACTCATCCCAACTCCTTCTGATCTCCCTCCCTGCAGCCCTCTCTCATTAAGGCCAGGGAAACTGGTCAAATCAACTGCCTAAACAAGATACCTGCTAACAATATTCCCTTTTCACTATTTCCTTTGACATGCCAGTCCCACCCTTGAACTGGAGGAAATAGCCTCCCAGGAGCACATCCTCTTCACCAGAAGGCTAGGTGCCCTTGCAGCATCACAAAGCCCCACAGCGCTTTGTTGCCTTTCTCCTTTGCTGGTAACCAGCATTGTAGCCCAGCTTTAGCATAATGTTTCCAGACCTGAAAGAGTCTACAAGCAGTCTTGTGATGGTCAGTCCTTCCAGGGCCAGAATTGCCTTTACCTGCCAATTTCCTGCCAATGCTTACTGGAATTTCCTGTTATTTCATGCCAGTGCTTTCCTAGGCTGGTCCAGAGACAGTGGCTCACACAATCCAGTTAAAAATGCTGACATGTTAATAATGGCAGACACAGTCTGTACAAAGTTTAGCTAATGATTGTGGTACTTCAAAAGGTGCATAGGTCAGAACTCTGCTTACGTTTAGCATACTATGTCTCATCTCACTTTTCACAGGTTTATAGGGGCATGGCAGTTATTGGTAAAAGAAGAATGCAAAGTTGCAATTCCTTTGTGTGTGGATTACTCAATCCATTTTCTCAATGCACCAGTTTGATCTTTTCACAATTTTAATTTGCATTTTGATACTGCATTATACTTCTACAAGAGAAAACATCATCATAAATTTCACCATCCAAGCATGGAATTATACAGAATATTCTGAGCTCTATATTAACCTTGCAAAGTTATTTATAAAAAATTTGTAATTATTTTTATGCTTTTTAATAATATTTTTGCTTGCTGGCGATCAGAAACAATATAAGTACAAAATTAAGGATATTGTTGTTATAAGCAATTTCTTTCTCTCCCTTAAAGGTAAAATGTGACCATTACTGGCCCTTTGACCAAGATTCCTTATATTATGGGGATTTAATAGTTCAGATGCTTTCAGAGTCTGTGCTGCCTGAATGGACAATACGAGAGTTTAAGGTTTGCAGTGTAAGTAGATATAACTATTTTAGCAAGCTTTCTATATTATAAAGTCACAGTGGTAAAGTTTGGTTGCTAAATGGTGTTAGTTTCATGTGGTAGAAGGAGGATGTGATCCTACACTTAGGATCCTACACTGAACACACTGGAATTTACTCATGAGCAGACAAAACTAGATTTGTTCTGCAAAACGTGTTTCTCACATTCTATTCAATTGTATGAAATGATGTTTGTAATAATGAAAAGGCATACAGATATCGTGCTTGAAATGACAGTATGGAAGCATCTGACTTCCCAGTAGATCTCTGAACTTCTAGATCCAATGGATGGTTATGCCATATAGCTAGGTTCTACTGTGCCAAAAATGTAGATCTGATAAAAGTTCCTTTTTTGGACTACACCTCATAAAATCCCCTAATGTGTAACTTTTACATACTCTGCATAAACTGTAACATACTTGACCACTACCTGCCAGATGCTTCTCAGCTTATGTTTGCACATAACAATAACAACAACAACAAAGACAAAGCAGTCATCATGACCTTATGAGAAGCTAAACTTCAATACTCATGGAGGAAAGTGTTGTGTGCTGTCTAATTTCTCCTTCTCTTTTCCATTGACCTTATAGGAAGAACAACTTGATTCCTCTAGACTTATTCGACAGTTCCATTATACTGTGTGGCCAGACCATGGTGTACCAGAAACCACCCAGTCACTCATTCAGTTTGTGAGAACTGTCCGAGATTACATTAACCGAACACCCCATGCTGGACCAACCATAGTACACTGCAGGTAGGAGAACAGCCATCTGTTGAAGAATGAGGAGAACTTCAAATGTACAGTGGGACCTCAGTACCCACAGACTTGCCATCTGCAGCAGATTCAAGCATCTGTGGATGGCAAATCAGTGTTGTCCCAATGGCGGTGTGTGCATGTGGCCTCACCGTCATTAGCAACAGCTTCTGTTGTCCCAAGTAGGACACACATGCAGACACACCACCTTTAGGGACAATGGAGGCTTATCTGAAGTCTAATTGTTCCTAATGGTGGTGCGGCCACATCACACACTGCCATTGGGGATGAGACGAACATCCACGGATTTTGGTATCTGTGGGGGGAGAACCAAAACAGATCCAAGGTCCCACTGTATTAGCTTTATACTTTGTTTTCTTGCATCGTTCAGCAGATGTGACTTCTGATAATCAATAAAAAGCTTACGTTTTCTTTGTAATAGAATGCAGAAATCAGTTCTTCCAATAATTATCAATGGAGGGGGTTGAGAAGTTTTTTTTTGCTCCTCTCTCAGTAAAAAAAAAACTTGAAAAGTATGAATTTCTTTAGGGAAATGAAATGAAAGACAAGAATGAATTCAAAATACAGCTTACTTTGCCTGTAACAATAGCAAGAAAAATAAAAAGTTATCAGGTAAGACAGTTTCTGTTTCCTTTTTCAGTGCTGGAGTTGGTAGAACAGGAACGTTCATTGCACTGGATCGACTTCTTCAGCAGTTGGAGTTGAAGGACTGTGTGGATATTTATGGAGCCGTGCATGATCTGAGGCTTCACAGGGTTCACATGGTTCAGACAGAGGTAAGCTGTGGATACAGAATATATTTACTACATCAGAATTAGTTGTCTCTAACTAAAAATTAAATTGCTTTATTTAACTTGGTATATAACTTTATTCAATTCATTTCTGCTGCTCCTTTGGCTTCTGAACCATCACCTCACAGTCTCCAAAGTTCCATTCTCTCTCTCATCTTTTCCTGACAACCAATAGCAAACAGGTTCACCTGTCTCATAGTTTTGTACAAGGACCTCCTCTAGCGCCAGTTTCCCCCTGATCTTTCATTTTGCCTATTTCATAAATTCGCTGCTCATCAGACACCTTGCCTCTTACTCCAGACATTCTTTCCTCAGGCCTTCCTATTAGCAAGCTTGCCTCACAGCCTTTTTCCCCATTCAGGCTCTCACTTCCACCACCAGTCCATGTGTGGAATGGTTGTCCCTTGATTTTAAGGAGAATCACCACTCATGAAGGCTTACCAGAGTAAATATCTTACCTGGAGGCCATAACTACAGATGGAAGGCATCCCAGCACATGCAAATGGCAAGAGGATAGAGGTAGCTGTGGCCCCACTTAACTCCAGTCCTCAGCTTGGGTAGGCCATGTGGCACTGGAGACCTAAAGGGGCAAAAACCACATCACCACCTGCTCATTTTGAAGGTCAGGCTGCAAATGGCTGATCATCTGGCATGCAGGCATACATATAGATTTGAATTCCCATGTGACTTTGTACACTATCTGGTGCATAATGTGTAGGTCTTGCAATGGCATAGCCATTATGAGACACAAACCTGTGCTGAGCAGCCACTTGGCAAGGCCTGGGAGCTACAGTTCCATCCCCTGTGAACTTAGCATCACATGTCCCTCCTTGAAAGCATTGGAGGTAAGTCTACTTCTAATTTCTTGACTGCAGTCTCAATTCTGATTAATGACTGAGCCAAGGTATGGAAAATCTTGAACTACTTCAATGTCTTCATCATTTTCTTTAAAGTTATGTAAATCATCTGTGTTTTTCTTAATGTTCAGTTGTAAACCTACCTTTGTACTTTCTTAACTATCTTCAATAACTGTTTCAAGCCTTTGCTATTTTCTGCTAGTAGTATGATATCATCTGTATATTTTAAATTGTTGATGTTCCTTCCTCCAATTTTCACACCTCCTTTCTCCAATTCTAATCCTGCTTTGGGTATGATACATTCAATGTACAAGTTTAAAAGCCAGGATGATAAAATTCAACCTTACCTCACCCCTTACCAATTGGAAATCATTCCAGTTTTTTGTATTCTATCCTCACAGTAGCCTCTTATCCTGAGTACAGGTTACACATTAGGACAATCAAATGTTGTGGCTCACTCATTTATTTAAGAGTGATCCATAGTTTCTCATGATCTCTGCAGACTTTATATAATCTTTATATATTATTTTTTTCCCTAAATTCTTTAGTGTGCTCCATTATCCAACATGTCTTTTCTGCTTCTTACTAATTCTTCTTTCCCTCATTCCAGCTTAGACATCTGGCATGCCTTGCTTCATATATGGTAAATGTCTTTGTTACAGAATTTTGAATATCACTTTGCTTGCATGGGAGATTGATGCAATGGTTCTGTATAGCTGTAATAATAATAATAATAATAATAATAAAATGTATTTGTATCCCGCTTATTGCCAGACAATCCAAGCGGCTTATGTCTCCTTTCTTGGGGTTTGGAATGTAGATTATTTCCAGTTTGTAGGCTGTTGTTTTGTTTTCCATATTTGTTGACAGATTTTAGTTAGAACTAGCATAGATTCTGTCTCTATAGCATAGAGCAGCTCTGTTGATATACCATCTGTTACTGGTGATTTATATCTCCCAAGTGCTCCGAGTGTAACTTCCACTTCACTATCTAAAACCACAGGTTGATCTTCACATGGTTCTTCCTTGAGAGAATCTGTCATCTTTCATCTCTTCAGTGTATAGTTTCCATTGGCTTTTTATTTGTACTTAGTAATGTAATGTGTTCCCCTACTGGACATATAACATCCCTGCTCTTGGTTTAAATTTTCCTTTGATTTATTGGAAGAGGTCTCATTCTTCCTTTTTTGTTGTCATTTTCTAGTTCTCTGTTCGTTATCATTCTAATTCTAATTGTTCCTGTGCACAAGTCACTGAACAGTCGCCTTCAGGTTTCTCACTCTGTTTCTATCACCTTTTCCTTTTGCTTCTTGTCTGTATTTAGCTGCTTGATGAGTTTTATCTTTTATCCATTGAGGTGTCTTTTGTCTGCAGAGAGTGTCGTTTTACATTCTCCCCTGTCAATGTTTCTGGCTTCTATCCAGAGATCTTCTGGTTCCTGGTCAATTAGGCTTAATAGTACAAATCTATTGTTTACTTTAACTTTACTCTCATTTTTGATATCAGTAGGCCATGGTCAGTGCCACACTCTATTCCTGGTCTTATTTTTGCAGAGAGAATGAATCTTCTCCATCTTCTGCTTCCAGTTACGTACTCTGGGTGATTTTTATATTGGCCATCAGATGACGTCCATGTATACATTCACCTCTTTAGCTGCTTGAAGAATTTGTTTGCAATGAATAAACTGTTGGCTTCACAAAATTCAATTAGTCACTCTCCTGCTTCATTTCTTAATCCTAGGCCAAATTTTCCTACAATCTTTGATTCTGCTCTGTTTCCTGCTTTTGCATTCCAATCGTCTATCGTTAACAAGACATTCTGTTTTGGTTCATGGTCAGTTTCTTCCTGGCCTCCAGAATAAAATCTTACAGTTTCCTCTTCTTCTGCCTCTGCAGATGGAGCATAAACTTGGATTATGGTATATCGATAGATTTTACCTGAAGTCTTATTGATATTATTTGGTCAGACTTTGCATTATATCTTTTGACTGCTTTTGTTACACCTTATCTCACTATGAATGCCAACCCATTTCTTCTTAGATTTTCATTTAATTTAATTTCATTTAAATTTAATACTGCATAAAAGCTTTCATGGACTGTCACTGGAGTCTGTGATGTTGTATTAAGATTGTATGTTTGAAAATTCTATAATGCTGTTGCTCAAACATAATGAAAAATCACAATGCTTTATAATAGGGATTAGAGGTTCAAGTTTGAAATTTAAACAGATAAAGATGAAAAAGCTTCTTTTCTAATTGGAGGGAAACATTTCCATTAAAGCAATAAATATTATTGTATGAAGACTTAGTCAATAGGCAAGCATCATTTTTGAATTCAAATGTTATCCATGCATTATTATTAACTAAGGAGCTTATTGCATTGTTAAATAACTCACGTTACCTGATCCAGCTTAAAATTAAATTTGGGTGGTGTATGGACCCTATCGCAAGGGTTTTGATGCCAAAATTGCCACCCGAATGCACCCCAGGGCCATCTCTGCTCCTAGAGCCACTCAACACGGCTCTTTTCAAAGCCAGGAATTTTCCAGCTTAAGAAAATGGTCACCAGGGTGGCTCCAGGAGCAGGGATGGCCCTGGGATGGCCCCGGATGGTGATTTCAGCAGCAAAACCCTTGTGATAGGGTCCAGACACCGCCTAATTTAATTTTAAGCTGGATCAGGTAAGGCAAGTTAATTAACATGGCGATAAGCTCGTGAATTCGCTAACATGAATATTATTATCTCCAAGTAAGAAAAGTGAATGATTTTTAAAATTGATTTATGATATAAGGGGAAGACTTAGTAATATTTTGGGTTTTTTTGAGTTCTTTGCTCTAACTGAAAATCCAGCATTAGATGTGTTTAACTGAGAATATGAATTTATCATGACTGAAGTAAAAGAGGAGGCTGACAGAGAGCTTTGTATAGTTTTAATGCCTGAGCTGAGATTGGTGATTCATTCCTGTCGTAGAAATTCAAGTGACTTTTCAAATTTACCATGGATAGCCATGGGCTCAGTTGTGCTATTCAGTCATGTTAACACAATTTAGTTAAACCAATCCATGGGGCAGTTAGAGCCCTCTTACATCTACAAGAGGCCAGGTTTTCATAACAAGATGGAGCTAGATGAACTAATGGTCAGACTCATTTCCTCTGTTTCCATGTTTAGTGGAGAGTTTGGTGAGACTTCTTGATTTTTCTCCCTGGTTTTAACTTAGTGCTTCTACTGCAAGTAACTTGACTTTAGGAAAGGATTTTAACCTTCCAGAATAGGAAAATATTGAAGAAACAGCAGTGTCATGAGGAAGGTGATGTGATTATCTGGGAAATGGTTTCACTGATGGCCTTCAACCACTCCCAGCAAACTGTTTAAATTGTGAAGAAGCAGACCCCAAATGACTTTTGTGGGTATCAAGGAGACTAGATCTGATGAAAACCTTGTTCTCTCATGATAATAACCCTCCCTTGTTTTGACAATTGCTCTTCCTTCTTTCTAGTGCCAGTATGTATATTTACATCAGTGTGTGAGAGATGTCTTAAGAGCAAGAAAGCTACGCAGTGAACAGGAAAACCCATTGTTCCCAATATATGAAAATGTGAATCCAGAATATCACAGAGGTAAGACTGAATTCAATTAGCATTAAGTAGCCCCATCAACATCCTGTACTGCTCCGTCATATGTGGATGACTTCACCATGTCATGATATTCATTCTTCTTAAAAACAATTTTCTTAGTTTTTATTTATACATAACATACCAGTGGTGTAACTACCAATGATGCTTTGCTTTGGATAGTTATCCCACACCTTTTCATTTCTCTCTGTTCTTGAACCTTCCTGTCTTTTTCTCTGCATACAGTGCCCTTCTCTTTATTTGCCTCCACAGACTTCAGGTTCATTGATCAACACTGCTGATTATAGCCACCTTGTTGTTGTAGTTGTGTACCTTCAAATCATTTCTGACTTTTGGTAACTCTTAAGGTGAACCTAACACAGGGTTTGCTGGGGCTGAGAGTGTGTGACTCAACCAAGGTCATCTAGTGGGTTTCCATGGGTAAGTGAATAATGGAACCCTAATCTCCAGAGAGGTAGCCACATACCTCACTTTTTTTAAGCCTATAGGAATTCCCTATCCCTATCTAAACAATCATCTGATTCCTTCAATTACAGTTGAAGAAATCACAGTTTTTCATGTAGGGGGCTTGTGCTGGGCTTATTGGCTGTGGAGTAGAGGAAGAACCACCTTGTCAGATTATGGGAGCTGCCAAGGTCTGGCAGTGAAAAAAAAGGAGGTTGTGTGCATTGGCCTTCAGTATCTTTGTTTGTTCTTTTTCTTTCAAACGTTGCAATCTCTTTAAACTTACTTCTAACAATTAGCACTTAGCTCCATGCTTGTTGTATTTATTATTGATATGTTTAAGTATTAAAACATTTATATCCTGCTCTATATCTGAAAATCTTAAGGCAATTTACATTTAAATCAGTTTAGAACAATAAGTACTAACAGTCATTTAAAAAGATTTATACCATATCAAATAGATTATAAGTTTAAAAAGCAGACAATTTAAAACCTGTTAAAACAATTTTAAATAATTAAATCATCAAGGGCAAATAAAACAAGGAAAGTGTAATCAGTGTGGTAAACTGGGCACTGTTGTAATGCCCAGCCCACCATTGTAATCCCACTGAAATAGGTGAGAATTTAACTTACAGTATTTTGAATAAACTCCCATGGGTGAAGGTTCATTACTGTCCTCCAGCTTAAAGGAACTATTTGTCGGGGGGGGGGATCCAAACATAAAAGGCATCCTAACCATCATTCAGTTCTTCCCAGAGTATTCTATGTTTTACTAGAGCTCAATTACAGCCTTCTTGTTTTCCCCTTTCTTATGCAATAAACTCCCACGCTTTGCTGTCTTCTTAGGTTGTAAGCTTTCTGGAGGAGAGAGAATATATTGTGCTAATAAAATACTGGGCATATTTACTATACCCAGCCAATGCTTCTGGTAGGACTTGCTTTTCCATCTTTCTTTGTTGGACATCTTGTTCTAAGACAAAGTGAGAGACTTTACAAAAGTTTTTCTGCCTACTTTACCCATTACAGTAAACTTTCAACAGATAAGCATACCCTCTAACATTTCACAGATGAAAACAGGATACATGTTGCTGAACAACATCAGACTGTGGTCAAAAGGATGGCCAAGCAACAGGATGGCAAAAATTATTAATGAGAAAGAACACACAAAATTACTATTTTTGAACTAAGTTTAAAAAAGCATGAAAAAGAAAAAACACAAAGAAATAAATATAATGCTTTGAATATGTGCCTGTGTGTGCACAGCATGAGTAACAATAAATACAATATTATATGATACATTATTCTAAAATCAGTATGTCTTAATAAGACATGTTCAAAATTTATTTATTTATTTATTTCTCCCAAAATGGGATTCAAGGCGGTTTACAATAATTTAGAAAGATAGAACTAAATCACTGATTACAACAGTTAAAAATAATTAAATATTACTAATATTAAAACATAAGTTAAAACAACATCGTTAAAACCAATAAAACCATTAAAACATTAACAATTACAGCTTTCTATTGCATTAATGAACTTTCACACCTGATTCAGTTGTGGGGAAGCTGTGCCATTGAGAGCTATTCATGGGTTTTGCCCATTAATGCAAAGGTGTGACAGAGTAACAGATTGCAAACAGACCAGCTACAGATACATCACAATGTATGTCATAATGTTCAGCCATAAAAGGAACTATCATAGTAAAGCCCCTCTATTTTTAGTCTCTTGTGATAATCTCCTAGGTTGTGAATCCATAACTGCAATATAGAAGGCCAACCACATTCCTATATACACTTGCATGGCACTGAATTCAATGGTTCAGTGGTCCAGTAGGACTAGACACTCTATAAACATACATAACTTTGAATATGTCCACCATTAATGTGGCTACCCTTTTTTCTTGAAGAACTGCTGTGCCTTAGCTCCTGTGTGATCAGCAGAAAAACAGCATGTAGTATTTTTCCTCTTCACAGTATACACTAGAAGAAGCTTCCGTTGCTGAATTTTCTGCTTTTCATGTAGCTATTAAAGACTCTGCTTTCTTTTCCAAAAAAAACGAATATTCCTTTCTGTCATTCCAAGATACAATTGCCTTTTTTGTGTGCATACCAATCCTGTCTATATCATTATAGTACTTTTGTTAAAATATATTCACTGTCTGGCTTTGGAATGATAAAAAATAAACCACTCTCTATGTGTTTTCTAACTGTAGTTTCCTTTTCATTCCAGATACTGTTTATTCAAGGCACTAAATCACTACTGGATTCCTGCTTTTTGCAGTCATATCAAGCTAGCTATTGTTTAGCTAATTTTTAAAACTATTTTATGCACTACAAAGGTGCCAGACATGTTTGAAGCTGTGTATAATTTATTGTTCTGGTGATACTTTAAAGTATATAATTTAAATATAACAGATATTGTTGTATATAACTGTATTTTGATATTATGTAAATATGTATTTTATCTATAATGTTTATAATTAAGCGTCAGATAATACTATTTTTCCATGCTAAAGTTATTTTAATGAATTCTTCTCTATAAACTATTTTATGCTGGAGAAATAGTAAAGCTTCTTTTTTAAATCTGTGCTCCAAAACTCTTTTAAGCCACAGTATTGGATAAGCAACTTTCACATTCTGATCTGGCAATACCTTGTATGTGTGAGAGAGATTTGACTTGAACATATCAAATTTGATGCTTCCATGCACATGTGAAGACTTTTCTCGACATAATGTTTAAAAAAAAAGTATTGATAAATCCATTTTTAGCTCCCCAGAATTCATCATCCAGCACAGATAGTGGCTGTGCTAGCTGGTAGATTGTGGTAGTTATGTGTTTAAAATGTCCAAGCTACTTTAAAAAAAAATCTCATTCCTAACCTACATTGTTGAAAAAATATAGTACTAGTATCTTTATTAAGTTTAAAAACTAAGCATACCAAATTCTGACCACATCTTCATGGCAGGAGGTTGGACTAGCTAGCCCTTGTTGTACCTTCCAGCTCTAAGATCCTATAATTCTATCATTCTAAACATGGAGCAAGCAGGCTTCACGTAACATGCATCTTTGGTAACTCTGGAGATTATCACAGTGCTAATAAAACCAGCTTACCTGAGCTGGCTTAAAATTTAAAATGGACAGCATCTTGATCTTATCACAAGGATTTAGCCTCTGAAATCACCACCTGGGTCCATCCCGGGTCCATCACCGCTCCCAGGGCCACTCCAGCAGCCATTTCCTTAAGCCTGAAAACTCCCGGCTTCGAAAAGAGGCATGCTGAGTGCCCCTGCAAGTGGGGGTGGGCCTGGGCTGGACCTGGGCACCGATTTCAGTGGCTAAATCCTTGTGATAATATCAGGATGCCACCTATTTAAAATTTTAAGTCAGCTCAGATAAACCAGTTTTATTAGCACTGTGATAATCCCATGGAAGCTCAAAACTGTAAGTGGTGGCTATTGCTGCTGTTGATCTGTAAGGTTAAAGCAGTGCTGTGAAAAATGTGATCCACAACACTTTTTTGTCCACTCCCATCCCTCATTATGCCCCCACATACATGTTTTACATTTATTTGGGGCAAAAAAAATCACCCAGACAGCTGACAAACCACATAGCATTCTCAAATATAATATCCAGTCTTAGACAGAAAATGGTGTTTGCTCAGGAGCCTGTGCCAATCTTTCCACACAAAAATTAATTTCCAGGGTAACACTGTGTGATGAGCAAGGTGGCTCAGTTGAAAGGCTAAGCATATGTCTTAATGAGGCACTTTTATGAAGACGCCGCAGTGTTAGGTCAAGAAAAACTGACGTGGCACATTAGAGAGTTCTGTTAAGTGAAAGGTTTTTGCTTAAAGCAACATCATTTTGAGACTAAGCTGTATCTAAAGGTGACACTAACCTCACCTTCTGACTATAAAATGCATAGGTAACCTATTTAGAAGATCAGGCAATGAATAAGCAATGGCAAGAAATTTAGATGTGAAACCTAGAATATCTATATAGCACATTTAAAAGATGTTGAAAACAGACTAAACATTTGAAGACACATCTCATTAAAAACTCCAGGATCTCCTTGACCCATTAAATGCATAGTGGTGATTGTTTAGCCTTTCTGCACTGTGATGATGTTTACAGACACTGTTGTTTGTTGACTTCAGCCCTATGAATAAGAGACCTCCCAGACACCTTGTTATTGACAGCCTTGTAAGATCTCACAAACTCAAGTCTAGGGTTTCCCTAACTGAATCCACACCCATAGTGTGGTTTTTCCTCTTTTCCTACTGCCTTCCACCTGAGCTTCCTATATTTTGTTTGTTGTTGCTGCTGTTGTGTGCCTTCAAGTCATTTCCAACTTATGGCAACAGAAAGGTGAACCTATCACACAGTTTTCTGGGGCTGAGAGTGTGTGACTTTGCCCAAGGTCACCCAGTAGGTTCCTATGACTGAGCAGGGAATCAAACCTGGTCTCCAGTGCCCAAGTTATAGACCAACGCTCAAACCACTACACCACACCAGCTCTCTTTTTAAATTTTCATTTATTTATTTACTTACCATTTCTCTTTACTCACTTAATATTTAATGCTTGCCCTACCATTTTGACTTGATTATATATCACCCCACTAACAGATCTCAGCCAGAATTCAGTAAGGCATGTATGAATGTGGAACCTAGAGTGACAAGTTCATAATTCACAATTCCTACATATTCACTGCTTTAGAGAATACGTTGGGAGCATGAAAGTTTCCCAGTCCCTACTTACCAGTCAGCAGCCACTGCAATCATTAAGGGTCTGTTCCTCTGTCAATCAAGAAGCAGTGACTGATGTTTCTAAATCCCACCCTTGTACAAGCAATCTCAATAACAACAATCAACCTTTTGATGGGCTGTAAAAGTGAAAATAATCCAAATATAATTGTGCCATTTCTAAATTCCATATGTGCCAAGCCTATGTCAATTCAAACCTGACTACATGGTGAAATGGTGATCAGAGTAATTTAGCAGTAACATCTCTCTTCAGTATGTGATGAGAAGAACCTTAACTTTTTTTTTTTTCACATTCACATTCACCTGGAAAATGTGATCAGGAAGATGGTAAGGATGAATCAGACCTAAGGTCACGTTGCATACATGGTGGCTCAGTGGTTAAATGCCTGTACTGCAGCCAGAAGGTTGTGAATTTGATTCCAGGGGCTCCAAGGTTCACTCAGCTTTGCATCCTTCCATAGGTTGCTAAAATGACCCAGCTTGTTGGGGGCAATTAGTTTACACATTATAAACTACATAGGGAGTGCTTAGTTCACTGATAAGCAGTATAGAAATGTACTTGCTATTGCTATATGTTTTAGATCTTCAAACAGCAATTTGGTCTGCTGGTATCCTATCTGTAATTGAACAACAGCATGGTATTATGTTTCCCATGCTTCTGGCCTTAAATGAATTTTCCAGACCTTGGGATTGCTGAATGCCAAGCACAGCATATCCCTTTGAGGGCTCCTGTATTCCATATGGCCATTGTTGTATTTCAAGGCTTCACATAAACTCTTCAGATACTTAAAACATACAGGATTTATTGTTTTGCATTTGCATCCCTTCTCAAAGCCACACTATAGAAAACCTGGTTTGGAGTGTCCATACTTAGTTGATGGATCAAGGAATGGCTCTCTGCAAATGCTATGCCCATTGCCTCCATGGTCACAGGAAGATTCTGGAACATCAGTAAGCTTCAACCATGCCAGCTGTTGACACAATGTTAGCAAAGCAGGTGGCTTCTGTATCCATTTAAACTGGTTAGAAACAGGCTTCCTGAGCAGAAAATCAAGTTTTATATTTAGAAACATTTCTCTATCCTTGGAAAAAGAAACTGGGAACCAGTATAACCCTCTTGTCTCCAAGGAGACAGATGGAGCAGATGCTGCTTCTTTTTTAGTGCTTGGTGGACCAGTTGTTTTGTTACAACAGAATACATACTAATGAATAACTGAGGAGTAAACACTCACAATGCTCCTGTAAAACTCAAGCTGGCTTCATGGATGTTTCTCTGCAGAAACCTCAGATCATGTGTATTTCCTATATAGATTCAAAGCTTCCATTGATGTGTTAATGTTCTTGCTCAGTTGCCTATGTCTTGTTGTAAATATAGTTTTGATTTCTAGCTGCTTTATTTTTTTCTCCCCCTCTGCTAGCAAGGACACTTTAAACTTTCAGCTGTGCCTGTACTCTTGAGTTTCTCCATGTATATACATATTGTAATTTGAATCCTGGACCATATAATATTCTCTGTGCCATGCTTATGAGACCTCTTGTCATCACACATCACTAAGGTCTTACCACACCATGCTATTATGTCATCATAGCAGTGGTTTGGTCCAACTTTTGTCTCAGCCTTATAACATGATGCCATAGTTTACCGGTGCTGTTGTGCTATATAGTTACTGGGAATCACATAGAACCACATTGGCTTTTTTAGCTGCCACATCACAGTAGACTCATGTTCAGCTTGTGGTCTACTTTGGGGCTTTGCAATCGTCGATAAAGATGTTGAATAGCATGGGCCCAGGAAAGAACCCTGTGGCACCCCTCTGGTCACTGCTCTCCATGATGAAGAGCAGCCATTGGTGAGCACCCTTTGAGTTTAGTTGGTCAACCAATTACAAATCCACCTGAAAGTTGCATTGTCATACCTAAGTCTGAAAATGCAGGATCTCAGCTTTCCATGTTTATCTAGCAAAACATTAAGAGAAAGATAATTTTAATAATGAAAGCCTTGAGTCTCTTTTTGAGGGCTATGGATTTGGTGTTCATGAACAATCCTGTTTTCCTGGCATCATAGCAAATGAGATTCATTACCAATAATACAATTACAATGTGGTGAGCGACTCTGAAGAAATATCAAGTGCACTATATAAATTATCCTCGATATCTATTATAGTGTCATCTTTCTGCTGAGGAAATGAATCTTGTTCAGTAATATATGATGTGAGAGCAAGCATTCTGGGCTGTACATCTTATCAATAAGATACTTCATCATGTCCCAAACAATATAGATGACGCTTCTTTTCTCATGCTACTGCTTTCTTTTCTTTAAAAAAAATCCTTTGTATACATTATGTGTAGAAATGGGACTGCATTGTTCTGTGGTTGCCAACAGCTATTTTAACCATTTCAGTATGACACATGCAAAAGTAGTTCACAAATGCATTCTTTTCCATTGTAATCAAACAATAAACAACCCCTGTATAATATAGGGATGTTGAATATCTGGATTGCTAATGCATACACCCTTGTTTCTCCTGAGCAGATGTGCAGGTTCATAGAGTACAGATGAGAAAATGTAAAGACAGATTGTATTCGAAATGGTTTGGCACAGAGCAGATAGCATTATCATTAAGTATACAATGTTCAGCAGCAGGCTTGCAGGAGTAATTGATACAGTTAAAAGGGGAGAAAGAAGTGATGGGGGAGGATACATCACAATCCAGCAGCTCGTGTTTCACAAATGAGCTCCAATGTATGTTCATGAAGGAGAAGAAAGGCATCACCTCCCCAGCACTAAGAAAGGCTCCATTATTGCTCCAGTAGAGTATTTCCTTAAACAGAAAAAGGACAGTGTCGAACCTGCACATGTACTGAGTTCTTCAGTGCAAAGCAGAATGTGAGATCATAAAACCAGACTTTTCATCATAGTGTCACAGAGTTGGAAGAGACCGCAAGGGCCCTCCAGTCTAACCCCCTGCCATGCAGAAATATACAGTCAAAGCATTCCCAACAGCCTCTGTTTAAAAACCTCCAAAGAAGACACCACCAAACTCCAAGGTAGCATATTCCACTGTCAGATAGCTCTTATTGTCAGGAAGTTCTTCCTAATGTTTAGGTGGAATTTCTTAATCAAAATCACTTAATCAAAGTGCAGAGACAGTTTCTTCTTAAGAGAAAACCTTAGACACTGAACTAAGCATGCATCCCAGACTTGAAATTAATTTGAGCCCTCTTGTTTGGTGGGAGGGGGAAAGTGCCTGGAAAGCTAAGAGCAACACCATCAGGAAACTAGACTATTTAAGAATTAGATTCTTGATCACCTAAGGTGGAATGGTCAAGTGGAGATGCCAGACTAAGAACCCTTTTACACTAAACAATTCTAACAGGATGTCCCACTTTAACTTTCATGGCAGCATCCTGTGGAATACTGGGAATGGTGGTTGGTTGGTGCCCTGGATCTCTTGTTAGCATACTAATCATCTCCCATGCTGTATATGGGATTTCATATTTTCATATCTAGAGCTAGGCATGTTTTAAGAGGCTAGTATGACCTTTGGAACACTAGGAAGTTTCCCATGGAAAAGGCACATTAACCTGAAGACATGGGAAGGATCTAGGTAATTCCAAAATGAGTCTGTTGATCACTCCGTTCTCTTCCCCAGGTTTTCCACATATCCTCTTGCACTGGAGACAATGGTGGTCCCATTGCACTATGGCGATTAACATCATACCTAGGGTGTGTTTCCAGCCAACTTCCCTATCCATTTATCTTGGGGTTGTCCCAGATTCAATCACTGTTTGTTAATTCCAGAGTTAATAGACCATCAAATGAAATTGCCCTTTTTGTTTCAGTTAAACTCTGTACCTTGTGTGGGAACGTTAAGTAGCCCTTGAGGGCACCAAACAAGATATAAATATCCAACCTGCATATGTCCAGTTTGTGATTGCAGTGAGCAAGCACCAGAGCTCTGTTCAACTGTCCAGAGCCTTCTCTTGCCATATCTTGAGTCACACCACACTTTCCATTGATTCCTTTACACAACTGGTAAATATAACCCTCTCTACAACCCAAAGCTTCCGCTATCCAATCTCCATACCTCCATTTTGGTTAATCATGTTTGGTGTCTCAGATTGAATTGTTACTGCATATTTGTGTGCTCTCTTGCATATTTCTAAATAAAACCTTCTTTATTCACCACATGTGGAACTATTTAAAAGAGTATTTCACTCCAAAACAATACCATTAAGATTAGTGAGGGCTACTAGGTATCACCTCACCTTCAATAGATTGGCAAGAACTTTATGACTTCCTCTTACTGAGTATACCAACAAAATGAATGAATGAATTACTTTTAAAGGCTAGGAATAACATCACGCCATAATGAACCCATTACACTGAACTTATTTTAAAAAAAAAAGAGGAGTCCAATTACTGTACATGTAACAGCAATTAAAAATTTTCTAGTGTTTCTTAAGAGCAGAAAAAAATAAAAATGGATTTGATAGAAACAAGTAGATCAATGCCTTGTATGAATACTGGAAAATGATTTTAAAACATTCCAGAAATGAGTGTGAAGTATGCCTAACATGACTTTTGTTCTCTTTGTTGAAGACTTTAAAAGTATCTGGGGAATATCTTATCTTGATATATATCACATTATTTTTCCTATGCTCCTAAGAATCTGTTAGTACTGGGAATGCAGATATTGTTTATTAAAATTATCTCTGATATTCTGCACTGGTGACTTATATGTATGGGTAACTAAGCCATGTGTCCTGTACCACTTCTTAACCAACACAGCCAGCAGTTACATCAGGTGAAGGAGATCTGTTCAGTGGCTGGATGGGAAGCAAGGATAACATTTCTCATCTTCTCCCAGCAGCCAGCAAGGCTGCAAGAAGGATTTGTGACAGGAGTTGTGCATCTGATTGTCACAGCCTCACTCGCTGGTAGTAGGGGGCTGGAAATGTCATCCTCCATGTGCTTTAATCACCAGCTGGACAGACCTTCTTTGCCCGATGTGGCTGCTGGCTGTTAAGATGGGCTTGGATGGGCATTTACATAGGACGTTATCACACATGGCCCAGAAACTGAAAATAAAGTGG
>CM034708.1:160269472-160284361 GCA_020142125.1 Phrynosoma platyrhinos | reverse complement strand
GACTGGATGGCCCTTGTGGTCTCTTCCAACTCTATAATTCTATGATTTGACAATAGTTTCAAAAATTAAAAACTGTTAAGCAGTTTCAAGCTGTTAGGATTTAAATTTCTAGAAGAATGCAAGGCTTTGAGAAGGTAAGCTAAGCACAGCCTCAGAGTACAGAATTTAGTGTGACCCAAATGGGCATGTGTGTACATGCCTTCAGATTGCCTGTCAACTTATGATGATCCCATGAATTTCACAGGGTTTTCTTAGGCAAGGAATCCTCAGACGTGGCTTTGCCAGTTCCTTCCTCTGAAATATAGCCTAAAGCACCTGGTATTCATTGGCTGTTTCCCATCTAAGTATTAGCCAGAGCTGATCCTGTTTACTTCCAAGATCAGATGGGATCTGGTGCCTCTAGGCCCGTGTTGGCGAACCTATGGCATACATGCCATAGATGGCGTGCGAAGCCATTTTCCATGGGACGTGGAGCAGAGGAGTGGAGGAAAAGGCGTGCGCTTGTTGCTCCTTCTTCCGGCCATCCCAGGCCTTCAGCTGACTCCTAAGAGGCAGTTGAAGGCACAGGAAGGTGTGGGGGGAAGAAGTACTGCCCCAGAAGTCCCACCCCATTGGGCGGAAGTCCCGTTTCCCCCAGATGTCCCGCCTCTGGCACGAGGTAACACCCAGTGCCAGAAGTCTGTTTAGTTTGGGTACTTGGTGCCTAAAAGGTTCGCCATCACTGCTCTAAGCTAATGGAATGCCGGTGCTAATAATAGCAAGGTAAGACGGAAAGTTGGTCAAAATATTTGAAGAAAAGTCCTGATTTGGTGGCCTGTTTTGTGCTTTCCTTGGAAGACCACATCTTATTTTGTATGAGCATGACTTCCCTTTCTACCCACATTCTATTTCTTCTTGGCCTTTCAGCATATGGATAAAGATGAGAGAAAGAACAAAAGGAACTAAGCATTCTACCATCCATGCAGAAATACATTGTAAGAGGATGTAAGAGAGGGCCTTCTCTGCAGTAGCACCACAACACTGGAATCATTTTGGTGGTGTCAAAGCTTGTTTATTTATTAAAGCCTACAGGCTTAACTGCTTTTATCCAGGATGCACATGTCTTGTGGTTCTACAATTTAAAATTGTTTTAACAGGTTTCAAATCATCTGGTTTTTACTGATAAACTATTAAATATATATTTTTTAAATCTTTTAAAACTATTGTTATTATCAGGAATCCTGTATGGAAATTACATCTTTGTAAGTATACGTGTGTGCAGCAATTACAATTGGTCACTTCTGTAACGTGTATCCAATACAGGGCTGCTGTTATGTTACTACATAGCAGAGTTGGCAGTGTGCCCCATGCACATCATGTACCGATGTGCATTGTGCACTCTTGTTGATGTCCTGATACACATCTTCACAATTCACTAACTGGGTTTCTTAGTGTCTCTGTTACTTAGCTAAGTATACATAAAGTTATGTTAAGTAAAAAGTGTGCTAAGATTCCAGCAATGATTTTTTTTACATTGATTTTAACGTAAGCTGCCCTGAGATCTTTCGATATAGGGTAGGATATAAATATTTTAATCAATAATTTAAAAAATAAAGTGATGCATGAGAACATCAGCAGGAAATGACCCTCATATACTAAGTCTTAAAATACCTGGTTCTTGTTTCTCTTCCTGGTCCATTTCTACCTCATATAAGGTAACTGAATTAGTCCTAACTGCAAAGATGTCTGCTATTACTGCTGCTGCATGACTCTAGAAGCCATGTGGATAGCCTTCTTTAAGGCTTGGAGCTAGGGCAATGTTTAGCTCTGAAAAATTGTTGCTGTTCTTATTGCCATTTGTATTTTTCTCTTTCCTGGTTATTCTATTTTTGTTAGGCCTTAAAGTAAATTCCTAGTGAAATGTTTACTCTTAATATAAATTTATTAAAGTGGGCTGTTTAGTTTAGTTGTACAACAATTTTAATTGCTGTTGTTGTTGTTCTTGTTGTGTGCCTTCAACTCATTACCGACTTAGGACAACTCAGGATCTTCTGGTCACCCAGTGGGTTTCCATGGTTCAGTGGGGAATCGAACTCTGCTCTCCAGGGTCATAGTCCAATGCTCAGACCACTATACCATGCTAGCTCTCAACTATTTAAATATTGACTTGTATCTGTTATTTAATATCAGGATTGTAGTCTATAAGCAGAGATGTAAAAAAATTACTAGAAATTTTGAAGCTATGAAAAAAGTTTTTCCAAATTTTTCAGAAAAAATTGAATTTTTTAGAATTTTAAAAAAATTAAAATCCACCATTAGCACACTTTATAGACTGCAAGTCACTGTTATTTTAGAAACATAAAAGGGATTATGTGTGATTTGGTTCAGTGTAACAAAAGTATAGTTTATTCAGTTAAAAACTGCAAACTGAATCTACTTTTTAAATTTTTATAGTTTTTCTTACAGACAAGCTACAACTGTGAGGAATCTCTTTAATTTTGGAAGTTCAGAAGGAACATGCAAAAACAGAAAAAAGATTAATATTAATAAAACAAATACATCTATCTTGTTCCCACTATAGTGCCACGCAGACATAAAGCACCATTTCCATAAAAAGAACTGAGAAGGAATAAAAAACCAGGAATTACAATGATATGATAACAGGTTTTTTTTTTCTTACATGGTGTTTAATAATAATCAAAGGGCAGTAAATATATGTATACTTTATCTTTGAACATTTTATGCATAATTCCTAAAGAAAATCTTCTACAATCCATTTTTCAGTTTTTCTAGAGAAAAAGACTTTGGGGAAAAACACAGGGATAAAAAGTTTCCCATTTTTTTCCAACTCCCATGCCCCTTCACATCTTAATATAGAAAAGTGATATGCAAATAAACATAATAATGGTGCTCAGTATCATTTTGTTTGGAACTAATCAAACAAACATGCAGTAAAAACAAAAGCAACATTTCTTCTCTAGATATCTGACCAAATGCTTGTTACAGCTAAATGAGGCCTTAGGTCTTCCATAGGCCTCAATCAGCTACTGAAGTATTATTGTTACTGAAAATACAATAGCAAGAAACTGAGAAACAGCTTTGGGCAGTAAATATGCACCAGTGTCTGAAAAGTCAGTCCCGAAAGTTGTATAAACCAACATCCCAAAATGGTTCCTAATATTAGCTTTCTTAGTGATTAGCCAGCTTTTACACTCTACAACAGGGGCAGGTTCTGGCCCAGGCGGACCCCTGCCACCGCCGCCGTGCATTTTGGTGGCTGTGCACGCCGCACACATCGTGGCCGCCATTTTGGAGAACAAAATGGCGGCCGCGACATGCACAGAGGTGGGTGCGGCAGCGCGCACAGCAGCAGCGGCAGCGCGGGGGTTGCGCGCGGCGGTGGGGGTTGTGTGCGCGTGCATGAGCGCGCACTCCGCCATTCCCCCCCCGGGCCCGCCAGAAGAGACGACTTCGAGGGATCGGCCCCCCGGCTCAAAAAGGTTGCCTACCCCTGCTCTACAAGTATACTAGATTTTACTGTATTCTTCCTTCAAACCCTTGTTTTTTTTCCTCAGCTACTGTTCCTAATATACTACACAAACACATCACACACACAAGTGCAGTCTTTGGGGCACAGTTCTAATGTGGCATGAAAATATGCTTTCTCAGTGACTTCCTTTGGTCTGACATTTTGTTGATTGATGGCTAAATAATAAAATGTAGCATTCTGTAACACTTCATCAGTATTCTGGAACAAACACTAACTAACCCTCATAACACCCCTGTGAGTTAATTAAATGTTACTATGGCCATGAGACCAAAAGGATAAGAGTGGGATATGGGTTCCTGTGACAACACACTAATAAAATAGTCATTCAAGTAAGACATTTGGAACCATATATTTCCAGAATTTGACTATATACCTAAAAGGGTCCTTGTGGGCTATTTATTCACACTACATTTTATAAGAAGGCTCATTAAAGTCTTAATAAATATGTTGTATGGCAAGTTCTGCACTGTGCATTATTGCAGTAGAAGAGTTCAGCAGTTAATTTTTTTAAAAGAAATTCTGTTGAGAACCAAACTCAAGTATGCCCTTGGGCCAGTCCCAACTTCAGATTTTGGAGATGATAGCAGTTAGTTACTACATAAATTTCAGGACCTAGCCATTGTACGGAGAACAAATTCTAAGGCAAAGCCTGGTTGGTTTTTACCTATATTACACAAATGCCACTTCTCCCAGTAAATAAGAAAATACAATATTATTTTATGTGTCTTCATTAGTCACATAATGCAGTGCTGTCTAGCCAAGATAGAGAGCACTCAAAAGACAGGTAAGGAATTAATTACATAAATTAAAATAAAAGGCCTAGGAATGAGAATATAGGCATCTCCACCACAAATAATTCATTCAATGGACACCAGGTAGTGGTGTAACATATTCAGGGGTAGCTGTGCTGGCCATACAGCAAAATACAACAAAATACAAAATCCACAAAAGAGCAATAACTTTATTGGCCAACCGAAATGCACAAAATACATCATGCAAGCTTTTGTAAGCTCCACTGGTTTCTTCATAAGACAAACAATGTTTTAAAAATCATACGGAAGAAAAGTGAGAATGTTTCTGGAGGGATCTCAAAGCAGGCAAGGGCCCAGAAGAAGAGCATTTCAGTTGGCCAATAAAGGCAGAGGAAACCCATTTAGTCAACTGAATGGTGTAACAGCATGTGGCTACGTCCAACTGATACAGTAGCTTTACTCTATCCTGAGGGGGGTTTTAAAATTAAAAACCTGGCCCATTTTCGGCACAATGCCAATTGGTTAGCAATAACAACTCAGCGACTGGGCTGAAGTAGGGAACACGCTGCTAGAGAATTCTATCAAAAGTTCTCCCATAAGAGAATAACACAGTACCAGTCATGAGTACTGCCTCTTTTCCACTGCATTCTTGATCCACTTTTGTATCTTTTTGTAGCTCCTAAGAAGAGGATTTTGTCCCTGAAAGATGTCGAGCTATTGTACTGATAAAATCATTTCCTCTCAGCGCTAGAACCCGGTCGTCCTTCTCATACTTATCTGAAGGGCCATCTACACCAGTGTTACTCCAAGATATATTACTGCTCAAGGAGAAGAACAAGATGGCAGCCTCGTCCATTTTGTCTAGCTAGATAAGTGGGCCAGACAGGCATTTTTCATCAACAGCGGTATTGGGGCAGTGTCCTACATATCACCTGAGGACAACAGCCCAGTGGGTGAGAGCAAGATGGGCACAGGCACAGCTGCATGCCATGCATTTCTTTTAACACCTTGATGCCAATTCCCAGCATCTGCCACCAAAGACAACCATCTTACTTAGCCTATTAGTACAGCTAGCCAGAAGGTACTTTCCCATTATTTGTCTGCTTCTATACTGAGACTACAATGGAGTGGTGGAAATGGGAGAAAAGGTATACTCCAATTGCTACTCTATTTGTGGAGCTTTCTCACAAGGAAGATTCACATGGTGCTGGTAACTAAAGTCATTTTATCATCACACAAAATACATATTTTGCTTCCTCAGACCTCTTAAGCCAAAGGTGTGTTTTCAGTTGCTGCAAAAAAAGCTATTTTTATTGATTGTTGTTCTATTATGTATTTATTGTTTTGTTTATCCTTTTTATCCAAATTGTGCTAGCAGAAATGCATCTATATGCCCTGATCGACATCCACACTGTTAACACTTATCAGGCCTCCTTACAAAGGTTGCATGGGTTTTATACCTGTAACTATGGAAGGATTATGGCCATTGTTTTATATTGATTTCAGCGTGTTTAATTCAGATCACTTTATTTTGGATTACAGCCTTTATTTAGGAATATACACCAACTAGACAAAGCCCCTATCCCTGGAAATAAAACAAATAAACTGGAAAATTCTTTTTTTTTTTTAATTACTATCTTTTCTGATCATGGATCAGCATGACCTATCACAGCAACCATCCTGAAATATCTAATACTACATAAAACAATTATGTAGTATTACACCCATCTAAACAAACACCCTTAGATTAACAGCAATGTAGAGAAGACAGCCCCCCTTGACTTCTACCTGAGTAATGGGGACTATTTCCAAAGTAAATATCATGGTGCTTCTAATTTTGCCTAGAGGCTCTAATGCATACTAGAGCACAAATATTCTATTAATGCTCATTTAATTAAACTCATAACTTTGCCAACATTTACCGCACTTTGTATTGCAAACTGCACAGTATCTATGCCTATTTTGTTTCCCAAACCTGGTCTGAAAGCCTCCCTAGCTCTTTTATTGTAATTAAAAACACAATCTTTTGTGAACAAACATCCTTATTGAGAACAATTCAAACACATAGAAAGGAGCTCAATGCAATAATTTCATGTAGGCCCACTAATGTCATTTTTACTATATTTTGGTTATTTAATGGGGCAGAACAGCATTTGAGCCTTTCAGCTGAAATGATAATCTTGCTAGGTGTAAATGTGCAAAGTCATGCCGCAACTCCTCCGCATCAGAAGGTGAGAACTGGAATTATTTCTTCGGGTTTCCAAGCATATCCAGCACCCTTCCCTGATACTTTCAAATATATCAACTTGCTATATCATACATTTAAGCAAAGCTTGGACAAGTTACTTTTGGGGGCCCTGCAATACTCAGAATCCCCCAGCCAGCAAAGGATTTAGTGGGATTTAGTCCAAAAAGTACTTTTTCCCTAACTCTAAATTTAAGCTGCAGGTCATGCTAGATTATACTTTAGGATATACCACTATCTTCTTGTATGTAAGAAAGAGGATGAGAGCAGCGAGAAATAATGGCTTCTATGTCAGAAGGGCACTGAATCCACTCTGGGTTTAAGGAGGAATCCAAGGAGCTGAACTTGTTTGGAGAATATGGTCAGCACCCTGCATAACTCCTGTAATCTCTGGCCTAAAACCAATGCACTGGTTATGGAAGCCACCAGCCACCACCGGACAAAGGAGTTGCCCAATGAATGGGTGCAGCCATTAGCAATCTCTTTATGCTTCAAGAAGGAAAGGTCCTAGCATCAGTCAAAAGCCACTGTGCTTCTGTTCTGGCATTCCCTCCCTAACAAATTTTCTGGTAAGAAAAAAGCAAAGGAAGAAGCAATGGTAAAACATCAGAAAGCCAGCCTTATTGCTTTATTTCCCTCTCCTGTGCCCTCTGTTTCTTCCATCCTGCGCAGACAATATGAAAAGAAGCAAATTTTAGTTGCCAGGCAACCATAGGATGCCACCTCAGTTTCAACTCAGGTGAATCCTTTCTTGTTTTTATTTTTTCTCAACCAAGAGATGCTTCTTTTTCCTCTTTTCATTCCTACCAGTTAGAAACAGAAAGAAAGAAAAAGAAAGAAAGAAACATTAGCAACTGTTATGATGTTGGCACAGAGAGAACAATATGTTGATAAGCAAAACTGGCAAATCTCAATCCAAACAGTAATAAAAGAAAAGAACAAAAGCCACTCAGCAAACTGTAGAATTATAATTTCCCACAAGGCTACAAAAATATCTAAATTAGTTGAGCTTTTCCAACAAAGAAAGGATTAAAATGATTTCAACTACCAAAGTATGAAAGGCAGAGCTTCACCATTAAATCAACATACAAAGTAAACATTTTACTCTGAAGAGAAATTGTTGGAAGAATTATACATTTCATTCTCTTTTTTCCCTCCTTGGTTAGGCAGGGACTTCTCTTTCCCCCCCCCCCCTTTCTATCTGGCAGTTTAACTGACTCTGAACATTTTAAACTGAAATAACCACAGTCTCCAGTCAGTAACAATCCTCCAATGAGGGAGGTTAACATCTCTCTTCCTGCTATATCATCGCCAGTTAGATTAGATTTTAGTTTATTTTACGTATATATTTATTAAAGCCGTTATTGTTTGCTTTTAAACCACAAATTACACATTTGTTTGTTTTTATTTAGTCTTTATTCTTTCAGAATGCATATTGAAATATAGTCTGACCCATGTTTTTTGCTGCTCTGCTGATGAAAGCTGAACTCTAACGTTTAACTTTCATACCTAAATATTTTAGTTTACCTTTAAAAGGGTTAAGGCCTTGAAAACTAAAATTGCAACCCCACATTTTTGGGTTATGGGCCCAGAGGAGAGCCAGTGAGATCCCAGAAGGGGTCCAAGTTTACACTCAGTGAGATCTCAGAAGAGGTTCCAGATTATTTTTTAACTGCTTATCCTGAAGATACTGACTTTAAGAAAGATTTTTTTTCTACTCATACAATAGAGAATGGCTTCTACTAATCCTAATCCAACAATAATTGTTGAAATTTTAACTGGAACAAATTATAAAATGTGGTCATGGAAAATGCAAATGTACCTGACTATAATGGGACTATTTAAAGCAATAGACAGACTCACAGAACCAGGAATACATCAATAACAGTTTGCTGAAAATGCAGAGAAAGCAGCAGCTTATATATGCTTGCCTGTAGATCCCAGCATTGCTTACCATATTCAAGGTTTACCTGATGCACAACAAATATGGGACAAACTACAGAAATTATTTAATTCTCCAAGTACTTCTAATCAAATTCTCATGATCAAATTTATTAACACCAAGTTGCATCATCCTCAATTTTTAAATCAACATATTAATGGCTTTATGACAACTTAGGAGTTTATCACATGGGGGGAAATTGGAAGTATAAACAGTGATTAACCTGTGATTAACTTGCAATTGTGTGAATGGTTTTCACACGATGAGAATGCAATATATAATTCTTCCAACAATCCCCTTCTCACTCTCTTGGACCGACATCAAGGATCTTCATACCTTCACGTAGCCTCTGGAAACGACCTTTTGGTAGAGGTATAGTGAGGATATCTACAAAGTGTATAAAGCACTATTATCCCATGCTTAACCTGCAATTGCAGAAATGGTTTTCACACAATGTTGAGACAAAATGTGATTAAAGTGCCATTATCCTGTGAATAACCAAGCAAGAAACAAGAGTAACTCATTCACAGAATTTTCCCATGAATTACTTTTTCCTGTTTCTTGCCTGGTTATTCCCTGGTTCTTCACAGGATAATGGCACTTGCATTAAAGTCATTTTAAGCATGTTTTAATGTCAATTGAACAATTTTCACAGGTTAATCATTGTTTAAACTTCCATTTCCCCCCATGTGACAAACTCTGTACAGATTCTAGAATGCAAATGTATCTGGCCTGCAGCCAGTCCAGGAGGCTCACATCAAAGCCTAGAAATGCAGTTCCCAGTTTTAGTCAACTAACACCAGATGCTGTAGGATGTATTTTAGAGGAAGGAACTGGCAAAACCACCTCTGAGTATTTATTGCTTAAGAAAACTCTATGACATTCATGGTGCCACTATAAGTTGACAGCTGACATGAAGACATGATAACAAAGAGTCCCACATACAAAACTTCAAGTCCGCAGTTTTACATATTCACGGAGGGGCAACCTCCATTTAAATCAATGGAATGTGCCCCATCCAAGCCTATGGGGCATGAATACTCGCTAATCTCCGTTTTCACTGGGGTGTGTGTGTCCAGAACAGATACCCCGCAAAAACAGAGGGCCAACTGTACACATATGCACATACAAGAAGTGTGGACTGTAGAATGCCCTCACAAAAAGGGCTGCCAAGAATAGTTTCCTCATGCATCCTTAGTTGTGTGCATAGAAAGCAGAATAGATACTGCCTGAAAATTTGCTGGTAGAGATAAAAAGTTGCTGAACACCTGTGAAAGAAATGCAGATCATTTTTTCTGCCAGAATCCACAAGTATTGAAGAGTTCCCTATAGGACAATCTATCCCATGCACAACAGAAAGCTCAGCAGGTTTCTTGTCCTTCAGTCCAACCACTTCAGCTACTTGGAGGATGTTCACCTTCTTACATGTAGTGTTAAAATGGAGAAGGGGACATAAGCACACATGTAACCCCTACCCCAAACATTGTTATGGAACACTTGGAAGTGTGTGAGCTCTTGGCTAAAGAGAGCTAGCTAAATGCGGGAACAAAACACTTTGGATCAAGAAGCCAGCCACATCCATATTCCTGGTCATGAGAACACATGCAGCAGAGAGCCCTTTTCAGACCTTTACAGGCACTGATGAATGCCTAGCAGACTTCCAAGTGCACACTGACATTTGCGGACAAATTTATATGCTTCCCTCAGTCACACCATCTTTATTGGCATGCCTAATGATAACATGGGAGAGAGTGTCAAAATTTCTCCCTAGGGAGGTTAAGATGGCTTCCTCTTTACTGTCATTCCATGAGCCTTACTCTTGCTAGAGGCTTTTAGGAATTGACTGCAGAGGCTTGCAATAGTGTGCTGTTCAACTGATTTTTGTCTCCCCCTTCCTTTTAAATAGATTTGTTTTAAATGGTTTTAATACTATAGATAGTTTAATTTTTATTATAATATTTATATGTCTTTACTTTCACTTTTGTGGCCAAGCTTCTTTATCAGTTCAGCATAGCATAAATATCCACTGGCGAAGTTATGTTACACAGCCCCTATACTAAATACCAACATAGCACAATGTATGTGGATCCATGGTCAATACAGATGGATGACAATCCACTATGCAACTGCAATGTGCAATGCACAAAGGCAATGCACATTTACATTCTACTCTGTGTACTTCAATGTACTACCACATAACAAAGAGTCCCACATACAAAACTCCACTTATGCTGCTATTAGCCAGTTACTTCATTTAACATTGTCCCAAAAAAATCTTGCACCACTCTATGCCAAGCACAACTTATACCTGCTTATGTCACTAAGAGGATGCTAGCTGTATTTTGATTTTTGTTAGCTGCTTTGAGTCTCAGTTTTGGAGAAAGATAGGAAAGAAGTAAATTAATAACAGTAGTGATGATGGTGGAGATAATGGTCATTGTAATGCACACATGCATCTTCATCTCCACTTTTATCCCTACATGGGACTAGTCAAATTCTAGCACAGGACTTTAATCTTCAGCATAATGCCTGAAGGAACAAAGCAGAGAGTAATATACATAAACAGCTATAGGATCAATTAAACCAAATTATACTCTTGTGAATTTTCTACTTAAGGATAGTAATCATTTACTTCTTTTATGACTTCCAGAATTCTAAATTTCTAAACTAAACATATGGTGTTCCCTTCTCCTCAACTTGGTTTTGTAGGGGTAATGACAAGTTTCCAGCAGTGCTTGTAGGAGAGCCGGAGTCAGTGCTGTGTTTTTCATAAGATAATTTCAGAAGATAAATTGTTTTCATCTGCATTTCTTTATACAGTCTGTGGAATACCTCTCAAGAATGAAAACAGGAGTAAGGGTACCACATTTCCAAGCCTCATGTATCTCTTGGCAAAGAGAAAATCATGCAAATATTTGGGGGAAAGCACCAGTAAAGTAGACTTGAATCGACTGAGTTGGACTTGACTCAGACTCAAGTCACTTCAATGACTCAACTTGGAGTCAACTTAGCAATAAATGAGGTACTGACTTGACTCAACTTGAGACTTGTTTATTTTTAGTGACTAACTTGCTGGTCTAACTTCATCCAGAAACAGCAAATGTGTTAGGCAGTGGGCTTGAGGAAAGGGTTGAAGTCTACTCAGAAGCCTGTCCCTGCTGCAGGAGGAGGAACTTTCTAAAGCTTTTGAAAAGTTTAGAACAGGGGTAGGCAACCTTTTTGAGCCGGGGGCCGGGTTGCTGTCACTCAGACAATTGGGGGGCCAAACCACCAAAAATAAAAAAATAAATTAATTAATTAAAAAAATTAAAAAAAATATGCATGCACACTCTCTCAGCCCCAGAAAAGCCATGGCAAAACCCCTATGGAGATTTTGCCAAGAAAACCCCAAGAACAAGTAATAACAACAATAATCAATATCATTATGGCGGCAGTGGTGGCAGCGGCGGCGGCAGGACCGGTCTGGGGCTGGACCAAAGGCCTCGGAGGGCCTTAGGTTGCCTACCCCTGGTTTAGAAGGATCCTTCCACCTTATGCCCATTGTCTAACAAATTGGCTGTTCCCATCCGAGAATTTTCCCCCTTAATTTTGTGTATGTCTTCTTGATTTTCTAGTTATTGAACTCTACACATGCACCACCACCACTTCCTTTTTTCTGTTCAAATTGGCTCCCAGACTTGAGACTTGACTTGAAAGTACCTCACAAGGCCTTGAGACTCAACTTGAGGCTTGGAGTAAAAGGCAATGGCAAACCTCCTCTGGATGAATCTTGCCAAGGAAACCCTACGATAGGTTCATATTGGGGTCACCATAGATGGCTTGAAGGCACACAACTACAACATAAGAACATAGGAAGAAGATGCATCAAACATATATCTAGACCAACGAGCGGTTTCACATGGTGTTCAGTCCAGTGCATTGGGAATCCTGTCAACTGGTCATGAAAGTGATATCTCCTTCCCAGTGTTTTTTCTGAAGAATTGATATTCAGTGGCTGGAGAAAGAGTTTTATCTGGAAATCCCTGCCCAGAACAGTTGCTTCCTGTTTCTTCATAGTAAAACCAGCCATGCACCATTCAGTCCAGGGACAGGGAGCTACCGAGAGAGGGGGGATCCTTTTGATTTGACCCATGGCCACCCCTCTTTGGCCCCATCCAGCAATCAGATTTATTTCCCTCCCCCCACTCCACAAAAAACTCACCCCCTCTTGTGGGATCTTTTTCTTTATTACTCATGGGAGGGGATCTGGGCCGGAAGATAATGAAAGGAAAGCAGAGAATGAAACAGACAGATAAAAAACAGTTAGCAGACAAGAGAGAAGTTTAAAGGAAAAAGCTGGATGGCTGATTACTTAAACTTGCAAAATTGCTTTCAAAAATAATTCATTCTTAGTTGCACGGCTGGTTTTACTATCCAGCATGTGGTTTTGTTGTTCTTGTTTTTGGTAACCCACTGTCATAACATGTTGCAATGTCTGAAAACTCACTTCTTGTCTTATGTCTTCCATTGGTTACTTTGAAATAAACATGGATGGACAACAGAAAAATATAAATGCTGAAACATATCTAAAAATGCCTATTAAAGATGACACTGAAAAATATCTCAGAAAGGTTATTCATACAACTAAAGTAGTACTGCTCCCATTCATTATACAATGAGTAGCTTTGTTAAATCCTCCTTATCAAGAAAAACATAACTTGTTAAAGATCCATCCATTCCGCTTACTATTTTAGTTATACTCCCATGCTGTGCCCAAAGCTGAGATACAAGGCAGCCTACAGAACAGAGAAAATTACAAATAACAGCACACATAGCTAACAACATACAAGAAGAATTATGAATACCACCAAATCCATTCATAACATTGATTTAAAAGCAAAGAGTAAAAGTAGTATAGCACTCTAAACAAAGAAAAGCCAATTTCTTATATAAAACAATCAGTTCCTAAAAGCCTGGTGGAATAAAAAAGTCTCTACTTGCCAGTGAAAAGACAGCAAAGAGAGAGCCAGCCTAGCCTCTTCCAACCTACAAGGGAGCTTGCTTGAGTCTGGGAGCAGTACAAGGAAAACACTCCCTCAAGCATTCCCACTAAACAAGCCTGAGGATGGTGGGATCATAAGAAGCACCTCCACAAAGATCTTAGAGCTCTGTCAGGCTCGGATACCTGAACCAAGGCTGTATAAGGCTTTATCAGTCATAATCAGCCCTTTCCATTGTGCTCAGAAACAGACTCACAGCCAGGTATGGATAACTGTTCTTATATGCCCTCAAGTCATTTTCAACATATGGCAACCCTAAGGCAAACCCATCATGGGGTTTTCTTGGCATGATTTGTTCAGAGGAAGTTTGTCTCTGCCTTTCTCTGAGGCTGAGAGGGTGAGACTTGCCAAAGACCACCTAGAGGATTTCCATGGTTGAGGAGGGATTTGAACCATCCAACACCCAAACCACTACACTATGCCGGTCCCATTACTTTTATCTCATTACTTCCAGGTTCTTCTCACCGATAGCTTTGACTTCATCCACTTTTGGCTTCACCTCCTCTCATCTTACTTTGCTCCTAAGACCCCCAGCTACGTGGCCCTACTATGTGCCACACTTGTCAGAACTCCCAAGCAGCTTAAAGAAACTGCAATACGAGAGGTACTAAAATCCAGAGTGCATTCACACTCCCATGGCGAGAATCCACACTTTCAAAGGAAAATAACCCTCTGGCCACCAGTGCCACTTAGTAATCCACTTTTACTTTCCACTAAGTTGTCTCTGCCTTGTTCTATAAAGATCCCCTCCTCCCATTTTTTGAAGCCCGTTGTTTTCCAACCATTTATATATATGACTGTGATTATATTTAGCACTTCCTCTTTACTCAGAATGGCATGCTCAGAAGCAAAACACTGCTGCTGAAGCTCTAAGACAATGCAATAAATCACAACACAACCCTCCCAGCATTTAAATCAGGAACATTTAGCTGCAAGCCAAATGCAAAGGACAAAGAAATATAAAATATACAAAATAATTTCAAGGCCATTTTTTTAAAAAATGATGGTGACAACCCTTTTGTACTACTTTGCTGTACACAGGAATTGTACTTGGCACAACCATTCAGAACTGTGGTGCCAAAACAAGGGCTTCATAACACCAGAACTTGAAAAGGTTACTTCTCTGGACTACAATGCTCAGAATTCATCAGCCAGCATGGACAGTAGCTACAGCGATTGGTGGATCCTTATGGCGACCCTAAGGTACAGGGTTTTCTTGGCAAGTTTCTTCAGAGGGAGTTTGCCATTGCCATCCTCTGAGGCTGAGAGACAGTGACTTGCCCAAAGTCACCCAGTGGGTTTTCATGGTCAAGTAGAAATTTGAACCCTGTTCTCCAGAGTCAGAGTCCAACACTCAAACCACACCACCAAGCTGTTTTTTT
>CM034708.1:160243344-160259167 GCA_020142125.1 Phrynosoma platyrhinos | reverse complement strand
TTTTAGCTTTATGTTTTCTGTCCAGGAGAATTCCCAAACGTCCTCCATTCGGAACAGGGCCTAGGAAGCATGGGTTGACCTTTAGGAGGAGTATGGGGGGTTGCAGACTGCCAGAAATAGTGCAAATTGAGTCCACTTTTAGGGTTAGGGTTAATGCTAGGGAATCATGGGAATTTTTTTTCCCTGAGACATTGAGCCTTCTCTGTCAGAGAGCTCTGGTACCACAATAAAATACAGTTCCCATGATTCCCTAGCACTAGCCTTAACCCAAAAAGTGGACTCAGTTTGCACTATTTCTGGCAGTCTGCAACCTCCCTATGTTGAGCTCCCAGTCGGTTCCTCTCCTCCATGTTCTTCTTCCCTTGGACATCCTCCATTTCAGCCTTCTGTCCAGGAGGAATTCCCAGAAGCCACAAATTGGGAGCAGGACTAGGAAAGGCACAGGTGTACATTTCCAGGAGTGGTGTGTGTGTTCGGAGCTTTTAGTTGGCCATATCCTCCTCCCCTTGTTTTTCCTGGAAGGTCCTCCATTTTGCAGTGCCTTGTCCTCCTTGGTGGTGAGGACACCTGGTGAGGACTCCCCTGCACTTCCCTGGCCAAGAGAAAGCAAGGCAAAAAGGGAGGGAAGGGCAAAGGGGTCTCTCTCAGTTGGAGCCAGAGGGACAGCTTGGCCTGGGATTATCTCTCTCTCTCTCTCTCTCTCTCTCTCTCTCTCTCTCTGGCAGTTTAAGCCCAGGAAATGGGTTGATTACCAGTCCTGAGGGAAGAGGAGGAGGGAAGGGAAACGGTGGTGAATGGGAGCAATGGCCACGTGTGGACTCCCTCATTCAGAGGCCTCCAAATGCGGGGGAAGGGATTGGGGAAACCGGCTCAAGAAGGAAGGCACGTGTTGGGCGGCCTCCGCCTCCTCCCCGCCACAAGGCTATTTTTATTCGCCTTTCATTCTTTCTTTCACAGAAGGTTACCATATATACCCGACTATAAGTCGACCTCATGTACAAGTCAAGGGCGGGTTTGGGGGCCAGAATTATGGCTCTGGAGATGACCCGTGGATAAGTCGAAGGTAAATACTTAGGGGGATGTAATGAAGGATGGAAAGGACAAAGGAAAGGAAAGCAATGCCAAAGGATTTACAAAATTCCAGTAGGCATGTAACTATTTGTGCTCATGAGATGGATGAGAGAGTAGAAGGGGGTCAGTGCTTCCAGGACAGATTACACTCTTGCCTTTCACTTGGGGAATGGTGTATATCTATCTATAGATAGATAGATATACACAGAGAGAGAGATCTCTCTCCCCATTTGCAGACTTGGAGTCCACAGTCTCGTCCATTTGCAGACAGGAAGTGGGGAGGGATAAAATGGTACGTGCAGCCATTAAAACAAATGGGACCCCAATATTTGCATTTTTTCCAATTCTCAGGGGGGTCCAGAATGGAGCCCCCATGAATTGGAAGGGACAACTGTATATGGACCTTATCACACGGGGTCTAAAGCAGACCTAATCCAAAGGATATCCATAGCTAATCCGTATTAGTTCCTCGTGTTTACACACGACGTTGCACCAAAACTCGACAGAACCCGGAGCTAATCCGTAATGAATTGAGATCTTTTGACATTCGGTTTTTCGGGGAAGTACAAGCGAGCTTTCGGAATTATTGCGCAATGGCCGCGCAGGCGAAATACATATGATCACGCAATACGTATTGTGAAGCATTTCAGTTCATTTCGGTATAGAACTGAATTTATTCTTATTTTGGTTACTTTTCGCTTCATGGCCAGCGTGTGATAAGGTCCTATGACTTAAAGTACAGTACTCACATTGATCTGTGGATATGTTGATTCAGTTTTGGGGATCAATTTTTTTAACCTAAATTTCTAGACTTATACATGAGTATATACAGTATGTAGAGAGATCTTGTAGCACCTTTGAGACTAACAGAAAGAAAGAAATTGGCAGCATGAGCTTTCGTAGACTTCAGTCTACTTCCTCAGATGCATTTGGGGTCTATTTCCTCAGATGCATTTGGTCCAAATGCATTTGAGGAAATAAACGGAAGTCTACAAAAGCTCATGCTGCCAATTTCTTTCAGTTAGTCTCAAAGGTGGTACAAGATCTCTCTACGTACTGATTCTACAGACTAACACAGCTAAATCTTTGAATTCTATGAGTATATACATTAATCCTCTGGAAAAGGATGAAGGGGACTCATTGAAGAGTTTTCTTCTCCTTTCCCGCCTCTCCCTCCTGCCCAGAGTCCAGTCAGGGAGGAACAAGGAATGGCTGAAAGACCTGAAAGGAAAAGAAAGGGACTCCAAAAAAGATGTTGCACACATACACGCACACAGGCTGACTGGATGTATTCCTTTTCCAGGACCTTGTCCTCCATTTCAACCTTCTGTCCAGGAAGAATTCCAGAGTATCTTCCCTTTCGCGAAGGACTAAGAAGCATGCATTTATATTTCTAGGAGTATTTTTAGCTTTTCTTTGGGCATGTCCTCCATTTTTCCCTTGACTGTCCTACATTTTGCGGTGCCTCATCCTCCTTGGTGGTGAGGACATCTGGTCACCCTGCTCCCCCACACACTTACTTTATAGGTATTTTCTAGTTGGGTTCCCTCCCTGTGTTTGAAACGGTTACTTTTTTGAAACACAAAACAACCCATTGAACAAAGGGATCTTATCAGTGACGTCAGTAAGAGGGTTGCGGACCGCACCGGGTGACACCCTAAAATGGGATGACACCACTGTTCCTCAAACATCTCTGCCTTTGGGCTGAAACAGGCTGTGGCATTCGCCTGTGCCCCTTTAAAATGCTGAAGAGATGGGGGGAGTGGGAGGAGAAAGGAGAAGTCCCAGGGGTTTTGTTTTTAATGAAAATTTCAAATTTCAAAAGATTAATTTTTAATTTTTAATTTTTTTAAAAAAAATTCTTTAAACACATCACATTTTATCAAATTTTCACCTTTGAGACTCACTGAAAGAAAGCAGTTGGGAGCATGAGCTTTTGTAGACTTAAGCCTTCTTCCCTCTGCTGCCTTCCTCAGAGTCCTCTCCATCTGAGGGAAGTAGGTTCAAGTCTAGGAAAGCTCATGCTACCACCGTGGGGGCGCCCCCTGGGATATGAGTATTTTACAAAAACATGTCATTGTTGTAGTTGTTTAATATATCAATAATGAATAGTTTTCCTGAATGAGATTATTTTTTCCTCCTCCAAACAGAACTTGTGGAAACACTACTACAAGATGTCTGTGGGGTTGTGAAGTAGTCAGGGATTCTGCAAGGTCAGGAGAAAAGAGGAACAAAACAAAGAGGAAAGCATGCAGTGAATCTTCAGTTTGGTTCAGGAGAAGTCTTTCAGTGGCTTAAGGCTACAAATGTTCATGCTACCAGCTGCTTTCTTTCAGTCAAGAGTTATTCACACTGAAAATTATCCAGGATGAATCTGGGTTAAATCTCCATTGTTCACACCCATCCCGAATCTATCTGATTAAGTTTTTGGAGGGACTGCCAAAAACCCACTTAATTCGGGATAACCAATATTGGGTTCCTCACCGAGTTTTTTTTTAAAAAGAGTTGCATTGCCAGCAGTGTGAATAACCAATGCAAACAGACCCAGATTAAACTCTGAATAGCTTGCACAGGTTTTGAATACATTGGCATCTTGGATTCCTTTGGGGATGAGGTTCCTCCCAGCCAGCCATATAAGGAAACTCTCCTTCTCTTCCTCTTTCTCTCCACATCCGTTACTTTGGGCTGGCTTCCAGCGACTTCCTGGGAGGAAGGCAGCGTCTTCCCACCCGACCCTACCCCATCCAGACCACAGAGAACAACCCCAGGCCCAGCAATAGGGGACCCCAACCTGCTGGCTCCTGTTCTGAACTTGCAGAGATGCAGATTAATGCTGTTCCATAGTGTGAATAACAAACCCAGAAAGTGTGAGTGAGGTTATTTGCATCGTTCCACTACAAAAAAAGGACGTGTGAATGACCCCTCAATCTCAAAGGTGCTGCAAGATCCCTTAGCATACTGTTTTTCCAGACTAGCCTGGCTAGGTCTTTGAATTCATTGAACAAAGATGGTGTACATCCCTTGAAATAGGGGCAGTGGCATCACTAGGGCAGCGTGAGGGATTCAGACCATTTTCATGTACACTGGGTACACTGCTAACAAGGTAGTTTGGAGAGAACAGGGAAGGAGAGATTGAATTGTTGTATGTCTGAAATAAAGTTCCAACCACTGCAATGACCAAAAAACGTGAGTTGTGAAGGTGTTAGGTCTAACTTAAAGGTAAAGGTATTCCCAGTTGACAAGGTTGTCAAGTTGTGTCCTACCATAGGAGGTGATGCTCATCTCTGTTACTAAGCCAAAGAGCCAGCATTGTCAGAGACTACTCTGTGATCATGTGGCCAGCATGATTGCACAGAATGCTGCTTACCTTCCCACCGAAGTGGTGCCTATTTATCTTCTTGCATTTGCATGCTTTTGAACTGCGAGGCTGGAAGACACTGGGACTAGTGATGGGAGCTCACTGCATTAAGCGACACTTTTTTTTTTTTGGTCTCGAACTGTTAACCTTCTACTCATCAGAATTGGCATCTTAACCACTAAGCCATTGCATCCCTCTAGACTTACTATATCATATGACTTACTATATCATAATTCACCTATAAGATGCAAACCATTGTGTTAACAACTCCATAACTGCCATTTAAACAACATGCATAAAAGTGGTGACCAGAAAGGGATTGGCTGTCAGTCTATCAACACTATGTTATCATACTGTGCTACTAGTTCAGAAAGCATTTTAGTGCCAATTCATTTCGAAAAATGTCAAAATATGGCACTCAGTACAAGGTTTATAATGAGTGTGTGCTGAGCAGTGTCCATATCAAACCCTCACCAAAGGAATGTGCACTTAAAGAAATTATGTCCTTTCTAAAAAAAAAAAAAAAAAAAAGTCACATCTCACAGTCTAAGAAAAATATATGGAAAAAGGAGGAATAGTACAAGATGACTGGATGAAGAAATTTTGAGAATATCTCAGAAAGCGAGCATGGCAGTTCTTCAGCAAACACCCACACAGTCCTATGAACCCATTTGGTTTGAAATCCTGAAGGAAAAACGATTTCCCTGACAGTTGGTAGTTTTAACTTGTAACTTTAGCATGACCATTTTAACCTCCCAACATTGAGAAGTGTAGCAGGCATTACTATTTTTGTTTGACTTTCTATAGCTGCAGTCCTATGCATATGCACTTGGAAATAGGTCCCCTGTATGCAGTGGGTTATCTGGGTAAGAATACAGTCGCCCCTCCATTTTCACGGACTTCCATTTTCACTGACCTATCCGCAGGCGGGAAATAGGGGGACATAATGGGGCGTGTGCCCATGGCGCGTGCCCACATACATTCATGAGCATGCACCACCAATCAAGCCAATGGGGCTTGAATATCAGTGAGTTTCCATTTCGGGGCGGGAGGGGGTCCTGAACGGATCCCCGCGAAAACAGAGCTAACTGTATATCTCTTACAGATGGATAGCATCAATCAGGGAAGCCATGGCCCTGAGTCTTCATGAGCAGGGTTGTTGATGACAGGGTGACTTGGAGGTCTCTCATTCATAGGGTTAACATAAGTCAAAGTCACCTTGGTGGCAGTTAACAATAATAACTCATAGGGCTGAACTGTACATGCTGGTTTGCTGGAATCCAGTTGCTAGTTCCAACTGAAATAGGCCCATGGAAGCACTTGGATTTATTTAGGACTTATCACTCAGTTCAGTATGTCTATGCTACTTTAGGTTTAATAACTGAATTTCAGCCTTTCATGTGTCTCTCATAGAAGAGCCACATATAACTGACCAATCAATGTCTTTGCACTTCAACAAAATATAAAATATAAGGCAAATTTTGTAACATTTATTCTTTCACAAACCACTAAAAAGGAAGAAAATGGGTTCCATGTCCAGCATTTGTATCCCTTAATTTCCCTTATTCCAGTCGCAGTTTGCCAATAAATGTTGCAGAGATTGCTTTGATTTGCTATTATACAAGAATTCTCTAGAAAGAAAGTGCTGCTCTGAACCAGAACTTTTATGATGGGAGTGTACATCAGCATCCATACTATGTTTCCAGGCACAATTCAAAGTGCCTATAAAGCCCTATATGGCTTGGTTCCGGGTTATCTGAAGGACTCTATCTCCCTTTACGAGTCCATTAGAGCACCAAGATCATCAGGTGTCCCCGTCCCACTGCCTCTCAGGTGGGAATGAGAGAGAGGGCCTTCTTGGTGGCTGCTCCCAGGCCACTCTCTAGTGATCTCCCTCCCTAGAGAGGCCAGGATGGCCCCATCCTGCTTCCTTTTGGCAGCAAGTAAAAACATCCTTGTGGCATCAGGCTTTTTTAAACTGATGAGCATTGGGCTTTTTAATGCTGTGTAATTCAGATTTTAAAGTTTGTATAGAGTTGTTAATGCATTTTCATTTTTAATGTGTGATGCTTTTCGTTTTTTTTTAAATTGTTTGTTGTTGTTTTAACTTTGTATCTGCTTTTTAATGGTTCTGTATTGTTTTTAACTTGCACTGTTTTAGATTTGTTGTTAGCCTCCTTGGGTCCCTATATCAGGAGAAAGGTGAAGTATAAATAAACAAAATAATAAATAATAATAACATCAAAATCCATCAATGTCAACAGCTCTCTCATTTCATTTTGATGTGGATTATAGCACCACGGTGTTTGATTCATAAATTCTGAGCTGGATTTCAGTTTTCTGAGGCCCATTCACACTACAGAATTACAGTGCTATCATTCCACTTTAACTGCCATGGTTCCATCCTATGGAATACTAGGGTTTATAGTTTGGTGAGGCCAAGGTGGCATAGTGGTTTGAGTGTTGAATTATGTTTCTGGAAACCAAGGTTCAATTCCCAGCCCGGACACGAAACCCACTGGGTGACCTTAGACAAGTCACATGTTCTCAGCCTCAGCCTTTGTTCAATGGCAAACCTTCTCTGAACAAAACTTGTCAAGAAAACATCATGACAGGTTTGCCTGAGGGTCACCATAAATCAAAAATGACTTGTAGGCACACAATAACAACAGAGGCAATGGAGCAAATCCCAGGTTGCCATAGAAGGGGACCATGGCAGTTAAAGTGGAATAATAGCGCTGTAATTCTGTAGTGTGAATGGGCCCCTAATCTCTCAGAAAAGCCCTTGTAGTGGTTAGTAACATTAGTATTACAGCAACTGTGTATGCTCCCGTGCTCCATATGTGGCCCATTTGATTTTGTTTTCATACAGGCAACAATTTAATGTGGTGATGGGGTCCTTCTATACTATACAATTACAGCACTATGATTCCAGTTTAATTGCTATGGTAGGATCCTGTGGAATCCTGGGATTTGTAGTTATGGGGATACTTAGAATTCTTAGCCAGAGAGCAATAGTGCCTCACCAAACCATAAACTCCCAAGATTCCATAGGATGTTGCCATGACAATTACTGGAATCATCGTGGTATAAATGTGTGGTGTGAAAGGGCCGAGAGTGTCTCTTGCACATTCTTTCACCACTTGTTAGGACAGATGGGAGTTGCAGTCCAGTAACATCAATAACACCTTCCCCAGCCCTGGTTCAATAGCTGAGAGATAAAATGGGCCTTCCTCCACTACAACTTTGCTTCTGCATGGACTAATGTATGAAAAGCACAGCCACCATGTCTTTTTTTAAATTGGCATGCATCCATTTAGATAGCCAGTGTGGTGTGGTGTAGTAGTTTGAATGTTTGACTAGGATTCCAATAGAGACCAGGCTCAAATTCTGGCTTAGCCTTGGCAATTCACTGGGTGGCCTTGGTCAAGTCACACTATCTCAGCCTCAGAGGCAATGGCAAAACGTTTCTGAATAATAAGTCTTACCAAGAAAGCTCCATGATAGTTTTGTGTTAAGGTTGCCGTATATAGGAAACAAGTTAATGGCACACAACAGCAAAATATCCTCACCCATTGTCTTCAATTTCTGGCTTCTTCATTCTCTTCTTATATTTTAGAAGCCACTTCTGTTGACCATGCTGGCTGAGAGATTTGGGGAATTGAGGACACACACACACAAAAGTACAATTTAAAATCTCTGCGCACCCCGCAGCAGCTTGCTGGGCAGGAAAGGCAAGAGGACACAAGAAAAAGGGGAGTTGGAAGAGGGAGAAAGGAGGTGGCGATACCCATTGATGTTTAGTCCCACCCATCCCTTAAGACTTGGTCTTATCCACTGATGGCATATGGATGATATGCAGGGGAGGGGATAAGATTCCCCATTCCTGCTTTGGTGGATCAAGGAGACCTGAAAAAGGGGTGAGATAGCAAGCCTGGGTGTGTGGGTGTGTTTTGTTTTTTAATTTACTCAAATGAAAATAAAATAGAATACTGTGGAAATGTGGAAAATTCTCATGGTTTAGGTTAAAAATCCCTAGAACCTTTCATCATAAAAGGAGAAACACAGTAAAAATGGGATTTTCTCCCCACCAGCTTCATATGAGAGATTTAGATTAGGACTGCAGCATGTTTAAAAAAGGTTACATTCCCTTTCCAGGCCTGCTCTGATCCACCAGCTGATGCAATTTGAATTCCACTAACTTTCACCCTATCTGTTCAGCTTGTATGCAGAATATATTATAAGAAAAGCAGGCTTGGACACAGAAGGAGGAGGAGTGAAAATAGGAGGAAGGAATATCAACCATCTAAGATATGCAGATGGCATCATAATACTAGCAGAAAACCTCACAGACCTGGAACACCTGCTAAGGAAGATCAAAGAAGAAAGTGCAAAGACAGGCTTAATGTTGAACATGAAACAAAAATAATGACCACTGAGGACCTTCACAAGTTCAACCTAGACAATGAAGAAATAGAAATAGCAAAAGAATTTTCATATCTGGGATCAAACATTGATAGAAATGGAGCCTGCAGTCAGGAAATCAGGAGAAGACTAAGAATGAGGAGGGTGGCTATGAAAGAACTAGAAAAGATTCTAAAATGCAAAGATATACAACTCAGCACAAAAGCTAGAATCATACAAGCCATTGTATTCCCTATTACCATGTATGGATGTGAGAGCTGGACAGTTAAGAAAGATGATAGGAAGAAAATCAACTTCTTTGAGATGTGGTGCTGGAGAAGAGTGTTGAGGATCCCATGGACAGCCAAACAAATGGAGTCCTAGAGCAGATCAAGCTAGAAACCTCCCTGGAAGCCAAGATTACCAAACTGAGGCTGTCGTACTTCGGACACATCATGAGAAGAAAAATACTCATTAGAAAAGACAATAATGCTGGGAAAGGTGGAGGGAAGTAGGAAGAGAGGAAGGCCACATGCTAGATGGATGGACTCTATTAAGGAGGTCACAGGTATTAAGGGGTTGCAGGATTTAAGTAGAGAAGTGGAGGACAGGGAGTCTTGGAGATGTTTCATCCATAGGGTCACCATGGATTGAGATCTACTCGAGGACAGTTAACAACAACAACAACAACAACAAAGTGTTGCAACCTTGAGTGCCAAAGTGCATTTAATGTCAAGTGTAGTTTAGTCTTTAGGCAGCAATCATAAGTCTAGTTATATATATTGACTGCCAGGGCTGTTCATTTCTTGATTTCTCACATTCTGCATTTAAGGGTTCAGCCTGAGTTATAGTCAGATGGGACTCAGGTCTGTCCCTGGCACCAGGCTTTTTAAAAATATCTTCCCTCTCAGCTGCCCAGTAACTGCAGTTCAGGCAGAAAAGTTCTGCCTACTCCAGGAATTGCAGCAGTCAGCTGAGTTCATAGGAAAGGAGATCTATAAAGTGGCCAGCTCAAGTGATATATTGGTTATTGACTCCCTGTTGTGTACTACTGGTCTCTGGGTATGAAAAATTAAGTATCACCGCCTCTGTGGTTAAGAATGAAGAATGCTGATAGCCTGTAGAGGAAATAACATTCTGAACACAGCAGCCAAGCTAAAAGGACAGGAAAGTTGTGGACAAGTCACTGTAGAAACTGGCCAGACAGCTAGCCTATTATCTCCCCATACTGATTCCTATCCCATTGGAATGCTACTGGTTTTAATTGTCATGAAAAGGCAGCAAATGTTTACTGTTTATTATAGCATACCCTCCAACTGTGCTGATATGGCAGGGACAGCCCTAGTTAATCCTGTCATCCCACCTTTTCAGCTACTTTAAAGAGATCTCATTTTCTGTCTCTTCCCACTTTACCCTTTTGTTCTAGACTTATTTCAGTTGCTGAAAATTTATATTCAAAGTGCAAAAGTAGTTTGCATTCAGCTCAGCAAGGGGGAGAAGAGAGTCAGGATCTTGCTTCTCCTAGTTGTTGGGTGTTCTTCGTCATCAGCAAATTTTGCCATCTCGACAACACTGATGTTGCTTGGCCATATGTGTCTGTGAAAAGTGAAAGGTGGAGGGTAATATCAGTGAGCCAGTGTGGTGTAGTGCCTTGAGAGCTGGACTATGACTGGAGAGCAGGGTTTGAATCCCCACTTAGTCCTGAAAATCCACTAGGTGACCTTAGCAAGTCATTGGTGGCTCTCCTCTGTGTCCTGCAAGTGTGCAGCAACCAAATCAAACAAAATACTAGGCCTAAACAGGGATGCCAACGTCCATCACTGTCTGAGGTGCTTGACCTTAAAAGTAGCTTACAGCAGAGTGCAGAAACACAACCCAGTATGCAGTACAGTTGCTCCTCCATTCTCACAGACTTCAAGTTTGCTGTTTTATATATTCATAGAGGGGTGACTTCCATTTAAATCAATGGGGTGCATCCCATTCAAGACTATGGGGCTTGAATATTTGCTAATCTCCGTTTCCACAGGGGAGCGGAACAAATCCCCCACAAAAATGGAAAGCCAACTGTAGTTGGCAATAAAGCACTGACCAACCTGAAATAACACACAGAAACAGTTGACTTCTTCCAAAGTCCTTGGAGGTGTTGCAAAAGATATAAAAAGTATTTACACCAGAAGCTCTGACTTCTGTCAACATACACTGTCTGCTGCAATCCACTTCTCCTACAAACTCTCCAACCTACCACACCAACTCCTCTCTTCAACCCACACCTGTCCTAGGTTCCAGAGCCCTTATATACAGTGGTGATACCATTAGGGTTGACATCTGGTGTTTCTTAACATTTACAGCCATAAAAATTATTTTACCACTTCTTAAAGGGACATTTTGCCCAACGGTCATTCTCTCTCAGCCTCAGAGGATGCCAATAGCAAACCCCCTCTGAAGAAGAATGCCAAGAAAACCCTATGATAGGTTTGCCTTAGGATCACCATAAGTTGAAAAGGACTTGAAGGCACACAACAAGAACAAAGTGGGCAAGTCACACTATCCCAGCCTCAGAGGAAAAGGCAACCCCCCCAGGAACAAATCTTGCCCCCCCAAAAAACACCCTGATTAGAGTCACCATAACTTGGAAATGTTTTGAAGACACAAAAACAACAATAAAATGCTAGAAAGGATTAACCAAAGAATCCTAAGGCAAAGACCTAGATCCCAGGTCGGTCCCAAGTAGAGCAAAGCTACTGAATCAATGGGAATTGGGTGACTTTGTTAGTTCATCTGATTCACTGGGTCTGCTGTAGCGGGGAAAGGGATGAGGCCAGGGGTAGGAATCATGCAGCCCTCCAGATATTGTTAGACTGCAAGTCCCATCAGACCGAGCCAGCATAATCAAATGGTGAGGGAGTAGGGAGCTGCAGCTGAACATCTGGAGGGCTGTGTTGTTCTCATCATTCTCTTAGGGCACAATAAGCAATGTGGTTGTTGTTTTCAGCAGAGCTCCCCTAAAAAGCAGTCTATGCTGGTGTTGTAGCCAAGTGTGGAAAGTGGGTGAAATCCAAGAGGCACAAAATAAACCTTTCAGAATATAAATCTGCCAGCCGACAGAAGGGGGGGATTATTACTTCCCTAGGAAAGGAGTTGCAGAGACTGTAAGGATCTCTGAACACTAAGGGAGAAAATACGGTGGGATATCTCTGCAGAGTACCTCCTCCATTCATAGGGTCACCATAATTGGAAACTGACTTGAGAGCAGTTGACAACAATCTCCTTAGAGTATTACCATAAGCTGGGATCCCATGCTTTGTCTACAGCACTGGAAGCAGAATAGTAATGTCAACCCATTTCAAGGCCCTGTCTTTGGGGATGATTCTGCTGGCTTCCAGTCATAATGCTTTCCCTTCAGGACTTAAGACTGGAGGAATTAAGCAATGGCAGAGGAGAAAGGGAGAGGAAAAGAAAGAGATTAACATGTCCTTGCAAGGAGCAGTCACTTTTTCCTTGCTGGTGTTACAGTAGCAAAACCATGGCTAGGATGAAACCCCTGATGTAGAATTATTTGGTACAGAGTACATGTAATTGAACAACTATGCTTTCCATTGGTATTCCCAGTACTAAGTGTCTGTATTTGTGAGTTTGTTGCCACACAGAGCCATTTCTATGTAATTTGATGATGAACTTTAACTTGTATTTTCTGTGTGGTAAACTATTACAACCTATTCACCTGAGAGATGTAAGCCAATGAATTTTTCCCACATCCTAAAAAGAGGAGAGAGGTAAATGTATCATAGGTGTTTTGAGTGGTCTCCATCACAATGGCTTTCAAGACTCCCTCTTTAAAATAGTCTTCTTGTCCCTGCTGTGCTTCTTTGCTTGGCTTACAAATGTGGAGATCTTTGTTCTTGTAGCTCCCTTTGAAATAGGTGACATTACAGGTGGATCGAGACTTGAGGACCAATCCTGTGAAGATTGGTTGTTAACTGTGGAGGCCAGTGTAGGGCACTTGGGGACAAAAATGCAAACTAGAAGTCTATCTGTCATTTGCATTTTTAGGTTCCTCTGCAATTTTTGGGGCACAATGACACTCTGAGCAGCATTAGGAGTCATATTTAGGGAATTTTTTTGCCCCAAATAATTTTGTTTTGTTTTGGGAAGTGGGACCTGAAAGAAGCAGGAAAGGTGTTGTGCTGGCTCATGAGTTATCCTTTCTACTCCCCAGTTGTGAAAACTGAGTATACTTTCCATTTGTCCCTGGATTGGGGGTTCACTCAATGCACCTCATTGCCAAAGTCCATGTGCTTTAGAGATGGGAACAGGATGAAACCTGTCATACATTTTAATACGCAGACTGTGCACTCTTCTTGGTTGCACAAGATCATAGGATGCAACCTACCAGTTCAGTCTATCTATCTATCTATCTATCTATCTATCTATCTATCTATCTTATTTGCCCACCTTTCTCCCTATATGGGATCTAGATTTATCCTTCAAGCTTGGTTCAGTGGGCTCTTGATATCTGCTGGGGCTTGGTTCCAGGGTCTTCCATGGATACCAAAATCCATGGATGCTCATCCCATTATATACAATGCATACTAAATTGATGTCCTTTGTAGAAAATGGCAAAATCCATTTTATATAATCCATTTGCTTATTGGAATTTATACATTTTGAATATTTTCAAGTCATGGGTGGTTGAATCTATGTATATGGAGAGCTGACTGTATTATCTACTCTGACTGGCATAGCTTCACATGAAGGTGTCTCATACCATACTATCTGATATTTTCAACTAAAATGTAGTTTTACCCCTGAGCTCTGTATATATTTCTGGTGTTATATAATGATTGGGTAACATAGTTGGGGGCCTCGCCTTTTTTGAGAGAGAGAAAGCAAATACTTGAGGATGCATATAATTAGGACAGATATTTCAGTAGTTTAACATTATATTAATGGATGCTAGTTTCTGAAGTTAAACTAGTATAGGGGATTTGCAGCAATCCCATCCAGCCAGTGTTAACTGAACAACAGGCTCAACATGGTGCACAGTAATCAGAAACATCTTTCATCATTCTGTTTCACTGAGTTCAATGAGACTTACTCCTGAGTAGGTCTAAAAATCCCAATGGTTCAGCCCTGGTTCAGAGGAAGGAACTGCCGAAACTACCTCTGAGTATTTTTTTTTTGCCTAAGAAAACCCTATTAAATTCATGGGGTCACCATAAGTCAACAGGCAACTTGAAGACACACACACACACACATCTTACTTAGAGGCATTTGTGATGCACAGCAGAAGGCAATAAAGTAACCAGTTAACCAATAGATTTCCACACACACCCTTAAAATGCAGGGTGCCAATTTGCAGGCTTCAGTTTTAGGTGGTCCACCAAAGCTAGAATGAATCCATTCAGTTTTCTCTGCAGCTTAAGCTGATTAACTAGCTGCATAGTCTGAAACATTGTTCCTCTAGTCCAGGGGTGGTATACCAAAGCCCCTAGATCATGTAAATAAGCAAACTTTCTAGTCAATTTTTGTGTGTGTGTGTGTCCCCATTTTTTCCTCTTTCAAGTATCTTTCATATCTTAGAAACAAGTATGACCCCCCCACCCCAATTGGCCAAAATTAAAATGAGAAGTAAATAATGCCTCTTCTCGTTTTTATCTTGGTCGATATTTGTGCGTTCTCATGTTTTAAGGTATGTAGATGGGTGGTGTGGCTTAAGGAAGCAAAACTGGTTTCAGTGGTTTTCACAGTTGGGTAAAAGACCTCCACCAATATTTAGGGGATTGGGAGACTTCAGGGGCTACAATTTGGGATCTCAGGTGGTGAATGTGGCTCACAGACTACACTTTCCCCTCTTCTGATCTAATAGCAGGAAGATTAATCTCACCAAATTTGATATCAGATGGGAACAGTGAGATGGGAGGGTGCAGAGATACATGTTGGTGCACTTATGTTTGTGCAACTCCATTCCACTAGCTGACACCAGGGAAAAAAACATATTGGGAAACTCTTGCTTCAATGGGATGTTGTAGTTGAAAAGTCCTGAGCTGTAGTAACCCAAATTGATAACTATTTACTTGTGATTTCAAAGATGATTGTGCTGGCCACAGAACCACAGCTAAGACCACACTAGGAAGTGCTGTGTTCATCTTGGGACATCATAAATCAAAATGGACCCAAGTAAATGGTTGCAGATAATCGTACAAATACAAATAGTACTTGACGAAACAGAACATTGCAAAGTGAAATTGGAGGAAATGGGTATATTCCAGTTTGAAAAATTCTAAGTGCAATTACATACAAAAAGATTTGTTAATCTTCTATATGCTAAGAGTTGGAAAGAGAAAGCAATGAGCTCCAATTAAAAGGATGGAGATTTATATCAAACTAGTTACCTGGAAGTAAAAAAAAAAAAGCAAAAACTACCTCATGTCCATGTCTTCATGGGCTGTCTATTTTTCTTACCAGCAAGGGGCAAATTTTGAATGTAAAATTGCACAAACCTTTTCCTGGAGTTCTTTGGGAACTGTGTATTTTGGAGAGTGGGCACATGTTGGGCTTAATGGCTAAACCAAGTTCTTCCCAACTCTTTTATCATTTGCATCATTTAAAAAATAATAATGTCAAACTACAGGAATGGCCCAAAAAAAAAAAAAAAGTCTGGACAGAGATAACATTACCTTGCAACTGAACAATGTTTTCAGTTCACATTAAGTACCCAAAACATTTTGCAGTTCGGTGGAACTTGCTTTACAATTCCTGGATTCATCTGGTTTTTCATCGAAACTAATTATCAGGATTCTAAATATCAACATACAATTCCAAAACAGTTTTTCTTTTACACCAATTATTTTGTGTTACATACAGCTATGATCCAGAAAACATGGGTGCTTTAATTTTAATAAATTTCAATAGGTATACCCAGTTTCAACAAAAGTGGTTTGCAAAGTTTGTATATTAGGCCTTTTATATAATTCAGAAATTCTCTCTGAA
>CM034708.1:160229480-160243244 GCA_020142125.1 Phrynosoma platyrhinos | reverse complement strand
GCTGCGCCCTTTCCTGGAAATAAGGGACCTAGAAACTGTAGTACATGTATCAAGTAACCTCATGACTCGATTTCTGCAATGCACTCTACATGGGGCTACTCTTATACCTAGTCTGAAAACTACAACTAGTACAGAATATGGCAGCCATAAATGCTGGAGGCTGTTCCATATAAAGTTGTTCAGTGAGATCGCCATACAGAAAAGCTGAGAGAACATCCAGATGTTGAACATTTATTTTCTTGTAAGCTGCGACAGCTAGGAAAGCTAGGAGACAGCTAGGAGAGTTGTGTGAGTGATTACTCCAGCAAAGGTTTCATTGTAGTCCTCACCATTCTTTTGAATATAACCTTTAGCAAGTCTTGCTTTGTATCTTTGAATCTCCCCTTCTGCATCTAGCTTTGTGGTAAAGACCCATCTATTGCTTTTTCCTTCTGGCAATTCTGACAAAGTCCAAGTCTTATTTTTATATAAAATTGCATTTTCTCACTAGGAGTTTGCACACACTTTTCAGAATCTGTCTTTGGAATTCCCTTTATCTTCTTCCAATCAGAGGGTTTTGGAATTAATTCCTCTGTGGCTTGATAAGAGAATGTCAGGTGGCATACTTTTATTGAAATGTTCTGACCTTCTCACCTGGATTTGGATACCTGGCTCAGCTTCTTGCGCATCATCCAGTTTCCCATCATTAGGCTGGTCCACTGCAGGTGTAGCCCCTTCTGGATGTAAGATCCCTGGAGGATGAAAAAAACTCCATGTGCTTTAGTGACTAGTGGGAGTCTTCTTCTTCTGCAAATAAATCTTGATAGACATCTTGGTTTGGATTAGATTTGGGCTATGGTCTTTCACCAATATAAACAGCACCTGTTAATTTTATTGTGTGTCCATCTGGATTTAGAATTCTATAACCATTTCTAGCATAACCAACAAAAATTCCCTCCTTAATTCTGCAGTCAAATTTGCCTCTTTTCTGCTTGGGAATATAGGTAAATACTTTGCTTCTAAAAACTTTCAGATGGTTTAATATTGGCTTAACTCCATGCCATAACTGGAATGGGGTTACATTTTTGGAATTACTTAGTACTCTGAATTTTTGAAATGCTTGACTCTTCTCTCTCAGAAGATAAGTGTATGTGTATCTGCTGAAATAATCAATAAGGGCTTTTGCAGACAGGCGGCCATGGGCCACCCTGAGAAGTGCAGGATTGGGGCCGAGGCTGCCCCACACCTCAGCCCCAATCCACCCTTCTGCTGGCCCTGGATCGGGAAGGGGTTGAGGCGGCCAGCTGCCCCTCCCCTTCCCTGGCTCCAAGATGGTGCTTTGCGCTGTCTGCAGAGCCCCTAAGAGTCATAAAATAACAGTTACCTCTTGCTGACTTTTGATTCATTGGTCCAGAATGATCAGCATGTAAAAGATCTAATACTATGTTAGATTATCTTTCAGTAACTAGAGGGTGTGAAGCTCTTGTGGCCTTTGCTTTCAAGCATTCTACACATTTTTCATTATTAGAGCATGCTTTGAAGTTAAAATCTCTTGTAAGATCTCTTGTACATCTTCGGGGATGCTTTGATTGGGAGTTCCTGCATGGCAGGGGGTTGGACTGGATGGCCCTTGTGGTCTCTTCCAACTCTATGATTCTGATTCTATGATTTGCCAATCCCTTAATATTTTCAACACTTCAATGAGCAAACCTAAGATGCCATAAAGTTGAACAGTCTCTGTGATTACATTTGGTCACACTGTTCGCAGATGAATGCAAAATCTGCATCTGATAGTATCCATGATATCCTAAGCCGGCTCTAAAAATCAAATTTTTATCATGAAAATCAAAACAGGTTTGCTTTATGAAACTGACACGGTTACCTCTTGATGTTGTGGTCTGCACACTGAAAAAGGAGGCTTGCAAATCCAGTACATGATAAGCATCTGGGGATTTCGAAGTTCCTATTTTGTCAGGACCAAGTTTTGTTTGTAAAATAACAGTCCCTTTTCCTTTTACAAAAACCTCTTAACCATTAGCAAGATAGACAGGAAAAGTTATATTTGCATCAAAATCAACAAACCATCCTTTGCTGTTGAAGTAATGCACGCTCACTCCACTATCAATTAAAACTTGATTTTTATATTTATCTCCAGCAATTTGAAATAATTGCTGAATCAAATCAAATCAATATCAACATGACTGGAAAATTTCTGTTTAGGATTAAAAACTTCTTTCTTAAAGTTGCATTTGCTTTTAGTATTCAGTCCCTGACTTTGCAGCTTTTGCAGCTCAGCTCTAGTCTTTGACTTGTTAACATTGCTTCTATTTGATTTAGAAGAAAAAGATGTCTTTTTCAAATTCTCTGCAGCAAATTGAGCTAATTCTCTGTTGTTTTTGTATTATACTTGTCTTCCATCAAGTTTTGCCTATTTTGAAATTCAACGATTTGAGTAATACCATCTCGTAAAGAAACATCTCCTTTAACTTTAAAGCATTGATTATCGGGGAGCAGTATTTTGGAAGATTTGTCAAAAACAGTCCAAGTTTCACAAGTTCTGGAAATGATTCTCCAGCTGCTGTTAATTCCAGACAAAGTTGTAATAAATCCATTAATATGCTGATTTAAATATTGAGGATGATGCATCTTGGTGTTAACAAGTTTGATCATGAGAGCTGTTTAATTAGAAGTACTTGGAGAATTAAATACTTTCTGTAGTTTGTCCCATATGTGTTTTGCATCAGTTAAATCTTGAATGCTGGGATCTACAGACAAACAAGCATATATATGCTGCTGCTTTCTCTGCATTTTTATCAAACTATTGTTGATGTATTCTTCCTTCTGTGGGTCTCTCCCCATTTATTGTTTTAAATAGACCCATTGTAGTCAGGTATATTTGCATTTCCCATGACATTTTATAATTTGTTCCAGTTAGTATTTCAGGAATCATTGTGGAATTAGGATTAGTTGAAGCCGTTTTCTATTGTTTGAGTAGAAAAAAATCTTTCCTGAAGTCAGTATCTTCAGGAGAAGCAGTCTAAAAATAATCTGGAACCTCTTCTGAGACCTCACTGTGTCTAAACTGGGACCCCTTCTGGGCCCATAACCCAAAATATGGTGTGCAGTTTTAGTTTCCCAGGATGTTAACCCTTTTAAAGGTAAATTAAAATATGCAAGTATGAAAGTTAAATTTGTTAGAATTCAATTTTCATCAGCAGATCATAGAAAAACGTGGGTCACACTATATTTTAATATGCTTTCCTAAAGAATAAAGACTAACTCAAAAATGACAAACATTTTGATTTAAAAACAATAATTACTTTAATAAATGATTACATAAAATAACTAAAACCTAATCTAACTGGAGAAGATATAGCAGGAAGAGCCAATTACTGTTTACTGACTGCTTAATGGCAGTTTAGAATGTTCAGAGTCAGTTAAACAGCCCTTCAAGAATGAGTGACAGGAGAGAGGGAATCCCTTGCCCATCCAAGGAGGGAAAGGAGAATGCAACATATAAATTTTCCAACCGAGTGTCTTCACTGAGATGCGGCAGGGACAAAGTTTCCACTTCTCACATCTGTTTTGAATCACATTGTTTTGAATACTTTCATGTCTCAAACTAAAGGCTATTCCTCCCTATGCAAAGCTGTATCCTTCTGTTGGACAACAGTATGTGTACATTAGCTTTTAGGTGTTGTAGTATTCTTCATTCTTTGAGAAACATCAGTTATCAAGCTCTTGATTCTATACACATTTGCCTTCAATGTAAGCCCCACTGAGCTCAAATGGGACTCACTTTTAGGCTGACATGTATAATAAACTTGAAATAATTCTGACAACATAAAACTATTTGTGTGATGAGTCCTACACTAACCCAATGACATCACTGGCTAAGAGGACTAAACATTACCAGGTGAAAGCATTTGTTATATCAAGTTACATTTCCTCATGTGTCTGGGCACCATTCTCTGGACAATGAAGATATATATTGCTATTTTTGAAACGAAGCAGATTAAACTATTAATTGGAAGTTTCCTGGGAACTATATGTGGGTTTTTCTGAATTCCTCAGAGCACAGGGGCTATCTTTTTTTCTTTTCTTTTTTAAATCTACACAGCTGTCCTCCTGTACTGTCAATGTCTTTTCCTGAAACTATTCAGCCAGAACTGGCTAGTGTCTTGTTATTTACTGCACAGGATAGGGATATACTTGACATCCATACAAAGCAAAATTCCACAGTTCAAAAGAGACTTCCATCTTGACAAATAGTGATTATAGTGTAGGAGAAAATTGAAAAACAGTGAAAACAGCTTTAGAAAACTGTACTAACATGAAGAAATATATATTCTTTTAAAACTTACCTTGTCTATTGCAGTGTGGATTTTTCACCAAAAGCAGATCAACATTTAAGCATATTGGTCTGACTCTAAATAAATTATTATCAAATTGCTACTGTTCTTATGCTAAAGTGAAATTTCTGCATCCAGCATATTATTTTGTAACTCTTGGGTCCACCAAAACTGTATTCCTGTTTCTTGGAGAGTTTCAGAGTAGCTGTGTGGCAACCTGAGTTTTATTTCAGTAACCAGAACAATGAAATAAGACATTAAAAAAACCAAGGCCATATATATTCACTTATGTTTATCTACATAGCTTCATGGAGCATTTCCAGTTTTAATGTTATGCCTTATGTAAAAATCTAACTCTGATTTTGCATAAAAAGCTAAAATAGTCCAATGAAAAAGACTTCTCTCTTTGTCATACACAAACATTTTTTGTATTATATTGAACTCAAATGTTAGTTAAAATGTACTAATATGAAGGACCCAATGGCTTTATAAATTACCATTGTCTATATAATCACCACTCTCTACCCTCAGTTCTACATCAATGACAGGCTAAAGTAGAATTCTGTTCTTGGCAGCATGTAATGCTTTATTATGTTAGCATTAGCACCACTGTATTATCGATCCTGTTCTTGTTTCATTCATTTCAAAGTTTTGATCATGTACATTTTATTGAGAACTAGGCCACAATAAAGTGCATCTAAAATTATACTTCTAAAAATATCAAAAGAAACCAAAAGCATTTGAAACAACATTCTTTATGGGGGTACATTGCTAAGTAGGGACATGTCTTCCTGCAGTCATCCTCACCTGTGATTCCACAAAACATTTTAATGTATTGATTAAGCATAAATTGGGGGAAGCCATTTGAGATGTCAATAATGGGCAGGAATTGTAGCTAGGGAATTTTTTTATGGACTTGCTGTAATTATTGGCCAATGGTCCACTAATTAATAGACTAGCAAGAAAATTTTCAGGCCATCCCTTTTGATATCTTTGCAATTAGTAAAAATGTATTTCAACAGCTGAGAAACAAAATTAGATAACTTAGCAACATTTGTCATTATGTACATTACTAGCATTAGTTCTTTTCAGTTGGTGGAAGCACTTTGCTTTAAATAGTAATGATAACAGTTGTCATTTATATTTTTATGTCTGGTATTTTAACCAAAATACATATAAAATGTAGAATTTATATTTGCTGTACACCTGATATAGAAATATAGCAAGGTTATTAGCAGCTGATTTCCCAATGTCACTCAAGAAAAAAGCCAACAAATTTCTTTTGCACTACATACAAAAAAGTTAAAAACTGAACATTTCACTGACAATAGTTTGCTGTTGTTTTCTTACTTTGGTAATTTCCAATTTGCTGTACCAACTTGTAACACTTGATAGCAATATAACCACACTATCCCATTCCCCCTCTGTCTAGAGAATAGTTACACTGTCTTTCACAAATAAAATGTTATTCATGTTGGTTTATTTGGATTTTAACCTCCAGGGGGAAAAAGTAGGCATCAAATGAAAGGTAGCTTCTATTCTCAAAATTTAAAACAACATATTCATGACAAAAGAAAATTATTTCAATGTGAATTTTTGGACTATCTTCCATGATTGCACATCTTATCCAACCCCACTGCTAAAATACATTGCTCTATTATCTTAGCCTTTTCTGACATGACAATATGTTTGATCAGGAGTTCAGGCCTACAGTGAAAAGGTATGCAAGTCTTATTCAATGAAGTGTCAACAGCAAAAAGACGCTTCATTTTAAGTGCCACAATTACTTTATAGCTTTGTATGTTTAATATTTCAACTTTTTAAATATATTTTTTTCATTGCTGAAGGAGCGGTATCACAATCTCAAATCAAAGTCAACACTGCAGTGAGGAGAGCTTTTCTACTTTATTACAAAGAGAAGAAGCCTTTATGTGGTCAGAAAATACAAGATTGATCTTTTTTTTCTCTTCCTATGAAACGCTGCTGTTCAAACAGCCAGAGTGAATTGTCTCAGTTCACTTCGTTAAGTCCCATCACATTCACTTGGGTATGGATGTCCTTGGCTGCTGAAATCTGGCCCTTTAGTGCACAGGGCGACAAAGACGTCCCCTGACCAGCAGTTCCAGAATGTCCCGTTTTCATATATTGCATCCATGCACACCTCCTAAAAATGAGGTACAGCAGGGCAAACATTTTCCAAAATAGATGTCATATATATAATATATACACATTCGTACATACATACCTTTATTCATGTGATGTCCAAAAATTTAAAAAAAATGTACACATTTATTACAAAATCGTAACAAAGACTGGACAGTGTTTTGCTCATTCTGGAAAGATGAAGCTCAGTAACACACAACCTTGGAAATGAACCAACAGTTGTGGCAATATCTTTCTTCTAAACAGTCAGATATTCTTGCATTAAGTTGGCGTGAACTGCCTTTTCAAAAACTGAAGGGGAAGTAAAATGAAGGAAGCAGACCTTGCTCATCTTTCCAAATGAAATACGAGAAGGATCTTCACATAAAAATGCACAAACATTTTTTTTTATTACCAAGAGTGCTACAATGAACAATGCAAATTTTATTGTCTATTTTTGCTTTTTTCCCTCTCTCTCTTTTTTACATTTTGGAAACTAAGTGGTAAACTTTTGTCAGTGTACTTGCTTGTCTTTACAGACTCAAGCTTGTCTGCTGGCAAAATAATAATAATAATAATAATAAAAATTTAAAAAAAATATCCGACCCTGCTCAAACTAAAGAAAAACAAATTATGAATTTAGTTGTTGGGCAGCACATAATTAGTAAGGCAGGACTTCAAATGGTGACCCTTTTGCATGAGCCAATTGCCAGATCCTCAAAAGGAATTAAAACCAGGATGCCTGAGCCACATCAGTTTTGCAGTTATGTTGAGTATTGTGCTGAGACAGCCATACCCCAAGACAAGGAAAGTCTTAGAAGGCTTGCTGAGCAGGGTTGTAGTTGAAGGTGGATGGCAGATGAGGCCTTTCTTCTAGTTTGTCATATTCCAGATGGAACTCCTACAAATAAAATTAGAAAGTGATTATTCTATTATTAGTAGATGGCCTATTAAATTCTTGATAACATATCTTAACTTGATAACATATCTTACAGCAAAGAAAAATGTTGTATCTTACAAATAAATTTGGTAGATCTTGTCTTGACCAAGTTGTCTGTCTACCCTTTTCCCCCTGTTGTATTTCAAAATAAAGTTAATCAACATTCATTTTCACGCTATGCAGATATACATGGCTTATTCTAGGGACAGAATGAATAATAAATATACCCTTACACTTCCTACTAACCCTGTTACAGGAAAATAAAACACTTCTTGATGGCATAGATTTAGTTACTTGTGGACCAAAAATAAAGAAATAGTTTAACTCTGTTACAGAAAATCTCTAGCATTAAGTCTGTCATTGTGTGGTTCTAGTATAGTATGGGACTGTCTACTGTGTAAAACTAAAAATGAAATTTTTTTATTTATAGCCTTAAAACTTTTTTATGTCAAAAATTTATGAAATAAGGAATCAGCTTTCAATTTCACTGTCAAAGCTTCTAAAAGAAAATAATCTCCCTTGCACTCTCATGACAACATGTAAGAGTTCCATGCTGAAATAACTGATTTCAAAAAGGTAGCCATGTTAGCTTCTTTCAGCAAAAAAAAATAAATTAATTAATTAAAGGAAGTCTTATGGCATCTTTATGGCTAACAGGTTTATTTTAATATGATCTCTCAAGGATCATAATCCACTTCCTCAGATGCTTAGAGTACAATATTTGAACCTTGGGTACACATAAAACAGTTAAATGGTTGTGAGGATGGGATCAGAGTGAAATGGGATACAGACAGTGACAATTGTATTATTAACTAGTCAAAAACTTTCAAAGAGTGGATAGTGAAAACACTGTGTTATCTGTGAATGTACACCACTGTTGGGCTGTTCATTGCCCCTAAAGTGTTAAACCAACGAGTTCTGTTTCCAGAAAACATTTATAGAAGCTAAGGCATTTTTTAAAGGAGTAGTATAGACTTTGCACTATATACCAAAGTGCTGTAGTGAGAGAGAACTGAGCAATCTCAGTGTACAACTTATTCAGTCCAAGTAATTGTATCCCACTATACCTGAGAGAGGTTTCCAAGGTAGCTAACAATGTTATCCATTAATAAAATTTAAAATAACGAGAAATATACAAAACAACAAAAGACAAGTGTCAATATACAGTGCCTTGTAGACATATTAATCCTGCCCTTGACTTTCCCACATTTTGCTGTGTTACAACCTGGAAATGAAATGGATTCAAATAGCTTTGTTATCACATGGTGTACACAAGATGCGCAACACTGTAAACGTGCAAAATATTTTTAGCATGACACAAAAATTAACTAAACAAAAACTGGCACTTGTTGGTTGAGTCAATACTTGGCAGAAATCAATAACAGCTGTTTTCTGCTAGAATTGCCCTGTAATTGACTCCATCTACCTTGCCCTCAATTCTGACCAATTCCTCAGCCACTGCAAAAAAAAAAAAAAGCATCCCTACAACATGACACTGCCATCATCACGCTTCAACACATAACATTTTGTGACAAGGCCAAAAAGTTCAGTTTTTGTCTCATGCGACCAGAGAATCTTTCCCACATTTGCTGTGTCTCCCAGATAGGTAAAGATAAAGGTATTCCTCGTTGAAAAGGTTGTCAAGTCATGTCCGACCGCAGGGGGCGGTGCTCATTTCCATTACTGAGCCAAAGAGCCAGCATTGTCAGAGACTACTCTGGGATCATGTTGCCAGCATGATTGCACAGAACGCTATTTACCTTCTCACCAAAGTGGTACCTATTTATCTACTTGCATTTGCATGCTTCTGAACTGCTAGGATACCTTTTTGCAAATTCCAAATGAATATGGGCTTGTTTTAGCAATGGCTTTATTCCTGCCACTCTTCTATAAAGCACAATTCTGTGGAGCATTTGGATGCCCTCTTTCTCCCATTAGTTCTGAATTTTTTCAAAATAACCCAGCTTTTGGGTCTTCATGGTGACTTATTACTTTAGATATGCTTTCCAACAAATTCCAGAAACATGTGTATTTAATCTGAAATCATGTGCAACTACCAATTGTACACAGGCGAACTTCATTTTAAGTACTTACGAGGCTTCTGGAAGCATTTGTTTGCACCAGACTTTATTTGAAAATGCACAGCAAAAGGGATGAATGCTAATACAACAACAACAAAAAATGCTAATTTTGGTTTTGTTTACTCAAACTTCACATAACATCAAAAATATTTTGCACATTCACAGTGTTCAGTGTTCATCAAGTGTCAACAATATTAAAGTTATTTTAATTCCAGGTAGTAACTATAAAATTGAACAAGAGTGAATACTTCTGCAAGACACTACAGAAAAAACAAAGAGAGCCAATGAAATCTACAGTATCAAGAGCACACACAAATAGACTTTAGTACCCAGCCATAAAAATGTGGCATCCATAATAAAGAAAGCAAGTGAGAACTTCCAATATGTGGGTGCCATGTCAAAGAAAGGTCAGCACAGATTCTAAGGTCTGGATGTTTCTTCGGATCAAAGACACAGCTCCTCCAAATATAATAGTTTCCTATCCACCTCATTTACAGAAACATCTCTGCATGCCCACCCTCAATGTAGCCAGTGCAGCCCAAGCCACACAGCAACTGTCAATGTCTGTACTTCCCAACATATTTCATTCAGAGCACTCATATCATCTTTGATGGGGTATTCATTTAAGTTCAAAATCTCAACTCACAACAGCAAATTAAAAGACCCAAACAAAGACCCTCTTCCTTTACCCAAAAGAAAGACTGAAAATTCAGAGGAACACTGAAAAATAATACCTATAAGACTTTTCTCTTTTGGTTTTAGTACAATGATTTTCAAGACATGGTTTTGCTCACTCAAAGGGTGCAATATGTGAAGCAAGGGTGAGAATCATGTGTCTCTCCAGATATACTTGAACAGCAACTTCAATCAATCCTAGATGAAACAGCCTACAGTGAGGAATGCTAGGAACTGCACTCCAACAACATCAGGAGAGCAACAATTCCCAACCTGATATGTTGTATCAATATAGCATACATTTTTGATACAAGTAAAAGAGATGTGTAACTTACATCATAATTTGGTAATGCTATGTAACAAAAACAGGACATGTACTAAGCTCAAATCTGACTTCACAAGTCCAATCCAATCTTTTCTAACCGTATATTAATTTTGTGGCCAAATAAGTCATTGTTATTTGCAATTCACATGTGCATTTCCATCAAGGTTCACAAAAGAATAAAAAATAAAAAATCTCTGTGTGTATGCACCTTCAAGCTGCCTGTTTACTTATGGTGACCTCATTCAGAGGTGGTTTTGCCAATTTCTTCCTCTGAAATATACCCTACAGCACCTAGTATTCATTGTGGATTTCCCATCCAGGTACTAACCAGAGCTGATTCCAAGCTCAGATGAGATCTGGTAGTTTTAGGGAATTTAAGATATTTCTACCTCCACATAAAGTGACAGTGAACTACTATTTTTAGAGTCCTTTCCCTAAAATCGGGATTTTTTAAAAAACTGGATTTTTAAATGATATTGTTTTCAGGATATCATAATTTTAATACTAATATTTTTCCCCAACACAATCTTCTAAATACCTTTAAATCACAATGCATGGTTAATCAAAGGCTGAAGTTGAAGACGAGGAAAAACAACTCCCACTTAACTAGGGGATTTTGACATACTTTTTTATTTCTTTCACAATGTCTAGTTATCTCAGGCAAGTGAAGGATGTGTAATGGTCAGAACAGAAACACAATGAACTGTAAGTGACCCGAGGTAACAAATGCTGGCAAGCATCTAATTCATCTACCTTTCCCCGTCCCCACGCCCAAAGAATCTCTATCCATGGAATTACAATTATTAGGGCTAATTTGTTAGTCCCAGCTACAGAAGACATATTAAATGAATGGGATTTCTGAAGTCAATACTTATGTAAGTTCCACTACACTGATTCAATAGTTTTGCTCTAACTGGGACTAACAATTTGACTTAGCCTTCAATGTGAAATAAAACCCTTACTAGCGCAACCTTGAATGTTCCTTATTTTTCTATGACACTACTACTAGTGGGAACATGCCCAGAAGTAAACATAGGAAATTAACAGAAAAAAATATCTACTATCTTGCATGCAGATTTTATATTAATCTGAGGAAAAACATACCTTAGCTACTTTTCTCCAGTTAAGACAGTCAAAGAAGTAGTATGTTCCCCTCTCATATGTGTTGGTTTTCATTGTTGGTTCCATTCCTGGTGCCCTGGTAATCCATACTCTTTCTTCTTTGTGGTATCTCCAATCTCGGTTAAATCTATCATTATCCAACCAGGGAGGGGGAAAAGATGCTGTTAAGTTGGAGTTATTTCCATTTTTTTAAAGAAACATTAAAAATCACCATGCCTTTTCCCCAAAATACTGTGCTAAATGTTTTACTGTATGTTCCATGGTAACATGACCATTCTGAAAAGGAAGCTTCTACATCAAAGTTCCTGAAAAGTAATAAAATATTTTTCTCCAGAATCTTACACAAAGAATTCTCTTACAATATAGGTAAATCTCATTACAAAATCTTAGATTGTGGTTTAGAGATTTCAGGCTCCCGGTTATGACTCTGGACAGTCCCCAGCCTAGGAGCTAAAATGGGAAGCTGAATGCTTACTGCTACAATCAGTATGCACATACATGCACAAACTCTCATACATGCTCTACATCCTCAATAACAACCAGGAGCTCAGGGTCAACTCAGCTTTGCATTCTTCTGAGGTCACTAAAATAAGTACCCAGCTTGATGGGGGCAATTAGTTTACAGTTGTAAATCACTTAGAGACTGCTTAGAATGGTATGAAGCGGTATATAAGTGAAGCTGCTATTGCTATTGTTATCCTTATAGTACCAGTCCTTCTCCTATTAATGGGTGATTTATGCCTATCATCTGTTGAACACCTGCACACCCACATATATTGGATAATGAAGGAGTCTGCTATCATTTTAAGTACAGATGGTGGGAAAACCTACAGGCAGAATCACGTCTGTATTCAAGGTCCTTCTTGCTGAGATGAAATTCCCCCACGTGGTATATAAAGTAGTCTGCGATGCAACTTTTTTTTAAAAAAAGTTACAATAATTTTCCCTTGCCCACCATATAAATTTAACTAAAATCTGAACATACAGCTCTACTGCTGCTAATAGCTGTAATACATCTCCTCCATTCATGTAATAGAGATAAAACAGCAGATCTTCCCCATATCGGCCAAGCTTTATTGCAGCCAACTGTAAACAGAAAAAACAAACATGTTTTAAAAAGAGAATTTCATACAGGTACTAAAATTCAATCTGAAACGTGTTTAATTCCAACAGAGAAGCTAGTTTTGCAAACTGGTCTCCAAGTATGTTGCAGTGATTTTCTTAGCAATAAAATAAAAAAAGTTACTTCCCCTTTTAATATCTTCTTCATTTTTACCTCATTATTTTATTCATTGTGATTACTGAGATACCAAGGGTTTAAAGTTAGAATTAGAGTAGTGTGGTGGTTTAAATGTTCAGCTATGGAAACTGACTGGGTGACTTTGGCAAATCACACTCTCTTAGAGGAAGTCAAAGGCAAATCTCCATTGAATAAATCTTGCTAAGGAAACTCCATGACAGGTACTCCTTAGGGTTGCTATAACTTAGCAATGACTTGGAGGCACACAAGAACAAAAGTTTAGTCTTACAATTTTGTTGTCCCTTGCATACTCACATTATTCCATTTACTTATATGAGTAGCATTAGTTGTTTAGATCACATAACTGTGTATTACCTATATGTTTAAAGTTTTTGCTGAATGTACCGTATTTTCCAGCGTATAAGACGACTTTTTGACCCTGGAAAAGGGTCTCAAAAGTTGGGGGTTGTCTTATATGCCAAGTAGAGGAGGAGGAGGACCGAGGGGGGGAGGAGAAGGAGGAGGAGGATGAGAAAGAGGGGAGGAAACGGAGGGATCCCAGGAAGAGAAGGGGTTGCAAAAGAGGAAAGAAAATGGAGCAATGAAGGCAAGAGAAAAGGTTACAAAAGGAGAGAGAAAACGGAGCAATGAAGGCAAGAGAAGGGGTTGCAAAAGGAGAGAGAAAACGGAGGGATCCCAAGAAGAGAAGGGGTTGCAAAAGAGAAAAGACAATGGAGCAATGAAGGCAAGAGAAAGGGTTGCAAAAGGAGAGAGAAAACAGAGGGATCCCAGGAAGAGACGGGGTTGCAAAAGAGGAAAGAAAATGGAGCAATAAAGGCAAGAGAATGGGTTGCAAAAGAGGAGAGAAAACAGAAGAATCCAGCAAGAAAAGGGGATGAGAAAGAGGA
>CM034708.1:160210774-160229380 GCA_020142125.1 Phrynosoma platyrhinos | reverse complement strand
TCTCACAAAACTGCAAATCCCAGAATTCCATAGCCTTGAGCCAGGGCGTTAAAGCAGTGTCAAACTGCTTTAATAAATTTCTGCAATGCATCTGAATTAAAATTACCATACTGAAATTAAATCTGATGTTTTGTTTTTTAATTTTTATTTGGTGTGCGTTAGAAGGGGGGTCGTCTTATACGGCGAGTATATCCCAAACTCTATATTTTGACTGGGAAAGGTGGGGGTCGTCTTATACACCCGGTATTAGCTAGGAGATGACTGAAGAATTTAATCTAAGCTAGAAGTCAAAATTCAAAATTTGGTTTAACTTATACCTGATTTGGGTATTTTGTTTAATACAATAAGCCATATAATATCAAGAAATGCCATACATTATTTATTATATTAACAAAAGTGTTACTATATTAGCAAAAAGAATTATTATTCATACTCCTGAAAATTCAACTGAGAACTGTTGTGATCATTTTTTACAAAAACAAAATGGGGGGGAAATCCTAACTCTTCAGAGATTGCCTCACATTTTAAATACACCCTTCTGTTCTGTAACAATACTGAAGAGACACATACTGTATTTGTCATAGAGTATCTACACATAAATAATATTAATTACCAACTTGGAGCATTCAAACTAATTAACATTCATTATCTTAGGGGCGAAGCAGATGGCCTGCTAGGAACGACCAGGTCGGGACTGTTGCGACCGCATGGTCCACTCCCAAAGTAGGCCACTGCTTGTGTCCCAAGCTACATGCTGCAGGAGCTGGATTATTCTGACTCTTTTTGATCTGGTCCAAATGACATGACTGCAGTGTCGAATCAGTTTCCTGCAACTTTGGGGGGACATGTGTCATCTAAAAGCCACACCCCCAAAGTGGCCAGAAGACACTTTTTTTTGCCTGTGTATTTAAGGCTATTGTAATCTTTAAAACAATTATGTAAGGATTACGTCCACCCTCAACTTCAGATTTCTGCAACAGTGGAGGATTTGTGTGGCAAGAGTGGAAGAGTGTGTTGCTTAAGGTCACCTAATGGCTTAACGGCAGAGACAAGATTTTAGTTGGAGACTTCACAGTTCAAACCCTCTATTATACATAACAAATTCTCAAAACATCTTTCAAAAATAACTCATTTTATTTTATAAAACGATGACAAGATATACTCACCTTATCCCTAATGTGAATGTTCGTTAAGTATTCGGATGGAACATGGAAATCTAGAAAAGGGAAAGAGAAGTGAGAGAATTCTTAATTTATGACACTGATCCTCACTTAAGAATGTTAACTTTATATTAAAAATGCAACCACTGACTCGGCAGTCAACCCTACCTATATCTTGAGGTCGACAAGGTGAAGAAGCCCATGGTGATGCAAATTTAGGGTAAAGATTTCTGCATAGAGAAAAGGATGGATTGAATTGATAAAGATCCATCTTTACCCAACATTTCTGCTATTTTTAACAATGCTAATTGACACTTAAATACAGAGGCCAGATTCACACATTATCTAGGCAATCTTGTTTTTCAATCATTGAAGAACTGATTTCATGTAGGATGCCTCAGATATCAACTGTAACATATGCAATTGGCAATCACGCAGAATTGCCTGATCATATAGTCACTCCTCACACCAGTTATACACCCCAAGCCTAGAAAGATCATGCTACTACTTTCCTGGAAAGGAATGGTGCATTCCTGGTATTTGCTGTATTCAGAAAAATGAAAAATAACTGTTCAGACTCCAAGAAAGCTATGATTTGTATACAGGCACTACAGTTTATCTAGTTTCTGTTAAAATGGAGGAAGTGTAAACAAACAGAATTTTCCACTAAACAATAAAAAAAATAAGAGTGACCAGCTTCTAAAATTGAGCATGTCCTCCCTGCTTCAGTTCTAAAGCCTTTATAATGCAACTGCATAGGAGCTTAGTCAGTTTCCTTCTTACACTACAGATGAAATCTGTACCACTGTAATTATTTAAAACACAGTCCAGCCCAGCAACCTGGTATTCTACTATAGCAGGAGAAGGTGATTATTGGTGGTCTCTCCGTCCCAACCCCTAGATCTTGAAGGACTGCATGCCCTATTTTTTAAACTAAAAATGTCCCCTGCTCCCTCTATGTACCAATTTCACTATGGGGAGGTGTGGCTCTTTTACATTTAAGAAGTCACTTCCAGTTATGAAAAAAGTGTCCCCTAAAACAGCCTGATAGGGTAAGCAACATGGTATAATTGTTCCCCATACTCCCAAAGGGCACAGAAGGCATTATTGGTTTTAAAAATTTAAAAATGGGAGACAGTTTTCCCAACCATTCAACAGTTAGGATCCACTGTGTAGAACTGGAAGACCTAATGATGTTACTTTTGGCCACAAACCCTCCTGCTGCATCATAAGCAGCTTTAATGGCCCTTTGACATTAAGGGGTGATTTTTCCAGATACAAAAGTATGAAGGGATGTGGTTGGAATGATAGGCCCATGGTGAGATGCAGGGGAATGGCAGGTCCTTGGAATCCTAGCTCAGGTCTGTGTATGGAGTATATGGAGTACTGTATATGGAGTACTCCCTGTTTGGTACCAGTGAACAGACTACTTACTGCCTTCATGCCTTCATAGGTTCCATCATGCCCACTGATACAGCCCAAGAAGTGAATAAAATATACATATCCTGTTCTGCCACATATATAGCAGATAAATTCAATGAAAGGTAGAATTTATCTTCATTTTAACTATATAGTTGTCATAATCTCTTACATCATTATTACTCTGCCAGTGCATCTCAAATGGGGGGACACCATGGGGGGCTGAGACTTGGAGGTCATGATCCCTCCTCCTCCTCCTTTTCCCAAACTTATGTTGGCAACAACAACAGCCTATAGAGTAGCAGCTTCCATAGAGGATGTATGTAAGGCTGCAGGCTCAAAGGAGCTGTCAACTTTTGTGAAGCACTATAAATTAGCCAAATTCAGATCTATCAAGCAGCCTGTGGAAGGACAGTCCTCAAGACTGTTATGAATCAACAGTTTGTTTAGACCCTCCCTGAGATTTAGTGGCTTGGGTATATCCCATGTGTTGTTGGATTGTCTTTAGCACCACAGAGAATGAATGGTTGACACTTACTGAGAATGGTCATTCTTGTGAGGCTGATGACACAATCCACCCCCACCCAGGGACCAAAAAAAAAAAAAGGAAGAAAAGTTCAAGTAAGCAATGGAAGTTTAGACTGAAGTTGTTGAATCGGTTGCAAGGCTAGAAAATGAAAACTGAGGAGAGAGGGGCTGGAGGCGAACACTAAATAAAGAAAATATTTTTATTTACATACTGTATCGAGTGGGAGGGGGACATGTCCACATGTAGATGTAAAGGGGGGTCCCAAGGGTAAAAAGTTTGAGTACCACTGACCTGGTCTATAAATTTATTAAGAAATATATCTCCTCAAAGAACACCAGGGCTAAGACTGACTTCGCTTGCATGGACTGTGAAATCTGACTAACAATATAAATCTCATAGAGCAATAAGGGCAGCAAAAGATGGCTATGTGTGTACTCTGTCATATAAGTTGCAGTTCAGGCAAACAAATGACTCAAGAAAAGCAGCAATTAAAAAAGAAATTCTCATCATCATGTTGCTATATAAAAGCCATGTTCAATGTAGTACAATAATACAAATACACAAAAGAAATTATGCCATCTACAAGTGCATACAACTGCATCCTTGAAGCTGTGTGTTTTTTAAAAATATTGTATGATGTACATTTGTGATGAACCACACTTAAATTGGAAGGGAACGAAAAAGAGATTCTGAGTTACAGGAAGCTTGTGCATATGCACTTTAACACCCTGAAGCTAAATGTATTATGATTTGCTTTACTATAATTACATTTTCAGTTTACCTTAGGAAATTATCTTTCAAGTTTTGATGTTCCATGTAAGTCAAGTGATTACTTCAAGCACCATAAATAGAATTAAAGCTGAAAACAACTTACTCAGGAGAGTTGAGATTGAGACCTAGAGTTGTCAAATCACTTCCTAATGCGAGATGTACCATGCCAGGATCTGTCTCTGCTGCCCTGATAAATGTTAACAAACCAATCATGCCAAATTGGTCTGTCACCATCCCTTGAGGAATGTTGGTAACTCGACCTGGTCAAACAAACCACCAAATTAATCTCACTGTATAGAACCAATAAAAGAAAATATCCAAAACTTTTGTAAGAGAATTCAGAAGTAAAAATGGACAGATTATTACGCATACCATCAGGTAACACTTGGATCCCTTTTTTCTGCTGGTTGTTGTTTTGCGTTGTTGAACTTTTATCTCCAGGAAACTTAGGTCCATCTGCACTAGAAGATGTTTTGCCTGATGTATTCAAATTCTAGTGCAAAAAAATGTGAGGAATGAAGTCCAAGAAAACATGGGGGGGGGGGGGGGGGGGGGAAACATGCCTGCTTAAACTGCAAACAGAAAGAGCCTGGTAGAATGTGTATAAGGCCATTCTGATTTTTTCATTTTCCCTTTTTATTGCCAGCTTTTTATGTCAGAGGTGGATTTGGACGCTCCCAAGTTTGAGGTGCAATCTGTGGTACCACATAGGGCTATTACCTGAAAACTGGGATCGAAAAGATCAGCAGTGTACACTATGTTCACGTGCACCCCCCCTTTTTTTTTTTTTGGTTTAGAAACGAACTAATGCAGGATTGTGAACTTAAATCCTTGAAAGAAATATTTGTCTGATTCTCTATCTTCCAGTTTGTGATACGCAGTTCTGAATGGATTCTTGTTTTTCAAAATTTACACTGGGAATGGGCAACCTGAGATCTGCTAGCTGTTACTGTAACTCCCATTAGCCCTAACCAGCATAGACAGTGATAGGAAATCATGGGAACTGCAGTCAGACAACATCTGGAGTGCAACAGATTGCCCATCTTCAATCTATATGAAACTGATGAATGAAATTTGCAGCAAGATCAATATGCTGATATTTCTTTATGTATAAACAGGGTGAGGCAATATCTGTTCAGAAACAGTTGTCTTGGATCCATAACTGACTTGATGAGACCTAATAAAAATTTCCTCATGAAGGTGAAGCAAAACCTCCTTCTCAGAAAACTGGAAAAATAAAAAAATGAAGTTTCTTCTCACACCCCAGCAAGCCATGTGTGCCTGGCAGTAGTTTGGAGATGAAAACACAGCCAATCTATGCATCCATTTACACATCAGCCATGCTGTACCTTGCTAGCTGCAAAAAATCATTCCATCAATTTCCCTACTCTCTCCTCTCTACTTTGACCAACACAGAAGCAAAACATCTCCCATATTCTGAACAAGCTGTTTTCTCCAGCTTCAACAGGCTGCAAAGTACGTTGTCCAATTAGTAACCAGTGCTTCTAGCAGCCATCTCTCTCCCAACTCCCCTCCTCTCTCACCTTATAAGTAAGCAAAGAGACTGGAGATGCTCAAAGTAATGTGGTCTCCTCCTTCCTACATACACACTCCTCTCCCCCTTCCTCTCATCACCAGAATCAAGAAACAAGCAATGCATGAAAGAAACTTCACAAGATTTCTTGCACTCACACCTCATCCTGCAGGTTGGTCTGTGTTTTAAAATCTTGAGAGAAATAAAGGACCTCTTTGGGCCCTTTTCTTCTGGAAAGTGTGTCATCACGAGCCCCTGACAGGGCACAATGGGTTAGTGGCAATGCTGGCAGTTGCTGAGGGTTTTATCTTGCTGCTTCTTATCTCCTTCCTGGGAGAGAGAAGCAACTTCTCCTGGCAATATGCAACTCTGATTACACAAACCCTTCCTTTCCTGCCAACTGGGAAGACTAGTTTCCCACCCCAAAGAGCTGAGGAATGAAAAATAAGAATTTTGCATTCTAAGAGTTTTAATTTTAAATTTTAAAAGTTGTATAACAAAGGGCTGACTGTATATACATAGGAAGCCTTCTGCCAAGGACAGCATAGAGGTATATGAACAAATTGCCTAAGACTAAATTAAACTGATTCAAAAACATTTTTGCTTTTTTAAAAATTATTTTCTCTTTTACACAGGAGACACTTACAGATTTACTGTCGTCATTACTTGATGTTGGATCTTTGTAGTTAGAGCCTGGTAACGCTGGAAAATCTTCATTGTGTATCGAGAAGTCTTGGGTTTGCTCACTTGCTGGTTTTGTTACCATTCCAACTGTGTTGAAGATAAATATGCCATATTAATAATATCAATATATTTTGTGTTGCTGTTCACTTTGGTAGCTAGGAGGGTGCTGTCTTGCTGGTATTTCTTAAATTCCATGTTGTAAGCCAATATGAGCACATTTTATCACTGAAATTTATCACTGAAATTAAATTGTTTTACTATCAAGCGAAGGTCTTTATCTTCACAAATACTTAAATTTAAAAGAAAGCAATATAAATAGTCTAAAGTATGTCTACATCCTAATCTTGGAAGAAAGGCAAGATAAAAATGACATAAAATAAAATATTTTGCTTTTAAAAACTTACTAGGTTTGCAGAAATAATAATAAATATAGGTTTACTAATTGACTCTTTGTACATTGGACTTACTACATTGCTAAGCTATAGAGGAAGAAAAATATAATTTCAAAGAACAAATGTCTAAACAGTTATAACACTAAAATCCAAAACACACTGCAGAAATAATCCAGTTTGAGACCACTTTAACTGCCCTGGCTTAATGCCTGGGAATTCTGGCAACTGTAGTTTGGTGCAACATTGAGCCTTTTCTGTCAGAGAGCTCTGGTGCCACAACAAACTACAGTTCTCAGGTTTCCCTAGCACTGAGCCAGGGCAGTTAAAGCAGTCTCGAACTGGATTAGTTCTCCAGTGCATTTTGGACCAAAGTTGCTTAATAAGAAACATGATCAAGTGAAGTGTGTGTGTATTCAAAATTGTTTAACTACAATCTACTGCACTGTAAATGGTTTACAGCGACTATATTCAAGAGAAAAACTTCAAGTGCTTAACTGGTAAATGTGACTATAGATACCCTCTGGAGAAAAAGCTTTTTCAGAAAAGTAGGCCAAGTCATTAAAAATTTGAAATATGGAATTTTAGGAGTAAAGTGCAGCAATCTTTGTTACAACAATAATTACTACTTTAGAGATAAAGAATTTGCTTTCAACAATATTCAAAAAATAAGTTATTGCAAATTACTGTGCAAGTGAAACAAGTGATGTATAGCACAAATGATCTGACAATTCTCTCTTAAACTACTCCAAAATGAGGGCATCCTTAACATTACAAATTCAGACTCTTTTGTATTGTGTATTTTGGTACTGTGAATTAAAGTTTGTGTGAGTCACAGAGATCACAAAGTAATAAGGATGATACTGGAGACAAACTTTCACAAGGAAAAATGACACATGTTTACTTGAAGGTAATCCTCACTGAATTCTATGAGGCTGGCTGCCAGGTAAGTGTTTAAAGGACTACAGTCTAAAGATCAAAACATCATTTTCAACTCCATATAGGAATCCTAAATTTCTTTCACAACAAAAGGGAAAATAACTCAGGTCCGTTGCAGACCGGCCCAAAGGGCCGCCCTGGGGATAGAGTTGGGGTGGGGCAGCTGCACGCTGGCCGCACCAACCCCAGCCCAACGCCATCCTGATGCCACGCATTCTTATGCACGCCATCAGGATGCCCTTCCCGCGCAGCGTGCAGACACGCTGCGCCGAGGGCATGGAAGAGCTAGGGTGGCCTTTTGCTGCCCCTAAAAGGAGCAACATTTTGCCGCTCTTTTCAGGGTGGAAAAAGGGAGGATCAAGGTCACAGCGTGGAGTTGCCACAGCCCCAATCCGCTGCTTCACGGGGCGGCTCTGTGCTACCCCAAACAGCCAGTCTGCATCGGCCCTCAGTTGCAGGTTTAACAAAATCTGTTTTTAACAGGCTATGATGCCTTGTGATGATAAAATGATATATTTCCAATGCTTTTACAGTAATGAACACTCACCATAAGGTGCCCTTCCAGCTAGAGGGTTTATTAATGGAGTTGGGTTCCCACTTCCTTCCCTTCTGCTTCTGTCTGCTAGTGCTGGAAAATCTGAAAGGTCCAGTCCTGTCACATTTTCACTGCCATCTAAAAGAAAAGAGATTGATTACTTTACACTTTATAATAACATTATGCATGAAATACGTAGATCAGTTATACTCTAAGTAGTAGTCAGTGGAACAGTGCTAGTCTCTGAGCTACTGATTGCCGAACTCTGGTGAGTTTCCAGGAAAGAAAGAAACAATTCTGGCCAATGGAGACAAATAATGTACCAGTCCTTGGCACATTGGAAAAATAAACTGCTGGTCCCTAACATCAGACATCTTAAGATGCACTGATATAGACAATATTTCAAAAAGTAATTAGTTATTTGCTAGAACCAGGAGATACTAAAGTGGAGAGAAAAGGTTACAGTATTATACTCTTAACAGAAAAGGAGATTCACAAGGCAATCATATGCATGTCTACACATGGAATCAAAGAGTTGTAAGGGACCTCCATGGCCACTGAGTTCAACTCTCTGCTTAGTGCAGGAGCTCCAGCTAAAGAATCCTCAGCTGGCAGATGACCAGCCTCTTTTGGAAGAATCCAGAGAAGGAGACCCTGCCACCTCTATAAGCAATTGGTTTCCTTGCCAAATCAATTTCTAAAGAAATTCCTTCCAATGTTCAATAGAAGTCTACTCGTTAGGAAATTCTGATTGAAATATGTTCAGTCAAAATCGACTCAGCTTAGGGTTGCCATATCCTGGTTTTTGCTGGGACATTCACGGTTTTAACCCTTTGTGAATGTGCCAGCCCAGGTTTGGAGCCAGTCCTGGCTCCCGGCTCCTCCTCCTCCTGCCGCGTTTTTTGGCACCGCGGTGGCAGTGGCATGCATGTGAGGCCTAGCTGCCTTGCTAGCCCTCAATGGGGTTCAGGGCAGGGCCTCTACCACCACCTGCCACGCAGGGCCAAGGCTGAGGCCCAGAATCATCTGGCAGCATGGCAGGAGCCTCCCTGCTGCTGGGCCTGAGCAGCTGCGCCTCCCATGCAGAGCCTCAGCCAAGGCCCAGTCATTCAGCTCCTGGCTCCTCCTCCACCTCCTGCTGCGCAGGGACAGTGGCGGTGCCAGGTTCAGGTAAGGGAGGTGTGCTCTGAGATCTGGCGCAGTTGGCAAAAATTCCCCCCAGCTCCACCTGGGGCCTGGTGCATAAATTTATATTAATGTTTTTATTTTATTTTAGCAATGTTTTTGGTTTTTAGTTGGTCGTGTCCTCCATTTTTTCCTTAATTTCCTTTCCTTCCTGTCCTACATTTTCTCCCTGCATTTTGTCCCAGTATTGTGGAAGAGAATTAGGGCAACCCAAACTGAGCTGTAACTTAAAACCATTAGGCCAAGTCTTGTCCTCTTAGGCTTTGAATACTCCAAGGTGTAGGAGTAGCAAAAACTGCCCACCAGGAGCACTTTGATTTTTTTTAAAAAAAAAAATGAAAATGGAGGAGCAATTGGAGTCTACAAAAAGAATGGGTAAGAACCACTTTCCCCATTGCTACTCTTTTGTCTGGAAAGGAGATGCTTATAATTTCAGCACCATGTTGTTGCAGTATGCCTTCAAATTATTTCTGACTTGTGGTGACCCCTGAGATGGAACATATCACAGGTTTTCTGGGTTTACGAGCGTGCTACTCGCCCACAGTCACCCAGTGGCTTTCCATGACCAAGCTGGAAATCAAACCCTGATCTCCAGAGTTGTAGTCCAAAGCTCAAGCCACTATTCACTAGTATAAATTTTGTGTTGAATACATTGGCTTAAAAGGCAGAAAGCTAACTGATGTGTTCTAACTACAAAGATGGTTAGATGTTAAGACCTTTTTTAAGCTTGAAGGAATTAAATCTCATTAACCCATATATGATTAACCCATACTCTTAAAGAAATTCAGCACCATACCTCTCTAGAATTTTCTAACATGCTGCAAGAGGGCTGCAAACATAGTAGAGGACGTTTATAGATTTACTTAAAATTCATATTCCAAGAAGCACTCTGAATCTTAAGATTTTTGAAACTGAATGAACAAACAGCATGATTTGGAGACAGACCTTGCCTTCTATGAAAGGAAAAAATATTTCTGGGAGTCTCTTGATCCAGAAATAACATTTGTCAATTCCTCCTCCCCCTTGTAGTCTTTGTGCCGTCTCTCAAGCTATTATGGATGGTCCTCAACCCTTCCAAATAGATTTTTAGAGGGCATCACAGGTTGCAAAGGGAACTGGAGAACGTCTGGTCCTCACCCTGTGCTAGTAGGAGTGAAACCTGGATCCAAGTCTATGAACCTAGGAATTCCTACATACATTTTGTAATTAGAAAAGAGACTAAAATATATTTAAACATACTTCCCAGCAAGGCTCAAAAGTACAGATTTAAAATAAGCTTACCTGTTCCATTAAAAATGTTACTTGATAAAGAGTTATTCATTCCAAACGCCTGATTCCTGTTCATTCCAAATCCAGACATACTGATATAAGCCAAAAAAAAGAAAGGATTGGGGTGGAGAAATTTAACATATTAAATCACTGTATTTTAACTAGTGGGAAATGGCAGGAGAAAAAAAAAACCACAAAAACACAACTTACTCTGTCTTTTATATGCACTCACAATGAATCTTTTTAAATATGACAAAATTATATAAATAGAGCTTTGCTTAATAAGTGAATAAATGAGCTCAAGAAAAAAACACCTAGATTAAAAAAAAACAAGCTACACAATACTGTTAGCATTGAATTGATCACTAGTATAAATTGTGTGTTAAATATATTGTCTTAGCAGGTAGAAAGCTAACTGCTTCCAAATGGAAAGTTGGTTAGATGTTCAGACTTTTTTTAAGCTTGAAGAAATTCATTCTATTAACCCACCTGTGAATGCTTAAAGAACTACTTCTGACTACAGCTAAGATAACATGGAGTTACTCAACCAACAAAAGTAATCCAGAATAAGATCCAAAATTCTAAATCCTCTGTTAGTATAATCACAATTATCTTCTAAGTACAAGTCAAAATATTAAAGAATTATCTGGAATCCATGAAAAATTGATGGAAATTGAAACTGAACAATGCCAAGAAATAAAAAAAACTGAATTTAGCACTGAGTATATACCAAGACTGCTTTGTTTGGAACAAATCTTATTATTAAAAAATATTAGACTGGCATTGTTGATAAAAGAAAACTCCCAAACAGAACAAGATATGAAGTGCAACTCTGAGGATATGCAAAGCATAATCACCCAAGCAAGGCCTCAAAACAGCAAAGGAAATTGAAAACCTCACCAGGAAGCAGTGAGATCACATATAAGACTGAAAACAAATCAGTATGTGGCTTTTTAAAGGTATCTTTAGTTATTTCAGATATAAGACATATCCATATGCAAAGAACTATTTTAATATTCAAATCTTTCTTCCTGACCCTTATTTTTACTAACTGTGTATTTTTTTCATTTGACCAATTTCTCACCTAGTTCAAGGCAGCCTGTCATTTGGTTTATCCCCAATATCTGGGGATACAACAGCCATTAATGTAAAAGGAAAGCTATTTAATTGTTTTCCATAACAGATCACATGCAAAAGAAACTTTGTTTTGTTGCTTTATCTGGAAATATATTTTAAATATATCTTGAATATCATGATGACAGATTCACAAACCACTACTCTAGAATTGAGCAACCTGGAACTGCTAGAAATGGAAGAGTCTAATCAGATACAGTTCTAGCTCCCCCCCCCCCCATATCTGAATTCACAGTTCTATGTTCCACGTATTTGGTGTTGGTCAAATTGGTTTTACAACAAGTCCCAGTTAAGATATGTACCAGATACATACCCAGTGTTTTCCCAGCTCATTCTTTGGATGAGCTGTAGTAGAACATTGAGGATTTCTGAATCCCACTAGTTAAAAAACAAAATGATCACCTGCCTGCTAAATATACTACCAACATAAAGGCCTGGATTAACCAAGAGTAGGTTTTTGTATTCAAGTTCTGGTATTAAAAATAAATTCCTGGATTCAAGCATTATTTAATTCAAGACTTCTGCACTTGGTTATTCCAGTGGGGCCTCTAGTAAAAAAAACAAAGCCGATGCAACAAGTACCCTGAAATCTCCCCACCCTGTCTGAGATATACCAACACTATCTTTGCAAATTATGTCTTTTAGAAACATGAGTGACAATTTCACAAAAGAAAAAATTTCAATACTGCAGCTGTCCTATGCAAACAAACAAGCAAGCAAACATAGAATGAGATTTATATTGCTTAAAAGATTCAATCCATGAAAAAGAGTTTTTGGAAACATATTTCACAAGCAAAAGTGACTTCATTACATATACACTGATAGAAACCATCAATACAAGCTTTTTTTATGCCTAAGGCCAGAAGATGATCATTCAAAAACCATTCAGCTGACATAACTATTTTCAAACCAATAGTGGAATTAAAAAAAAAAAAACACATCCAAACAAGTGCAGGTACATCCTCGCCTCAAAATTTGACAACATGCTTATTATCACTCATATGGATCACATGCCTACTACTTCTTCTGATAATCTAAGGGCTGGAACAGACCACCTGAAAAGGGCAGTTTGTGGCCACCCTACACCTGCTCACACTGGAGCCATGGCAAACATATGCCACGGCCCTAATCTGTCCTGATGCCAGCCCAAATAGGAGGGGAAAAGATCCACTCCTTTTTTGACTGGTAAAAAGTCACCTTAGGAGGTCTAGCCACAGCCCCAAGCCTCTTTCCACAAACTCTGGCAGTGTGAATGTTTAAACAGTGGCCCCTGGAACAGCTTGAAGCCGGCCCCATGTAATTGCCCAGCACGATCTCCAGGAGTCTTATGGGCGTGCAGTATCCAAATGCTACACCCGCAAGCTGTGTAGAAGCTGGCTTTTCAGGCTGGTCTGTTCCAGCCCAAAGTTAAACATTCTGCAAGTTAAATATTTAATACAAAATATTTCTCTTACTTATCAGTACAGGTATTTTCATGTTATTTTACCCAGAATTATACAGACACAAAATGTGTATGTTAAATGCTAATTTTAGGGCCTAAGCAGACTGCCAGAAATAGTGCACATTAAATTGAGGCACTGCCTTGGCTCAGTGCTAGGGAATCATGGGAACTGTAATTTATTGTGGCACCAGAGCTCTCTGAAAGAGAAGGCTCAATGTCCCAGAAAAAAATACAATTCCCATGATTCCCTAGCACTGAGCCAGGGCAGTGCCTCAATTTAATGTGCACTATTTCTGGCAGTCTGCTTAGGCCTTTAGTTAACAAGCATCAGAGTCTGAATCTATTGCCAGGGGAAAGGATCAGTCCCTTCCTTTGAAAAGATGAGAACAAGACTGAAGACTAGAATGGATTTATTTAAAATATGCCTTTATTTCAGCCTCTTCAACCATCCTAGGATTGTAAAAATACACAACAGAACTAGCTGGTCCAAACATTGCTGTAAAACTTGTACAAGGCTCCATTTGTGTGAGAGGCCATATTTAACTCTCCCAAAAGGTTTGGTAGGAAGGCCAACTTATCATAGATAAGGAGCTCACTACATGTATCTCCATGTAAAATTTGTTGAAAGTGAGCTCTGAGTATTAAATAATTATGTTATAATTCAAACACATTTCATTCAGTACACAGACATTTATTTGTATAGTTGAAAAACATGAAAAACACATTTCAAAACAGAACTATTTATTTCTTCATAAAAGAAGATTGATCCACCTCACCCTTTAAATAAAAATCTAGCATACATTCTGCTCACTCTACAGTCACAGTTAGCAACACTGAATCCATCATACCTGTTCACAGTAAAAGGTTGTCGAGAGGGTTGTTGCTTTGGCATACAGATTATGCTGGGTGAGCTTCGGTTAGGGCTGCCTAATCCTGAACTGCTCATGCTGTTTGTCCTGCTGGGAATTCCAATGCCCTGACCAACTTGGGAGTGGTTCATCATATTCCTAGGATTCATAGGCAATATACCCCTGAAAAAGATGAGCCAACAGACATGCATATGTTCAGCTGAATAAAATTCTTTTCAGACTGTCAAAACCTAGTTATACAAGTAGCCTGACTATACACCACAGTTTTTCAGTATTGCTTCTAAGTAATATCCATGTAAAGAGATGGATGATAAGTAAGATAGAAGAGCCAGCATGGTGTAATGTTTTGAACATTGGACTATGACTCTGGAAATCAGGGTTTGAATCCCCACTCAGCCATGGAAACCCACTGGCTGACTTTGCCAAGTCACATGCTCTCAGCTGCAGAGGAAGGCAAAGATAAAGGCAAACTCCTCCTGAACAAATCCAGCCAAGAAACTAATGTGATAGGTTTGCCTTAAGAGTCACCAAAAGTCACAAATGACTTGAAGACACACAACAGCAAAGAGTAAGATCTAGCTCATTACCATCCACCTTGACTGGCCATGATTACCAATCTTTCTTTCACATGCAGGTCTTCCGAAATTAAACTCTTTTTTTAATGACCACATTAACAGTCAAGCCTGAGACATTCTGTGAAAGCTACATATTAATTTTAGGAAACAGGGCTTGCCAAACCAAGTGCTCAGCTTTGGCAAATATTCTAACTTAATTCAAATTTGAAAAAATTCACCTTTTGCTACACTGCATTACTAAAATAGTGTATGTTATACAGCCTTTCAAGATGATATCCCAGGAACATTGTACTAATTACACAGATGTTGTGATTTAACTATGAAGTATTTTCTGTAGGTGATGATCAATACAGCATTAGAAGCTTTTCTCCAGCACCCACAAGTACTAATCTAGAAAATTAGCACATTTTCCTTTTCTTTAAAAAAAAGGTCCAGAATGCAAAATAACATTTTATTAAAAATTCAGCATATTTGAGAAGGCCCTGCAGAAATATTTGCTGTCAATACCTGCTTGGAGATGGAGGCGTGTGAAGTGACATTGTTGGTACCCCTGTTGTTGGCGTTACGTGGCTCGGTAACTGAGTGCCTTGTGATAAGCTGCGATTTAACTGAGGGGTATTGTTGCTCATTCCCCTCATTGGAAGGCCTAGTGCACCTATTGAAAAAAATTCAGAGGAGTAAGAACGTACAAAATTAAGGAACAGCCTTAGCTAATTTGTGATGATGGGAATTCATTTTGATTTGACAGCCAAAAATTGTATTTTAAGAAAATATGCAGGGAAGTAAAACTGTAAGAGAATTATGCTGGGAAATGCAGGATTTTTGTTGTTTTTTAAAAGCACACACACAACCCAGAAAGTCTCTTTAACAGATTTTTTTTTACTGGCTTCCATTTCTAAACTATTCCTAATTAAAAAAATTAGGGTACAATGGATTTCATCTGGAAGCTCCATAAATTATACATGCACAGAGGCTTTAGTTCATTTTTTCTAGATAAATCCAAGGGCAAGGCAAAATTTTGCTTCAAACAATTTCAACAGTAACAATTTCATTTTTTCAAAAAGAAAATCAGAATTTTCAGTATACTACATTTTAAATATTTGCTAGTAGAGTGTTATGCCACTTACACTGATGTTCTAAAAAGTACATAAAGCAAAAATCAGTAGCAAGTTTAATACACACTAAATATTGACTATATCCAACAGTGTCTATATGTTAACAGAATAGGAAAGATTGGTGGAAAGGATTTTAACTCCCATTAGACAGACATCATTCTATACCACATGTTCCCAAAAATCAGCTGCAGAGGTTTGGGAATATTCCAAAACATATTTGGGGTAAACAGTGACAAGAAGAGGAAAGGAAGATGTTTTGCTGTGCAAGCAGAACTATGCTTTATGATGTTGTATGCAGACCAAGGTAACACAGAATAAAGCCCTTTTGCTTTGTTTAAAACAGAGTTAAAACAAGTGCATGAGAAAAGGGATTAGACTATTCTTCCCCGGTCAACATTCTTTTCACATGAATAGTAACTGAAAACAGTGTGGAAAGGAAAATATATACTACACATGTTATTTTTCAGGGTTCTGGATCACATAAAATATCCATCATGAACAGCACATGCTTTCCTTTTTTGAACCAGTATTGGCCACACAAAGAGAGCAAAAATTAATGGTGAGGGGCAGCCTACATCTTCCACTCAGGCATTCAAATCAACCCTTTTCTGAACCCTTAGATAGGGTTTGAGTTGGAATTATTTCTATCAGGCTGCTTTGGTGAGAAGTACATACACATTTGAAGAAATCCATAATGACTTACTTTAAAATTTCAATTTAAAAAGAAGTCAGGTGAAAGTTTCTTAGAAAATCTGGGGTTTAGTTTTTACTTATCATACCAAGTATTTTTAGAGGCAGGAAAGAGGGCTTTGTGTAACTCTTATGTAACTGCAAAAATGGAAAAACGGAAAATTGCAAATATTCAAGTCCCATAGGCTTGAATGGCAGTGCGTGCCCGCGGGCATGCACCACAGATGCTCACCCTATTTTGTCCCCTTCCATTTGCTGCCGTGAATGGGTGAGGGATGCGGAGTTCAAGTCCGCAAAAACAGAGGGGCGACTATACTAATAAAAATATATATAAATATCAGACTTCTCTATAACCTCTGAAACATGTAATACAGCAATAAACTATGTCATTAATTTTGATATTCTGCAACATATATATTAGTGCTGAATATAGTGATTAATTGTTTCAATAAAAAGTCAATTAAAGAGCACTTCATGAGTTCCTGTTGTTTTTCCATAAGGAGCTTAAAAGGCATGCATATATCCATCTCCCTGATGAACAAGGAGTACTGTCAATCCATGTGTGTCTGGGACTTCAGATCCCAACAGCTAAAGAATGTTATATGTTACTAGTAGGCCTGTGATGATCCTTTGTTGGGAAAAGCTCTCAAAGCTCCCACTCTAAGTGCCAAAACAAGCATTTGCACCCATATGGATTGGTCAAGATTCTACTGCCTGCCAATCCTGCTCGGTCTTTAAGAGATTTCGGAGGAGAAGCAGCAGCTTTCTTTCTGATATAATTTCACCATGCTAAGTTCTTATGAATACAACTAGTGTGTCCCAATAGTAAATAATTCTAAGGTACAGTTGGCTGTCCATTTTCGTGGGGGATCCATTCTGGTCACACCACCCCCCCAAAAAAACACTTGTTGATAGAAACTTGCTGATATTCAATCCCTATTGGCTTGAATGGTGGTGTGTGTCCATGGGGACACGCCCCATTATGTCCCCCTCTGTTTCTCGCCTGTGAATAGATGTGGATTTGAAGTCTGTGAAAACGGAGGGGCGACTGTATTGTAATTTTGCTGACTGTAAGAATAAAGATTGCAGTAATAATAACAACAGCAGTATTTCAGTATTTAAGCTCTATTGAACATCAGAGGCCAAACAGTACTGTTACATCCTGAGAAGTGTCTGCTGTGGGCAGCTGCAAACACTGTAGTATCTGCTTCCAGAAGCTAGATAGCCCTTTAGGAGTAAAGAAGTCAATTATGTCTAGTTTCACTTTTAATTCCTGCTGTAATTTTCACTTCTGCCTAGGTCTAGAAATAATCCTGTTCTATTGAATTTTCAACTGAAAGGGACTACTTTCAAATATATTCTAGGAAAGGAAAGGTTATACATTTGTAAGAGAATAATAATATGCTGAAATCATGTTAATAGTCAAAGGATATCTCCTGTCTCACACAAACCATGACCACTGAAGGGGCTTATAAGAAGAAAAAGAATTCTTACTTTGTTGCCCGTATAAACTTGCCCCAAACTGAGACAGCTGACCTGATGTTGATGGTGACGCCAGCATCTAAATTAGAAAATAAAGAGCTGTTCAGTGATAAGATAATGTGGGTTGTTGGGGTTTTTTTACAACATTGAAGTCTTTTAAGAAAAGTAAGGCAGGTATCATAAAATTTATTGATCTATTGCAGTAAGACGGAACAATAATGTTCATCAGTACAATATTAAAAATACAGACACTGTTCACCTACATACTCCTAAGTAAATTAGAGAAATTAAAAATGGGCATGCTATGATAACACAATGCACTGGAATTCAGAGCAACAGGAAGAATTTTTGTCTATGCACAGAGGTCATGGGCCCTCTCCTTCACAAAGGTCCTCCAGAAAAATTAGAAGCAGCCTCTGATATATCAGAAGAAATTCTGTTTATGCACAGAGGTCATGGGCCCTCTCCTTCACAAAGGTCCTCCAGAAAAATTAGAAGCAGCCTCTGATATATCAGAAGAAATTGCAGTACAAACACAAAGCTAGAAGACCCCTAATGTGTACAAGCACATGGACCTTGGATGAACCATGATATAATAAGTAAAATGACTGTATGAAATACTGAGACCATGTTACACCTATTCTTCACATACCAAGACAGGATATTTTAGACCAGTGATATTTTGTTGCATAAGCTATACAGAACTACATCTCTAACAGGGCTAGGACTCTTGGAGCCCTTTGGGAGGGATGATCCAATGCAACCCTTGGGACTTCCATTGACACCCTCCTATGCACACACACACCAAATATTGTCCCAAAATCTTTTCTGACCAGAAATACCCCACTTTGATTACTTGAATAAGGTAAAATACCGTATTTTCCTT
>CM034708.1:160189557-160210674 GCA_020142125.1 Phrynosoma platyrhinos | reverse complement strand
GGGGTCGTCTTATATGCCCGGTCGTCTTATACGCCAGAAAATACGGTAATGTTTCGGGGGCTTTTGCCTTGAAACAGCCTCAAACTCCACCTGCACAACACCCTGAGTGGTGTTCAGGAGTGATGTAACATCACATCAAGTCACTCATAAGGGTGAGATGGCATGTTGTGGCCCTCGAAAGGTTTAAGCAGTGCAGCTCAGCCAATGGATCATGCTTACCCCTAATCTATAAGACAGGATCCTATTGTGGTTTCACCTGGATAAATGAACTATTTCCCCAAATTTCTCTTTCAATATAGAGGGTGCCTTGTCTGCAAAAAAAATTCCAGCCAGGACAATACATATTCTCCACAAATGTACTGCATTTTGTCATTGGTAATTTTTGTACCAACTGAAGTGACAAACTAGGACAAAAATGTCCCATGCTGTTTTTCAGCAAACCATAATGTGGTAAAGAAGTGATATGCTCTGGTTATAAGTAATTTGGCCCAATTGAGAAAATCGAAAAAATCTTCAAGAGACACTAGAATTCTCATTGAGAAGGCTAACCTCTAACCCCAACCATAATGCATAATCCTCACCCTCACTGCCCTAGAATTCCCATCAGATCAGAAAATTTTGCACAATACACACACTGCACATTTTTTTTTATTTAAAACCAGGTGCATTGGGGTTAATAAACTTCTTAATGCAAGAAGTCAAAAGATTAATTTCTCAACATATATCCAAAATGGAAATGCTATAAAGGTTTTTACCACTCAAGATTACTTGCCATCAGTTCCTAGTATTCAAGATGATCATTCCAAAACCCCAAATAGGAAAAGGTTTACATCATTGTATTGTCTGACACATTCCAAATTTATTACTAATTGCAGTTACAGAGAACATAGATGCATAGAATGCGATGATCAGGCACACCAAATATCACAGATCTAGTTCTCACTTTACTCTGTATGTGGAGGCTTACATTATAATAATGCTTTTCAATGGGTACATGTTCTCTCTACACAGAGAACTAATGTCAGGATGTTCTAGTTTAGACTTTTACATGAAAACTTTTTTTAAAAAATGAGTATTTAACTATATGTGCTCTCTAATTGTGGTTTGAACTGTACAACTCAGTAACAAATTTATCACTTCACTGAAAACTAGGTTACTGTCTGCAGACTGCAGTGATCAATCAGAAATTGGAAACTATAATTCTCTCTTTTTCTCTTTCAAGGCACAAGAAAAATCTGATGTAAGTAAATATGCATGGTAGAGAAGACTAATTACTTTAAAACGAGCAAAATATGTATGTGACTTATAAGCTAAGTAGTGATATAAAAATGAAAACCTCAATGAACGTAAGTAATATTTTAACACTGGGGTGATTTTTACAATGCAAGTCAATATGAACATGTAGGAGGTACTACTATTAACCCAAGCAAAAAAGAATTTAGATTTTAAACAGCTGCACCTCAGCTTTGACCAATTAATGAAGGGCAAATCAATAGAAAGGGGCATTAACTAGCAGCAAAATGGGCCCTCCATATTTTGATGAAGTACAACTCTAACCATTGTATGCTGGGGGAGACAATCATAACCATGCCCTATGTGTGAACTTTTAAAAATACCCAGATCTAATACGAAATAGCCTACCCGTTTTTTAGCTCCTTTTCAGTTACAGGACATGTACTCAGAAGTGTAACATATACCTATGGATCTTTACTGATAAAAATGCAGAGCTGGAACATCATCAAGAATGTGGCTATTTGTGCACCTGTTCGTGTCTATGAATGTGAAATACTTTGGAGAATCAAATACTGTATGCTAAACATTTTAATGCTAATTGCTATAAATTTAAATTATCTTTCTAGCTATTCAATTTGGTGTGCCTGACTTTGAGCATTTTATAAAACATCTTTCAAATAAGCTACACTATGATCTTAGTGCAAAATGACCCTTTGTGTGAAAATGCAAATATATGAGTTACTCTTGAGAAGTGGGTGCAATTTTACAATCATATCCATAATTATGAAGTCATACATTTTTAAAAGGTTAATACAAAAAGAAGGAAAGATTTAGGTTTTCCAAAACTTACATCTTTTTCTGATCGATGTGGAAACATCGAAGACTGGCTGTAGTACATATTTTCATCGTGGTAGTCACTGTCAACCCCCTCTACAAACTTCTTTCTTGAAGCACCAAACATGCTGTTTGTCACCTAGATGTAAGAATATGGCATTATTCTTTGCACAATTATTTTGTACAATTTTTTGCACAATACAAACAAAACATTTCCTTAGGGTTTTTTCTTAAAAATACCTTATTTTCCTGCATATAAGACTACTTTTTTACCTGCAAAATCTGTGGCTAAAGTGGGGGGGTCGTCTTATACGCCGGATATAAGGATAATGAGGATAGATGTGCTAAAACTCTATATTTTAACTGGAAAAATAGGGGGTCGTCTTATACGCGGGTCGTCTTATACGCCGGAAAATACGGGTACATGAAATAAATGGCACTTGTTCTGATGCAGCACTATACCATGTCTCAGCTTTCTGTTAGCATTATTGGAATGACCCTTGGGCTCACAAAATTTCCCCCTCCCCACTCATCCTTTCATGATAGCATAAGAAGTTTTGCTTCCTTTTATAAGTTCCCAAAGTTACTATATCTAAACCTGGATTAACTGTGATTACTTTTACCTATGGGTTAAAAAACAAGCCAAGGCAATCTCACTTTGTTATTCTGAACCACAGTTTAAGACTAACCAAAAATCTAGGTTGACACCCAGATGACACACCACAGTTAAATATAAAACAGAAGCAAAGGCTGTATTTTAATGTACTTGCTTTTATTGTACAGTCCTTGCTCCGTATCAGCTGACTTGCCATCCACAGATGTAACCATTCGCAGATGGTAAGCCCCTGTTTTTTTTATGGCAGCACATGCATGCAGCCATGCAAGTGGGCACACACGCACCACACCACCAATTTAAAAACATAACTTGAGCGTGTGTGGATTTTGGTATCTGCGGGTGGGGTGGGGTGGGGGAGATCCGGAATGGATTCCCTGTGGATACAGAGGGATAACTATATTGTTTTTTACAGATTTTATTTTAAATGTATTAAACAATTGATCTTTATATCAGTCAGAGAACCTAGGTTATTAAGCAACATGGTAAAAACATGTATAAAGCACTATCTGTATACCTTCATGAACTATTATATCAGATTTATGTGCAACAGTAAAGTCCTTAGTCATGGGTGTTTCAACATTTTACCAAGATGTCTGCAGCACCATAACTATGCTAACCCTGAATGGCGAGAAATACAGGTCTTATCAGTGATACCCATATTCTGCCAGATTCTTCTGCATCCAAGCCCTAATGACATTTAATTCAGTAAACATTGTTTACTAACTTCTATTTTATACAAAAGCATATCTCAGGTTGTTCCAATACACTTAACAAGTGCTCTCATTTCATAACTGGCTCATCCCATTGTACAAATCTTCTGAGAATGTAATTATCACCTACAAAATGGAATGCAGTGTTTAACAGGCTAAGGGGATTATCTCCTCTTTTACTCTGGCAGAGCAAAATGATGTTGAGAGGAGAAATCTTTAATGGCAGATGCTTGCAGTGAACATGAAGAGGATCAAAGTAACTATCCCACATGTAATGATGCCAGACATAATGTTTTTTTGTTTTTAATTATGGAAGGGGTATCACTACCACAGCATTGCTTGTCACCACTAAAAAAGTTGTATTTTCAAGTTAAAAGGCTTATATTCTGTCAGTAATCATTCAGCAGGGAGCAGCATGGCCATGTGTGCCTACTTCATAAATTCATTATGAAACCTAGAATCACACAGAATTACATTCCCATAAATTAGTATTCAAATCCAACAGCCATTTATAAACTTAGGGAAGATGTCTGTAGAAACATCTGAACCAAAGGTACAAAAGTATCCTGAAATTTGGTGCATTTGTCACTTAGGGCCTGCTTTATGTCAATGCTAACCAACTTCCATTTTAATCTTCAGCACAATCATACACATGTGTCTACTATCTAAAACATCATAAATGAACAGACCGACATATTTTTTTATAAAACATAATTTCCCTTTATTGCTTTTGTTAATCACAATATAGATTTTGCATCATTTCCACTGTCATACTCAAAACATTTAGCAAGGTATTTTTAACATTTAAGAAAGAATTTGAAATAACTCCATTCCACAATTTACAGACCCACTACAAAGTTTTTTAAAAATGATAGCTATAACCTGCTAAAAAGATTTTTCATACAGCAGTTTCCTTTCACTGATTTTGTTAATCACAATATAGATTGTTCATCGCTTCCACCGTCACACTAAAAACATTTAGAAAGAATTGGGCCAGTCAATCTGGAGGGGCACTTCCCCCCACACATCCTGCTCAATCCTTAAAGTAATCCTTGGAGTGTCTTCTCTGGGTCTTGCTTCCCTCAAGGAGTGTGGTAAGTAGCTATCCAAAGAAAGTATCTTATAAGTTGTGGCCTTCACCTGAGAAACATTCTGCCAAAGAAACACCTACTTGGAATTCTCAATAAAGGTTGAGTATCCTTTATCCAAAATGCTAAAAAGTATGTTGGTGTTTTTGGATTTTGGAATACCTGTATTTGCCTACACATACATAATAAAATATCTTGGAGATGGAAGCAAAGTTTGAAAACAAAATTCATTTTATGTTTTATATATACCTTATACACACAGTCTGAAGGTAATTTTATACACAATATTTAATAATCTTGTATATGAAACAAAGCTTGCATATACTGACCCATCAAAAACCAAAAATTTCATTATCTCAGTAATGAAAACAACGTTTGGTTTCCGGAATATTTTGGATTTAAGAATAGGGAGACTCAACCTGTAGTAAAATTTAGATGCCACACTAAAACATTCATTTTCAAGCAAGAATTCAGTTCTTTGTTTTATTTTTGATTCCACTGTTTATGTTTTAGTTACTCTTAGTGCCCTTATATTTAACATTTTGATACTTTGAGGCAATTTATTTGTTTTCAGTAGGATTTTATTGACTTTTTTTGCATTTTTATGCTTGCAAACTACTTTAAAAACACCTGCCAGTTGGATACTTCACAAAAATCTTAAATAAAGTTGCTTACATTATTTCATCTCTTTTATTTTAAAAAAACCCAATGATGCATAGTGATAAATCTATGAAAATAGAGAAAGCATCTAGTCCTATTAGATTTCCTTTTTATTAGTATATAAATGTATTAATTTTTAGCTCTGTTTTATTGGAAATCTATAATGAAGCCTTTAAAGTTAAATCTTTACAGCCAACTTTTAACAAGGGATATCTGACTGTTCTTCCAAGGATAGTTACAACTCCTATTCTATTTTCCAACTACCGGTATATATCTCTTTCCTTGATAAATGTGAATACTATGATATTCACAGCCGTGCTGGCATATAGGCTTCTTCTCATATTCCCCAGTATTATTCACCACTGGTCTTATACTAGGCCACAAAGGATCAGATACTATGGTTTGGGTCCCAAAATGCTCAGGACCAGAAGTGTTTGGAATTTTTATTTTTTTGGATTTTGGAATACTTGCATATAATGAGATATTTTAAAGATGGGATCCAAGTCTAAATATGAAATCTATGTACAGTTGGCCTTACATATTCATGTTTTTTAATTCATGGATTCAACCATCCACTGCTTGAAAATATTCCAAAAATACGTAATTTCCAAAAAGCAAAGCTTGATTTTGCCATTTTATGTAAGGGACACCATTTTACAATAAGACTGTATATAATAGGACTTTAGCATCCACAGATTTTGGTATCTACGGAGGGTCCTTGAACCAAACCTCAGCAGATACCAAGAGCCCACTATACACCTTATACACACAGCTTGCAGGTAATTTCATACACAATATTATGAATAACTTTGTGCATATGGTGAAACAAAGTTTGTGTACACTGAACCATGAGAAAGCAGAGATGTCACTATCATAGCCACTCGTGGACAATTTTAGATTTCAGAATCCAGATAACAGAAACCCAACATGTATTAGATTTTTATTTTATGTCCATTAAGTAAGGTTTGGATTATGTCATTTCTGTTGGTGCAGAGAATCCCATTATTTTTAATATAGTCTTAGAGCTGTTTGCTATTGGTTAGTTTGGTATCTGAAAACAGCAAAGATATTATGCAGATACAATTTGAATATAACATTGTTTTGTATGTTGAGGATTTAATCCATGAATAATGTAAGACTGGTAATCTCTGTTTTACCGATAGAACAAATCAAGATTTGATTATCTGAATTCTAACACCGCCACTGATATCTACAAGTTGTGGGGTTTTAAGTGGTGTCTTTTGTCTAATATGGTATAAAAGGTCCCAGTCTGCATTATTAAATTTATCAGGGTTTCTTGATGTATCATCAAAAAATGTATGACTTAGGTCAGTGATCTACCATTCATTTTAATATTTGGGGGAACAGAAACATTATTACAGTGAATTTAATTCCAAGCTTGATCTATACTTAAGACAGGGGTAGGCAACCTTTCCCCTTTAAGAGCCGAGGAACTTCAGCTCCCAGAATCCCAGGAGCTATTGGCCAACATGGGACTATTGGCCAACATGGCTGAGGCTTCTGGGAGCTGAAGTCCCTTGGCCCTTAAAAGGGGAAAGGGGAAAGGTTGCCTACCCCCCGACTTAAGAGATCTTCCCATCTTTACACTGTTATCTTACTACAAGTATATTTATAAATTACAGTATTTCATGATGTAAGGCTATCCAACCCAGAATTCCATTATATTCCTGTCTGTCACCTTAGGCACTGGCCTTTAGAGTTGCTTGGGGCTCAGTTTTGTCCCCCATCTTTTTAACATATATACAAAACTGCTAGAAGAGATGTCCAAGGACTGGTGTTACCAATATGCTGATTACGCTCAACTCTCAGAATCACAGAATCATAAGAGTTAGAAGAGACCTCAAGGGCCATCCAGTCCAAAATCTTGCCATGCACAATCAAAGGACCTCTGACAGATATCCATCCAGTCTCTGTTTTAAAACTTCCAAAGAAGGAGATTCCACCACTTTCCGAGGGAGTGTGTTCCACTGTCGAACAGCTCTTACTGTAAGGAAGTTCCTCCTAATGTTCAGGTGTAATCTCTTTTCCTGTTGTTTGCATCCACTGTTCTGTGTCCTAATCTCTGAAGCAGCAAAAAACAAGCTTGCTCCATTCTCAATATGACACCCCTACAAATATTTAAAGGGCTATCATATCACCCCTTAACCTTCTCTTCCCCAAGCTAAACATACCCAGCTCCCTAAGTCGCTCCTCATAGGGCATGGTTTCCAGATCTTTCACCATTTTGGTCACCCTTCTTTGAATACACTCCAACTTGTAAACATCCTTTTTGAATCATGGTTCCCAGAACTGGATGCAATATTCCAGCTGAGGCCTGACCAAAGCAGAATAGAGTGGTACTATTAATTACTTCCCTCAATCTATTCACTATACTTCTATTGATGCAGACTAGAATCACAGGTTTTTTTAGCTGCCACATCATGTTGTTGAGTCATGTTCAACTTGTGGTCTACTATGACTCCTAGATCTCTTTCATATGTAATGTCATTCCAGTCCTCTGTCCTATATCTGTGCATTTCATTTTTTTTTCCTCCCTAAGTGTAGTATCTTATATTTCTCCCTGTTGAAATTCATTTTGTTTTGTCTATCACACTGTTTCATCACGTGCTAAGAAAGCTGCTTTGGTACTTAACTAGTGTCTGCTATCAATAACAGACCTGATGAGGATGAACTGAAACTTAATGCAGATCAGAGTCCTGTTCAGCTGAAATGCAGATCAAAGAATGGACTGTATTAGATGGGACTACTATCCCTCTGAAATCTTAGGTTTGTAGCTTGGGCTAATTCCTGTGTTCAGCTCCAAACCTGGATATCCAGGTTTCAATAATGGCCAGGAGGAGTACATCATGTTGTTGCTGTGTACCAAGTCATTTCCAATTTATGATAATCCTAAGGTGAACCTATCACAAGGTTTTCTTCAGAGGGGGTTTGCTATTACCATCCTTTGTGGCTGAGAAAGTGTGATTTGACCAAGGTCAGTCACCCAGTGGATTTCCATGGCCGAGCCAGGATTCAAATTCTGGTCTCCAGAGTCCTAGTCCAACACTCAAACTACTACACCATGCTGGTCAGGAATGCATCTGTGTAGTTAAAATGTGTGACCAGTTGCACCTATTCCTGCAGGTGTCAGATCTGATTACAGTCAGCCCTCCATTTTCATGGGGATCTGTTCTGGACACACACACCCCCCACAAAAACAGATTCGTCAATATTCAAGGCCCATAGGCTTGAATGGGGCACAACCCAATGGTGGGGGGAGGGCGCAAGGGCACACCTCACTAATTTTAATGGAGGTCTCCTCTCTGTGAATATGCAAAACCACAGACTTCAAGTCTGCGAGAACAGAGGGGTGACTGTATAGTGACGCACATCTTGATTACATGCCATTTTACTCAACATGGGTCTGCCTTTGGAAACTGTTCAGAAACTTGACTTTTTACAAAATGCTGCAGCCAGACTACTTATTAGGTCTGCTCAAAGGAAATACAGAACTCTCTTGTTGCCACAGCTTCACTGAATACCAAATTCAAAGTGGTTATGACCTATAAAGTCCTACATGGCTCTAGTGCAGACTATCTGAAAGAGTTTATTTTCCCAAATGAACCTGTCCAGGTTTTAAGAATGAATGAATGAGACATTTAATCTGCATCCATTACAATCAAGAGATGTAAACTTTGATGGACTGGCTGCTCCTAGGATATTGAACTCTCTCCTACATGAGGCTACACCAGTGCTTCTCCATTATTTTCTGTCACGCCCCCCCTAGGAAAGAAGAAAACATTTCGCGCCCCCCCCCCCCCCCCCGCGTGACTGTAAATAGTCACATAAGCGGGATAGAGCACGTTGGGCTGCTACTGGGGCTGCGCTGGGACAATCTCCCTCTCTCCAGCTGTAACGGGCCCCCCTTTACGGAGCCTCGTGCCTCCCCTGGGGGGCGCGCCCCACTATTTGAGAACCGCTGGGCTACACTAACCTCATTTCTGCTTCCCTCCAGGAGCAGGAAAAGACCTTATGCAACATAATAGCCTTTGGGTATTAACTGCTTGTTGCAGAAGGGTTTGGATTGTGTTAACTGGAGATTGTTTTGAAAACAGTGACACAAGCCTAACTGTGGATTGTTTTGAAAATAATGGCACATGTTTATTTTGATCTTTAAATGAGAGCAAAACATAAACATTCAATGTAGTATTTATTGGCCACATCAGAAAATATTTTATAGAACCCTGGTTCCTGAAGATTTACTGAGTGTACTTCTTCATGTGGTCCTGATGTGGCCAACTATTGCTTTATTTTGGTCTAAAATTCTTATTACTGTACAATTATCTCTGCTTACTAAAGATGCTTTTTCTCTCTCTTAGGCTACATCCCTAGTACATAGAATTTCTCTTTGTATCTAGAGTTATATATTGTTTGAGCATGGAAAACAGACATAATTATACATCACTGGAAGGACAAATACATTTCTGATCTGCAATAGTTAGCATGTATTATTTTTTACTGAACAATAAAAAGGAGAAGTTCCAAGGAATCCGATAAACTATAATGATTTATTTGCCTTGTGAGAATATATTTCTAGAATTCTTTTTTTCTGTTCTTAATATATGACATACAACATATCGCTACATATTACACTCGTCCCTCCACATTCGCTAGGATTAGGGGTATAGGACCCTAGTGAATGTGGAAAAACTGCAAATTAAAAAAAACACTATGTTTCCTCCAGTGCAACTCTGTTGTCAACATCTGTCAGACACAGGCCACAGAATTATACTGGAGGAGCTACCAATGCCTAGTGGAGTGCTCTCTCTAGGAATCTCTAGGTCCTTCAGTGGGATTTTAATTAAAGTTGACCACAGAGTTGTGCTGGAGAACCTAGATATTCCTAGAGAACATATTAATGAAATCCATGAATAATCAAATCCACAAAAGTCAAAGCCGCAAATGTGGAGGGATGAGCATATATGGCAAATTTTAGGGTTTTATTCTTAGTTAATTTAGATATGATCACTTTTATGTAGCTAATAACATATGACACATTTGGATTCTGTTTACATGTTTAATTTTTTAAAAATCACATGAGCAGCAGCAAATTAATTAAAAAAAAAACTTTGATCTGCCTGAACAGGAGCTTTTGAGAACTTCAGACACTATTTTAAAATAGAGAGAAAGAAAGAGAGAGAAAGAGAGAGAGAGAAAGAGAGAGTTTAGTTTAACTTGGACAGGCAGTGGTTATTCCTAATCCTTGTAAACAAGGCTTTATAATTTGTAATTTTCACTTTCCTAGTTAAAAACACCCAGTTCCAGAAAAGATCTCAAATCCAAACTGTTTGTTTGTATCTAGCTTCTTTAGTGGAAAGTAAACTTAAAGGACTAATGTAAAATTTTTCCACATCTGCACCAATTATCAAAACATTGATGGTCCATCTCCTGTTCTGGCCAAATGAGCAGTACCTGAGCCAAATAAATAAGCAGTAAATGAGCCAAATGAGAGCCCTGGTGGTGCAGTGGCTAAATGTCTATACTGCAGCCACTCACTCACAAACCATAAGGTTGCGAGTTCAATACAAGCCAGGGGCTCAGGCTCAACTCAGGCTTGCATTCTTCCAAGGTTGCTAAAATGAGTACCCAGCTTGTTGGAAGCAATTAGCTTACAGTTGTAAACCATTTAGAGACTGCATAGTGCAGTATGAAGCGGTATATAAATGAAGCTGCTATTGCTGTTGCTACTTTGTCATTTCATCTATCATTGAAGGAGATTTGTTAGGATAACCTATTTTGACCTTCCTAACCTCAGCCTCAGAGGAAGGCAATGGCAAACTCCCTCTGAACAAATCTTGTCAAGAAAACCCCATGGTAGGGTTTGCCTTAAGGTCACAAGCTGGGAACGGCCTAAAGGTATACAACAGCAATAACAATAACCTCAGTGTAAATTATTAAACTACATTGTTCTCTAGTAAAAATTAATTCTATCTTTGTAATATTTTTCTATATACTGTTAGAACTTTTTTGTTTGTTTTTTTAAAAATAAAAATCAAAGATGTTCTACAACTAAGGTCTAAAACACACTGCAGACATAATCCAGTTTGAGACCATTTTAACTGCTCTGGTTCAATGTAAGGGAATTCTGGGAACAGTAGTTTTGTGAGGCATTTAGCCTTCTATATCAGAGAGCTCTGGGGCTAAATAAACTACAATTCCTAGGATTCCCTAGCACTGAGCCAGAACAGTCTCAAACTGGATTATTTCTGCAGTGTGTTTTGGACCTAAGATAATGTACATCTCTTTTATAGTGCCAGGCAATTATCAAGCATTAAATGAGGGAGGGGGGAATCCAATAGTAAATCCCATATCTTTATTCTGACACAACTGCCTTGAAACACAATAATAGGATCTCAACCTGTAACTTTAATCTCTTATCAAGTGTCTTATAAAAATCAAATCTACCAAACATGTTTTTCTGAAGACAATTTCTGGATAACCCTGAAATCAAAACCAATAAGATAAGGAATAAAACATTCATGAATGAAACTCCTCCCAGAACATCTAAACTTCTAAAGGAACATGGGAGTAAATAGAAACCAATTGCCCTTAGGTCTGCAAAATTTAAGTTGTTTGGAATTTTAGAATTCCAATCCTCTAGACAAAAACTTCAGTGAGCCCAGATGTACTTACTCTTGAGTAAATATGCATACAGTTGTACTGTAAAGATCAAGAGACCCCTTAAGCGGGAACACATTTTCCTACACAAAACATACTGTCACAAATATTGGAATGCATGTGTGATACTCAGTGTTCCCCTGCTCAGATCCCTTTCAAAAAAGTTAAAAATCCTGCTGTTCAGCTTGGACTGGAAACCAGGGAGTAGACAACTGAACCAAACAGATGAGCAACAGTCTCTTCTGAAAGACTACAGTTGTCCCTCCGGATTCGCTGACTTCCAGTTCGTCGTTTTGAATTTCTATGGGCGGGAAGCCAGGAGAGACCAAATGGCACCCACATGCGGGGCCGCATGCAGGAGCATGCCACCATTATGTTCAATAGGGCTCGAATATTTCCGATTTTCCATGGGGGGGGGGGCAGAACGGATCCCCTGCAAATTGGGAGGGGCGACTGTATATGCATGCAGTCCCAGATAGTGGATCAATGAAAGCAATTACACTTGCAACTGCCCAGCAAGGTCCACACAAAAGTAAATCTAGTTTTGCATATTTAGGCTGTATTTTGACAACAAACCTAGAGAAACCTTTCGCTAATATGTGTCATTCTCCTCTAGCACACAGTGATTCTTTAAAACTCAACCCTGGTTCATCTCAACAGCCAAACATCGTCAGAGTTTGACCACTATGACACTGAAGCAAATGATGTTTTTCTCAAACCAGAGCATCACTGTATATGATGGGTGGAGGGAACATATATGCACAAAGCACCACCAGGTTTATTCATACAGTACCTGTGTTTCCCAAGCTAAATCAAGCACAAGTTTAACCAGGCTCAAGGAAAGTTTGAGGAGTGGGAAGGAGAGATTTTCAAAAATATATTGTTGTTATGTGCTTTTCAAGTCCTTTCCCACTTTCACCAAGCTTTCTTGGCAATATTTGTTCTGAGTGGGTTTGCTTTTGCCTTCCTCTGAGGCTGAGACAGTGTGATTTGCCCAAGAGCACCCAGTGCGTTTCCATGGCTGAGCAGTGATTCAAAATTTGGTCTCCAGAGTTGTACTCAATGCTCAAACCATTCCACCACACTCATTCTTTTCAATAATATATATTCCTTGTAAATTAACGGTAAAGCAACTTTGTAGGTGTTTCTGTGAAATATATCTCAAGTATTCCAAAATAGAACACAGTTATGTTCACCTGAACCACAACATTCCAGATCCTACATAAAGAGAGAACTGGGCAATATTCTGATACTGTTAGTTGGAGGTACTGTTCTACAGTGGCTCTGTTCTTTCCTGGACCTATGTTCTTAGAGGGTGGTGTTGCGGGACTCCTGCTTGACCTCTTGGGCATTGGCCTGTGGAGTCTCCTGTGCTATTTAACATTACACAAAATCTCTGGAAAAGGCTGTCTGGAATTTTGGTGTCAGATGTCACTCCTTTCCACCCAATTCCAAGGAAGCTGTTCCTGTGCTAAACTGGTGTCTGGCAGCTGTAAAGGACTGGAGGCGGGCAAACAAACTGAAACTTAATCCAGATAAGCTCCTGGTTAGTTGGAAAACAGATCTGGGAACAGAGATTCAGCCTGTGTTAGTTGGGGTTATACTCCCTGTGGAAACACAGGCTTGCAGTTTGGGGGTATTCCTGGATTCCTCTCCAAGGTTTCAGCAGTGATTTGCACTTAAAACCAGTTGCGTCAATTGGGTCCATCCCTGGTGAAGTCTTATCTGGTCATGGTGGAGCATAGCTTGGTTACATCCCATCTGGGCTAATCCATAAGTGGAGCTGCCATTGAAAAGTACTCAGAAACTTCAGCTGGCCCAAAGAGCTGCAGCCAGGTTGCTAATTGGGGCTGGCTACAGGGAGCACACAATTCCCTTGTTGCAACAGCTGCACTGGCTGCTGCCCTGTTTTTTTGGACACAATTCAAAGTACTGGTTTTGGCCTCTATGGCTTGAGACCAGGTTATCTGAAGCACCTTATCTACCTTTATGAGCATATTAGAGTTCTAAGATAATCTGGAGAGGCCCGATATCCATAATCTCAAATGTCTGATCTGAATCCATAAAGACCATTTTGACAGTGTCTAAATCATTTTTCCTTTCCCTAGTATTAACCGCTTATTAACAAGATTCTGTCATTGCCTTCTTTAAACTGGCTGGCCCTCTTGCTTAAATTCTTTAATCAGTCTGAGTTTATGTTTCAGTTTCTCAGTTGTCAATTGGGGAATCGCTCAGATTAACATATGATCCCTCGCCTCACCTGGGCAGCACCTGGCATTAACCCTTTTCCTGGATGGCTCCTTCTCCACCAGCTGAGAATATACATCTAACTGGAGCAATGCTTTCAAAAACTGACCCTGCCAAGCAGGAGGAAATATCCTGTTCTATGTGAGCATAAACAGCACAGTGTATTTAAAGTGATGTTCCATCCAAATCTAAGCTTTCAAAAGAATTCCCTACCCACAACTGGAAGGGGCAAAGACACTGGACCATCCTTAAAGCCCTTCTTATGAAGAAAGTTAAAAAAGTATCCAGTGTCTTTTAGTACAGAGAAAAGATAGGATGGGGTGGAACATAGTGACCTTCAACATTAGAAACATACAAATGAATCAGGAAGACTATTCTCCTTTTCATAAAATTTGGATTTGAGCCCAATAGAGATGATGCATAGTAAATGAAAGACCATACATAGTTCATGATCATAGCATTTAAAATAAGAATTCAAAAAGATAAGAATTTGAATGTGAAGGCTCCCATAAATACAGAGAATAAAGACATGTATCTTGAGGCATGGGCCTTCAGCGTAGTTTATAAATGCCAATAACAAAACTGTTAAAAATAAAGTAAATTGCCTCCAAATTATATTAGCAGAAATATCACAATTATCAGTAAGTATGACTTAATAAAAATGCAAGTCAATTAACACAAAATAAAATATTAATTATTCAAATTTACAAATAGCAACAGGGTATCAGTGTCACTGCCTTCCCTAAACTCTAATCCTGGAATCAAAATTCTTATCTAGGCATTTTCTTTACTTCCCATTTCTTTCTAATTTATATTTTAAGGAAAACACTCATCCTAAAGACACACACAGATGTGCCTACACATTTCAAAGGCACTTTTTCATCCTGGACTCTATCAAATATTAAGAGAGATATGTCTTATCATCTCATTACATACACTTAAGCTCTTCCTAGAAAAACCTAACACACACTACAAAAATGTCTACCTACCTAAAAACTGTACTTTTGCCCATTAATTTTTTTGTGTCTGCTGAAGCAAGCAAGCTTTGATGGACACTTCCTGTAAATGAAGTAGATTAAATTATTAGAAAAGTTGTTAACATAACATTAGCAAAAACAATAGATTTTATTTTGCTACAAAGTTTTATATATATATATATATATATATATATATATATATATATATATACACACACACACACACACACACACATAACAAAGGGAAAGCATAATTTATACATTACTTACAGGAGCTCTGAAAGATTCATCAAGAACATTATGGTTACTTCTAATTTTGAAATGAAAATGAATTCTTCATTGACAAAGTATATTATCAATACTGTTATTTCACAGGATTAAAAGAGACTACCCAACACTAATTGCATTTCTCCAAGCTAACTTATTAACGACCTTCTAATTTAGAACTCTCTCTTTGAAGTACTGCCCAGCCAGATGCCAATAAAAAATTCTGAGATATGGCATGATAAAAAGTATTCCTTTTTTAAAACAATTATCTGACAATGCAAAAAATATTAGCCCTGAACATAGACATTCATTTTTTTTAATGCAATTGTTAACAAACACCAAGAGATTAACCCTACACTAATTTGCAGGTCATTTTAAAGTTATCCAAGTTAAATATAGACATGTCAATGTTTGCCACTGAAAAGCCTTGCTTCTTACCATGAACCATGCATGCACAGAGACAAACCAATTCCTTTTAAATGTGTTATGGCCCAATTCATGGATTGGCTAACTATTTATTAGAAGAATTTACTGTCTGCTTTCCCAATGAATTGTTTCCTTGTTACATTTTATTGCATAGTAGCTGCTCTCAGAGCAGGTAGTAATACTTCACATGACTGAGCCAGCACACAAGAAAGAAGAGTTCAGCTGTTACTTCTGCACTTGAAATGCCAGCAAGGTCATGAGATTTCTGGCTTCTGGCAAAAACACAAGTGACCGACTAAAGTCTGAGACAGAACTAACCTAATGACCATCACTGAATCATGTGAGCCATGATTTTCACAAAGCAATCAAGCGGTGCATTATGTCTAAGTTGGGAAGCTGCAGATACAGATCTGTATACATATACAGATATGTATAATGTAACAGCATGATGTATTAGTTTCATTATAGGACTAGGACACTAAGAGACCAGAGTTCGAATCCCAGTTTGGCTATGTAAACTGACTAGGTGACCATGGGCAAGTCACACTCTCTCAGCCTCAAAGGGCGGCAGTGGCAAAAACCCTTCTAAAGAAACTTGCCAAGAAAACCCCCCGATAGGTTCACTGTAGTGTCACTATAAGTCAGAAAGAGCTTCAAGGCACACAACAACATTTTATACGTCCATGGATTTAAAGTTTCCTGTATGTGATATTCTCTTCTGATACACAGCAAACTATATCTCATAGTAGTTTCCCTTATCTAAAATTCCGAAAACTAAAATATTCCAAAAAACAAAAAACAAACAAACAAACAAACAAACAAACAAAATAATAGGAGGCTGAGATAGTGAAACCTTTGTTTTCTAATACTTTAGTGTACACAAACTTTTCATGGACAGAATTATTTAAAATATTATATAAAATTATCTTCAGGCTATGTGCATAAGGTGTATAAGAAACAAATGAATGTTGTGTTTAGGCTTGGGTCCCACCTCCAAAATATGTCTCATTGTGTACATATATGCAAGTACAGGTATTCCAAAATAAAATCCAAAAATTCAAAATCCAAAACACCTTTGGTTCCAAGCATTTTGAATAAGGGAGGGTAATCTTTATTATTTTCACATCCTATTCAAATCTCCCTTGGCTATTCAAATAATATTTCTAAGAAAATAATTTTCTCTACTCATCTTCTCCATATAATTGAAAATTTGCCAATCTGCATTCTTATTTCCTTTTCTCCTAAAAACAAAAAAGTCTTAACCTTGTAAAATCCATCCTTTGTTTGAATGTCCTCACTGTTTTAGGCACTCTTGTCCAACTCTATGACATCAATTTTTGAAATGGGGTGACTATACACAATATTCCATACTACAGATTTCTAGTGTAGCATTATCTGTTGCTTTATATCACAGAATATTTGGTAGTGGTGCCTCATATTTATAAATTAAAAGGTATATCACCAATGTTCATGGTTGCTTTCTCTAAGTGGCTAAGCATTTTTCTAATGAAGATGCCCCCTGAATAGTTTAAAATTAAAATGCATGGAAGTGTAATTTAGTATTTGATAAGGAGTATTATTTTTCTTCAGTCACCCCACATCCTCAATGCATACATGTTATTTTAACAAAACCAAGGAATTATGATTATTACCACCTGGCAGACATTTTTATTAGTCTTCTGCTACTACTACATCAGAAATGTAAAAAAAAATATAGATTAGCAAGGGTATTCTATGTTTCCTTCTCTGTCTTAGGAGTTTCATCCTGACTGGGTTAGCCCACAATAATAAAGAAAAAGGTGAAGTGTAATGTAACAATTCAAAGGAATTACCATTTTTTCCCACATATGGAAAGCACTCTTTTGACTCAGTACAGTTGCTACAGGGCTAAGCCTTCTTTTATGATAAACAAGTGACCCAGATTTGCTTCCTTTAATCTGTCATTCTTTAACAGTATTCACAGGGTCAACCCAAGAATATGCAACTTAACATTGCACAGAAAAAGACTATAAACCAATGTACAATCGTCCCTCCCCGTTCATGGACTTGACATCCGCAATCTCGCTCTTTGCGGGAGGGACAAAATGGCAGTGCACGGCCCCATGCATGTGCCATTGTTTTCAATGGGACTTGAATATTTGTGAGTCGCCATTTTCACAGGAGGTCCGGAACGGATCCCCCCATGAATTGCATTGTTAAAACAACCTGTAACCTACAACATATGCTTATAATTAGAAGAGCCAACACAGAGGAATAGCTTGAGCATGGGACTAATCTCTAGAGCAGGGGTAGGCAACCTTTTAGAGTCGGGGGGCGGGTTGCTGTCCCTCAGACAATTGGGGGGCCGAAGCATCAAAAATAAATAAATACATAAATAAATACAAAAACCAAAAAAAAATTAAAATTTAAAAAATATGCATGAACACACTCTCAGCCCCAGAAAAGCCATGGCAAAACCCCTGTGGAGATTTTGCCAAGAAAACCCCAAGAACAAGTAATAACAACAATAATCAATATCATCATGATGGACGGCAGCGGCGGCAGCGGCAGGACCAGCCTGGGGCCGATCCAAAGGCCTCGGGGGGCCGCATCCAGCCCCCCGGGCCTTAGGTTGCTTACCCCTGCTCTAGAGATTCCAATCCCCGCTTGGCCATGAAAATCCACTGGGTGACCTTAGAAAATCACACACTCACAGCCTCAAAGACAGGCAAAGGCAAACTCACCCTAACAAATCTTGCCAAGAAAATCTCAACAAATTTGCCTTATAGTCGCCATAAGTTGGAAAGGTACACAGTAACGAACAATTTATATACCTGAATGCTATACATGAATTTTCGTTTGAACTGAAATATCAATAAAATTCAATATGATATTCTCAGATAAAGAATGCCTCAGGATGTAACTTTAAAGACTTTGGTATACATTAAAGTGTGTTTTGTTGTTGTTGTTGTTGTTGTGTGCCTTAAACACATTTCCAACTTATGGTAGCCCTAAACCTTGCCAAGTAGGTTTCCATGGCAGAGAGGAGATTCAAGCCCTGGTTGCCAGGCTCCTAATCCAACACCCACACTACTACAACCACACTGGCTCACAGTGAAATCACACACTTGAAACAAAGGCACAATAAAGTTGCAGTATTTCCAACTCAAATCTGTCATAAAGCTTTAAGGGGTATGAGACATGTAGGGGAATTCCTCAGTAGTACAGTAGTAGTAGTAGTAGTAGTAGTAGTAGTAGTAGTAGTAACACTAATAGTGGGGCCTTCTTTATGTCTATGAAACCAACAGCATGATCTCAACCACAATCCACCATTACATAAATACAATTCAAAGTTTACCTTAGTTGGAACATTCTATGTACTTTCTGAGTCTGTAAAGCTTTTATTATTTTTATTATTTATTACTTAGTGACCTAGACTCAAAGAGCTGAAGCTGCAAGTCAAATCCCATCATGACAGCAAGGAGCCTTTCTTCCTGTTCCTGCAGAGCCAGGAGCCAGCACCCAGAGTATGCAAGATGAATGCCAAAAAAGTGCTTGCCATTGCGGGGCGACTTTGCATGCAGCTTCAGATATTTGTCCCAGCTGATCCCAGCCACTGCAGATGAAGCAGCAAAGTGCCACGCCAGCAAATGAAGAAGAAGCAGTGGCCAGGGACTCTGTAGCATAACAACTGCTGTCCCCCTCCCAGCCACCACTACTACTCCTGCAGATTTGCCCACCCAGGATGGCAGCCATGAGCTGCTCCTTGCAGGAGATGAGTACCTCCTTCTCCAGACACTTGCCCATTTTGCCCTTGGGCAGCTGGAAGCATTGCTATTGCCATTACCTGAGCGGGGGTAGCGATGATGGAGGAGCGTTACCCAGAGCTGTTTATTCATCCTGGTGAATGAGTGGCCGGATGCACTTGGGGCAAGGAAGACAGGAGAGAGCAGCCCTACTGCTACCACAGTTGGCTGTAATTACGGCTTCCCATCTACAGAAGAGAGGTTGGGAGGCACTGACTGGGATCTGGAATCTAGTAGTGGAAGGGGAAAATGAGGAGGGGGGCAGTTTTTTGTATGTGGCTCTCCTCCAGGCCACCGCTTGTGCAGTTTGCTGTAAACTCAACCATGCCATCTCCCTCCTTTCCTCTAATTCCTCTCCTACTCCTGGAGGGGAGAGCCTGAAGAATGTATGGCTGAAGCTTTCTACCACCTCCTGCACTTATGGTCTGTTATATCAGAACTCAACAATTTACGGATTTTGGAGCATTTCAATTTTGGATAAGGTAGATTCACATGTACTTGCTCTCATAAACACACTATACATCCAGATAGGATCGACAACATGCAAGAAAAATCCCCAGCAAAAAATTACGAAGGAAACATTATACTGGGCCTCGCAAATTTGAAAAAGATGTTCATCATAGAATAGGGCAGGGGTAGGCAACCTTTCCACTTTAAGGGCCGAGGGACTTCAGCTCCCAGAAGCCTCAGCCATGTTGGCCAATAGCTCCTGGGATTCTGGGAGCTGAAGTCCCTTGGCCCTTAAAGGGGAATGGTTGCCTACCCCTGGAATAGGGTTTGTGTTAAAAAAAAAAAGTGATTTCTCCCCCCCTCCCCCAGCAAAACTGGAAACCCAATCCAGATTTTCACCTGGAATTCCACAATAGGAAAACATTTTCAATTGGTTATGCTCTGCACTGTCCCACAGCTTCTAAGTTATATGTTAAAGTAAGGAACTGGCAAAACCACTTTTGCATATTCCTTACCTAAGAAAATCCTATAAAATTAATGGGATCGCCATAAGTTGGCACGTGACTTAAAGGTGTGCATGCGAACACACAATTCCATCTACACACTGATTATTTAGATTACTTCCTAATACTTTTGGCAAGCCCATCAACTGAACACAAAGTTACTTTTGGCAATCCCATCAACCGGGCACAAAGCTGTCCCAGCGTTAATTTCAAGGGATATACTACCAGTTGGATATAGGAGGATAGAGTACCATCGTTGTTTAGTTGGGAAAAGCCAGGATATGAGCAAAGCAAAAGCAAAATTCTTTACTGTAATATAGAAAGGAGTGAAGAAGTTAAAAAAAAAAGGAAAAAATATACCATGAGTTAAGAAAAAGGATGTAAACTCCTCCTGTTATTAAATATGCCTGCTCATATGTGTTATCTCTGCACAACTGCTGTACTTGCATAAATCTATCCTACTTTTTCACTAACCGTATAAGTTTGTTTTTTAAAAAGTGTTTTTAGATCCAGCTACACATAAGAAAAGTACAAAACATTCTGAAGATATCACAAATACTAGTCAAATATAAGATAACTCTTGTATTTTGACAACCTTTAGTTATACAGTGGTACCTCTACTTACGAATGCTTCATCTTACGA
>CM034708.1:160123456-160134848 GCA_020142125.1 Phrynosoma platyrhinos | reverse complement strand
AAACAGAAATAGTAAAAGAATTCTCATACTTGGGATCAAACATTGATAAGAACAGGGGATCGCAGCCAGGAAATCAGAAGAAGATAAAGAATGGGGAGAGTGGCTATGAAAGAACTAGAAAAGATCTTAAAATGCAAAGATATACATCTTTGTTAGAATAACACAAAAGTTAGAATCATACAAGCCATTATTTTCCCTGTTACCATGTATGGATATGAGAGCTGGACAGTGAAGGAAGAAGATAAGAAAATCAATTTCTTTGAGACGTGGTGCTGGAGAAGAATGCAGAGAATTCTGTGGACAGCCGAAAAGACAATAAATGGCTCCTAGAATAGATCAAGTCAGAAATCTCCCTGGAAGCCAAGATGACAAAACTGAGACTGTTATACTTTGGACACATCTGAGAAGGCATGACTCATTGGGAAAAATAATAATGCTAAGAAAAGTGGAGGGAAGTAGAAAGAGGGGAAGGCTGCGTGTTAGATGAGTGGATTCTATTAAAGAGGTCATGGGTCTAAGTTTTCAGGAACCAAGCAGAAGAGTGGAGAACAGGATGTCTTGGAGATGTCTCATCCACAGGATTGCCATGGGTCGAGATCGACTCAAGGGCAGTTAACAACAACAACAACGTTGGGAAGGCTGCATGGTCGTCACTCTTGTGGTAGTGCATTGGCTGAAAGAGTAGAACTTTCAGCAATTTTTAGCATCAGACAAAATGTCCGTTCTGTGTACAAACAACCAGACTGACTCTTCCTTCAACATTAACAATGGGAAAGTATCCTACAGTGCACTGTGAGAACAACAAAATAGTTTAGAGGACACAGGGCAAGTCATGTGACACATGCAGTTTTGTCATCCAACAACTCCCCAGTGCTCTCTGCTTCCCAGCTGGAGTTACCTGAGGAGGCCACTTTGCTCTGCCTAATGGTAGGGCCAAACCCAAGAGTCACAACTGAAAAGTGCTACTGTAATATCACTTGTAACACCATGGAAACAACACAGTCAACAGTCATCTGAGAATATTCTAATTTGTTTGCTAGTGTACAATGTTCTCATTTCCAGCATCCCACATTCCTCTTTGCAGACTGGAAAACTAAAAGTCTGCAAGACAAGTATGAACACAATACTTACTAACACAATACTATTAATGGGTACTTTTGACTAAAATATATTACATTTGAAAAGTGCAGTGAGACAAATCATGTCACTCCATGAGAACCAATTTACAATTTTCCAGATGAAACAGACTTTGAGTGGACATGAGAGATGCCTGTCAGTGCAAGTAAAGTAGTATCTTTCTTAAGATGGAAGTTTGTTTTGCAATAAAGTTAAAAATACAAGCAGCAAGAAGAGAGAACACCTAACAATGAAGATTACCCTCCATATATTAGAAAGAAAACTACATGAAGTTTTGCGAGGACACTGCTGCCAGTTCCCAAGTGAGCCTTAAAAGAGGAGTACAGATTTCTGATAGAAAACCCCTGCAATGCATTAAGTGATCCCCAAAGAGCAAATAAAGACTTGGATTAAATCCCAGAAACTGCAAAACTTTGAAGTTATACTTAGTAACATTAAATTGAGCATGATTCATACCAAAAATAAATTGTTGCCATGGTCTCTAAAACAAAGGACAGCAGCCTTCAAAATGAAACAGGAAAAGGCTACTGTAGGTGGGCTTGTTTAAACTAGCAAAAGCAATGAAGGAAAGACAGAAAAACATGAAAAGAAGTGGAACAAAGTCCAGTGGAGAAATGTGGGGGGGGGGGGTATGGTTGCCAAGTGCCATAATAATAGATTCTAGAAGCTAATAAGTTTGCTAGCAAATAATGCAATTGCTCCAACTTGGACTGTTAATGAATAACTCCTCATAGGAAACAGGCAACAGGAAACCACTTCTGAGTATTTCTTGCATAAGAAAACAGTATGAAATTCATGGGGTCACCACACATTGACAAGCAACTTGACAGGCAATACTCCTTAGTCTAAGGAAGGCTTATCTTGCATGCTCTCTCTCTCTCTCTCTCTCTCTCTCTCTCTCTCTCTCTCTCTCTCACACACACACACACACACACACACACACATCTGGCCTTCTGCAGGACTATAGGATGTTGTTGTGTGTCTTCTAATTTATGGTAACCCTATCATGGGTTTTTCTTAGCAAGAAGCAGAGAGAGTGTGACTTACTTAAGATCACTCAGGAGGTTCCCATGGCTGAGGGTGCATCTACACTGTAGAAATAATGCAGTTTGACAACACTTTAATTGTTATGGCTCCATCCTTCAGAATCCTGGGATTTGTAGTTTTCTGAGGCACCAGAACTCCTTAGCAGAGAAGGTAAAGGCCTTGTAAAACTACAAATCCCAGGATTCTATAGGATGAAGCTAGAGCAGTTTAAGTGATGTCCAGCTGTATTATTTCTACAGTGTAGATGCACCCAATGTGGGGCTTTGAACCTTGACCTCCAGAGTCCTCCTAGATCAAAACAGCAAGATATAAATTGGATGTATTCAAATCATTAGGCACCAGAAAACAATAAGGGATGGCATCTCAGGCAAGACACTCTCAATGGGTCACCTTCTATGTGCTGCCATTGTTATTGTCACTGGCCTCATATTTGCTGGATTTTTTCTTGCTCAAATACAGTACTATATCCATTCATATTGCTTGTTTCAGTTCAGCTCTCCAGTTTTCACTGAAGACGAAGGGTCATCTTCAATTCTGAGTCTGTCTTCTGAGCTATTAACTACTACCATTTCTGCCCAAATACAGTATTATGTCCATGCTGAAATTCATATTGTTTGTTTCAGTTCAGCTCTCCAGCTTTCACTGGAATATTGCATATTCTATATATATATGCACAATACTTATCAGGACAAGCCATGTCATTCAAGGTAGTGGAAAATATAAAATATTATATAGAATCAAGTTCAAAAGCTAGGTTATTAACAGCACACAGTGTGAGCCTTTTTTCAAGACAGGGTCATATAATGGAATTTGTAGCAAGAGACATTACATAAAAAGTGGAAATGCAGCTTTCCTTCAGGAGGCCAAACATGATTTGGGTTGCAATTAGTGTCAAATTATTCAGTAGGGAATCTTTTTTAAAAACTGGTGAAATAATATATTGTACTGTTTATGGAAGGAATCAAATACTCAATTGATTTTACCAGCCCGTGCTTAATCCAGTTCCAAACAGAACTAATGCTTAACTGGGAGGAAAAATCCTTATATAGCAAATCCTCCTTTTTCTGGCAATACCTACTTATCTACAAATACTCTCCATCAGGATTGCCCAAAAGCCACAGGACTTTGAACAAAAATAAATTGAGAGTGGTTATGAAAAGAGAATTACCAGGTTCTCTTGTTAGCATGTGAACTCTTGAACTCTAAATAAGAGCTCCTTTTCAAAATGCCATCCCATCATATCTTCACATGCACAGCAGTTCTATCCGGAAAGTTCTCACACCTTGTGTGAGGCAATAACTGCCAAGGAACCCTTAATTTTCTTTCCTATCAGTGATTTCCATCTGTGCTTGCAAGTCACTTTCTCAAATCAGGGCTGAGGTTTAGAACCAGACTCACAATTACTTTGCTGGAGGCAAACGTCTTTGTATTCCTTTCAAGCAGGACAAGACAGTATGAAGAATTATAATTTTAAACATATTTAGTGTGCCACAGCACAAAAGCGCAAGGGATCAGCATTAGACCAGTTTAAAGACTGAATACATAGCAAAATCTTCTCACCACACAATCTCCAAATTTAAAATTTCAACACACACACACACACACACATGCACACAGAGAGAAGATTAAAGTCTCAAATTCATCTCCCCATTTGCTCAGCCCACCAAACCCACAGTGGCTTTCTTTCCCAGGATATTTTGCTGCCTAAAGCAAAGTACAAGATGGTGCCTTCTCCATCCTATGAACGGATGTTGACTCAACTGTAAAATGAACTTTACTTCAACACTGGGAATGGGACAGAGTCGCCCACCACACCTAAAGGGATCATGCTGGTTTAGGGGTTCAAGAACTGTGTCCTCCATGAAAGAAGTATGGCTAGGAGGCTTGGGAGGAATAGTGGAAGATGTCCATTGCTGCCCTAATGAGGTGGATGCCATGAGCCACCATGGGAACAAAGTGTCTTTGTGGGCAGTGCTTCCATAACATTACTGGTTCTGGCAGCAGGGACAGAAAGAAGGGAGAAAGAGAAATGCACCTATGACCAGAGAGGTGTGAAAGGAAAGGTGGTGCAGATCAGGAAAATATCAGGCAACATGGCATGAGATGTATGAAAAAAGCAACTTGAATTCAAGTAACAGCTTGCAGGGTACAGGTCATAATCCTGCTTCTGCTGGAAACTCTCATATTGATGAATGGATCCCATAAGAAGACTTCCCTACCAAACCAGTTCCTTTACTTTAACAGCAGAGTTTAATGGAGAGGGCATTTTGTTGCTATCATTGTTAAATTGGAAGGTCAAAAATCCTTCCTAACTTCAGATGACCCAGACTTCATGTACCTTCTGCCCAGTGACCATCCTTGCACTATGCAAGGTACAACATGACACTGCACACACTGCAACTGCTAAGGTATATTTCACCAAAACGATAAACAATAATAATTTATTATGGTTTTATAAGTCGTTGTAGACTCATAACAAAGGAGAGAGCCAGCATGGAGTAGTGGTTTGAGCATTGGACTATGACTTTGGAGACCAGGATCTAAATCCCTGTTCATCCATGAAACTCACTGGATGATCTTGGGCAAATCACACTCTCTTAGCCTCAGAGGCTGGCTATGGCAAACTCACTCTGAAGACACTTGCCAAGAAAACCCTGTGATAGGTTCACCTTAGGGTTGCCATAAGTAAAAAATGATTTGAAGGCACACAACAACAACAACAACAGCAGCAGCAGCAGCAGCAACACTTAAAAGATAATACAGCATAGAGCTGGTGGGGAAGAATCATGACCCCATGTATACAGCCATGGAAGAGATCAAACCTATGAAGTAACCCAATATGAGAGGGCCCCTGTAATGTCACTAAGTGGAACACATTAAGCATCAAGCACTGTTGCACAGAATAAGCCATTTGTTGTTGTTGTTTTTTAAAATGAACAATCCAGCAAAGAAGAATGCACACACACACACAAACACATTTCAAAGCAATGCCCTCATCCTGAGATTCTTCCCCAACTTTACTCTGAGGATTGGGAAAAAAGGGTACTGAAACTCAGGGCCAGGCCTGAAGATCTGATAACCCTATTTGCAGTATATGTAATGAATGATACAAGATTATGGTCCAGTTTTTAACCCAAAGATGAGTGTCTGCTTCCTCTTTTTCAGGGCACATCTATTTCGAGATGTAGTCTGCTGATATAAAAGCCTTCATGTTTTTTAAACCCGTTTTGGTTTAGTGTTTCTAATAGTCATGTTTTAATTGTTTTTAAAAGTTTTTAAAATAGGGTTTTAGCTGTAGTTTGTTTTTTATTTTATTTTATTTACTTCGTTTATATGCCCCCTTTCTCCCATGACAGAGAAAAAAGATAGGACATAAATTAAATTAATAAAATAATAAATCAGTATCCCACCATAATGACAATAACCTTGATCACAAGTTTCTTGAAAGAGTGGATGCAGTAGAGGTGGATATTATTTATCCTGAAGTGTAATAATACAGATTAATACCACATATTTACATTTAATTGCAATTTTTGCAGGGGGATGAGGATTAAGAATTGGGAACAGTGTGTCTTCTTCCTGTAGATCTTTCCTCCTCCACAATCCCAAATACCTGTTTTTATTGCTTTTGTTTGCATAATCAGAAGCTCCATGGTGAGACAATCCAGCTCTGTTGGTGATCCCTTATTAAACTTTCCCATTGAGCTCACATACACAGCTTCTGGGGCGCATGGTGAGAACATGTGCAGGATGACAGACAGCTCATGTCCTGACAGCTTTTGGCAAAGCTGCATTATTTCGCAGAGGACACTCCATCTGTCACTATATTCAGCCACCGAAACTGACCTCAGTGGTACTAAGGAAGCCCTGGCAGATTAACATTTAATGATGCTTTCAGCTTGAGCCCTTATAATTTTTCATCTTCCAGGGGCAATCACAGAACAGGAAACAAGCAGCATGGCGTATGGAGTATTGCTGGCAGCAGCAGTGAGGGGTTGTCTTGGCTGTCCTTGCCAACACAATCTGACTTGCTTTATGCTGATTTTGTTACCTAAGAGAAATTAAATTGCCTCCTGAATGGACAGACAAACAGACATAGGCATAATCAAAACTGGATTTACACTATCAATATTTCATCATAGTTTCCTCAGAATTATCACCCAGTATGGCAGTGGGTCTAAATGAGAAGTGGGAGAGCTTTGGCCATTGAAGGGGCAATTTTCCTCTGGGCCATACTTCCTCCAAAAAAGCTTTAAATTTATAGTGTTTGATTTTGCAGCTGACAAATAATAATTACATTATCTAGGACTATATGTTGGAAGCAAACCATCCAGCTACAAATCTGATGTTGAATCCACAAACCCCATGGCTTAACAACCATCCACAAATGGAAAAACCATCTCTACTGATGAAATCCCTCTACGTTGTTTGAACCCAGAAAATATATAAATATAAGTAGCATAGTAACATCTGAAGTTGTCTTATACAGAGTCAGAGCATTGGTCTGTCTAGCTTAGTCTTGCCTACACTAATTGGCAGACTGATCCTAAGGCCTCTGATATGTAAAGGATATATTATACTATTGTGCTCTCTTATAGCACATCTTGAGTTGAACATGCTTATGAAATGGTCCCTCAATGGCACCCATGCATGCCATCCAAACATTGATTGGTCATGAAAAGCTTGGGAAAATTCCAAAGCTAAGGGATTCTGAGAGTTGTAATCTATGCTGTACTGTACATACCATGGTTTGATGACAAACTTACATGGAATTACTAAATTGTCATACCTATTTTTCTAAATATTTAATGAAAGTCTACACCAGGGGTAGGCAACCTTTCCCCTTTAAGGACCAAGGGACTTCAGCTCCCAGAAGCCTCAGCCATGTTGGCCAATAGCTCCTGGGATTCTGGGAGCTGAAGTCCCTCGGCCCTTAAAGGGGAAAGGTTGCCTACCCCTGGTCTATACCATGGCCACTGTGTTAACCTGGATGCAACCTGAGTAAAAATAAAAAGGCCAAAATGCAAAATTAGCAAAATAAATATTATTTTATAATTATATTGCCATGACAATTTTTTTCTTGCAGCAAAGGAAAAAAAAATGAAATTTGCTTCTACTACACCACAATCCATGTGATTTCCTCTGAATAGAGCATTAAATGCAGTTCTATACTTGCATACTCAAAGACACATCACATTGTAGTCACCAGGATATAGTTGAAATGACTTATATTGGATTACATCCTACATACTGAGGGAAAAGACATGACTTAATGTAGCTCGAGACAATGGAAAGTGCCATTTATTAACCAATTGTTTTTTTAATAAAATAAAGAACTGCAGTTCTAAAGGTTCTGCAACAATTTTAGAAGGCAAAATAAAAAATAATAAATACAGCAATTTTGAGAGTGATTTGACTGAAAATAGAGAAATGAATAATTAACTTCATTTTGGTCCCCAGTTCACTGAAGCTAGTTACTTGAGCTGCCTTTTGATTCTAATAATGGTTAAAGAGTTTTTTCTGTGAACGGGAATGTATTTCTGTCAATAATGGTTGTGCTCTAAACAGTGCCATGATATAGCTCTAAACTGGAGCAATCTCACATGTCTTCTTCCGTGGCCTTGCAAGTTTTAAAGACCAAGTTTAAAACATAATCTCTGCATTTTACCTTCTGATAATCCAGCAAGGACCCCTTAATGCTCTAGAGTCAAGTTACCAAGTTACTGTTATAAAATTGGGAGATGGGACAGCATCATAGATGAGTTCTCAGACTTCCTTGGTAGTCAGTGGCAAAGTTGACAAGTGCCTCTTCTGCTAAGGACATTGCTGGCTGAGGGGTCTCAACAGCTGGATTTTTGCCACGTTTTTGTAATAAGTTACAAAGGTATATCCCACCCTCCGACAACACTAATATAACATAGATCTTTGTGGCAGGGGGGATGTAGAAACCACACTTTGAATTTTCTATTAAGGAAGACAACGTTGAATTTTGGGCTCTGTAAATTGTGGGGCATTTGGTAGTGAGATCTGATGTGGACCACTGGAATTGGCTTCTGGAATATTTAAGATGGTTAACTCCAGCTATGTTTAGTTTGTGTATTTGTAAATAAACTTAAATATTATCAAACACCAATAAACCTCCAATACCTTCCTTCCAAAGAAAATCAAATGTGGGTAAGCATCATATCTCTGAAACTTATCACTGTTTGGAGAAGTGAAACAAAGATGGTGGAGGAGCTAGAAAGGAGTGATCTCCACTATGGAAATAATGCAGTTTGACACCACTTTAAATGCTGTAGCTCCATCCTATGGAATCCAGGGATTTGCAGTTTTACAAAGTCTTTAGCCTTCTCTGCCAAAGTGTGCTAGTGCCTCACAAAACTGCAAATCCCAGAATACTGTAGGATGCAGCCATGGCAGTTAAGGTGGTGTCAAACTGTATTATTTCTATAATGTAGATGCAGCCTCTGTGTTCTTGAGAGAACTTCTTACTGGAAAGGAAAGCGGGGATAAGTCTACTGATATGTTAAAACCAGTGTTTAGATCATGAGGGGGAAGACTGGAGGGCCTACCCCATAGATCCCTTGCCAAGTATGTAGGTATATATGTATTTTATTTTACTTATATTACATTTTTTCCCCCAGCAAAGGAGCATTAGGGCTTAGAAATGCTTGCCATATTAACTAGAGGATTCTGGAAAATATAGTGGGGGGAAAATACCTTTACTAAGCTGTGCTAGTTTTAGTACATCAACAGTCCCCATCTGCTCTATTCATCTAAGAAGAGAAGCCAAGAGGACCATCACAAAAGGTAAGTGGTCTGGGCCAGGTTTTCCCTTGCTCTTCTCAAATGTCAAAAACTGTATAGAAAGAATGAAAGTTATCTAATCAACATAGTCAATGGCTCCTCCTGCTTACAGCATAAGAACTGAATGAGCAGAACAAGGGACAACCATTTTAAAGACAAAGAAATTCAACTGAGGCAGCAATATAAACTAATATGTACAAATCTTTCCCTTGTGCTAGTATGAGCTGTGGTCAACATTGATGAAAAAGATGTAGCCACTGGAAACAGAAGATTTCCCTCCCCCATAACAAAAAAATAATTTGGTTTTAAATCCCATTCATAAAAAAAGCAGCCTCCACTACCACCACTTATTCTGATTACTCACAAACTGTTTTATCTCTGGTCATGTAGGGTCATATAGCAACTTCCTTTGCTGGTTGAAGGGATAAAGCAGACACCCCAGATTGGGAAAGAACTAATCAAAAAAACTTTAATCGTTCCAAAGCTTATATAAGAAACAAGCCAGCAATAGGGCCTTGACTGGACAGGTTTGTGATTTACAATTCTGATCAGAGTCTAATGGAAATAGGTAGGATTGGTTAACAACACAAGCCTCGAGAGGATAACTGAAATACAAAGATGACCTTGCTAAAAAGCCCACAGTGGATGCAATCTCATTGCTTCTCAACACACTGAAACTATAGCCAGCTGTCAGGAGAAACAACTGCTCTCTGGACAGAAGCCAGAGAAAAATAAAAGCTTTAATTCCTTCCCAGCATTGATTTACTCTCTCTTTCTCTCTCTCTCTCTCTCTCTCTCTCTCTCTCTCTCTGTGTGTGTGTGTGTGTGTGTGTGTGTGTGTATCAGCAAATGCCTGCCAGTTCTCCAGTAACTAGAAGAGTAAGTGGGTCAGGGAACTGTGTTGAATTCATTCACAGCTTCAGAGGAAGGCAAAGGCAAACCCCCTTTGAACAAATCTTGCCAAGAAAACCCCATGATAGGGTCACCATAAGTCAAAAATGATTTGAAGCCACACAACAACAAGCCAGGATTTGAACCCTAGTTTCCAGAGTCATAGTCCAACGTTCAAACCACTACATCATCCTGGCTCTTACTGGGTGGCCATTTACAGAGCTATTATAAATGATGACAAAAGAGGGCAGAGATGTGCATACAATTTGCATGTGCTAATTAAAATATATATAAGTACCTATTTAGAAATAATTGTTGTAATTTTAATTGTATCACTGATCAGGTGATAAATAATGTCTGTTCAATTGTTAATTGTTAGGAGGAAACTATCCTTTCTTGTGGCATTGGATTCCAAGCACCACCATTTTTTAAAAATGTAAAACAAAACAAAAAAAACCAAGGAGATAACACCTTTCAAGGCTAATATAGCATCTTCCTACAAGAGACTGTTGTTATTGTTGTTGTTGTTGTTGTTGTTGTTGTGTCCCTTCAAGTCATTTCTGACTTAAGGCAACCCTAAAGTGAACCTATCATGGGGTTTTCTTGTTAATATTTGTTCAGAGGTTTGCCATTGCCTTCCCCTGGGATGAGAGAATGTTACTTGCCTAAGGTCCCCCAGTGAGTTTCATGGCCGAGCTGGGAATCGAACCCTGGTCTCCTGAGTTGGAGCAATACTCATACCACTACAACATGCTGGCTCTAACAAAAGAGGTGTAGTTGCCTTATTTTATCACTAAAAATATTGGTAATCATTTGCTCACGAGTACTATTGCTGCAGCACTTCTAGTCCACCTTTCATAATCTAATCTAATCTAATCTATTTGTCTATCTAATTTAATTTAATCCCCACCTTTCTCCCAGGATGGGACCCAAACCAGCAACTTCAATTTGTCAGTAATTACATAGTACTTGTTGATTTCAGATGCAATCTGTCCAGGTATGTTTCTTCTGAAAGCAGTGTGATTGATGTGTGTTTAATTATCTGCAGGTTGCCAGTCAGCTTAAACATTTATAACCAACTTTCACAACTGGAATCGAGTACCATCACTGTACTGAAGGCAGGCAACTTCTAGATGCTTGTTGGACTCCATTGGCTGGACTAACTAGGGCATATGGAAATTGAAGCCCAGCAATCTCTGGAAAGTCACAGGTTGGCTGGCCTCCTGCTGTACCAGTACCATTACTATTGCTGGCTAGTCAACTTCTAATTTCTTGTATTTCTTGCTTTCTCATCAGTCTGCTGTCCACTGTATGGAACCTGTTTGTTCAGGAAATTTCCCATTTTGCTTTGCACCCAGTTTATTTTTTTTATTTTTTTTTTTAGCGTCATGTTAATATTTGGGTTCCTGATCAGTGTGCACTTTGCAGCATTTTCCTACTTATGCTTTCTGGAGGAGTTCTGGGTACTGTAGCACCGAATCCTTAGGGGAATTTTATAATTAGCTCAAAT
>CM034708.1:160091897-160123356 GCA_020142125.1 Phrynosoma platyrhinos | reverse complement strand
ATCCAAGGGTGGCATATGGAGTTATTAATATTTTGAATCTGAAGGGCAATCTGGGTAACAGGTACACATCATGGTGCCAAAACCAAAATCCAGTCTCTAATCTCAACTAGAGAAAAGACTTATTTAATCAACTGATGAAAAGTAAATCAAGATTCATGTTAAATCTCATTGCTTCAATCTGCCATGCATTAGTTAGGAAGAGAAATTGTATTATACTTCAATGTTAATATTTAGGTTTTCTGTACCCAGCTTGGAAACACTGCTTTGTGGGCCTGTATGGCCAAAATTTCTATATGCCACCTGGGGGATTCTAGGAGGTTTAGCCCAAAGGGGAAAACATTCCCTTTCTTTGTTCTGTTTGTGGTTATAGTTGAAACATGGTTATGCCTTAAAGGTTCCACCAAACCTCTTAGGTTAAAATCCCAAATTTATATTTAACCAAAAGTATCAAATGTTTGCTTACACATGTATGGAAGTCAGCATGCTTAGCCGAACAGAGATAAGAGGTTGTCCTCTACATGTTGCTGGACTGCAGTTCCCAGCATTCCTGATTACTATGCTTTCCAGGGCTACTAGGAGGTGCATTCCAATAACATCCAGGGGTTTGTACAAATCCCACCCTGACATACATAATCAGCCAAAATGCACATGCTGTACTCTCATGATTAGAGAGATTGCCAGCTGACAATGCTTAATGTCACTGCAAAATCATCCTGGCATATATACAGAAGAGACTTGTATGACTGCATCAGCTGAGGATTCAGTCTAAGTTTGTTTGGGTTTTTTTGAGGGGGAGTGTATGTGTTCAGTGGACATTTATGGATTAAATCAGTAAACATTGTTTTGTTGCTTAATTGACATGATCTTTTTTCCCCTTCTAGACTGATTAACATGGGTTTACAAGACTGCAATCTCCTATATATCCTCCAAATCCCATTAGAAGTCAAATTGTCTCTGTTTAGTTAAGAGGACTGTTAAACACATCAAGAGGCTCTGCAAAATAAGATTGTTTCCATCCAGTTTATTCTGTTCTGTACCACCATTAAAACAAATGATTATGGTCCAATCCACAGACTAAAGCAGACAGATAGTTGGATTTAAGCCAAATGAGTCTTAAGGACTGAAATCAACTTATATTGAAGCAGGCTCAAATGTTCTCTTTGCCGACAATCATTTGGTTTTACTAGCAGTGATTATGAACATTTCAAACAAACCACCCATAGCTTCCATTTTATTTAGTTCCTCTTATTTCCAACATAGAGATATTAAAAATGAAACTCCAGCAAGTACTCATCAGGAAAGAAAGGGGGGGGGGGAAATAAGATAACAAACACCAGCAGTAGATGGAGTTACCAAGGAAGTCAAGAGATTGCCAGAGGCTGAGCCAGCTACATCTACTTTGCTACTTCCCTGGTTGGGAGGCTATTGGGGATTAGATGGGCAGATTAGATATAGGCAGATGGGCTGTAGAGTCCTTTTTAGCATCATGGCCAGCCTTCCAGTGGTATGGAAAGGGATAATTTGTACTAGTGACTTTGATACTTTTTTGTATTTGTTTACCAGTTTGAGAAAGGGAAAAGATACAAAGGCTGAAAGAAGACTGGGTAGTGAATTTACCTCTTGTTACTAACTTGTTTGCATAATTCTCACAGCTATGGGGGGGGGGAGTTAGTTCACTTTGTGCACTTTGTACCCAATAGCCAGTGATGGAGAATTTGATTACTGCTGGGAATAGTCTGGGTAGAATTCACTTCTTGGGGGCACAGTTCTTCCACTGGCTTTCAGGGGATGTTGGACCCTATCAGCCAAAGGCCTGGACTGTTTTTCCACTGTGTACCATCTGTTGCATCATTTATCACAATAAAACTTATGCTATAGCAGTAGCATGCATCCGTTCAGCACCAAAACAAAGACTTGGAGAGGCCTGGAACTACAACCAGTTCCAGCACAGAAAAGAAGGCAATACCCCCATCTGTCCCGACAGAAGGACTATACCTGCAGTAACAAACAAAAATCTCTGAAGCACCAAAAGGTTTTCTCCCCCCCCCCCCCCCCCCTTTCAAAGAGAGTTCAAGCTGCCCATTCAGAAACAGTTGCGGTAGAAATAGAAATAATAGTCCGTGAAAAATATCCCAGCATAGTTAGGATCGGTTGAACAGTCAGCAAAGTCCTGTTGGGACAGACAAACAAAGGCAAATTAACATCAGGTCCCATTATCACTAAATGATTTTTCTTCTCTTTTACTATGAATTGCATTTTGAAACCAAGACTCACAGGAACAGCAACACGAAAATGGTATGCACTCTCATACAAGGAAGCCACAGGAAGAACCCAAAGGTGCTGGAAGCCCTATAACACAAATGAGATAAAACACTAACATTGGCATGGATGTTTATTTTGCTGGGCATACATGTCTCTCAAAGCTCCAACTGGGAGCATTTTCTAAAACACATGGCCATTGTGGGCAAATGTTTGTGTGGCAAAACATGTTATTAACCTCCCATCCCTTACATGGACATTATTCCATTACAACAAAAATGTCACATGGGAAGCCGCCCTAGGTCAGCTCCTAAGTATGCATAAGGGCTTCATTCACTTTCAACAAGATTCCAGTCATCATGACTTAAACTGAAAACAGTCACATGAAATGTACCCAGCTAATTTTAGAAAATGAAAGTCAGAATCAGAGCTTGGAAAAGGATTCCCAGACACAATTAGCCCCGAATCCTTAGTTTGAACATATAAAGAAAAGCGTATAATTTTTACAAATCTTTGCCAGGTCTTTCAAATATCTGAACCTCTTTAACTTTGAAAAAACATCACACTGTTGATCTTGTGACTTGTGTCTCTTAACCCAACTTTATGTAAGAGAAAATGTTCTGTGTTTCCTTTTAGGTTCTCCTTTACTGACAGATAAAATAAAAGAACTGCACAGAAGTTGACCAAACATAATACCTGTGTGGTTTCTTGAAAGGATCCACTCTTAGGATGGGGTGGTGGATGATACAAGCAAGGTTTTCCAAATGTGATTTTGCATTGAAAGATAATCAATGGTTCTGTTGTACTTCAAGAAAGCAGGATAACATGAAAAGCTGTAAAGTTCCACTCTAGTACTTTGACAAAGAAGGTTAGATTCTAAGAAAGAAAATGGTGGGACTAAAATATCCACATGAGTCAAAATAAGCAAAGTGACCAAGAAAATGCTGACATAATCAATGGGACAGAATTCTACTGTAAAGAAGAATTAATTCTAACCATTAAGGTTGCTCAGAGAGCATCACAGAAATGCAGGGAAAGCACAATAGAGATTGGGGAATGTTATTAAAAATTAGAATATTGCACAGGCAATAGAAGGACAGGAAAAAAAATCTCCCTGTAACATAAACTGCTTTTTTTTTTCAGTGAACAGTTCTAGTGACTGAACTACAGTACTTAGAATCATAGAATCATAGTACACTGGTAAAATAGTAACATCAACATTGGTGTCAAGTTCTGTGAGTATTTGAGTTGACAATGGATGGTTCTGTGTAAGTGCCTTCCCTATACACTGCATTGCTTATGCAAACACAGTACAAACATAGGATCTAAATATCTCCAGCAAAATACAACATATGAGTTGGCTTTAAAGATTCAGCCTAGCACTATTAGAGTCAAAGAAGGTTACGTTGTTGACTTCGATAGAAAACAGATTGCATAGTAACTAAGCAGAAGGAATTCTTTCCTGAATTTTTCTTCTGGACTTCCTCTTAAGATGGTGATGGTGGTAATTATTTGTTTATTTATTTCCTGCCTTTTTCACAGCTCTGGGCTTAAGGCAGCTTACTAGAGTTAAAAAAGATATAATTAAAGGTATCCATCATACAAAAGTTAAAATATAATTAAACTATCATCAGAATTAAAATCAATTAAAAGAATACCTATTAAACAAAGAAAAAAACAAATGTAGACAATACAACACATTATTAAAGGCCTGATGAAAAAAAATCTTTACCTGCCTACAGAAGGACAATAGTTAGAGTGCCAGTCTAGCCTCTATAGGGAAGAGTTCCAAGCCTGGGAGCATCCACCCTAGCCGTCTCCTGTGTTTCAACCAGATGTATTTGTGAGGAAGGTGGGACAGAGAGGAGAGCATTCCCAGAAGATCTCATATAAACACCAGGCATCTGGAGGTAGGGTCTATCAGATAGACTGGACCTAAACTTTAGGACAACGACTAGAGTGCACCTGGTGAAAAACTTGACTCTTGTTTGATAAGACTCATCATAGAATTTTGCTCATTCTTATCAAGAGGCAATATGTTCAGCAAAGAAATCTTTCTTCTCTGCACGTATTGCGTCTGCAGAATCCCATCCAACAGAGTTATTTGGGGGGGGGGGGGACTGACACAGGTTCCTCCTGTGCAGAACCCTCTAATCAACCTGACAACAGCCTGCTGTGATGTGTTTAACAACTACTTTGCAGATAAAATCTCTCAGATAAGAGCCAACGTGGGTGCCAGGTTTATAACAGAATCGACTGAGGAGGTGTCCAGTAAACCCATTTCAGAAATTAAACTGGATCAATTTGAGCTGGTGAGTACCAATGACATGGACAAGATCCTTGGAAAAGTGAAGAAGATGACATGCCCCTTCGATCCTTGCCAATCATGGCTGGTCGTACAGGGGGATGATGCCTTGATGGCCTTTCTTAAAGAGACCATCAACGTATCTCTTAGGGAAGGGGTTGTTCCAGCTTGTTTAAAGGAAGCAGTGGTAAGACTGCTTCTGAAGAAACCTTCCCTGGACCCCCTGGACTTGAAAAATTATAGACAATGTCTCACATCTTCCATTTTTGAGCAAGGTGATCGAGTGGGCCATTGCCTTCCAACTCCAAGCGATCTTGGAGGAAACCAATTTTCTATTTCAAACTGGCTTCAGACCAGATTCGGGGAGGAGACTGCCATGGTTGCTCTGGTAGATGACCTTTGCCTAAGCATGGACAGGAGTAGTGTGACCCAGTTGGTGCTTTTGGATCTCTCAGCAGCTTTTGATACGATTGACCATGGCATCGTCTTGGAACACCTGGGAGAGTTAGGGATTGGAAACACTGTTCTTCAGTGGTTCCATTCCTTTCTCTCAGGCAGATTCCAAAGCAGGGATAGGCAACCTTTCCCCTTTAAGGGCTGAGGGACTTCAGCTCCCAGAATCCCAGGAGCTATTGGCCAACATGGGACTATTGGCCAACATGGCTGAGGCTTCTGGGAGCTGAAGTCCTTCGGCCCTTAAAGGGGAAAGGTTGCCTACCCCTGTTCCAGAGGGTGATGCTCAGGAACAGTTGCTCTTCAAAAACAGGGCTTAATTGTGGTGTCCCCCAGGGCTCCATCCTGTCCCTGATACTTTTTAATATCTATATGAAGCCGCTGGGGGAAATCATCCATAGACATGGGGCGGAGTGTTATCAGTCTGCTGATGACACCCAAATATATTTCTCCATGTCTCAGTCAGCAGCCATGACGACATATGGCATTTCTCTCCTCAATCAATGCCTGCAAGCGGTAATAGACTGTATGAGGAAAAACGAACTCAAACTGAATCCAGAGAAAACGGAGGTGCTTACAGTAGGGGCCCCTAAACCAGGTATTTTGGGATACAATCTCCAGTCCTAGATGGGGTCACACTCTCCTTGAAGGACTGTGTTCGCAGTTTGGGGGTGCTCCTAGACCCATCGCTTCACATGATTGATCAGGTGAATGCGACAGTAAGGAGCTCCTGTTATCAGCTTTGGCAGATACGCCAACTGCGCCCTTACCTGGAGATAAAGGACCTAGAAACTGTAGTACATGCACTGGTAACCTCACGACTCGACTTCTGTAACATTCTCTACATGGGGCTACCCTTATACCTAGTTCAGAAATTACAATTGGTGCGAAATATGAAAGCCAGGTTAATTACCAGGAAATCTAGAAGGGATAATATTACACCGATTCTGAAATCCCTTCATTGGCTGTCTATTGGTTTCCGAGCACAGTATAAGGTGTTGGTGATGACCTTTAAAGCCCTAAATGGCCTGGGTCCAACCTATCTAAGGGATCACCTCCTTCCATATAATCCACCCCGCATCCTCAGATCCTCTGGGAGGAACCTACTGCAACAGAGAAAAACTAGATTAGTGGGAACCTCCCAGAGGTTTTTCTCTATTGTTGCTCCCAGACTATGGAATGCCTTGCCGGAAGAGATCTATCAAATCACCAGCTTGGACAATTTTAAAAAAGCCATCAAGACGGATCTATTCCGGCAGGCCTTTCCTGAATAGAACAGAATAGACTCTAGCCACTCTCTGTCTCTCCCTCTTTTATATCTCTTTTATATAGCTAGAACACCAGATATTTTTAACTATTTTAGTAGTGCATCTAATTTAATTCTTTTTTAAGAGGAGTTTACTTGTTTTTATCATGTTTTATTGTTTACTGTGGGGTTTGTTTTATCTATGCTAATGATGTAAGCTGCCTTGATTGCCTTGGCAAAAGGCAGGGTACAAAAATAAAGTTTGTTAGTTTATTATTTATTATTAACTTTATAAGACTTTATAGGTCATGACCAGTATTTTGACTTATGCCTGGAAATCGAGTTTCAGCTAATGGAGCCCTTGCAACAAAGGAGTTGTATGGTCCTTGTAGCCAGACCCTGTTAACATTCTGGCTGCAGCTCTTTGGATCATTTGAAGTTTCCAAACACTCTCCAAAGGCTGCCTTAAGTGGGTCAGAGAGGGCAGAAGGTGCAGTCAGAGATCCCTCCATTGCTCTAAAAGCCAGTATGAGATGCATTCCCTCCAGCTATCAGTTGCTATTGCTGGTGACATCAGTGGAAGAGGTGGGCAACAGTACACACACACACACACACACACACACACACACACAGTGTTTTCATCTAACTTCTTGAATTGCTATCTGCTATGCAGATGTGAAAGATGACAATGTGAAAATAGTCCAAATTGGGATTTAAGGAACTGTTGGCACTCCAATTGCTTTGTCTAAAACATCTGGAGGACCTACAGTTTTCCCTTCCTAATGTAAAGCCTAGCAGAAAGGTAATGCTACTTCATTTTATGCTTGGGTCATTACAACTGTGTTAGGAAATGCTAAATGAATGAGAGAGGGCTCTTTATAGGTCAATTGCTTGGATCTTAGTTTGAAGAAATAACACTGGGCAGTTTTAATCTGCTGCCACAATTTTTATTACCACCACTACCATCATTTTTATTACCACCACTACCATCATTTTTATTACCACCACTATCATAATTCTCTTCAGTTACTATGATGTGATTTTTATCTTGTACTTACTTGATTTCCAGTGAGATTTTTACCTTGAGTGGTGTATGTTTGTTAAGGGGAACAATGTAACTATAATTTCCAGACCTAAAATAATAAATAGTGACAATGTCTGATACTTGGAAAGTCTAGACAAATAATAATAATGGGGAAAATCTTTATGAAATTATAAAAATGAATGGAGCAGAATAATAAACCAGTCATTTGAATGAGGAAAAGTAATATGAAATAGTTTAACTATGTTCACAATAGTGTGAGCCAGCATGGTGTAGTGGCATTGTTGTGGACTATGACTCTGGAGACCAGGGTTCAAACCCACATTCAGCCATGAAACACTACTGGACAAACCAGAATAAGTCACATTTTTCAGCCTCAGAATAAGACAAAGGCAAACCCCTCAGAACAAATCTTGCCAACAAAACCCCATGATAGGGTCTTAGGGTCACATAAGTCAGTAATGGACGTTATCACACGGAGGAAATCTATAGGTTATCCCACACAAATCCAAAAAAAAGTGCACGTACGCCTAACGATTTTACATGACGTTGCACAGAAAGTGACATTAAAGTGGTCACAAAGTGGTGTTATCTGAGATCTTTTTAATTTTGGGAGTTTAGAGGAAATACATTTGTGATATTAAAGCAATTGCACATTTACTGTAGTATGAAATTCAAATTTGCACAAACAAATCTCCTTTAAAGCTTTTTCCTGGTTTTCCCATGGTTCTATGGGGCTGCTTTTACTTCCTGGTTTGCTTGGGTGACAACATGCCAGGCAGACATGAGCTTCTCCACTTTTCTCTTTCTAAAATTTCCTGTCTGGTAGTTAAGCAAACAGACGCATTTCCCTCAAGCTAAACAGTGACTGCAGAGTCGAAAAGACAAGGGGAAGGCTGAGGAAGGGAAAAGGTTTCCCATGCCAACAACCCACCATGGATAGGATTGGGTTTTAATTTGTAAGATGCTCTTTGTCCCTATTTGGGGGGGGGGGGGGGGGGAGTGGACAGAATCCCTGCTCAGCCATGAAACCCACTGGGTGACCTCGGACTTCTCAGCCCATCCCAGAGCAAGAGGACCTAGGCTAGCAAGTGGCTGCTTTCCAAGGCAAAAAGGACAACCCCACAGACATCCTCACAGCTGAAGAGGTAGCAGGCTTATTCCCTCAGCAAAAGGTTTGCTCACAGGAGGAGGGAAGGAAGAGGGATGCTGCCCTCTTCTCCGTCCACATCAGGGGGACCAGAGGTCCTAACCCCAAAGGAAGACTGTCCAGAAGGACAGGACTCAAGAAAAGCTTTTTAAACACACACACACACACACACACACAGAGAAATAGAAAATCATGCTTCTTACTCCTGCTCCAAATGGAGGGCAGTTTGACATTTCCTCCTGGAGAGGAGAGAAGGTTGAATGAAATGCGGGACCCGCCCTGGAAAAGGAGGAGTCTGGTCACCCGAAAGCAAAACAAAACGTGCCTATTTCTAGTACATATACAGGTGTTTTTTTTTCACTTAAGTATGAAAGTTAAAAATGTCTTTTTTCGCTTTTCACTTAATTCCGTTTTTATTCTAATTACGTGAGAAATGCTTTTGCGCAATTTAGTGCTATTTTCGCTTCATTTTCGGGATGCTTTATTTCCACTTTATTATCTCTTTAACCACGAAACTGCCCCCCCGTGTGATAATGTCCAATGACTTGCACAACAACAACAACAACAACATAATAGTAAGTTAATGAAGTGTTTGCATGAGATTTGTTGACTAACACTAATTGAGTAGTATGGCAATAGGAAACTGAACAAAAATGTAAATCAAAAACATTGTTGAACAATAGCTTGCAATGAGCATAACAGCAAAACATGATGATTCTGTGCATAGTATCCAAACCTGCCTATTGTGAGTTAACTAGGAGCTGAAATAAAGTGTGAAAGATGTAGAAAAGCTTGCCTGGACAAAAACTGCACATCCACTTATGCAGATAAGTGTCCCAAGCATGCAATATAGATTTTTGGATGTCTGAAAGAATTTACAGAAGTAACTGGGCAGAAGAAACTCTTTTGGGTTGAAAATGGTTCTTGGATACCTCCTACAGCTTAAGGTAAGACCTACTGAGTTGGACCTGATGGCCACAGGGCTCCTTCTAATTCTATGATTCTGATTCTAGTTGTTTAATTGTTGTAGCAGCCTGTTAGCCTAGCTCATCACTTTGTGCACCTGCATCAGGCATGGGAAACAGAAGAAAAGCATTTCACCTACCCACATTGTAAGTTTCTTCTGCAATAGCGATGGTCTATTTTCTGCTGTGTCTCCAAGATCTGCATAGAACTGATTGTTGTGTCAGTCCCTAAGAACAAAAAAGTAGCACACATGTACACATACCCTCAAAATTATTTCATAAGCAGAAAAGCTGGTCAAGAGGGGCACTTAAGAAATGAAGAAAAAAAACATAAGCCAAAACATTGTACTAATGATATCACATAAGGAGAGCAACAGGATCTCTGGGGGGAATTTGTTGTACAGAAGTGGGATATGCTTTCTTCTTGATCATCTCCCTCCCATACTTCAAAATCCACATGTTGTCATCTCTGCAAGAACTATAATTGGAAGTAACAGTAGGAAATTAAATGTGACTGCTGTCTTCACCATTAACTTGCAAGGTTTTCTCTAATAGTATAACTGATTTTCTTCATATTATGCCCAAAAGACCTCAAATCTGAAATAGTTCAGACAGCACATGACAACATTGCCATTTTAGAAACACACAGCTAAGTTGCCTCATAGCAAAATAAGAAATGACAAAGATTGTCACCAAAGGGAGCTTTTCCTTCTCTTTGCATTGGGGAGAAGTGAATTTAGGAAAACAGCTGTTGATGGGGGGGGGGCTTAAAGCTCTCCTATACACTTGTAGTGATCCCAGTCTGGATCATGTGAAGACTTTGAGTAAAACTGAACAAGACGCAAAGCAACATACTACACATTATACCTACTATGTAGTTTAGCCATGATTGTGAGGACAGTGAAAGACACAGAACATGTGAGTTGAGATTTCCTGTCTGAAAACCCCATTCAAATCATTGTGAGGAAAGAGCAGGGAACAAGAACAAGGAGGAGGAGAGGTTTAAGTCTCATCCACCTATATGTGTTGGTCCCAATATGGATTTGAGCTATACAAACTCATTCTAGAATTTTAAAAAGTCATCAGCAGCTGCTCACTATGTGTTTAATGTAACAGTTAATTCTATCCTGAACCATGGCACTATATCATATGTGTGTGTGGGCATGCACGCACATGCACACATCTTCAAGTTGCCCTATACATTTCACAGGGTTTTCTTGGGCAAGTAATACTCAGAGGTGGTACCCTCCAACAGTTCAAAGATGAAAACTGGAACTGGCATCCTCCCCCCTTTCTTGAGCACAGCAACTCCCCTCAAAGTAGCTACCACCACTATGGTTGCCAGTTTAGAATTGTTACCTTCTGGTCCCAAGCATTTACAATAAGGGAAATTCAACCTGTAATAAGTGATATCAGGAGTCTAACCATAAAATTCATTTATATTTTAGATATACCATATATATATATATATATATATATATATATATATATATATATATCCAGGTGATTGGGTGGTGGAAGAACAACAGCCAATTCTCAGGCAGACCTTGGTGGGAAGGGAACAAGAGGATTATGACAGCAGACACAGGCCCACAACAGAAACAGCAACATTGGTAGTTAGGGTTGTCAGGTCTCAGGGTCTGGCCCTGAGTCTTAAGTTTGCACTCATCATCTCCAGGTGGTAAACAAGAGTGTAAATTCTCCAGTTTTGGTGGGGTAAGCTCCAGACTAGAGGAAAGGGCTGTGTGCAGATCTCAAGCTCAGCTAGAAAAACATCAGCTTGCTACAATTTACAAAGCTTATTTGATTTGTTGCTACATAATTAGTTAGCTTCCTCCTTCCCTCCCAGTTGTGGTAGCAGGGCTTACTTTCCATTCTGCTCTGTACCTACCTTCTGGGTAGAAACAAGTAAACGTTCCTTATCTCCACTTGCCTAAGTAAATGAAAAGTCATAATCTGCTCATTAGCAATTTATTAGCCACTTTGGCCAAGATTTCCATTTTAATTTCCAATCAGGAAAACATGTTCAATCTCTCCCTCTCCTTCTCTCCCCCCCCCCCCGCCTTGTGCATGTGTTTGAAGCAAAGGTGGTTGGTACTTAATGCACAATGCTTAATGACCTCACCAGAACCACCCCTAGGACTAAAGTTTTGGCCCAGAAACCTCAAGGCCTGGGATAGTTCTAAACTGGCAACCCTAATTGTGGCAGCTACTTTGAGGGGAGCCTCTGTGCCCAAGAAAGGAGGAAGGGTTCCAATTTTCATCTTTGAAATGTTGGCAGGTATCACCTCTGAGCATTCCACCATAAGTCAGCAGGCAACTTGAAGGTGTGTGTGTGCGTGTACATACACACGCACATAATATTGTGCCCTGATTCAGGGTAAAATTAATTGATACATTAAGCACATAGTGAGCAGCTGCTGATGGCTTTTTAAACACAAAGACAAAGGATGAAGAAGTGATTCATTGTAGGGGTTCAGTTTATACAGATTTAAAATACCAGGTGTATAAATCATGGGGCAGAACTGTTCTCAGCACCTTTGTGGTTTTGCATATTTTTTTACACAGATTGTTAAAAGTATGGTACTAGTGTTAGCCCTGGTTCAATTCAATGTTCAGTCAGGCAGAGTTTGGAATTTGGGCTACACCTCCTAGAATCCCACAAGGGAGCACTGGAAACTGTTTAATACCATTCAAAATTTAACAGATGGCCATGCAACCTCAGAATGTGTTCAAGATGGGGAAATTATTAATGAAGGACACATAAGCTCAGAGAGGATACAGCAGCTTACTTTTGCCTGAGTCTACTGTGAAGGGGAGGTTCCACTGCCTCATTTCTACTGAGTCAACTGAGTGCAAATTACTTTTACACTTTAAACTCAGTTTATAGCAATTGGAGCTGAAGACAAAGGGGAAGGTAGGGAGAGGAGAGGGACATTTTAGAACTGGGACATTAGCTGAAAAGGTGAGATGGTAAATGTTTGTTTGTTTGTTTGTTTGAGCATATTTATATCCAGCTCTTCAGTCACAAAGGCTCTCAGAGTGGCTTACAGATTGTTAATTTGACAGTTCCCTGCCTTCAGACTTACAATCTAAAACTTTAGTAAGGACTGTCCTTGCCAAATCAGGACAATTGGAAGCTATGCTACAAGTTAACAACAAAAACTACCCGCTTTTGAAAATATGGTAGGAGGGGGCCCTGGTGGCACAGTGGTTAAAATGCTGGTACCGCAGCCACAATGTTGTGAGTTTGATCCCAGGGCTCCATGCATCACTCGGGACGTTTTCACACGGGGCTCCCTAAAGCCGGCTGGAGCCCTTCCCCTAAAGCCGGCTGCACCCCGTGCCGCTGACACCGGAATGACTCCGCCGGCGGCAGGCTAATTCCTTTTGCCACCCGGAATTACCTGAAGCCGGAGTTAGCCAGGAATTAGCCTGCTGCTGCCGGAGTGAGGCCGGACTTAGAGCTCCATGTGTTTGAACACACGGAGCGAAAAGCCGGCCGGACGCAGGGATGACACTGGAAGGGGCGGGGTTTGCCGCCACGCGTGTGTGAACACACGGGAAATGGAGCCGGAGTGAGGCCGGCGGGAGGCCAGCTAGCGTCCTCCTTTTGCCCCGTGTGAAAACGTCCTCAGCCTTCCATCCTTTCGTAGGTCGATAAAATTAGTACCCAGCTTGTTGGGAGCAATTGACTTATAGACTGTAAACTGCTTAGAGAGTGCTGAGTTCATTGATAAGCAGTATAGAAATGTAAATGCTAAATGCTATTGCTAAAAACTACAGATAAAGAGGCAACTGCAAGAAATCTTTAGAACAAGGTTTCTAATGACACCAAAATTGTTTTTTTGTTGGGCATATCAGAGGAAAAAACTAATACTATAAATTACAGAATACCCCATGTGATTTTGGTGGCTAGAATACTGTATGCACAGATTTGGAAAAAGATGGAAATATCCCAATAGAAGATTGTATAATGTCATGCCCAGCCCAGCTGAGGACTTGGAGGACTCAGAGGATGAACTGGAGCCTTGGCTTGAACCTAAGCCTGGCCCTAGTTCTGCCCTATGAGCTCAAGTACAGTCTGTAGCTTCCAAGGAGGCTCAGCAACCAAGCCTCCCGGCAGCAGAGCCTTTAGGCACAGGAGATAGAGAAGAGGAGGACAACATACTTACTTACCTTCCACCAGCTAAAAGCTGTGCCTCCGATGTTCAAGGAGGCTTTATGAGAAATGTCATCTAATCACCAAACAGCTGAGCTCATAAGAGCTGGTTATATAAACAGGGGGAGGATGCCAGACCAGTTGTCAGAGATTATCTGAGTTTGCTGGTGAAAGCATGCTTGGTCTTGACCTTCCTTTGTCTTCTTGGCTCAGACCTTTGATTCTTGGACTGCCTGATTATCTTGCTTTTCTGGAACCCTTGACCTTAGACTGCCTGATTGACTTGCCTCTCTGGAACCCTGGACCTTTGACTGTTTGACTACTCTCTGGTTTGCGCCTCTGGCTTGTTAATTTGCTTTGTTTCTACTTTGTGTCTATGGGACTTTGCTTTGCTTTAAACTGCACAAACTTCATGAGCAGTTTTCCTTGTTTCTCATTTTGGACTGTGGCTATCAGCATTCTTGGCAGCTTTCCTGGACAGATAATTAAAATATTTAAATTGGCTGAAATTGACAAATTTACCATAATGGTTAAACAGAAGTCTGTAGGGGGGGAATTAATAGATTGGGAACCATTTTAAAGTTAAATTTATGAGAAAGAAGGATTGTTAATTCTCCTGGGTTTGGCGTATTGAAGACTGTGAGAAAAGGAAAGATAGCTAAAAGATTTGCTGATACTCTGTACAAATTAGGAAGAAAAGGTTAATATATTTATATATTCAGTTTGATGAGCGGGGAAAGGTCTCTCATGTTTAGGGTTATCTGTCTAGCTGGTATGGGTGTATAGTGTAAACTGGTGTTCATAATGTGTATTGTGTACTTTTAATGTGTACAGCAGGTGTATAATAATGGAAAAGTTAATAAAAATGTTTTTAAAATCTACCTCCTTTTGGTTTTGTTCCTGGATTTTTGACAGTCCCTGCAGCCCCTAGAGCCATGTTGGTGAACCTATGGCACATGTGCCAGAGGTGGCACATAAAGCCATTTTCCCTGGCATGAGGAGCAGGGAAGAGGAGGAAAAGGCATGCACCTGTTTCTCCTCCTCCCAGACCTTCAGCTGCCTCTGCAGAAGGTGCAGGGGGGGGGGGAGAGAAATGTCCCGCCCCAGAAGTCCCCCCTCCAGTGTAGAAGTCCCACCCGGAAGTCCCTCCTCCAGCTCAGGGTAACACCTGGTGCTGGAAGGCCATTTAGTTTGGGCACTCGGTGCCTAAAAGGTTTGCCATCACTCCCCTAGAGGCTCCCAGATAAAGAAAATTGGCCCTTGAACCTACAATTGCTCCTATGCTTTCTTGACTTTACAGCCAGTGCATTACATTGCAATCAAAAAGATGTTCATGTAACAGGAATGCATAATGGACCCACATAGGAAGGAGAGCTGGAGAAACATATGGGAACCCAACTGGACCTCCCTCCTTCAACAAACACTCCTCCAGCTCTTGTTGGTAACATGAAGTAGAAAAGAAGGCATGGCAAATCACATCAAATACATTTTTTCAAAACAAGAAAATTATGATAGCACCTACAGATACTTGACAGATACAGAAGCTGTCCCTAGCAAAAAGCTATATGCGCAACTACCCTAACCCAGATAATGGACATTTCAAACCTCTAGTGCCTTGCCTAATTTAGTACCATTCACAGCCCAGTTTCAAAAACATTCTGCAAACTATCAATTCAGATCTCTGGCTCAAGCAACCTGCCCCTCCCCTGGGTGGATAAAAGAAGCAAGAAAGAGGAGGTGCCATAAAAAAATGCAGCATGGCAAAGAGATGAGGTGGCCCCACTATTCTGATGAAGATATATCCATCAGTATATATCTTCCTTCTACTGCCTTGAAGATAGAATGGAAAAATAAAATGTTGAACTACTGCTCCCAGAATCCCCTAGCTAGCACCATGCTGGGTAGAGGATTCTGAGAGCTATGGTCCAAAAAAGTAACTTTTCCAAGCTCTACCCCTGAGAAAAGGCAGCCCTTTGAGAGGGGCACAAAAAATTTCCCCAACCTTGCTTTAATAAAGTAATAAAAGTGCTTTGGAAGGATTTGTAGTGGGGGGCACTCACAGTCATTTCCATGATCAGGCTTCTTGATCCAGTTTTGTTCTGACAGTTCTATTCCTTTGAGGGGAAAATAAACATTCATCACTTTAAGTGCCTTTACAAATTGAAACAATTATCTTATTAAATCACCCATAAATTCACAACAGAGAGACAAATGAACTTCCATGTGACTTTTCTTAGAATGTCAACAAAGGACAGATTTGAAAGATGTTTGCAGATCAATACAGCTTGTGACAAAATCTTGGCCCAAATTTTATAGTCCATTTCCTCTGGAGCAGAGAAAACTCCCCAGTGAAGGAAATAGAATCTGAGCTTGACAGGATGTTGTTGACTAACCGATCTCATCCCCTGATCAATCTAGAAAAATCAATCAGGAAAATTTTAAAACTAGAAAGAGGACTTTATCGAGCTTCTGCCTGAAGACCTCCAGCAAGAGGAAAACAACTGGAGAGTTTACTAAGAACAGTGGAGAGGCTACGGACTACTTGCTTCATTTTGCTTAATGGTAAGGCCAGCCCAAATCTAAGCCTCCAGGGTACAACCATAGGGGAAAGGATCTCCAGTATTATCTTAAGTTATCCTATCAAGCGGTTGCCGTAAGAAAGAGAAAGGCTCCCTTTAAAATATTATAAAATTTGGCAAGCCGTGTGCTGCTTTTTGAAATTCCTTACCTAGGTGTCTTCAAGGAAAGGCAAGAAGGTCAGAAGTACCTGTATTTAGTGAGGCTATCTTGTTTTCAAATAACAAAGAGTCATATACCCCTTAAAAACTAAAAGTTTATTTACGGCATTTACTCTCACAGAATATAACCCATTTCATCAGCTGCAATGGACTGTAGTCCATGAGAGATTAGACCATAAAAAATTGTTAGCTTTTAAGATGATGCTTTTCTGTTACAACCTTAATATGGTTAACCCCCTGGAAACTATCTTAGAGCTGATTGATTGTTGATTGTTCAGCACTTTGCAGTTCTTAGTCAGTTCATGCTCTCTTTTTTAGTTGCTATGTTTCTCTCCATAACCACATGGAAAAATCTCTCTTGAGCAACAATTATGGTTGTCATAGTCGCTCTGGAAAAAAAATGTTACCGTGATTGCAAAAACATTAAGTATACTCATCCTTCTCTTGAACAGCAGCAATGAAACAGTCATTCCTGATTTAACTCACTTTCTTCTTTTGCATTCATCTTCAGGTAACTTAGTTCATTTCTTTCTGCCTGGTGTTTTGGACAGCAGTACGTTCTGTGACAAGGTAAAATGTCACAGAAATTCACTTCAGAGATGATGTTGGTTGGTCTTGGACTTGAAGGCATCGTATTGTATCTGGTGATGGTCACTATGACAGAAGAAATCCATCAGTAACACCTGTAATTATCCATATTTAATAAAACCTAACTTTGTGTCAAAATATTCTAATTCTAAAACTTGAATAAATTATACAAATTACTCATATTTGCAAAGATTTTTTTTAAATAGTTAAACTATTCCACCTCTGTGTTTATACTCCTGTTCTACAGAAGGAGCAGCACACATCCTGGCAAGGTGAAGTTTATTTTTAAGCTCCAGGCTGATTTTTATGTAACATAGCATTGACAATGATGACTTTAACTGTATGATTTCAGTCATAAGGACTAGTTCCCTCTAAAACCCCAAATCAAACTAAGGGCCTTTGCAGACTGCCAGAAATAGTGCACATTAAATTGAGGCACTGCCCTGGCTCAGTGCTAGGGAGTCATGGGAATTGTATTTTTTTCTGAGAGATTGAGCCTTCTCTGTTAGAGAGCTCTGGTGCCACAATAAATTACAGTTCCCATGATTCCCTAGCACTGGGCCAGGGCAGTGCCTCAATTAAATGTGCACTATTTCTGCAAAGGCCCTAAGATTCCAATGATGTAAAATTCGGTGCTAGACATGCAGGGGGTAGCTATGGGGATTGTCCTCCAATAATAACTTTGAACTCCCCATGAAATGTTCCTCCAGACCTCAAATTTCTAGCACTGCAATAACTTCACATTGCTGTTGAGAATTTAGAAAAACAATGTAGGCATCCAAAGAAAAGGAGCAGGCTAAAGTACCAACTGAATACAATCCCAGCAGATCTAAGAATTCTGGTTGTGAATGATTTTCACTGTCTCATTCTCTGCAATCCTAGGAAATTTTGAAAATTTTAATTTTGAAGGGCTGAAATCTTATTTGCAGAACAATGCCCTCATTTCTCCTCCTCTTCCTGTAGCTACACTCTTTCAGCTACCACATTTTAGATTCACATGGGACAGTTTCAGATTTATCAATACAGTAATGCTTTTTATCACTATTGACATTTTTCAGGCTCAGCTGAGAACTGATATGGTGGTACCTGGCAGAGTGGTTGATGGAGGGATTGTTATCCGACTTGTTGAAATGCTAGGAGAGGGTGATAAAATAATATTAGAGACTGAGACTCCAATGCAATATCAGCATATATAAAAATATTTAACAGCCTTCCTCAAATCTGCTAAACAAGAATATTTTCCACACTAATGCAAAGAAGCGAGAGCTCTCCTAGAAAATATTGACAGCTGCTGCCTCTTGGTGCCCCTGAGCATTCACACATACAGTCTGTAAAAGGTAACAAGGGAGAAAGGGGAAGAAGGAATAGGTTTGGTATGGTAGTCAATTGGCCAATCATCATTCAAATCTCATTACACTGTAACCAACTGAACAATCATCAGATCTCTTCAGTGTTGTTCACCATTGGTTCTGGAGACCTGGATGGGTATGCCTTCTTTTTAAAAAGGTGTTCCTCTATGCCCCAAAGAAGTAATCTTCTGGAGAAGAATCCTAAAGTGTTGTCCAATGTGACAAATCAAGCCACATCATTCTGAATATACAACAGTGTGCATAAATTCCACTTTTACTCTCTGTGTTCCTGAGCTCAATCAGCAAACTATAGTATAAAGACCCAATTTCCCTTGTATTAATTGGAGCAAAGCCTGAAATAGAGGATGGACTGTCTTTTCCAGGGTGTATTGAAAGAAGATGGACAGTGGCACTCATGGAAAAACCTTCTTACCAACTCCAAGCCTCAAAAGGACTTACCTGAGTATGCAAAGGTGTGCATAAATGACATGCTCTTATTATGTCTTTATACATAGGACGTTATCACACGGGGCCCAATCCAAACAGAATCCAAATGAAATCCTGCCCAAATCCGGATTATTTGCCCGTGTTTTTACACGACGTCACACAGAACCCCGACAGAAAGTGGACAGAAAGTGGAAAGAACCGAGATCTTTTGAATTTTGGTTTCTTGAGGAATTGCAATTGCGCGATGAGGATCATTTCGCATTTACCGTAAGTATGATAACCAAATACGTATTGGGGAGCATTTCCCCGTCATTACCCATGGTTCCTGCAAGCATTACTCTATCTGCACATGTGAAGGAGGCTCATTTCGGCTACATTTACGGGGTTTTTTCTCTTGTGTGTGGACGTTCGATACACTTACTGTAAATGCGCAGTGAAGGTAATGACATTTGCGGAAACAAGATTTATTTCCCGTTTATTTTCGGGATGCCTCATTTCCACTTTATTTTCAGTTTCTGGGCCACGTGTGATAACATCCATAGAGTTGTCCCCATAAAGCCCACTGTTCTTCATATAATCCTGTCTGGTCAATATAAAATAGCTGTGTTTGCATGTACCCAGACCTGACTTCCTTGCATTTTGATCACCAGTAGTATCTGATGCTTTGTTCCTCCTGCTTCATTTTGCAATTCAATAAAATGTTGTTGGGGAGAACATTGCTCCAAAAAAAAACTTACTGTATTAATATAAACTGTCAGTGGTTCCACTCCCATCCAACACAGAGCAGGAGGAATGGCCAAGGAACTTGATATGAATCACAAGTGTTGAACCATATGAGTCCTTTGGGGATATTTTGCTGCAACGTATCCTGGAATGTTTTAAAAACCTACCCTCTGGATGGAAATAAAATGTTGTTGCTGGTGCTGGGAATTGCGATTGAATACACCAAGACAACAGAATGTCATCTAGTTTTTTCTTTAAAAAGAGAGAGAGCACACTACAATAACAAATATAGCAGCTAACAGCAACAATTATTGCTGGAGCGCTTTCTCTCTCACACACATACATACACATATACACATGCATATAAGACTGAATAATTTCAGTAGTTTTCTTCCCATAATGCAAGATAACAAGAAATTCTGAAGTTTTTTTTTTTTTTACCATTCCTTGAACGTCAGGGCTTGTGATGAAAAAAATATTTACTTAAAAACAAAAAACAGCCTCAACTCACAAAGAAACTCACAGCCTTCGGCAATTTCTTTTTCGTTAAGAATGAGAAAATTTGCAAGTGTTCTTTATCCCCTTATTTCACACAAGAGCAGAATTCTATCCCCTTGGAGGCTTGCCAGTCCTTTTAATATGCAGTCTGCTACCACTTTAGAGTAAATCTGTATATGCTTTAAATGTGCTGCTATCTTTCCAGGATATTACAAAAAGGAAGGAATTAAAACCCACATAAGCAATAGGTCAGTCACTTGCCTGGGTCCAGAATGGATAATGTCTTGTTCCGGTATGCTCAGTACATAAAGGGTGCATATAGTCATAACACTGCAATGAGATGTTAATTTCACAAACTGAGATCTCTGCTCATATACAAGAGGAACACAGGAGCGGAAATTAGAAAAGGTCCTACTATTGTTTCCCTGAAGATAAACCCAACTGATAGCTTCATGTTCTAAAAGCCAGCACTACCATTAGGTAAAATAAGATGGTTGACTCAGGCAGCAGATTTTGGGAATCTTGAAAGGGCATCAGATTATTATTTAATTTGTTATTTGGTTGGGAGGGATGAGGAAGAGTTGCTTGTGTGATTTTTCTGCCTCATGTGCCAAAATAACTAAATCAGTATTCATGATTAGGATGGAAGAAAATACTTTGATTTTTTTTTTAAAAAAAAAATATTTACATGTGTGTATAAATAAATTTTAATAAATTGCACCCAGCACAAATACAAGTTTGGTTTATGACAAAGGGCTGGTTAAAACAACAAACATTACATCTGTATGTTTTTCTTACCAAAGAGCCATCACAGCAACCAATGCAATTACAGTTATCTGGAATATCCTATAGCTGGACCATGACTGTTTTTTTGCTGGAAAACACACCTAAAGGAGAGAGAGGGAGGGAAGGAGGGAAGAAGTCCAGAGACATTGCAAGAACCACACACATAATTTTTATGGGAATATCCACATCTATCCAGAGGAAGGGGTGGATCTCTCCTGTTCCAGGTCTACAAGAATAGGCTTAGACAGCCACCTTCCTGGGGATGCCTTAGCTCTAGATAAGGGGTAGGCAACCTTTTTGAGACAGGGGCCGGGTTGCCGTCCCTCAGACAATTGGGGGGCTGAAGCAACAAAAATAAATAAATAAATAAATAAATAAAAATTTTAAAAAGGAAAAAAAAGCATACACACTCTCTCAGCCCCAGAAAAGCCATGGCAAAACCCCTGTGGAGATTTTGCCAAGAAAACCCCCAAGAACAAGTAATAACAACAGTAATCAATATCATCATGATGGGCGGCATGGGGTGGCGGCGGCAGGACTGACCTGGGGCTGGTCCAAAGGCCTCGGGGGGCCGCATCCGGGCCCCGGGCCTTAGGTTGCCTACCCCTGCTCTAGATCACTTGCATCAAACAAGAAGATGGATTATCTCTATCTCTATGGTTGTACAAACCATGCCAAGTAGTAGTGACTGGCTTCCATGTCACTAGGGTAATAAATCCTTTCCAGTCTTTAGGCTGAACTTTAAGGAAGGTATCCAAGGTGCTGAACCTGTGTTGGGAATAGAGCTCTGCACCTTGGATAGTTGCTTTAAAATATGAACAGTCAGAGAGGATGGACATAATGTCCCTATTATACTACACTGTTATAGTGCTATATTCCACTTAAACTGTCATGGTAACATCCTGTGGGATTTTGGGATCTGTAGTTCAGTGAGACCCAAGAGCTCTCTAGCTGAGAATTCAAAATGCCCCACCCTAAATGGGAAATCCCAGGAATCCATAGGATGTTATCATGGCAGTTAAAGTGGAATACATCACATTGGCTGTGTTTCTGTTTATATTGGGCTAAAACAGGGGTAGGCAACCTTTCCCCTTTAAGGGCCGAGGGACTTCAGCTCCCAGAATCCCAGGAGCTATTGGCCAACATGGGACTACTGGCCAACATGGCTGAGGCTTCTGGGAGCTGAAGTCCCTCGGCCCTTAAAGGGGAAAGGTTGCCTACCCTTGGGCTAAAATAAACTGGTCCAAAAACCATGTCCTATGAGGAACAGCTTAAGGAGCTGGGTATATTCAGCCTGGAGAAGAGAAGGTTAAGGAGTGACACAATAGCCATGTTTAAATATTTGAAAAGATGTCATATTGAGGATGGAGCAAGGTTGTTTTCTGCTGCTCCAGAGACTAGAACACAGAGCAACCATGTCAAGCTACAGGAAAAGAGATTCCACCTAAACATCAATAAGAACTTATTGACCAGAAGAGTTGTTTGACAGTCAAATACATTGCTGCCGGAGTATGGTGGAGGCTTCCTTCTTTGGAGTTCTTTAAACAGAGGCTGGGTGGCCATCTGTCCAGGGTGCTTTGATTGTGTCTTCCTGCATGGCAGCGGGTTGGACTGGATGCCCTTGGGGTCTCTTCCAACCCTATGATTCTATGACCTGGGGAACTGGTATAAAAAGTCTTTAATCATACCAGGAGCTGACAGAAAATATTCTGAGATAAACAAAATTGTATGTATCTCCAAAATAAAATAGGAAAGAATATGAACAAAATCTGGAAATGTTCTTATCATTTTAATATCTATATCCACCCTTCATATCTCCCCCATCCCAATTCAACACTCTAATCACTATACTACATTGGGTTGGTAGTAGTAGTAGTAGTAGTAGTGGTAATTTTATTTATGCCCCATCTTTCCCCCCCAAACAGGCTTGCAAATTAAGGCAAATACAATAAGAGATAAAACATACAAAAGTTCAACATTAAAACAGAATCAAAGCATCCACATTAGAAATTATTTTTAAAATATAATTAAAAATAATACAAAACAATCAGAAAAGCCAATAAAATTAAAAACATAACAATTTAAAAGAGAACTCTTTTAATGCCTTTTCTTTAAAAACAGTCAGTTTTCAGAAGCATGGCACAACAACAAGAAAAGAAAAACAGTGAGTCACTTCACAATCTGCATTCTAAATTTTCCTCACCTTGCTGGGTTTTGTAGAGATTGATTTTCTTGATGGTAAGCAAGAACCAGCTTGGCTAAATTTCCTGGAATAAAGTGAGAGGAAAGTATGCTGTTTTTCTAGCTCATCATAAGTAAGAAATAAAAAAGGAGAGTGTTAGGATGGAAAACTAGCAAAGGTGAAGGTTCACAGGAGTCTAAATTTCAGCAGGGGAAGTGTATCCTTAGTGTGACCAAATGAATATTATTAAAAATTGCTTAGAAATATAAATTCATATTTAGTCCATAGAAGCTCCAAGAGAAGGCTGCAGCACATTTCATTTGTATGAAAATGGGGTATGATTCAAAATAAATGTGTCAGAACATGCAGTCCCAAGAAATTATTAGTACTGGGTTTTCCACTTTGAACATCAAGATGCATGCTTCAAGTTGCAGTAACACAATCTGCAGCATGAACAGTAATGCTATCACAACAACGTTTTTTTAAAAAAAACTGGAAAATGTTCATGTTATAAGATTTTGTTGTCAGAGTAATTCCATTTCATGCACTTAATTGTTCATAAATAGTGTTTGTCAAGTTATATAACCTATCCCATACTGAGAAATCTAGATACCTCATTGGGTTCTTTTCAGCAGTTGTTGATGACTTAAAGCTATTTGTTTTTTTCAGTCTGGCCAGTGTTTTATTCCACTTTTCCAACTCTTCTATCCTCACTTCAAGATTGTTTGTTAATTTGCAGAGCTGCTTCACAGCGCCCACATTCTCCATAAAAATTTGATCCTGGAAAATAATACAAAGATGGAGGAATTCCACTGATCAACAAGATGCGAAAAACAATCAGGATCCAAAGAGTTACTTGAAGCTAATATAAGCTAACATAAGGATTTATGTAAAGTTTGGAAACATCTTGGACTACTGCTCTCAGAATCCCCCAGTCACCGTGGCTGCACAATTCTGGGGGGTAGAGCCCAAAAAGTAATATTTGTGAGTTCTGGCTTGGTGAGCAAACTTGAGTGAGTGTTGGAATTTTTGCTTCTGGTTTGTTTAAAATGTAAATCTACCTCCCTTCCCAATATTGTAGCACAAGTTGCTTTTGAGACTCTTCTATTTCAAAAGTGCTTTGCCAGGCAAAGGGAACACAATCACAAAGCTCATTTGGATCTCCTTGTCATTAATAAGTTTGCATACTGGCCTTCATGTCTCAGTCTTCAATTCCAACCTGAAGAGTTCTCAAACACATGAAAGAGCAACACAAGTTAATTCAAAACAGAAGATCATTCTCCTGGATCAGTAAGTATTTCTACAAGTATACATACAGATATAAAATACGTAAAGTATGTTCTATCTGCAAGAAATTGATAGTGAGCCCACATGCAGGAAAAGCAGCAACTAATGAGAGGACACTGTGCACCACCACACTAAAACATTTGTTTTGAATTAATGCTGTGCCCAAACACTAAATATATCATGACAGGCATCTGAGTTTTTTAAATGTTTTCCTCTACAAACTGTTTCCCCATCAACAGATCCAGAATTCCCTGTTAACTGTATGTTCTGTGTGTATCAGATGGTGCAAACAGGCTCAGCTGAACCATTTATCTTGCAAGTCCAACACAACTACCCAAGGGAGAAAAAGACAGATGGAAGAAGAGAGTCCCCTTATGCTATTTCAGAAATGTTAATTTCTTTTATTTTTAATTTTTGCTAAGAAGAGTAATTTTTAATAAGGCACTAAAGAGACATGGAGTGGGCAAAAGATAGGTCAGGATCTACTGGAACATCTCTAGCAGATTTCTAGTTAGACTCCCAATTTTCTTTAGCGGCTGCCCTCATGTACTAAATTAGAGTGCTGAACAGAGCTTGGAAAAGTTCCTTTTTTTGGAATGCAACTCCCAGAATTCCTGCAGGTAACTCTGAATTCCTGCAAGTAAGAAAGGTAACTCTGCCAATCTCTGCTCCTGAGATGTAAGAAAACTTATGGAGGGAGAGCCAAGAATGGGTTGCTGTGTGACAGGATTGTGACACTCAGTTGTTGACACTGAAAACAGATTACTCTAGTGCTCCAGTTCTAAGTATACATTGCATCCCTCCCAAGCATTATTGAGGGTTGGGGTTTTGGGTATTTTTATAAACTCCTAGAGTTGTCAGCCATCATGGTTAGTAGCCATGGTGGCCTGTAGAGTTGTCATTCTTTAAATAAATATTTTTCTAAGCTTTCAAGTAACCATTTTTGCATTTCTCTCTGGTGGACTTCAGAGTTCTAATGAAAAGTTAAGTAGATTCCCGCAGTACTAGGACTCTTTCATACTACCCAATTATAGCACCATGATTCCATTTAACTGACACAGCTGCATCCTGTGGTATCCCAGGGTTTGCAGACTGGCAAGAAACTAGAGCTCTCTGCCTAAGATGGTCTGCTATATCTGAGGATACTGATTCTTTTCATAAATGTTTATAGAGCTTGGAAGGTACTAGTTATAAATAATTTCTTGCAATTAATTCCTTTTTCCAAAAACTACTCTGCATTATGACAATAACTCAAAGAGGGCTCCCCACTTTTCCCTAATTTTGTGATATAATGGTAACTTCTTAGTTACATTTATAGTTACAGAGTGTTGCCTTGCTAAATGTGGTGAAGGAATATATCACAGTTCAAGGATAGACTGTGCTGTACCTTATGTGGCTCCCCCATATACACTCGTCCCTCCACATTTGCAGCTTTGACTTTTGCGGATTTGATTATTCACGGATTTCATTAATATGTTCTAGAAATATCTAGGTCCTCCAGCACAACTCTATGGTCAACTTTAACTAAAAGTTGCACTGAAGGACCTAGAGATTCCTAGAGAGAACACTCCACTAGGAATTTGTAGCTCCTCCAGTGCAATTCTATTCTCAATGTCTGGCAGATGTTGACCACAGAGTTGCACTGGAGGACCTAGAAATTCCTAGAGAGGTGTTCTCTCAGGTTAAAAACATAATGGTTTTGTTATTTGCAGTTTTTCCACATTCACCGGAGTCCTGTGCCCCTAACCCCTATGATTGTGGAGGGATGAGTGTAGTTATGGGTCTTGAGGTGACAATAATGTTGATGGGAGGAGGCTGTGCCTTCTTGCTTTACAAAAGTAGCTAAAAAGCAAGACTAACAAGTAAATCCCAAAACCTATCCAGATTATGTTCAAATTGTTAATTTTAAATTATTATTTTAAAAATATGGATTGGCTGTTTTAATATGTATTTGTCCTTTTAAATTGTATGTTTTTAATTAATGTTGCATATGAATGTTGTTTTTCCCCACTTTGATCCATAGTGGATAGGAAAATAACAACAACAACAACAACAACAACAACAACAACAACAATAATGTTAACTCGACCCATTGAATAAAGTGAACTTACATAAATATTCACTCACCAAATTCCAAGAAATAGTCTGGTTGGGACTAACAACTGGTTTCAGAATCCAGAAAATAACGATAAGTATTTTGCTAACTACTAATAACTATTGCTTGGCACTCTGGAACTATAACTTTAAATGACCATAACTAATGGTTCTTTAAAAGTAACTTCCCAAGATCTGGTTACATACAGATTGTGTGAATAGGCAGTACCTCATTTGCAAAGTTACCTTTTGCTATTGCTTTCTACCCTGTCTTACTCATCAGGAAAAAAATCAGTATATTTTCTTATTTCTGCCATAAAATGCAGCCATTCATATTGGCTAGGCGAAGAAGGGGTAGAATATGCAAAGGCCCCCATAACATCACATTATGTATAATGCCACATTTTATTGAACTGCTTTCCCATGCTAATGTGTAACATGAAAGCCACCATTTAGACTATGAATAAAGTGGCTATTGTTCCATCTGTTGTTAAGCTGCTGCAGTATGCTTAAGACATAACAGAACCACCATTGTAAATGACACACACAGATGTTCTTTTTTACTGGCAGCCACAACCTACCACCACATACAATATGTAACATAAACAAATCCTATACAGCATGCTAATCCCACACAATTAACAGATACAAGACATTTTACACTTTGTTTACTGAAGAGTTCTCTTCAAAACACTTATGCATTTGGAGCCATGAAACTCATGACCTGGTCTCTTGCCTCTTGAATAGATGGGACAAATCTGCTCACATTCCTACTTGAACGTCAAAATCATGACCAAATCCTAATAAAAGAATAACTTGTATGAAGAGAGGAGGGTAGATAGATTTGTTTAGCTGAATAGTCCAATGCAATTCCAAAGCTTGGAACCAATTTAGGGCACTTATAAATAGCAGGCTACTCAAACGGGCAATCAGAAAGCACTGTGTGGCCATTACATCCTTTCTCTCATAATGCATTTTTCCCAGAGGGTTTAAAAAGATTGAAGAAGCAGTGAAAAACAAAAGGGAGGTTCAGCCAAAGGTTATATGAAGACCCTATAATATTTTGTTGAAGGAAGCTGGCAGTAGTAGGATAAAAGTATCATCCGGAATCTCTTTAAAAGTTCTTCCAGACTAGCTTAAAGCAGTGCTACTCAAAGTGGTTGTTAGTCCCTGAGCCATTGACTTCTGGTTCCAGGTGAGTTTCCAGGAAAGAAAGAAAGAAAGAAACTCATGGATAGGCCTAGAAATTTTAGTCAAAAAATTGACACACACACCCAAAAACCTGTGTTGACTTATCCATGGATCAATGTAAGTACTGTACTTTAACTCTTATTTAAAAAGGGACAATCCCCTGGTGAAAGGCAAGAGTGTAATCTTTCCTAGAAGCACTGAAACCCACCCACCCACCCACCCGCCATCCATTCAACCTTTAGCATGATCACACAGTTATGCCTGCCAGAATTCTGTAAGTTCTTTGGCATTGTTTTCCTTTGCTTCATCCTTTAGATCAGTAACGTCACTAAGGGGTACAGGGGGTGAGGACCACACCAGGTGACACCACTGCTCCTCAAATAACTGCCTTTGAGCAGAAACAGCCTGTGGTATTTGCCTGTGACCCTTTAAAAGGTTTAGTGGGAGGAGAAAGGAGAGGCCCCTGATTTTAAATTTTAAATTTTAATTTCTTTTAAAAAAATTAACAAATTACAAATAATTTAAATTTTCTTTAAAAACACCACATTTCACCTAATTTTCACTTCAACCACATGAAACTATGTATATGTATATGTAAATGCATTTAGACCATGCATATGATATTGTAATTTAAAGGTATAGTTTTAATTTTGCTAGTTATGTCACAACTATTACCAACACATTCAGTAATATACAGGAATAATAATTAATGAGTAATATTAATACAAAAAAATTACTAATGCTTTTGCATGGTGTAGTATGGGAGGTCAATGGGGGGTTGACACCATGAGTTACTGCACTGGGTGACACCAAATCTAGTGATGCTGATGCTTTAGATCCTTTGTCACATGCCCCAGGTTTTACCCTAGTTTTATCCATGGGTCATTTCAAAATCCACAATTTTGGCCTCAAAATCTGCCCTCATCTTAGACATGAAGTCAACATATAGTCGAGTATGCGAGGGTATTGTAAAGTAATAACTATCACCTGGAAGTTATTATGGTATATTGATGAAATTTTGTCAGTGTCATCATCACCAAGTTATTTTTTCCCCCAGAAAATGAAAAATCCATTGTGGGGTTGCCAATTTGACAATACAGATGACATCATTCATGAAGTGTTAGAGTGGTTTAAGGTGCAATCTGCATACTTCTACAATAACGGTATTCAGAGGGTCAAAAACCTCTGGGAAAGTGTGTAAATCTGGATGGTGACTACACAGAGATAAGTTAACAACTACAAATCAAAACAAACTTTCTGTCAAAAATTTTTAACGGTGATAATTAAAACTTTACAACACCCCTTCTTATATATGATAATTGTAGCAAATGAGCACAAATATGGTACTGGTCCTTGGAGTCTGCAAGTATTCCTTTCCTATAAGAGAGACTCTTATAAGGATAAGAGAGACTCTCATCCTGTAGTCATGAGGCTGTATCTCTAGGTTATACACTCATAACTGCCCAACAGGATTCTAGTCAGAATATAAAAACAACCATTCCATGCCAGGGCCAGCCACTCCAGGCTCAGTCTTCAGTCTGCTGGCAATTTGGCATGATCCTGTTTGGGCCAAATGGGGAGTAAAGGAAAAGGAATGGGAAGGGAAATCAAACCTCATTTGTTGTGCTGTAGAAAAAAGTGTTGTGAAAAAGCAGTAAAATTACCTTATCAACCATGAGGAAATCATCAACTTTTTCTCCATTTTCACATATAACATTCCCAACAGATCTTACAGCTCTGGGTAAAAATTCTTGCACCTCCTGAGCAATGACTCCTGTTTACAAAAACAAGGACATAGGTGCAATCAAAAGCAGAATAATTTCCACAGAGGTCAACTCCTGTACTTTTTCTTGGACTAACCAAAAGAGGTCAGCATTAGCCAAGATCCTATATCAAAGATGTAGCATATGTTTACGCTAACAGAGTTATACCTCAGTTGTCCTACGCCATCTTGTTATAATATTGTAATGTTGCACAACCAAATGTACATTGTGCACTGATGTCCATGAGCAACCCCATTTAACCACATGATGCGCAACAAGGCACAATGTGAAACATGCAGTGTGCTATAATTCCTTTCTACGTTTCACAATGACCAACCATTCTCCTCCCAGACTTACTGTTGAGCTGCTTCAGTCTCCCACAGCGACTGCATAGTCGTTGGAGAGCAGAGAGGGATTGTCAGGCTCTGTTCCTGTAGCCAGACACAGAATGACTGTGTCACCATCTGAGACCTCTGGAGGACCCCAGCAGACTTCAGCAGATGATTGAAACTTCTTTGTCTGACTACAGGAACAGAGCTGGATGCTTCACTTTGGACCTTATCCCACGGGGCCAAAAGCAGCAAGAATCCACTAAGAATCAGGCGCTATAGCGCTATACATTCCCGGGTGATCACATGACGTCGCTCAGAATCGGCTAAGAATCAGGCGCTATAGCGCTATAGTTTTCCGGGTGATCACACGACGTCGCTCAGAATCCAACAAGAAACCGCTCGGAATGCAGCATCATTCGGGTTCTTTTGAATGTCTGTTTCAGCGGGCATTGCAATAGCGCTAGCTTATCCATAGCGCTATTATAGCGCTAGCGCCATATTTATACTAGCGCTATAGTACTGCAATGATGCTCATATCGCTTTCTTGCCACTTTTGAGAGCAGTGTGGGATAAGGTCCCTTGTCTGTGCACATGTACCTTCAAGTCATCTATGGCAATCCCATGAATATCATAGGGTTTTCTGAGACAGTGAATACTCAAGTGGTTTTGCCACTGTCTTCCTCTGAAATATAGCCTACACCACCTGGTTTTCATTAGCAGTCTCCTATCCAAGTACTAACCTGATCTGAGCCTACTTAGACATTAGACAGGGCATGGCGCTTTTAGGGTAAAGCCTATGTGTGGCTCTCTGGATTATTTCTTCCAAGCCCAGAACCTGGTTTAGCCTGCATATTGCGTACTTTATTATCTGGCACACAGACCCTGATGCTGCCTATTTAGTGGTGGCATTCAAATTGTGGAATGTACCAAAAGTGCCCAGCCAAAGTGCCAGGAAAGAGGCCATTTTCTTTATTTATTGTCAAGTGTTAAGGTACAATTGCACTGTTTTACAGTGTATTTTATGATCCCAGGAACCATTTAGACCTAACACACAACGGTTAATTCTAATTACAGTAGAACCACTGAATCAGTGGTGACTTGCTAAATCAATGCATATGTGAGTCTGTAAATTCAATAGACTAAATTGGATTTATGCCATAGTTTAGTATGCTCTCCTTACCTTTACACTTTAATTTTTATATACACTCTTTCAGTGGGGAATCAACTTCAAAGGCAATATAAAATACCTATAATTATTAATTTATTTAATCATTGTGTATGTTTAAAAACAAAGAAGATTGTAAAGAACTTTACAAGGGAAGAAGAGGCCAAGGTGTATGAGAGGTCTATATATGCCTGAAACTCTGGGATAGTGGATTTATTGACCGAGTACCTGTTTGGTGGGTCTGGTTAATTCCCATAGCAGATGCAAATTCAGGCTTATAGTCATATTCAACCAGCCTCATCTGCACTATTCTTCTCAGCTGCTCATGTGTATCAACCTATTTGACCAAAGACAAGGAGTTTAATGTTACTATATTCAACATCTATTCATGTTAATGATTTTAATGTGCACATATTTTGGAAGTCTGAGATAGCTGCAGTTAATTTTCTAGATTAGTATTAGCCAGCATCCCTTTCGTATAGCCAGAATGAATGCAGAGCTGTTTATTCAGCAGTGGCTTTGTGTAAACCCTCGCCTCTCCAGCCATTTTGTGCTACTCACTATCACAGACTCCCAGCTATCCTACTTCTTGCTCAACATACACACATCCCAAAAGGATAAGTGGCCCTTCCTTCAACAAATCCTGCACCAAGATGGCAGCCTCTCCAGCCTTCATGGCCACTTGGATTAGAATCATAGAATCACAGAATCATAGAGTTGGAAGAGACCACAAG
>CM034708.1:160044536-160083256 GCA_020142125.1 Phrynosoma platyrhinos | reverse complement strand
AATAAAAAATTACAAACACACACACATCTTTACATTTCACCTTTGACTCTACATCCCATCCATATCCTAACAGATACATCACATGTGAGAATCATGTGGTCCAACAACATATGGAGGGCTACAAGATTTCCACCCAAGCCAAACATTATAATTAGATAATGCCATGCTTTCTTTCTGAAAACTAGAATGCAGAATCAGACAAAAGTGCTTGGTTTCCTATGTTGTGCTAAGCCACATTTCAAATAATCAACTTGACCATCCTCAGGAGAAAAAGAAACAGTCAAAACCATGCCAGCCATCATTCAGTACATATTGAGGGAAGGAGCACAGAAAGATTCACTATGTCCAAAAGATCTAAAATCATGTTCATACTGGTTTACAAAGGAGGGTTAGACCAGAGGAGAGATGGGAGGGATAAGAAGATGGGCTAGCAGAACAATTTTATAAAAGTGTTCTGTCGTGATCCACCCTCTGATGTGGATGGGCTACAGAGGATTTCTTTGCAATAAAAATCATAATGGAAACAAATTATACTGATGCTCACTGCACTTCCACAAGCAACAAAATGATGGGGAAGGAACGTAATGTGAAAGAGGACTTAGGTTGAAAGTAGTAATAATAAATGATTGGAAAACTCATTTATTAAAAAATGATTTATGCTTTAACTTTAAAAACTGGTTTGGGAGAACACAGAACACACCTGCCATAGAATTCTGTCTTTGAGGCAGGTGAACTCATAATAAAAGCCTCATCTAGAAGTCAGCATCTACCAGACTACCACATTGATAGATGTGTCCTCTGTTATTTGTATCAAAAGGACAAATAGATATAACATTAAAAAGACAAAACACATTTTGAAAAGAACACCAGAGAAGTTTTTTCCAGAAAATTTTGAAAACAAGAATCTCTAGACACCCAATGATAAAAACTCAGCAGAAAAAAAAATGTATTGGAAATACAGTATAGACATTTTCTGAGCTGCCATGAAATAATAGTGTTTGGAATACATGTTCTTTCTCCCTTCCCCCGCTTTTTTTTATTAAGCAATATTAGCTTATACTTACCCTGACAATGATTTTTTCTGAGACATGAGCTGCCACCAAATAAGACTGGTCTTGACTGACAGCATATAATCCAGCCACTAGCATGAAGTATCTTAAAAAAATATTTTTTTAAGTTAGATCATTTCATAAAAATCATAGATCTAGCTGCAAAAGGAAGTAGACTGTTCTATATTTATTTTGTAAGCACTGCATTTAAAAACTGTGAAGGCTCTCCCTACACATATTATAACCCACCACATACATTTCATTTAATGAGAATTGCTTTATTTATTAGTTGCAAGAGATTCCCCACAATTTCCTTCCATTGATCCAGGTTTTTGTATACATTTATGGGTACAGCTCAGCATTTCTTTTATACCAGAAATGTGCTAGGCACTGCAAAATATAGATGGTATAAATCCAGAAACTTCAATGTAGGCTCTACAGAAAGATTTTAGCCTGCCAAGTATGCCAATTTCAGATATTCAGTGCTTATCAACAATTTGGGGACTGTGCCCATCTTGATGCCAACTCTTTCTCATCTAAACAGAAAAACAGAAATTGCAGTGCCATTACCAGAAATTTTAGTGCCAATAGCGTCATATGAGTGGCAGTTCATTAAAGCACAGATATACAAACATATTGTTAATAAAATGTGGAGTTTGAATGAGGTAAAATAATTTTCATATAAGAGGGATAGGGTGGGGTAGGAGATTAGGAAAGAGTTTTAAATGTATTAAGAACTATCATTAATGGGTAAAATGATTTTTGTCACACAAGTACCTTTGATCAGGATTAGGCTTTCCTTTCTTTCTCATGTTATTTGCTGTTGTTTCACTAAAGTGCAATCTTGCCATGGTTACTTTAGTCATCTGGTCTCCTGGTAAACTGAGTCTATATCAAAAAAAGAGAGAGAAACATTCACAGTTTTCAATGAAACAATGATCTTCCATGAGATTATACATGGAAGTTCCTAATAGTTTATTCATTTAAAATACAATGCACAGTTTACTTTTCCATCCATTCCCTCCATCTTGTTCAGCTCAAATCCATAGCAATAAGATTTGATATTCTGCTCCCCACTTTGGTCCTACCATCCCCATTTCCATTGCATCTCTCAAGTGTTCATCCATCTACATGTTGTGTTTGTGATCAGATATGGCAAATCAATTGCAGGAGTGGTGCCAGGTTAAATTATATTTGCCCTGCATTACTAGTAAGACAACAATGTTTTTCATAATTTGTGAACAGTTATTTGTAATCAATGGTTCTCCTAAATCTTCTGAAATCCATACATGCCTGCACCTCATTTTCTCAATTCCTTAGCTCTTGGTTTGCATCATTGAATTGACACCTTCCACACCTTAAATGCTCCTGGGAATGAAAGTTTCTTTCCTTCCACACTATGCTTTGGAACAGTAGCTGTGCCATTTTATCATTATAAAACACTCTAATTCAAGAGTGAACAACATGCATCCATTTGAAGCCCCTGCATCCATTTTTTCAGATGCCTCTCAGGCACTCTGTTTCATATGCCTTCAAATTGTTCACCAAAACTGGGTGGTAAAAAATTTAGTGTTTTCCATTTTAAAGTGCTGTTTTTGCTTTGACCAAGGTAGGCACTTGCCACCTGGCTTGTTTACTAGTAGATTTACACTCCCAAAAGTAGCATAGATGAATGAATCTGTCTGTGAATAAGATGTACAGGGGACATGGACCATGTTCTGAAAGGAAAATCATAAAAGCATAACAATATGCCTCAAATGTTCATGGAGTACAAGGAAGATGGCTTTGTAAAGTACAATTCCAGCATCCATAATATCGAACAGAAATTCTCACCTCACTGCTCAGAAGTGGAGACGACAGTATATGATAGTAATTAGGTTTCAATAAACAGTTATATATACCTTTTACTAAGAAGCTTATTGCCAAATTAAGCTGGCTTACCTCTTCTGGCTTCAATCCTGGATCCAGGATACCCCCAGATGTTTTCAGACATAAATTGCCACTGATTTAGCCACAATGCCACCGGCCGAATCCATCCTAGGTCGAAGCTTCGCTAAGCCAGCCAATTTTTGAAGTTGGAAGCTCCTTGACTTTGAAAAAGTGCCTGCTGAGTGAGGCTTCGACCTGGGATAGATTTGGCTGGCGGCATCGCAGCTAAATGGGCAGTGATTTATGTCTGATAACATCAGGGGGTATCCCGGATCCAGGATTGAAGCCAGAAGAGGTAAGCCAGTTTAATTTGGCAAGCAATAAGCTTGTAAGAAAAGAAACCTCATTGGGAATTATTCATCATACAAAATTAGCTCACCAAAATCTGTGATGGGTTACAGCTATCATCAGGAAAAGGTGAAATCAAAGCTGAACAGAATGTGAACACTGAAACAAGACTAAAAATTGAACTTATTATTGGATTTATCTCAACTTCATTAAAACCATTTGTGGGAGCTTACATTTGCTGGTATTCTGTTGATTGGACCCAACCAGAATAGAGCTATTTAATCAATTGTTGAATGGTGAGTCAACATGTAGGAAAATTCCACTGATTCAATGGTTCTAGTCTAGTCAGGACTAACAGTACAATATAGGCCATTGAATTTTCACTCAAATTGTGGTAAACTCAAACATCTCATCCATGTGTTGATAAAAAATAGAAACAGAAAGAACCAGCTGCTGATGAGAATGAATGTGGGGGTCCACAGTTAGTCAGACCTTTATGATGGCAAAGCTAGGGAGGTCTGGGACTAAAAGATGACCAGGGTAGAGATCACTCTACCCTTTCAGGAGAAAAAGTGAGATGTAAGTCTAACTAACAGCATGATGTATGCACATACTTTTTGTTTATAGAACAGACATTTCAGCGAATGAACAGAAGGTTTGAGAGTGCATCTTACCTGCAGCAAGTCTGAGCTTTCTTGAGAGGATTTATGGTTTTGTCTAGTCTGTTCTTTTTTACTCTTGTATTTTCCTTTACATCAGTCCCAATTATTTTTTTTAAAATCTGGGAAAAATGTATGTGTGTACATACAGATTTGTTATGGAAATTATATAGTTTTTTCACTTACTCAACAGGAGAAAGGGTTTTTTTGCTTCTGTCAGATTGAGATTGTTCAATAATAACTACTTGATTGGGAGCATCCACCTATGTATGTAATAAAAAGCAAAAATCTTTTAAGACAGAATGTTTAAATATAAAAAGATGTCCAGAACTCGAGCTTATCCCTTACCCCCTACGTTGTCAAACGGTGGGGCAGTCCTCCCCAGGGGGCCATGACATTCTCAAGGGAGGGTGCCAACCTCAGACATGGATTTGCTGCCCCTCCCGAGAGGGAAGGTGTTTATAATGGTTTTTCAGCATCCCCTTCAGCTCAGATCATGTGGCAGGGAATGAGAGGAAGAGAAGAAAGTGAATGTCAGGGCCGGGTGGGGAGGCTAGGGCATATGTGTGTGTATGTGTGTGCATGGCAGTTTGGGAAGGGCTGAACAAAGTTCACTGCCTCCCTTTCTTCCCCTTTGCTCTTTCCAATCCCTCATTTCTGTCTTTGGAAGGAGTAAAGTTAAACCCCCTTTCCTTTCCCTTTGCTCTTTCCAAAGCAAAATCCCATGGCTACTGGGGTTTCTGTCTTTGGAAGGAGCATAGTTAAACCCCTTTTCTTTCCTGTTGCTCTTTCCAAAGGCAAATCCCTCATCTCTGTTTTTGGAAGGAGCAACGTTAAACCCCTTTCCTTTCCCTTTGCTCTTTCTAAAGGGAGAATCCCTCATTTCTGTCTTTGGAAGGAGCAAAATTAAAACCCTTTCTGTTTGCTCACTCCAAAGGAAAAAATCCCACAGCTGGTGGGGTTTCTGTCTCCGGAAAGAGCAAAGTTAACCCTTTTGTTTCTGTTTACACTTTTCAAGCAAATTTTCATGTCTTTGGGGGTTTGGAAGGAACAAAATTAACCCATTTCCTTTGCCTTCCTTTTGCCCTTTCTAAAGGAAAAATCCCTCCTCTTTATTTTTGGAAGGAGCAAAATTTAAACCCCTTTCCTTTCCCTTTGCTCTTTCCAAACGGTAAATCCCTTTGGAAGGAGTAAAGTTAAAACCCTTTCCTCTCCTTTTGCTCTTTGTAAAGGGAAAATTCCACAGCTGGTGGGGTTTCTGTCTTTGGAAGGAGCAAAGTTTAAACCCCTGTCTTTTCCCTTTGCTCTTTCCAAAGGCAAATCCCATGTTTTACCTCAAGCAGAACCAACATACACATGTATATATGAAGAGAGGAAAAGATTTGAGCACCACTGCCTTAGCATCTATGCATTTGGAAGGAACACAGGAAGCTGTCTTACACCAAGACTCAGGACGTTATCACACGTGGGCCAGAAAGCAATAATAAAGTGGAAATGAGGCATTCCGAAAATAAACGAAAATAAACCTTGATTCCTCAAATGCCTTTCACATGCAATTACCTTAATTGCAAAATTACAGTAAGTGTATTTAATGTTCACACACAAGTGAGAAAAGCCCGTAAATGTACTAGAAATTATCATCTTGCACATGCGCAGATAGAAGAATGCTCGCTGTGGAACCATGGGAAAAAGCAAGGAAATACTCCCAAATGCGCATTTGCTTTTCACATTACGGTAAATGCGAGATTACCGTAGTTTCGCAAATGCATTTCCTCAAAACTACCGAATTTCAAAAGATCTCGGATAACACCAGTTTCTGTCCAGTTTTTGTCCAGTTTCTGTGCAACGTCGTATGAAATCATGAGGCACAAATCCAGTTTCTGTTTGGGATTTGTGTGGATTAACCAGCAGATTTCCCCCGTGTGACAACGTCCTCAGTGTTCTTTACTCCAGGCGTCTGGGGGCCAATTTTGTCACTCTAGAAGCCACTGTGAACTACATTCCCTCCACCACATGGCCACATTTCATCAATGAATTGTGGGAATTTCTTTTGATGGAGCATGTTTAGTGGTTCACACCAAAATTCATCACAGAATTTTGGTGGCACATCGAGGAACTACAAAAACAATCCTGGAGGCCTATGTGGACCACCCTTGTGTCCACAGTGATTGATAATAACTCTTTATGGACTTTATCACATGGGTAAAATCCCGTACAGAAAGGGGTTTTTAAATAGAAACAAACCTGCAAAAGCAGGTATATTTTCAGATGACGTCGCTCTTAAAGTGTGGTTAACCCAAATGGAAAGTGGTCAAAAGCCACTTCTTTTTACTTTTGGAAAATCCCAAAAGTAAAAAGGAGCAGCTTTTGACAACTTGTTGTTAACCACACTTTAACAGTGGTGTGTGTGAAAATTTAACCACTTTTGCGGGTTTTCCCCACCTTTTAAATCCCGTTTTTGCATGGGACTTTCTCTTGTCCTTAGATTCCAAGCAAAGGTTTTATAGAGAAATGCTAGGGGTTGGACTTGGGACCTTTAGCATTCCAAACAATGTTTTCTACAACTGACTTCCCACTAAAAACAGAGGGGGTTTTTTTGTTTTGTTTTGGTTTTGGTTCTGGCATTTATTTAGTTTGCAGTTTTCTTTCTAATTGCAGAGATTGGTTTGTGACTTTAACATGTTTCTGTATTTATATATGTATGTATGTACTACTGACATATGTCCCTTCCCTTAAAGACTGATATGGATAGCATATTAGTGCAAGGCTGGGTTTCACTGTTCATTGGGGAGTCAAAGGAAATATAGGAACTTATTTGTATTTTACTAAACCTGACCTACTATATGGCTACTACGATACAATTTATATAATTTTTACAATTTGTAAGCTGCTCAGAGAGTATTTCTGAAGAGAAGATTTAAATAAATAAATAAATAAATAAATAAATGTTAATGGATCACTGGTAACCATACTTATAACTGAAATTAATTCTCTGTGTGTGTGTGTGTGTGTGTGTGTGTGTTAGATCAAAACACTTCAAAAACCCACAATTCATAGAATAATTAATCAAAGTAGTCTATAGCAGCCATTATAAATATAATGGCGCAGTGAACCAGTGATATCAATCCTACGAATCCCTTAAATAAATCCCTTAACACAAAGATAAGGTCACAATTTCCCTGTATTTCCATAAGGATGCATCTCAGACAACTGAAGGAAAAGTCAGACATGCACAGACCTTTATACCAAAAGTCTTTAAATGAAACATGTCCACTGGCTTCAGCCCCAAGTGGGTTTTGACAAATTTTGGATTTCCAACCACTCGAATATAGACTGTAATCTGGAAATGGTTTTTCTTCTGACAGACAAAAGCATCGTCTGCTACTGAAAAATTAAATCCTTTGTTTGTTACAATGTGATATCCCACATCCGGGCTATAAAGACAAGAACCAAGAAATATCTGTGAATGGAACAATATTTCTGATATAACAAATATTAATATTTTATATAATATTTAAACAGTTTACACATAGCAATAGCAAGGGCACTTCTTTAATAGCAAGTACATTTCACATTACTTATATCTAAAAAATGTATCTCAAAATGTGAATATCTTGAACTAGTTTACATTACCAAGAGAAATGTGTAGATATGGTATGTCTGTAACAAATATACTTGCTTTCTTTAACTTTGTAGAAGTAAAGTTCACAGTATTCACCACAGAATATCGAAGAGGACTCGTACCTATAATGCTTGTCTGAAATGGTACTGAATATTGTCCCATTATTGTGTAACACCCTTTCTAAAGCAGTTACTTTGACTATTGAAGTTTTTCAATTTTCAATTAAAGTTGCTGGTTTTAATCATTACACCTCCAATGCATCTGCTCAAGATCATTCATTGGAGATTTGGGGTGGAGGTGCACCACCAGCACCACTGTTGTCCCCCCACCTCAAAATCAAAAAAGTAATGGACTTCTAGTCAGTTTCAGTTTTGAAAAAAAGTTAATATTTAGAACTAGTGCAGCCCATTAAGTGTTTTTGAGGCCAAAAATTAGACCCTGGACACACACCCTAGATTTGCTCCATCCCCAATGTACACACATGGTAGTTTGCAAAGATGATCTAAATTGGAGCAGATCTCTACAATTTAAAATAAGCATGAGAAAAAGAGAAAGTGAGAGGCAAATGGAAATAGGATAAAGTATTACTTTTATTACATGTATATTGGCATTGTTGCTATAAGGTATAAGGGTCTGGGAAAAGGGTTGTTTTTGAGGAGGGAGGAACTGAAAAGAATGAAGAAGATATGCAGAGAATGACATTCTGGAAGGCAATTCTGAAGTGGAATTGTTTAAGAGAGCAGGAGATCTTTTGATAGTTTATGATGGAAGAGCTAGATGTATGCATGTCACAAGAAAGGATATAAGTCAAGGGAGATAAGGAGGACTCTGGAATATAAGGATAAGAAGCTTGCACAGGATGTGAGCACAGACAGAAAGCAGAAGAAGGTTAAGGAATGGAGTCACATGATCAGGATGGCCAAGTGCTAGATGAGTCCCAGTTTGAAGAAAAAGTGATGATGACACAAAAAACCAAAGAGAAGATTGCAGTAGTCAAGCTAAGTGATGACCAGGCTTGGGGGAGAGTTTTTGCAGAAGAGACAGAACAAAAAGTCTGTCTTTCTAAAGGTAGAGACCATATGGTTTGGCAATGGAGAGAATCTATAGGACTGGGACAAAACACCTACTTCTCTTACCTCCCCATTCAGTCCATGGCCAAATCAGAAGAGCGGAAAGCAAACCTTCATACTGGTCAACACAGAATCCAAGAAGATTAGTAGTACTGTGACGTTTATTCAGAAAATTGCTGGCAAAATAACTCAATTTGGACTTCAGATCAGAGTTTGGAAAAACTACCAGGATAGTACAATCTGGGTGACTTTCTTGGAGATATCCTAAAAAGTTTTTTTCCCCAAGCTCTGTTTCAAACTAAATACAATTCTGGGGCAGGAAAATCCTCTAGCATCCTTGGATGGATCACAGTTGCTTGTCAGGAATGATTGTAGCCTCAGACTGCTGATAGGATGCTAATACTTGCTGAAAGAGATTCAGGCTATCAAATGTGAATTTCAGCATTGCCTTTGGTGTCTTTTAAAACCTAACCAACAGAGATTAGCTGGTTAGTGCCAAGAAGAGACTTTGTGGATTGAAATCCCAGAGTAGTTGAGATAGATCTGCAGTGCAAAACAGTGCATAAAATATTGCCTATGCTACTGAGGAAAGACTCATGGGACATAGTCCCCAGTCATCTCAGCATATGCAAACTCCATTTCTTTGCTGCAGCAGATCACCACTCAGCCATAAATGATGGAGGATGTATTGCAAATATTGTCACATAAATACTGTCACATACATGAATGAGGAATGCATGCATTCATTCTTCCAACATCCATGGTAGATTTAGGAGTATATGTAGAACCTTTTTCACACAAAAAAGTGCCCTGCTATTGACACTTATAATTTGCTGTGAGGTTTGCTGCTATTATATAAGTAAACATGCAACAGAAACTAAGACCACTTTGCTTATTTTCTGCTCTGCTGTTGAGGACAAAGTTGTCAAAGATATTCTATAAAGAAGCAATGAATGAGAGGTCTAGTCAATCATGCCTCTCTGTTTGAGTAAGCAATGCATCATTCTCCAAGCTGTAGCACAAAACCAAGTTTTCATTGTACAGAGTCATTTTGTTCATCATCAAAAGAATGAACAATGATCTCTTGTCAGAGGACACTATGGCAATCTGTCTCTCTGCATAACAAAATAAAAATAAAAATAAAAATAAAAGGCATCTCTCCAGAAGTCATCTTTTCAATCAGCCATTGGAGGTTAGAAAGGTTAATGTATAGATTTTAGGAAAGTTTTATATCAACTTTACAGTGTCTCAAGATGATGCATAAAGAGCCAATGGTCCCTATGAGACCCACTTTCTTCATTAGAGTTTAGTACACTAAACAAAAAGACTTGCTGCATGAAATGGCAAGTTCAATCACTTCTGTCTGAATTTGTAAAGAGTGCATAAAAATGATATTGGGTTTCAGAGAAAAACAAGTTTTAAAAAATGAGGCTTTTAACCAGAGAACTAGGTGGATTCTATGAGCTGTAATACAAAATAATAACTTTCCAGGCTCTGCCTTTAACTAGTTACATGATCAAGGTGTGTGTGTTTTCTTATATTAAAGAGAAATAACTTCCCAGCCCCAGTTCTATTCTGCTTATGGGTGGAAAGATGCGTCTTGTTTTGGACACCAAAGTCTCAGGCAGTGTAAACAGGGCACTCATTGCTGTAAATATTTAATTCTTTTAATGTCTTTATTGCATTCTGTGAATTAAATTAATCCACATAACATTTACATTTAAGTGATTCCTCTATATAAGATCTTTATGTTATAGCTGTCCTCCTAAAAAATGAACAAAAATTAATACAGAAAAATGCTCAAAAACATTCCAGTGCATATGAAGAAGAAGATAGTGCCATCAGTGTATAATGATGTGCACATCTACTCTTTGGTCACAGCAGTTGTGAGCTATGTTACTAGTTATTTGCTCCAAGTGTTGCAGAATGTTTGGCCTAAAAGTTGAACCATGTCTCATCTTGCTACACACTGACATTGCTGGCCATGCTTAAGGTTCCATTTACAACACAAGTTCTTCGGAGACATTATTCTAGGTCTGCCAAATGTTTTGTCCTACAACCTTGATTAATCCAGCCCAGCATGACCTATTCAAAGGATTGCAAGGTCTGAAGTCCAAAAGATTCTGGAAGAGAGGAAGAGGTACAATCTTGTCCACCTCAGCAGGTTTGGGCAAAAACAAACTTTGGCAGTCTTTTCTGGTATGTTTGTTCTTCCTCATTAATACCCTTTACCATCTTGACCACACTCTGATTTTGCTAGTTCGCACATGTCCCGAATAATAAGGAAGCAGAGAATATGCAGAAAGGACAGTTCACTGAGTAGATTGTTAGAGTCAAACTAAATCTCTTTGGCTCTGTTCACCTGGGAATATTCCCAAAGGACCCAGAGAACAATGATCTTTGTGAAGATGCCAAGAATGACTTTGGTCTAAAACACACTGCAAAAATAATCCAGTTTGAGGCTGCTTTAACTGCCCTGGCTCAATGCTAGGGAATCCTGGGAAGTGTAGTTTATGGTAGCACCAGAGGTCTCTAGCAGAGAAGGCTAAATGTCTCACAAAACCACAGTTCCCAGAATTCCCAAGCATTGAGCCAGGGCAGTTAAAGTGGCCTCAAACTGGATTATTTCTGTGGTTTGGGCCTTTGTTTGCTCCCTGACTCGTTTCTGTTTTAAAGACCTCCAGGAAGGAGCAAACTTATAATAGAGACATCATACGTTCAGCATCATTCTCTAGAAAATTTATTGTGTGACTTCTTCCCAAATCCCTCCATAGAAATCTGAGCATCACAATGAAAGAGCTAGATGTTGACTGGCACTTACAGTTTTTCATAACTATGATTAAACAGGCTACTCCAGGAAGACCTTTGGTATGGGTGCCATGTGAGGGACTGACAGCATTTTTCAACAGGCCCCACACTCTGTCTATCACAGTCATAATCTTGCATGTCAGAAGAAAAATCTTTAATAGGCACTGGAAAGAAATCAAAATAAAATCTTTTAATAGGCACTGGAAAGAAATCAATTCACTTGTCAAAGTAATAGTGTCCAGTTTGTTGGTTCTGAAACTGATGTGTCTAGAAGTATAAAAACTAAAAACTCAAAACTAAAATACAAATTATTATTATTATTATTATTATTATTATTATTATTATTTATTAAACTTATATACTGTCTTTCTCCAAATATAGGGACTCAAGGTGGCAAACAGCAAGTTTAAAACCGTACAATTTAAAAACAATACAAAAGTATTAAAATGTATAAGTTTAAAATTTAAAAACAATTAAACAATTTTAAAAGTTAAAACAATTTTGCATTAAAATTTAAAATGTATTAAAAACTCTATATAAATCTTAAAATCTGAATAATGTTTTAGATTAGGGGTGGAGAACCTGTGACTCTTCAGGTATTGGACTTCAACTTTAATCATCCTTCATTGTTAGCTATGATAGCTGGTGGTAACTGCTGTCCAAAAATCTCCAGAGGGTTCCTTGTTCTCCATCTCTATTTTGTAATGAAAACTATGCCAGGCCTCTGGGCATATCACTTTAAAATAGGTCAGAGAGATGCACAGTGATTGTGGTCCACTTTGAACAGCAAAGCCGAAAAGCTTCCCGTGGCCCAAGAGATTATGAGATGGGTTAGAGTATGACTGCACAGCATCACTGCAGCTCAGAGAGTACAGAGAGATCAGCAAACACTGCAACTACTTATATGATTGAAAATAAGTTCATGTCAGTTTTGCAATCATGTTTATTTGACACCAAGGTGAGGTGCAAACATCAGGCACTAGAACACCTAGGAGCCTAATTTAATAGCACAACTGGGCATGTTGCAAATCAGCTTACATTGAGGTCACAGTTCAAAGTGGTGTTCTTTGTCCAAGGTGCCGTTGACAACTCTGCCTCACTCTAGCCTCAAGGCCTATATTCTCCACTGTGTTCCCTTGAGATTTCTAATATTAGCTAGACGTTTTGCCATCTCTGGACCCAACTACACAATAAAACTCGAGTCAACCTGACAGTGGTTCTTCCAGGACAAAACATTCTGTGGAGGTAGCAATTTGCAGCTGGGAAGTAATATGGAGAAGGGGTACTCAGTGGTTTCCACACTCTCTCAGGTTCCCAGATCTCTGAGCCTAGACCCGTAATGGCAAACCTATGGCACATGTGCAAGAGATGGCACAGGAAGCCATTTCCCCCAGCACACAGAGGGCAGGGAGGAGGAGGAAGAGGCATGCGCCTGTTCCTTCTCCTTTCCGGCTGTCCCAGGGCTTCAGCTGCCTCTCTGGAGGCAGCTGAAGGCCCGGAATGGTGTGGGGGGAGGAGGAGGAACAAGTGCATGCCTCTTCCTCCTTCCTCCTGACCCTCCCTGGCTTCCAGCTGCCTCTCCAGAGGCAACTGGAGGCCAGGAATGGCATGGGTTGAGGAGGAGGAACAGGTGTGCGCCTCTTCTTCCTTCTTCCTGACCGTCCCTAGCTTCCAGATGCCTCTACGGAGGTATCTGAAGGCTGGGAATGGTGTGAGGGGATGAGGAGGAACAGGTGTGCACCTCTTCCTCCTTTTTCCCGACCCTCCCCAACCTCCAGCTGCTTCTCCGGAGGCAGCTGAAGGCCAGGAATGGTGCAAGGGAAGAGGAGGAATGGTGCGGGGGGAAGAAGAGGCAGCTGAAGGCTGGGGACAGGACAGGTGAAGGAGGAGGAACAAGCACGTGCCTGTTCTTCTTCTTCCCCCCTCACCTGCCCAGCCCTTCGGTTGTCTTTGGAGAGGCAGCTGAAGGCCCGGGAGGGTGGTTGAGAGAAGTCCTGCCCTGGAAGTTCTGCCCTGGAGGGTGGAAGTCCTGGCATCAGCACCAGATAACACCCAGCGCTGCAAGGCCTTTTAGTTTGGGCACTTAGGCCTTAAAAGGTTTGCCATCACTGGCCTAAACACTCTTCTCCAGTCCTCAGGGCATGGGGGAGGAATCTCAGGGGAGGCCATTGGCTTCAAAAGTGGGTACATCTATCTTTTTCTCATTTGATATAAAAAGATATGTTTCCCCCGCCCCTCATTATTGTGCCACATGCTATTTTAACAATTTGTTTAAATTTATACAATAGGCCCTTGGTATCTACTGTGTTTTGGTTCTAGGACACACACACACCCCATGGATACCAAAATCCATGGATGCTCAAGACCCATTAAAGACTACAGTGGTGTAGTAAAGGTATCCCTTATTTGCAAAAATGCAAAATCGAGGTTTGCTTTATGAAATGTATACTTTTAAAATTATTTTCAAGCCATGGATGTTTGAACTGGTGGATAAGGAATCTGTGGATATGGAGGGTGACTATATTGTAAGCCTCTTTGAGTTTCATTGTGGGAGAAAGATAGAATAGAACTAGATAGAACTGTAGTTTATTTATTTGTTTAAATGTTATTTATTTAAATGGGATACTCTGTGAAACTGTGCCAGATGCTTAATGTATGAAGCTTAATAACACAAGCATAAGCCAGGGGGATCACTAGGGGGTGTGGGGGGTGTGGGCCACACCAGGTGATGCCATAAGCGGGGGTAACCCCACGGAGACCCAGCTTTTATCCTTGAGACCCAGGTTTTGGCACTGAAATCTCAGGCCTGTGATAGTCCTTATCAGGCAATCCTAATACCCACTGCTTGCCCTATGAAAATGCCCTCCCTCTATACACTTTAACCCTAAGCTTGGGAAAATTTTAGATGGGGAAGTTATAACTCCCCAGAATCCTTCCACCAGCACGGTCACACTAACTGCTCTGACAGTTGTCGTCAAAGAAAGTAACTTTTTCCAAAGTCCTCTTTAACCCTCTTTTGGATTGCAAATTCCTTATTCGGTTTGTAAATGCAGAGTTTGGCTAACCACCAGGAACAAGGGGAGAAACAGCAAAATGATAAAATAGGAAGCATCTCCTTCCCCACTCCCTTTGCGGCAGATTGCCTCAAGGGCACAGTGCAGCAAAGAAACAGCCAAGACACAAACAGGAAAAACAAGCACTGCTGCATAATCTGTTTGGACCAGAGTGGGAATATGGTCCAAAACCAACACAAAACATCTTCTATGAAGTAGTGATGCAACCTCTTGTTATGATGGGTTGTAGTTGGTAGGCAAGATTAATATTATCTTGGAGCCCCAACTACAAACTCAGTGGGTTTCTATGGCCACGTGGGGATTTGAACTCTGGTGTCCTGGAGTCATAAGCCATTATGGTGTAATAGTTTGGACTAGGACTCTGGAGAACACAGTTCAAATCTCCACTTGACCATGGAAACCCACTGGGTGACCTTCAGCAAATCACATTCTTTCAACCTCAGGAATACAAAGGCAAATTCCTTCTGAACAAATCTTGTCAAGCAAATCCCATGGTAGGGTCACTTTGTTGTTGTTATTGTGTGCCTTCAAGTAGTTCCTGACTTATGGTGACCCTAAGGCAAACCCATCATGAGGTTTTCTTGGCAAGCATCTTCAGAGGAGGTTTGCCATTGCCATCTTCTGAGGCTGAGAGAGCATGACTTGCCTAGGCAAGTCACGCTCTCTCAGCCTCAGAAGATGCCACTGGCAAACCTCAGTGGGTTTCAAGGGGTCAACATTGATTGGAAACAACTTGAAAACAAACAGCAACAACTACTCCTCAAGTCCTAGTCCAACACTCAAACCACAAGACCGCCCTCGCTATGACCTTCCATATTATAGTTTCCAACTAAGAAAGTAGATGGGACTAATCATGTCCTGTTTTATGGCTCTATGTTTGCCATCTGGGTAAAGAAGTCCCTTGGACAAAGAATAGTTGATAATTTAAGTCTCTTTTTATTGTACCTCTTGAACCAATGGAATAGAGCAGTTACAAATCAAAATTAAATCAACAAATACATCAAAGCTTTATCATACAAGTACCTCAGCAATGACAAATGATAATTCACAGCTAGATAGATAGATGGATAGATAGAATCTTGCCTCAAGGCAATATGTGTTGTGCTTTATAGACATCTTCTAACTCCACTATTTTGTTATTTTTAATTATCAATCAGAGTGGGACCTTGTATCTGCTGAGGTTTGGTTCTAGGAGCCCCTCTGGATACCAAAATCCATGGATGTTTATGTCCCATTATATACAACAGCACGTAAAATGGTGTCCCTTATATCAAATGGCAAAATCAAGGTTTGCTTTTCAGATTTTTTTCAAGTCATGGATGGTTGAATCCAAGGATGCAGAATCCATGAATACAGAGGGCCGACTATAGGAAAATGAAGTGCATTTTGTATATTAACACTGAAGAATAACTTATGTCCAGTTTTACTCACTTTGTCCAATATCACCAGACCATGTTAGAAATTCTAGAGAGTCCTCCAGCATCTCAGAGTGCTTCCTCTTTTTGGATGACAAGGGAAGGCTTCAACAAGAAAGGATGGTTATCAACTTCAAAAATATGATTACAATATTACATTATAACATAATAAAAGCAATTGTCTTCTGCCTTATACTATGTCAGATCCTTGGGCCATTGTCACCTAGGACGTTATCACACGTGAGCCAGAAAGCAATAATAAAGTGGAAATGAGGCATTCCGAAAATAAACTGAAAATAAACCTTGATTCCGCAAATAGAATTACCTTAATTGCGAAATTAAAGTAAGCGCATTTAACGTTCACACACAAGTGAGAAAAGCCCATAAATGTACTAGAAATGAGCTTCTTGCACATGCGCAGATAGAGGAATGCTCGCTGGAACCATGGGAAAAGCAGGGAAATGCTCCCAAATGTGCATTTGGTTATCACATTACGGTAAATGCGAAATTACCTTAATTGCGCATTTGCATTTCCTCCAAACAACCGAATTTCAAAAGATTGCGGTTAACACCAGTTTCTGTTCACTTTCTGTCCAGTTTCTGTGCGACGTTGTGTAAAAACACGGGGCACTAATCCAGTTTCTGTTTGGGTTTTGTGTGGATTAACCAACAGATTTGCCCCCGTGTGATAACATCCCTAGTATTGTCAACCGTTGTTGTTGTTGTTGTTGTTGTTGTGTGCCTCCAAGTTGTTTCCAACTTATGGCAACTCTAAGGTGAAGCTATCATGGGGTTTTCTTGGCAAGATTTGTTCAGAGTAGATTTGACATTGCCTTCCCCTAAGGCTGAGAGAATGTGACTTGCCCAAGATCAACCAGTGGGTTTCCATGGCCAAGCTAGGAATTGAACTCTGGTCTCCAGTGTTGTAGTCCAACTCTCAAACTACTATGCCATGCTGGCTCTCATTGTCAATCCTAATGTACAGTAATTTCCTCATCTTTCTCTCCTTAATGAATTTTGAGTGCTACAGGAAAAGAGCAAATGGTGGGAAAACACAGGAGGGTTACAAATGAAAACCAATAACATTTGGATCTTCTGTAAAATTCTGTGAATGAGGCAGAGTAATTGCACAATAAAGACCTCAGCTGGCTGCAGCACCCTAGAGAAAAGGGGACAGATGAAGCAAAGGACAACCAGCTTGAATAGAATGAGACCTAAAATGGGAAATGGAACATCATTGTTTGTTTTTTTAAAAAAGGTAATCGGTATTTAAATCTTAAAAAGAGAGAAAGACCATAATCCCATGCATGTTTGGTTGCAAAGAAGTTCTACTTAATGCAATTGAATTTACTTCTGAATAAGCCACATGCTTAAGAGCAGGGGCAGGCAACCTAAGGCCCGGGGGCCGGATGCGGCCCCCCAAAGCCTTTGGACCGGCCCTAGGCCAGTCCTGCCGCTGCTGCCACCGCCGCCCGCCATGATAATATTGGTTATTGTTGTTATTACTTGTTCTTGGGGTTTTGCCATGCTTTTCTGGGGCTGAGAGAATATGCATGCATATTTTTAATTTTTTAAAAAATATATATTTATATTTATTTTTATTTATTTATTTATTTATTTATTTATTTATTTATTTATTTTTGGTGCTTCCCCCCCCCCCCAATTGTCTGAGGGACAGCAACCCGGCCCCCAGCTCAAAAAGGTTGCCTACCCCTGCTTAAGAGTGAGCTGTTACATATTTAAATGCTGCCACCTTGTGGAGATATAGGGAAACCATCCTCATGTCCATTAACTTCATTCATGAGATAAAAGTAGACTCTTGCCACCAAAACTACATTTCAGGTTCACACTAAATTAATCCTTGTCCAAATGGTGCCTTCCACATACTTTCTGGACTAGAATTCCCATTATCCCTGAGCATCAACTGCACTGTCTGGGATAATATGAGTTGTGGTCCAGTGCATCTGGAGCTGCCTGGTTGGAGAAGCGCAAGAGCACCATGCCTGTTTTTGTCTCCCTGTGGCTTCCCTCTTCTGGAATTTACGTTGTACCTATTTTTAATATTACGACTTTTACTAGTAATTCCAACAACATCCTCATTCTTCTGTTAAAGCAAACAAAAATTATACATTACCTAGGGTTGAAAGGGGCTCTTAATGGGGCACCATGCGAGCCAAGGCTGTTTGAAGATGTAGAGTTTACCCAGGAAGTGATGGCATTTCCTGTCTTCAGAGTACAGTCCTGGTAAGCAGGACAGACTTGTCCATTTAGGTTCATCCTAGAAGTAGCCTCCAAAAAATAGCCAGGAAACTTATTGGCCAGCCCTATGAAAGAGAAAGAAAGTGGATGCCACAGACCAGTAGAATATGAAGTATCATAATATGCAGCTGAAAAGGGTGAGGATCCAGATTTGCTATTTGATACAAACATTAAAATAAGTCACAAGAAATTAGAAGCAAGCAACCAACCTTTGGATTTTGGTGGCGAATATGGCTCTGATCCTGAATCTGGTGGGGAATCAAGTAGCTTCTTTTGCCTGGAAGTGGAGTCACAGAAATGTAATTTTTGCAGTGTTAGATAACTAGGGTGGCACCTGCACTGTACAAATAATCTGGTTTGATACCACTTTGACAGCCATGGCTCCATCCTACAGAATCCTGAGATTTCCAGTTTTGTGGGACACCAGCACTCTTTGGCAGGGAAGGCTTGTAAAACTACAAATCCCAGGACTCCATAGGATGGAACTACAGCAGCTAAAATGGCGTAAAACAACATTATTTCTACAGTGTAGATGCACCTTTGGATAGATTGGGTCTAGGATGGAGGTCCTGTAACTTTAGTCCTTAACAGATCTTGGAGTAGGACAAGGTTCCATGAAGCTCCATCAAGTGCAATGAAGATACCTGGCCTCCTTCACCATCCAAACCCCAAATGCCAACTGTAGCTGTCACCTCCCAACATGGTTGTTGCCTTGCTGGTGGAGGCAGAGAAGGGGATGCAGACTAGAAAATATCTGGCTGTTCCTCTGTGTTCCCCCCATCTCCACCAATGAGGCAATAGCCATGTTGAAAGGCAACAGCTGTGGCTGAAAGCTGGGGTGTAAAACATGGGGGGGGGGCTTGACAGAGTTTTGTGGTACCTTATCCTGCTCCAAGATCTGTGAAAGATCAAAGTTTCAGGAGCCCTTCCCAGATCCCAATCTGGCAACCACATATAACATCATGTTGTGTGATGTCAAGTTGTTTCCTACTTATGGATACGCGAAGGTGAACCTATTGTGGGGTTTACTTGGCAAGATTAGTTCAGAGAAGGTGTGCCATTGCCTTCGCCTGAGTCTAAGAGAGTGTGATTTGCTCAAGGTCAGCCAGTGGGTTTTAGACCAGAGCGAGGAATTGAACCCTGGTCTCCAGAGTCCTAGTTCAATGCTCAAACCACTATGACACACTGGAATTCTGTTGACAGTCCTAACTTGAGAAGAGCCATTAAATCGGGTTGGCAAAGTGTGACCCACAGGCCACATATGTTCTTAGGACTCCTTAGTGCCCACAGAAGACCCTCTAAGCCCCCCAACCTTTTTTGTTTTGGTCCAATTTTCAGATGACCTTTTTTCCTAAACATCCAATCAAAATGTACCCAAACTGGAATGGTTCACTTCCCCTAACTCTCTAAAAAACCCCAATCTGAGGGAGGGAATAGAACAAGATTTTTAAAGATTATTAAAAAGACAAGATTTAAAAAAATATCTCACCTCAGACAAAATAATAATAATAATAATAATAATAATAATAATAATAATAATAATAATAATAATAAATTTTTATTTTTAACCCGCCCCTCTGCTCAGCAACTGGGGTGGCGTAAAGCAAATTAAAACAAACAACAGTTAAAACAATCCTTCAGCCCAATACCTAACCCTCCCACCCCTTAAAAATAAATTAAACTAGAGCAATACAAATTACAACCAATATGATGTTGCATGGAAATGTGCCAGTGCAGCCTGCCAGAGGGAATGTACAATTGCCCAGCGCTGCATTAAATCAATTGTTGAATTATGTTCACATTTACGTCATTCGTTTTTAGCACTATTTCTGCCATTGATGATTTTTCCCTCAGATCCTGAGAGAAAGAGACTTAAGCAAAACAGCATATGGAAGGTTTGGTTTTTTTAGCAGCATCAGCATTGGGAGAATGGTGAAGAAGGACTGGAGAAACATAGACTTTTGTTGTCCAGTTGCAATAGTGTGTCTGCAGTCAACTATGCAATAAAGCTTGAGCTGGGAAAGAACAGGATACTATAAATGTGTGTGCCTGCCGAGAAAATGCAAGACAGAAAAATAAAGAACAGCTGCCTCAATAATCCCATATTGAGCATATGTAAACAGAAAAACAGAGAAAGGAAGAAACAGCTAAACCTCCCCTCCTCCCCAGAACGTTAAAGAAGTATACGTCTGTTTGGCCACTAAAACAGAAATCATAAGAAAAGTGAAGGCTGTACAAAGAAAAAGTCATCCCTGGGTGCATTTTGGAAGAAGCCATCAAGGATCTCTGGTCCGAATGTTTTTATTCACATAGGCAAGGGTTCCCTGGTGTGCTTGCTGCATTTCGCATGTGTATATTGTTAGTTCTGGATAAAAAGTTTGCTGCAACCTGTCAAATTTTTCTTGTTTTTTTATGGTATAGGAACCTATCCCTGTTCTTTCCATGTTATTTCTGCCTCTGGTACCAGATTTTCTGTTAAAGAAGGAATGCACAGCTTATGCTGGGATTTCCTGTGTGCAGTTATAACAGCTGAAAGTAAAGAAAAATGCAGAAGAGGATGGATTTCTCATTTACAGGCTTACAAATAATATGTCATACTTACAGTTTTCCAGATAACTCCAGGTCACAGTCTGTGAACTCTTCCAGCATGTGTGTGTCCATCAGTGCATTCTCCAGCACCCCATGCACATCTTGGCCTTCAGATTTAAAACTAAGAATTGAGTGCCCCAGAACATATAAGATTCATATTTTAGTTTTAAGTTGAAAATGGCAATGGACAATTTTCCATTTGGCAACCAACCATTGTTTAACATCAAAGTCACAGGAAAACCACATAACTATTAAATAATTTGACACATAGGATCTTGTGATGTGCTCTTTGCCAGACCTGGACAACCCCACAAGTACTCCAACTATACTACTCTAGTTTCCAGAATCCTGCCCTTTCTTTGGATTGTCTAATCACAGGATTTTCACTGGTAAATCACTTCCAAGACAAATGGTGTCTAAAATGTACTAATAACTGTTCGCTATTTGAGTGTTGGACTACAACTCTGGAGACCAGGGTCAGATCAGTTCAGCCATGAAACCCACTGAGTGATCTTGGGCAAATCACATACTCTCAGCCTCAGGGGAAGGCAATGATAACCCCCCTCTGAACAAATCTCGTCAAGAAACCCCCATGATAGGTTTGCCTTGGGTTCACCATAAGCTGGAATTGATATGAAGGCACACAACAGCAACAAATGGCGCCACCACTGTTATCTCTGAGAGATCCTCTACCAGTCTCTGTCTCTGTCTCTGTCTCTGTCTCTCTCTCTCTCTCTCTCTCTCTCTCACACACACACACATACAATACTGCTACTGAGACTGTCATACTTTGCATATATCATAAGAAGACATCACTTGCTAGAAAAGATAATGATGCTTGGCAAGGTAGAAGGCAGTAGGAAAAGAGAAAGACTACATTACAGGTGGATAGACTCAATCAAGAAAGCCATGGCCCTAAATTTACAAGATCTAAGCAGGGCTGTTGATAACAGGGTTACTTGGAGACCTCTTATTCATAGCGTAGTTAATAACAACAAATGTCTTTCTTGAATTCCATACCCATTCTCTCTGCTACTCATTCATGCATTTTCTAGGCAGGCACACACATTTATAGTAACCTGTTCTTTCCCAGCTCAAGCTTTATTGCATAGTTTACTGCAGACATACTATTGCAACTGGACAACAAAAGTCTGTGTTTCTCCAGTCCTTCTTCACCATTCAGCACCAATGCTGATGCTGCTTTTAAAAAAACTTCCATATGCTGTTTTGCTTAAGTCTCATTCAGCAGGGCAATTTCTGCTGAAGCTTGGGGCTCCACACAAGTAAAAGATTAGGAGGCTTCACAAATAAAGAACTTTCTTAACAACATTTTGGAGAAGCATACATTGCCAGCATAAGGTAGTGATGGAGAACTCAAGTCCACAGTGTAAAATGGCCTATTGAAGTACAGATGGCCCTTGGTATCAACTAGTATTTGGCTCCAGGATACCACATGGATACTAAAATCTGTGGATGCTCAAGTCCCATTGTATACAATGGCATAATAAAATGCTGTCCCTTATATAAAATGGCAAAATCAAGGTTTCTTTTTGGATTTATTTTTTTTAACCAAGCCATGAATGGTTGAATCCATGGATACAGAGAGCTAATTGTACAGTTCTTGCTCACTCAGGTCCAGTGTTTTCCTCTGTAACCAGCTTGCAGAGTCTAACTGCTTTCCTTTTACACTGTGCTACAGCTTTTCCCAAGCTACTCTTGTATGACGAATATTATTGCTGGGTTTTCCTCCATAAACACACACTTTGGAGTGAATGTTTTTACTAGAACATTTCTGCACAACCTGCACATTATTTCATTCCATAAGTCACCTTCTGAACTCTGTTATCTGGATCTAACTCCATGTTGTAAAAAAGGCAAGTGCTATTGCTCAAGTACACTATGGCATACTGTTTTCTTACAAAACTGAAGAGTATGCAATGTTTGGTGGACACTAGTATTTCCCCATAAGTGTTTCATTTGTATAATAATAATCTAAGATTCGCAAGGTCTAGACCATATGCTTTATAAACTTATGAATCCCTTTGCATTGCATTGCATTTCTTAAAACTGAAGCCACTTAATAGACATCTAAGTGTAGTCTTGTATGATGCAAGGACACCTAAAATGTATATTTCTTTGTTTCAAGCCATCAGCCTCTCTCAGGAGGAAATAATTCAGTATACAAACACACCCCTCTGTTTTTATAACCATTATGACTTCAGAACCTTTGTACACTACCTAAAGGGCATGGCAAATATAACAACCAATGTTGAGGATCACTGCTGACCAGCAAGAACTCTGAACAATAGAAATAGTAATTAATCATGCAATTAATGTAGTAATTAATCATGCAATGAAGGTGGTCCAAACAAAAACCAATAAAGAGACAATAACAATTTTCTAGACATATCAAAGGCTTTTTAGCATAATAATAATAATAATAATAATAATAATAATAATAATCAAAGCAAAGGACATATTCATAGAAGCAAGATACATGTTCAGGGAGAAGAAAGCTGAGGAAGCATTTCCAGACCACCTGGAGCAGGAGAAGGCAATGTACTGTCTTCCAGATGTTGATGGACTGCTACTGCCATCAGCCCTAACCTACATAGTCAATGGTGCGGAGTAATGGAGGTTGCACTCTGACATCAACTGGGCAGCTGCAAGTTGCCTACCCATAACTTCCAAGTTTCTGTATCAACAGGAAAAACAGTTGTCAGAGAAATATATACATACAGACAGCTTCAATAACGTAACTTGAAAGAATGACTGATAGCATTTTAAAAGATATATATCTATACACAAGGGCTGGGAAGCATGTGTCAATAGGACTCTGATCTCCACCAGCCCCAGATAGCATAGCCCCTTAATAGCAATGATGGAAACTGTAGTCCAGGGACCGGCAACCTACGGGCCGGAGGCCGGTTAAGGCCCCGGGCCCCGTACTTACTGGCCCAGGCCGGAGGTTGCCGGCGCCGCCACGCGCCGCCACCGGAGCACGTTTTTGGCCGCACTCGTGGCGATCGCCATTTTGGAAGTCAAAATGGCGGTTGCGACGCGTTTGCGCATGCGCAGTACTCTTGTGCATGCGCAAACGCGTCGCGGCCGCCATTTTGACTTCCAAAATGGCGGCCGCTACATGTGCCGTGGCGGCTGTGTGCGTGGGGTAGTACCGCGGCGGCTGTGTGCGTGGGGGGGTCGCGCGTGGCGGATGAGCGCGCGTGCCGTCATTCCCCCCCCTCGGCCCAGCCGAGACCTGGGCGACGGCAGACCGGCCCAGGTCTGAAAAAGGTTGCCTGTCGCTGCTGTAGTCCATAACATCTAGAAGGCTACAGATTCGCCACCCGTGCTATATGCCATCTCAGCTTTGAAAACAGTTGCTTGAACAAGATTCAAATAGCTGTGCAGCCTTTTAGAGCTCATCCCAATTTCTCTAGGCTACATAACAGAACAGCCATGATATATCTTTATATTCTTTATTTTCTTTTTTAATCTGTAAAAAATGTATAGAATATCAGTGATTTTTTTGCACTGAAATGCTGCTTCATTGACTATGCTTCATGTCTAATCGGTCGATCATAATAAATATATGTGTGTGTGTGAGAGAGAGAGAGAGAGAGATTGAGAGACTGTGCTTCTAAGAAAATAACTCCCCAAAAAGTACATTTCAAAAACCTGGGAACACACCCCAACCTCAGCAAACCATGCCATCAGTTTAAAAAATATTTTCATGAAGAGCCAAAAAAAAAAAATGTATCTAGGAACAGTGTGTGTATGTGTGTGTGTGCCTTTACCTTGCCTGTTGACTCATGGTGACCCCATGAATTTCTTAGGCAAAAAATGCCAAGAGGTGGTTTTGCCAGCTCCTTCCTCTGAAATATAGCCTACAGCACCTGACATTCATTGGTAGCCTCCCATCCAAGTATTAACCAGAGCTGACCCTTCTTTGCTTCCAAGGACAGACGGGCTCTAAAGCCTTTAGGATATTTAGCCTTGTCCAGCAACAAACAGTCCAAGTGGACACAGACGCAACAGCTTCTGTGCAACAAAGAAGACATGCATGCATAGTCTATAAGAGTGATGCATATATTAGACATGAGTGATGAAAGCGATTTGAAGCTCCTGCTGTTGATGGTTTTTATCTGATTAGCTTTCTTGTCCTTTTGTCTGTTCCTGGATGACAAAACTCAAGCAGCAAAATGTTTATCTCTCAGATTACATCATGCAAGAGAAAGCTGTGGTGAGCTGTCAGATTTTGAGACACGGCAATAATTGCTGTACCTTTCTGTTTGAGGCTGCTTCATTGCACCACCAGGCAATGGCCATCTTCACTTGACATGAGCACCTTCTTGAGGTTTCACAAAGTGCCTTACACAGCGCAACAGGCTGTGTACTGACTCACAGGGATCCATTTAAATGGTTGGCTAGGACTTTAAGGCTTCAAAGAACCTACCTTTCCACATTTCATCACAACCTCCAAAGCACTCCTTATTTTGTTCACTGTCTCAGTGGATAGTTTAGCCCGAGAGGTGACTGCCCCTGAATTAAATATAGAACTACCTTAGACTTGCTGGAATGCAAATGTGAGCATCTCCTAGTAGTAATGTAAAAAAAATTATTTTGCTAACATTCAGTAGCCAGGGACAAGATAGTAGCAGAATTTTAATATTTTAGAGGCCTCTTCCTTTTAACAGTTTTACCCTTCCCAGCATTTGAGAATAGTTGACGACAACTAGATTTCATTTCCTGTAAGGTGGAAAAATATGATTCCCAATATGATATCCTCTATTCTTTCATCATACAAGCTTGGTAGTCTGGTTTCTTTTCAGTGTGTTTTGATTTCATTCATGTAATAGGATGGCATGGGCCTAAATAGCCTAAAAGCATCAGATTCTCTCTGATCCTGGAAGGTAAGCAGGGTCAGCACTAGTTAGTACTTGGATGGGAGACCACCAGCGAATACCAAGTGCTGTAGGCTATATTTCAGAGGAAGGAACTGGCAAAACCACCTCTGAGTATTCCTTACCTAAGAAAGCCCTGTGAAATCCATGAGGTCATAAGTTGACAGGCAACTTGAAAGCACACACAAACACAGTTAAGATGACAAATTCACATAAAATAAAACCTGGATTTTGAAATTCAGGGCAAGTCAACATATGCATATACATTCTTTTGTCACATTCAGATGACAAAATAATTGTGTATGAAGTAATGTGAAGATTCTTATTTCTATGATTCTCAAAGAGAAATTTGTGTTTGGTAGACAAACTGTTATGTATCATTTTTGGTAACTGAATACATAGATCGATCAACAAACAAGGTGCTACACTTTGATTGGATGTAAATGTGTTCCTTATGTGTGTACCAAATCTAAGGGCTTTTAAAAAATTATTTATTGGCAGCAGCAAAAACCTTAATTGCCCAGTACTGTAAACTCAATTATTTTATGTGCATTTTTAGTTTGATGGGATATAGCTGGCATTAGATAGTATATAGACTTCAGGATGGTGTTGTTTAACAGGAATATAGTAAGACTGTGGGAAAGAAATGTAGGTCCTCTTACCAGGCTGAACAGTTTATTGTTTCTTTAACATTGTCAATTTAAATATTTTGCATATAATAGTATTATTTTAATATCCAAATATCTTATTATAGTGTTAGTTCTTCATTAATGGCAAATGTGGATAGAAAATAGAAAAATCAGCACTCAGCAAATGAAAATGAGAAACCACACAGCGTCATGGGCTTTCCCAGCAGACAATGATCACCAATTAGCAGACAATAATCCTCATTTTCATATCCTTCCACCTTGAGGCTCTGCCATCAACAACAGAACAATACACAGTTTACATGGGAATCACTCCTTCCTACCCAGAGGCTCACAGTATATATATATATACCCACTCTCTTCCATTCCAGTATTCTCTGAAGATGTGAGCCATAGATGCTGGTGAAACATCAGAAAGAAACTCTTCTAGAACATGGGTACACAGCCTGAAAAACCCACAAAAAACTATGGATGCCAGCCATGAAAGCCTTTGACTTCACAAAAATGACACCGTTTTTTTGTGGGGTTTTTGGGGGCTATGTGGCGATATCTGGAAGCATTTACTCCTGATGTTTCACCAGCATCTGTGGCTGGCATCTTCAAAGAACCACTTGAAAGAGAGAGAAGAATAGTACTAAGGACATGCATACCTGTGAACACTGGAATAATCTTAAAAAAGTTGGACTTCATGCTACAAGAAAAGGGAGAGCAGCAGCACCAGGAAAATATGTGAGGGTTACAAATAGAGGATGGCACTGTGTAGATGTCCAGAAAATACAGCTCCTTTTATGAGTGCCCAGTACTTTCATCTTTGGCCTTTATTGGGTTGAACTGTTTCTATGGTTTATACTAGGGACCGGCAACCTACGGCCCGGGGGCCGGTTAAGGCCCAGGTCCCTGGACTTATCGGTCCAGGCCGAAGGTTGCTGCCACCACCATGCGCCACCACTGTGGCGCGTTTTTGCCGCTGTGCGGTTGCACTCACTGCAACCGCCATGTTGGAAATCAAAATGGCGGTCACAACGCGTTTGTGCATGCGCAGTACTCCTGCGCATGTGCAAATGCGTTGTGGCTGCCATTTTGATTTTCAAAATGGCGGCTGCGACATGTGCCATGGCACCTGCGGCCGCGTGCACTGTAGCGGCAGCGGCGGCGCGCGGTGCCATTCCCCCCCCTCGGCCCAGCCAAGACCTGGGCTACGGGAGACCGGCCCAGGTCTCAAAAAGGTTGCCTACCCCTGGTTTATACTCTACCCTAACATCCAATATGATGCTGAATACTACATAAAGGCTAACTCACCTTCAAGTTTTAAGAAGGAAAATTGTTTTTATTGTTGTTGTGTGCCTTCAAATCATTTCTGACTTATGGCGACTGTAAGGCAAACCTATCATGGGGTTTTCTGGGGCTGAAGTATGTGACGTGCCCAAGGTCACCCAGTGGGTTTCCATGGATGAGCGGGGAATCGAGCCCTTGTCTCCAGAGTCATAGTCAAATATGCCACATTGGCTCTCCTTAAAGGAAAGATATTTTGGTATCCAGTCAAGTACCTAACAACTTCACCAGCAAAAGTGCAGGGCAAGATAAGTCCATTTTGATTCATCTTTTAGGATTAGGGAGCAAGGAGACAATGGGACAAAACAAAAGGAAACCAACTTCAGTGACACCAGCCAAAAGCTCTCCTTTCTTCATCACCAGTCTCTTACCTTCAAAGAATTGCTGCATGGCCTCATTTTCATCCACCACGTCCATGAACAAAAAAGGAAGGTGAATTCCAGCTTTTTCTCACACAGTCTACCTGGAGTGGTCAGACCTACCAAACTAGTTATTACAACTTAGGCTTTTTTAGAAGATTGCCCATCTGCCTGGAAATACCGTGCCCCATTCCCATAGGAAAACCACTGACTAGCTGCAACAGAAAATTTAGTACCTTGCAAATGAGTTTCCATCTAGTTCTGAGAGTTTGTGATTTTTGTCCTAAAATCCTCCCAGCATTTTAGAACAAAAGTTACGCACAGCATTTCCCCCAAACTATGGCTGTGGACCACAGCAGATGTTTTCTTTCTTCCTTGTTAAGGACCTTTACCCTCAAATTCACTTTACAATAGCACACATGTGCAATTAGAAAAGCAGCAAAGGTTGCTTATCTCTCCTTAATGCCCTGCCCTCTCATATGTTTATGTACGACTGGGTAAATGTTATGGATAGATATATGGGAAGAAGGAAGCCTTTTACAGTTTAAAAAGGAGTATTAATTGATTACAAGTCAGTGTAAATGCAGTCTTCATAGATTCTTAATGGATGAAATCCTTGATCAGGAGACCTTCTGTAAAGTTCCATACAGTTGGAATTATTAAATATTTCACATTTTACTCCCACAAATCTCTTTCAGCTAATTTACACTCCCCCCCCCATGCCAATTTATTGGCCAATGAAAAGCAGAGAAATAGCAAAGTATCCTGGATGAGATCAGTTCAGTTCTCTGCTGCATTTTCCTAGGAAATTATCATGGGGGGGGGGTTACTGCCGCACTTAAGAAGTGGGGTGAAGAATGATAATTGTGCAAGGTTGGTAGAGAATTCTGACCTCTGCAATGGCCAGAAAATTACTTACACAGGCATATGTTGGGACTTATGCCCGCGTAAGTCACTAACAGAATGGCAACTGTGATCTTTTTTTTAAAGCTCACGACAAATGCACAAACACTAGGGAGGCCACATGCACATCAGCAGCAGAAGACATAAACTTGCAACAAAGACTTGCATATGGTAATTTATACTGTATGCAGAGATGCAAACGTAGAAAGAATTTTGTTTAAATACAACAATATCCACCTCCCATAAGTGAGGAAGGCTTTTAGATAACACAGATGCTGTCCCGGTACTAACTGTAGGTGGGCAACTTCAGGTTCTCTGATCTGGCTCTCTCTCAACCCTTCTGGTTATTTTAAACTCAGACTTGGATTGGACAGCCTGTCAGATATAGGACTGCCTTCTTTAAGAGGACACATTTAGTTTATGACAAAATATTATTATTTCTAGCCGGCCCCTCTGCTCGGCAATCAGGGCAGGTTACAGCATAATTAAAACACAAAGAAGTTAAAACATCTTACATCCCAATCCCTAACCCTCCCACCCCTTAAAACTGAATTAAACCAATAATTAAAATACATTATATAATTAAAATCAGTTTGTGGGCAGCATACATCAGTCATTGGGGGGCTCAGGGCAGGTAGCTGGTCTATCAGCAAATGAGATCTGGCTTACCATAAAATACACCTAAACAGGCCCCTGGAGCACTGAGAAAATAAAGTAATGTGCCAGAAGGCCTTATGAATTGCACAAGAAAGGAAGCAAAAGTTCTATACTTTGCTGTTAAGTCACATGTAGGACTGACATGGAACAGCTGGCACATATGACAAACTGGAAAGAAAGACTAGATGTGGTGGCAATGACAGATCGTAGGGAGTGGGAAGGTAGGACCTTTTCAGTGCAGAGAGAGAAAGTGTTCAATTAACACTGCAAATCCTGGTTCTTTACTGCAAGAAACAGAAAGTTCCATACTTCATCACAACTTCTCATTGGAAACAGAGCCAACTTGTTAACTATGCAGAGTTTTATTATACAGTGCAGCAACTGAGGTGTGGAAGGTGGATGGAGAAAAAGCTTACTATACTAGAGCAGGCCCATACTAAGCTGACATGCCAAGTCAAATGGTGTTCACATTACCTGCATCTTATGGTCTGGTGGAGGCTGGAACTGCCAAAACAAGGATATTGTCAAGCTTCTGGCAAGGCTCAGTGTTCTAGCTTGTGGGTGGGTGTGGTTTCATGTTGCCTGTCAACATATGGTGACCCATGAATTTCATAGGGTTTTCTTAAGTAAGGAATACCCAGAGGTGTTTTTATCATTTCCATCCTCTGAAATATAGCCTTCAGCACCTGGTATTCATTGGCAATCTCCCACCCAAGTATTAAACAGGACTGACCATGCCTAGCTTCCAAGATCAAACAGGATCTGGTGCCTTTAGGGGCCGAGGGACTTCAGCTCCCAGAAGCCTCAGCCATGTTGGCCAATAGTCCCATGTTGGCCAATAGCTCCTGGGATTGTGGGAGCTGAAGTCCCTCGGCCCTTAAAGGGGACAGGTTGCCTACCCCTGCTTTAGGGTATATAAGCTTTTAAAGGATCCTAATTTTTACATGGCCTCTGGATAAAGGAATTGTCATCTAAAAATATCAGAATTGGGAAGAAAAACACTGATCCACCAGTGTTGAAAGTATTAGTAAAATCTGTAATAGTTCTAGTCTCTTGTTGCAGGTTAAATATATTCTAATGTTTAAAAATCCAGAGGAATCAATGTTTATCATTTCCTCACCTTCACCATCCCTAGAAATATAATTACACTTTCACAAAGGTTTTCATAGAAAATGCTAGTGAGTCAGAAGATGGCAAAATACCATCAAGCATAGCACCTGTAGTACAGCAGGCTCTTGGTATCTGCTGGGGTTTGCTTCCAGGGGCCCCTGTACATCACAAAATCCATGGATGCTCAAGTCCCTTAAATAAAATGGCAAAATCAAGGTTTGCTTTTTCATTTTTTTAAAAAAAAATATTTTCAAACCACAGATGGTTGAATCTGTGGATACAGAAGGCCAATCGTATCAAGAGAACAGCCACATCCCAAAGCTCTGCTCAGATACAGCCATCCCTTTAAGTCTGCTAAGCAACCATCTGGGAAATGCTCCAACAGAGAATTGTGTATGAACAACTGCTTTCCATCAACACCCATGATTTCCACAGACACCAGATATCCTTTCATGGGTTTCTCTCAGCAGTCCAGGATACTTTGCTATTTCTCTGCTCTTCGTTGGCCAATAAATTGGCATGGGGGGAGTGTAAATTAGCTGAAAGTGAGGTTTGTGAGAATGAAATGTGACCTGGTTTTAGTGAAATGTGCTTATTGACCATAATCAGAGCAACCATATGTTAAAAGAGAACAGCTTGAAAAAAATGACATGCAAGGTGAGTGAAATGCTGAAAAGGTGATGGAAATAATCTCTAACTATGGATCTCTAATATTAAGTGCTCAAGCCTTTTATGCTGGGTATGGAAAAAGCTTAACTTGTGTGGTGATCACTACTCCTTGGTAGCTCATCTGAAGGAAAATACTGCAGGAAATACTGCAAGATGTGGAGGCAGGGATGTAAGCGATACAAATAGAATATTCAGAAAAAGCTGAATACCTCTTTTTTGTTTTTACCAGCACTTTCCATTTTACTGCCCAAGACACAAATGATCAGAGGCTGGTTATTTAAAGAATAGCTAAACCTATTCTGTCAACATTAGAAAAAATTATCTTCCACCTGAACAATAGTATCATTATGCAAAGGAATCTTGTAGTACATTTGAGACTGTGTGAGAGCTGTAGCATAAACTTTCGTAGACTTGGTCTACTTCCTCAGATGCATCAATTTCTTTTGCACAGTTAGTTTCAAAGGTGCTATAAGATCCCTTTGCATACTGATATTCAAGACTAACACAGTTATGTCTCTGAATTCTGAACAAAAATAATAGATAACAGAAAATATTAGTTCTTGTTTGGCATTGCCCTATGTATTTATCATAGGCTATGGATACTAAGCTGTCTTTCGTAATAATATTATTCATAGAGAAACATGATTCCAGAGTTTGCAGAATGCACATAATGCTATTTAAATGTTTCAGACATCACAAAGCTCTAATTTAAATTTTATTAAGATGAAATTCTACTTTAAAAATTTTCCAGAACACAAAAACACAAATTCTGAAAATCATTTAACAATGTATTTCTCAATCATAAGTTACAATCACTATTACATCTAAAAATCCTCTTCCCTTCACTACAAATGGAACAATATAGCTTTCATCTGTACATAAGACCATTTTATTGAATTACAAGAATATGTAGTGCAATTTGCACAAAAGTAGAAGCCTTGGACCCATTTTTATTTTTCAAAATAAATATCAGGTGACTAGGATTTAGAATCAATCAGAAGATATGTAGATTTATGGAAGTTCATGCAAGCACCAGAAGTTTACAGCTCTTCCTTGTAATATCCAAGTTTTGCCAATGACATCTCCTTCCTCAGCTGCATTACTTCCCAAAACATTTGATCCACTGAAAAAAAGAAAAACAAACATACAAAAATTGATTTGATTTTTAAAAAAAAAACTCTCAATGACATGTATTTTAAAATACCCTTTCCCTTTCACAACGTACAAAAATGACTCATTCCACATGCACACAGAAGTGATACCATCTAGACATTCGAGAAAGTACCATTGACTATCTGTAATGTAAACATGTCAGATAATATATAGTGTGCATCCAGAAAAGAAACATTTTTTGACTTTGAACGTTTAGAAGTTTAAAATGCTGTGTTTGAAAATAATAATGCACCCATTGGCAGCACTCAAAAGGAATTTTGTTCTGATGCAAATGGCTAATGCATTTTGCATTAGGAAAACATTAACTACTGGCCTCTTATATTCCTTTGAGTGCCAGTAAGCTTTTTGGTGATGGTGGTTGTTTTAGCCAGCATAACACTGCATTCTAAGACTAATTTTTCCTACTAATTTATTGCTTGGGGGCAGAGGGAAGAAATTTATCTGATGATTGTTCCCACAGTGGGGGGGAGGAACCACCCAATTTTTCAGCTACAGACTGACTGGAAATTACAACTGTACATTAATTTTGACTGTGACTTCACAGTTTGCTGAACCAATTTTGGGACTCAGTGGCAGTGAGGAATTGGGGAAGAGTCACAGTTAATATTTGGTCTTTGGGAGCAATCTTGTGTCTTTTGGAGGGCAATCTTTCACTTGGAATAATAATAATAATAATAATAATAATAATAATAATAATAATAATAATAATAATAATAATTTATTTATATACCGCCCGGTGGCGAACCAATCTAGGCGGTTTACAAAGCTAAAATACATATAACTTAAATGACAAAACTCCCTCCCCCCTTAAAAATCAATTAAACTACATATCAATTAAAAACAGTAATTGTTTAAAATATAACAATAAACAAAAAACAATTGGATAGGGCCGACAATCCCACCATACAACTTGGTACTAACAGGGGCTGTAGAAACAATCTTGAAGAGAGAAGTCCCAGGTCCCAAACTTGGTCTGGAGCTCTGGGAGGGTCAGGAGGGACATGGTAGGCATAAAAAGGAATTTAGACCCATAATTTCCCTATCTCGTTTATAGTAGAAATGATTATTTTTATGTGCTACTGTGCTGCTTTAAAATGATCCCTCCCAATTTCACACCATGGCTATAAAATACAGTTTACCAAATTTTTCATCCAACTTTTCAGAAGAAACTAAAATAATTTAATAACTGTGCATTCATATCTGAAAAATTTATTACTTTAAAATCAGTAAAATGTATTTATTTTTAGTGACTTTAAGGTTAAAAACTACAAGTCTGTCTCCTGCATCATTTAGCTTTGCCTAGGACAATATGCTTGTATACTGTAAAGTTAGGTTTCACTTCATATTAAAGTTTTAGCATTCCTTCAGAAGAAGGGCTTTACACTGAAAGATAAGACTGGAACAATTTCTAAAATAGAACTGTAACAATGAAAGAACCTAGAAGGCCATGAAGACTAAGCACAGGCCGCAACAAAGATCACACTACCAGAATGGCACAAAAAGAGAGTAGATACATTGTATGTCATTCATTAACACATATGTCTTTTTATAATTTAAAATTGAACTGAAATATGTTGCCTAGTGCAGTCTCTACAATTATTTTTTAAAAAAATGTCAGTCAACAGTGCGTTTCTTGTGTAAAAGTTGAGTGCTGTTAATGAAAGTTAATTATTAAAACTCTCTCTTTTCACCAACTGTATTAATACTTTTCCACATCCACAAAGGTCACTCAAGATATAACCCCAGCCCTTCAACTCTTGATTAACTCCCATCAGCCACAGCTGTAGCTATTATCACATGATATAGTGATCAAGGATAATGAGAGCTGTAGCACATCCTCTGGAGAGGCATATTTCCCTTGCACTACTGGAAAACACCACTGTCCCAAAATGTTAGTTTATATAAATGAAAAATCTGTTCCGAAAGTGGTATCAATAAGCAGGCAGCCATTTCTAGTCAGGAATGTCTCATCTCCATGCTATCTGCCATCATCCGGCCTCAGAGGGAGTAAAAGGCAGGCCCTGCTCCATCAGGCCTAGTCTAAAGTAAGAAGACAAAAGAAGAGGTCTGCCTTGGTCCAGACCTCAAAGGGAGAGAAGAACTGCTGGACTTATTCCCCTTTCCCACTGCCATTCCCTTCTCCTTTTGTGTCATGTCTTTTTAGATTGTAAGCCTGAGGGCATGGAAATGTCTAATTAACTATCTGTAAGCCACTCTGACAGCCTTTGTGGCTGATGAGTGGCGTATAAACACAATAAATAAATAAATCTACCAACAGACTCCAGTCTTTCTTGCAGTAACATACCAGCATGTCAATACACTCAATATTTATTTTGTACCAGACACAAGTTTTCACTTACCATCTTGCTGCTTCACAAGCCCCTGCTGAATATACCGAATATATGTGAAAAAGTTACATACAGATGTGATCTGAAAAAAAAGGGAGAGGCATAAGGATTATAATTTCACATATTTAATTCAATGCATTATGCACTTCCATGAAACATGAGATGTACAAAAGCATAGGGAAGCCTAATACTTACCCTGTATCTACAGAAGGGAGAAATATAGTAATAGTTGCTTGAGTCCCCCAACTTGATTCTATGCTTGCACGTTTTACTTTGTCCACTAAGAGCACATTTCCTGAATTAACAGAACAGAACAGTTTGAGAAAATATTTCAGAATTTAACCTACAGGAAAAATGAGGTCTGGTACAGTTACTTACAACAGGATAAAAAAAGTGTTGTCATTTCACACAATTATTTATAGGCATCATTCTAAGTCGAAAAGGGATGCCCACCACTATGCTATGGACAGTGTTAAAAAGGATGGAAGAGATTAAGGCTACCTTTCATTACTAGAGAGCATGATGGCTGCATATTGGTCCCACTGCATCATATTTCTTCCGTATTCCATTTGCCTCAGATGGACTGAGTATAATATATCAACAACAGAGGTAAGGATACCCAGTCGTGCTTTCAGTTGAAGTGAATGATCAGAAATATGTTTTGCCTTTCAAATTTTAAATACTTAATTAGTCTTTACATGAACAGACTGGAGCAATTCTTTTCTGGCCTCATACATAACTAATACCACAATTACACACGTTTATAAAAGAAGAATTAAGAAATTGAACTTATATATTACTGCAAATACTCATACATAAGTCTAGAAATTTTAGTTCAAAATTTGACCCAAAAAAACTGAGTCGACTTATCCACGGATCAATGTAAAGTACTGCACTTTGACTCTTATTTGTTAATAAAAGAACCAGTCCCTGGTCAAAGCAAGAGTATAATTATACTTGGAAGCACTGATCCCCCTCTACTCTCTCATCCATCCAGCCTTTAGTGTGAACACAAACAGTTATACCTGATGGATTTTTGTAAGTTCTTTGCCACTGTTTTCCTTTGCTTCATCCTTTAGATCCTTTCTTGCATGCTCCTAAATTTTCCTCTCGACTTAGCCATGGGTCATATCAAAATCCATAATTTTGGCCCCCAAACCTGCCCTCAACTTATTAATGAGGTCGACTTATAGTCGAGTATAAACTATATATTAAAACACATTAAAGAAATTGCACTTATCTTTCACTGCAGTACAATATATACAGTGAGCCCTTCCCATATCCGGAACCACCACCACTCCGCATAAAGGGAAAAAAACATTATGTTCAAGCCCCATTTAAAACAATGGGTGTGCACTCCCGCCTGTGGTGAATTGTGTATGCCACAGGCACATGCCCCCATTGTTTTAAATGGGGCTTGACTTCCAAATAAAGTCAAAGCTGCATATAGCGCAGGCGCACTGTATTATTTTTAAGTCAGTTTTTACTCACATTTATATGCCACTCTTCCTTAAAGGAATTGATGGTTTACAAGTCTGTGCCCTGGGCAACTCAAATGTGATCCACACATCATAATGCCCCACTGCTATCAAATCAGCTGCCATTGGTTCCACCATGCCTGGATTAAAAAACTGCCCCTGTGTCTTTGCTAAAAAACAAACAAGGCTTTGCTGGGGAAACAGGATTCCTATTGAACTTCTTGTGAGGCACCTATGGGGTTTTTGGTTTGGGGCAAACAGTTAGGAATTAATCCACAATTTTGAAATGTAGTCCTATACTGATTGCATGACAGAACATCTCCAGTGTAAACATACTTTGGTCCTCCACATTCAACTGCAGAAGCTTTCACAAATCGAACAGGTTGTAGGCCAACAGGTTCAATGCTTAAGGTATTGTTTTCCACCGCTTCCAGGACAGCAGATGCCAACTGAAAACAAAACACAAAGTAGTTGCTTCAATTTTGACCACAGTTAAGGTTTCCCACAACTATTTTATTATTTATTTATTTTATATGCTGCCCTTCTGCCAAATTGGACACAAGGCAGCTCAAAAAATGCTTAAAAGCAAGAAAATGTACAATTTTAAAACACAATTAAAACAACACATTAATATACACTCATTCCTTCCTGGACGCAGACTCACTGTTTGCATCCCTCGGTCTTTTGCAGATGGCAAGCGGCGAGGGACAAAATGGCTCGTGCACTTATGGCACTCACGTGGCCATTAAAACAAATGGGACCCCAATACTGGCAATTTTCCCAATTTGTGGGGGGGAGTCTGGAACGGATCCCCCACAAATTGGAAGGGACTGTAATAAGTCAAAAATGTAAAATCCTTTAAAATACTGGGTTAAAAATAAAAAATCATAAAACTATAAGGAAAGTATATTACTAAATATACCTAGAAATGTATGTATATACACACACACAAATTCATGTCTGCCCCCTCTGGAGGGTAAAAATAGACTTACTGCATGGGATTTGGGATAAGACAACTGATGTCATGTGGTGCTGAAGAATATATGCTTGCAAGATTCAAATTCAGCCATAGACTCAAGACATACAATTTCTCAACTAGAGCCACCCACTGTCACCGGGGTGGGAATGGAAACAGGGGCGACCATTGATGTAGCACTGGGGAACGGGAGATATGGCTGGAACAGAGTGGACAAATGTTACAAAAGAAGGCGGGATCGCTGTTTAGTAGCTATCCCGCCTTCTGTCCCCTCTGTTTCCCAGAATGGTTTGGGGAGCAGACTGTCCATTCCACAGAACCTCACGCTGCTCCTTTGCAATGCCAGGTCGGTGAAAAATAAGACACATATCATCCAGGATCTTTTCCTGGATGAGGATGCTGACCTGGCTTGTTTTACAGAGACCTGGCTGGGAGAAGACAGCACAGTCACCTGGACGCAGGCCCTCCCAGCCGGGTACTCTGTTAGCGAGCAGGTGAGGGGAAGTGGGCGGGGGGGCGGTGTGGCTCTAGTTCATAAGAACACCTTGACCTTGGCCAGGATACCTATTCGGAACACGGTCCACATCGAGTGTATGTACCTCAGCCTGAAGACCAGGGATAGTTTGGGGATTCTGCTAGTCTACCGACCACCCCGTTGTCTAGCGGACTCCCTGACCGAGCTGACACAGCTGGTCTCCGAGCTTTTGTTGGAGTCTCCAACACTTTTGGTTTTGGGGGACTTCAACATTCCGCTTGAGACCAGTTTAACAGGTGCGGCTCGGGAGTTCATGGAGACCATGACAAACATGGGCCTATCCCAATTGGTCGCTGGGCCCACACATTGTGCTGGTCATACACTCGATGCGGTCTTTTGTACGGAACAGGAATATCCGTGGGCGGAGGTTGTAAATACCTCCGCATTGTCATGGACGGATCATTTCCTGGTTAAGATGGAACTTAGAGTCAACACCTGCCCTGCCGGGGGTGGTGGACCTATTAGAATGGTCCGCCCTCGAAGACTGATGGAACCAATTGGATTCCGGAAAGGCTTAGAGGGATTAATGGTCGGGAATGCCGGTGACCCTGTTGAGGCTCTGGTTGACACTTGGAATGGTGATCTTACCAGGGCCATCGACACGATCGCTCCCAAGCGCCCTTGCCATCCCGCTCCTAATCGTAAGCCATGGTATACACCTGAGCTGAGGAGGATGAAGCGGTATGGACAATGGCTAGAGTGCAAGTGGCGGAAAACTCGACTCTTATCTGACAGAACTCGCCATAGGAACTTTCTTAATTCCTATCGGGAGGCACTGCGTGCAGCGAGTAAAGCTTTTTCCTCGGCACGCGTTGCGTATGCAGTCTCATCCGGCAGAGCTGTTTAAGGTGGTGAGGGAGATGACGC
>CM034708.1:160018519-160044436 GCA_020142125.1 Phrynosoma platyrhinos | reverse complement strand
CCAGACTAGTTAACCCACCCCGGACATAAGCAGTCGTGCTAATGATGCTCCCACGTGGCCGCATCGTTAGATGGAGGGGATCATCAGTCAGGCCTACTTATTCTGTGTGGATTCTATTTTTAAATTTTGTTGATTTTAACAAACTGTTGATTTAATATTGTTTTAAGGGTGGGTGGGTGGGTTTTCTGTATTATATGTTTTATGTGGACTATGATTTTAAATCTGTAAGCCGCCCTGATTGGGTATCCATTGGGTGGGGTATAAATAAAATTTATTATTATTATTATTATTATTATTATTATTATTATTATTATTATTATTATTATTTTACATCATTTTCCTAGTTTCTCTCTCCCATCCCTTGTCCATTTCACTCCCATATTAAGTCTTGATTTATTTTATAGCATGGTTTTAAAAGAATGTCTGACATGAACTATTGAGCAGTTAAAAAAGTGGAAAATAAGAGACGCATAACAAAAGAAGATATGCTAATATCTCAGAGAACCCCTTTGGTCCACTCACAATCCTTCGTATACACACACATGTATGTACCAGGGGCACACAGATACACACTTGAAGAAATTAAGTAGCAAGTTGACAGTGTCCAGACAATAATCCATACATGAGGACTCAAAATCTATCATACAGAGAAGCCTATAAAAACAGAAACTAGACTGAAAATGGACAGATGACGAAAGGTAGGTAAGCAGATATGTGATGAAAAGTGAACAGAGCATGAATGAGCTACAAATGAGTCAGGTACAAGCTGAATCCACAGTAACAACACACTGAAAATGCACATTATTTTTAAACGAAAGTTACAAGACTATGAATTAATTATAGGCAGTAGGAAAAGAGAGGTCCTTCTAGTATACACAGAGGGGTGGGCAAGATCCTAAATACAATCCTATGACAAGGTAGACACAATCCCCATGTTCCAGACTGCCACTTTATTTTAAGTTTTACAGGTCTGACCTAATTTACTGATTTGTGCCAGTACACAAAGCATATGAGCATTTTACTACAGGAACAATGTGGTTCTGGCTGTTGCATGACTGCTTCCTATGATACTCTGGTAATGCAACAATTGAGGCAATATGGAAGAAGCTAGGACCAGTCATGATGGATCAGATGAGAAAGGTATTGAAACAGTTCTATGTAACTCTACTCTTTCCCAAACACTGTTCCTAAATTCCTATCTTCCACAGCAACTACAGGGGAGCAAGGCCACGTCATTCCTGCAATGATGTTTCAGAATTAGCCTTTGCTTTGAATAATTTAAGGTCCAGGAGTTCAATATTTGGCTGTCTTGTGTTTTATATTATATACAGCTCAGTATGCATCTACCAGTTTCAGGAGCACCAAAATATCAGTTTTTAAAGTCAATGAGAAGGGCAGCCAAGTATGTGGGAAAGAAAGGGGTGTTGAGAAAGAGGGCATACTTCTAGGAGGGTCTGATAAGCCCCATTGAGATGTCTGAATTCATTGGAGCAAGGCTACTAGATACAGAAAATTTTGAAACAATGTAGAAGTAGATGAGAATGGAGAAGAGAAAGGAGAACATATGGAACAATTAAATGCAATACCTTTATTCCAAAGTAGCACCATTTTAGGTACTCTACTGAGTACTGTTAAAGAGTTACTTTAATTGCATGCACACTTAGATTAAGATCCAAACCATAATCATGCATGGATCTTCCCACCACACACAGCAACTGCAAAATGGGGAATGCTGGCAATTTAATATTCCATCCACTGCAAGAAAAACTTCCCCCCTCTCCCCACCAATGCATGTGCAGAAGAGCTCCTCATGTCCACATAATGGATGGTTTGGAATCTGACTTCAAAACATGAGGTAGTCAAGGTGAACAGACCCTCCCTGGTGCAATGATAATTAATTTAAATAACAATACACAGTTTCAAAACGTTACCTCACTTTTGGAGAAGGTTAAACATGGAAAGATATCTTCCTGATAGATTTTATCTAGGAAAGGGCATTTCCGGTCCATAGTGGGATCATCCTTCCAAGATCTGAATTCATTATATAGGGCTAAGTCAGCCTAACAGTTAAACAAAACAAAACAAAACAAAGAACAGAACAAAGTATCCAGAGGTTGAATATACGATAGTCAATACTCATGGACTCTTGGATGGAGTATTTCCATAATTTTTAATTGACAATACAGCCAGAGTTCACAAGTGCTTTACTTCCCACAGATTTACATATACTTAAAATTCCTCCTGAGAGTTATTTAACTCTGCTACATTGTGCCCTAGCTTCAAGGCACCATGCTGCAGAGACTATATTGTTCCATTGTACGATCACAGGCTAAGATATTGTTTGCCAACTTCCGCCCTTTTGTCTACTAATCACAACAAGGGCTGTGGAACCAATTTCCAAAAATAAAGTGGAGGTATTAAGAACTTTTATTATTTTCTTTGCACATGCAGAGGGAAGCAATTGTGAACTCACACCAGGATTTAATTTCTCAAAGTTCCTAATGATAGGAAACATTTTTGTTCACATGTTTCATGCCAAGAAGGAGAGAAGGGAGGAAAGCAGCAACAAAAACAGTGTCAGCTCCCAAATTTATAATACTTATAACTTTACTCCATACTTTTCTTAAACACCACAAATCTCTTTACTTCCAGTGCTTACATGGCCAAATCAGCAACACATGCACACTGTACAAACACACACAAGCACATTGTTCTCCCCTACATCAGGGGTGGGTAAAGGATGATTCACATGCAGCTCCCAGAACTGTTTTTGTGGCCCACATGGGATAAAAAAATGTTCAAAAGTATCCTTAATTATTTTTTTTCTTTTTCTTTACAATCACATCCCCTCCCCACCTCCCCTTCTATCTCTCCTTTGGAATTGAATTTGTCCACCGGAATTTGATAATACTTTTTTCTATTTAATTACATTCATTCATTGTTATTCTACATTTTTCTATGAGTATTTATATTCTTTTCAGGTGACTGCAGGTTTCATTTCTTTTTCTGTTGCATACATGTAACATACATATATTCATACAACAACCATATATTCCTATAATCCTATCTATATCTATGTGCAGTATCTATTCTCCACTCTCTTCATTATTTTCTTTTAACCTTGTCTTTAATTTCCTTATTTCACACTTATTTTCCTTTATCCTTTCATTAACCTGTAAAACTTATAACAGCCAATTCACCCCGACTTTACTCGCCAATAACTTATCATATCTTTTCATTCCTCATTGTAGTTCTTTAAGGAACAATATTGTCAGCTTATCTATTTCATCATGTCATACATTTTAACAGCCATTTTTCAGTTGTGTTTTTTTTACTTTTCATTTCTATGCAAAAGTTATTCTTGCTGCCCATATCATGTACAACATAACTTTTGCATCCCCCTCCCTCAGCTTGTCTTTCTATCATATTTAATAAGTATCTAAGTACAAAGTTAATGATTGTAATGTTTTCTCTTTTTTGTCAATAAAAACTATTTTTTAATTCTGTACTGCACTAGAAGGGAATGCGGGGGGGGGGAAGCATTTGCCCCATGTTTTGGAGTACCCAGGCCATTTTAAGCCCAGAGGAGGACTTTCTAAAAAAAAAACAAAAAAAAAAACACAAAGTGAACAGGAAGTGATTTCCAAGTAACTTCCTGTTGTAAAAAAAGGCCTCTTCTAGGACTAACATGGCCCATGGAAAGTCCAAAATATGGCAAAAATGTCTCACACACCACTGAGAGATGGTTTGGGAGCATTTTGGATTGGGGGCAAAAAAATTGACACATCTTTCATGCACTGTGTACTGCATGCAGCCCTGTACTAAAGTGAAGAAAAGAAGAATTATTTCTATAAATCTGACCACTGGATTATCCAACTGGATAATGCAAACAAAGATGTAAAAACCACTGGAATGAAGAGACAAGTCTATGATGAGATACTTTTAGACAGAATTTGTATATATTTGAAGAAAAGTTTATTTGGCCACTTCTTCAACTGATAAAATATATATCTGGAGAAGAAACACCCACATACACTTCATGTTACTACTTTATAACATCTTCTCAGTAAGGAAGTTTTAATGCACACATATAATACCTAGAGTTTTTATTCAACCCCTTAAATACCTCTTTGCAGTCTTTCACAATTGGTTGCATCACCGCAAGATCCTGGTTGTTGACACCCATTGCACTGCTTGTACTCTTATTCCTTGTGTGACCTTTTTTGAAGGGTGTTTTCCCACCAGACTGAAGCTCTTTTGTTGGCGAGGTTGGTGAAGTGGACAGTACCAATGTTTTCAGAGCTGCTACTTCAGCTTGAAGAACATCAATCTAAATTAACATATTTTAAAAGATAGACCATACTTGCAGCCTGCACAAAATGTATGGGGAAGAATGTAGACATTTTTACCATAATTGCTTTTTTAGAAAGAACATTTCATATTATATTGCCACAGAAATATAACGGATGGAGTGAGGAATCAATAGAGTGATAAACTTAAAAATTCACAGCAAACATGACTAGAAGCATCAAGGACATGCAACCCAAGAGACCCAGGATTTCACTACATTTGTAGCAAGTGAGAGGCAAAGGTACTGATTTAGATTCCCAAATCTTCATTAACAAAATTTTCAATGTGTTCACGTTTGACCCAACAAGAAAAGATTTAGGCATTTGGAGTTTCTTACATAAAATCTCAGCAAACAGATAGCTCCAAGGACTAGGGAACCATCACATAGTCCCTATTAAAAACTATGATGTATGGCATTATGTAAATAAGCCAATGACAGGGAACTACACTCCTTGCTGTCATCCCTGCCATAGGGTGCCTTCAAACAATTCCACTACTGTATTTAGTAAGAGCTGGTGCAAAACCCACTTGCACTCTCAAAAGTTTTCTCTGCTGCTTCCTCCAAAAAAATGCAATGTAAGGTGAAGGAGATAATGCACCCAGTCATCACTGGTTTGGTTACAAAAAGCAACCCTTCTTTCAGAATTATACAGTAAATTCCACTGAGCATTGTGGGGAAAGTGTCATGTTACTACAATTTTCTGAAGGCACATCACTGTAACCGACTCACTGTCACTGCAGAGATTCCAAGCCACAACAATCAGAGCTTTTATAAGACTGAATCAATGATAAAATAGGCACATTTGTGGTACACTTTAATCTTAGATCACTTGTAAGAGCATATAGTAACATCTCACAGCGCAATAAATCTGAAGACAGCTCTGCTAAATCCGAAATCAAAGCCTATTGATTCAGTATACTGTTCCCAGAGTGGTCAACCAGATGTCTATGGAAAGCCCACAAAAAAAAGAAATGTTTCATTCATATTTCTTGGAAATTGCTATTGAGAAGCATATTGCTTCTGACTCTAGAAGTGATATATAGCAGCCATTACTGGTAGCCACAGATAGCCTTATCTTCTGGGGGTGGGGATGGTCCATCAATTTGACCAGGAAGTTCATTAGTACAATGGCAGGCACATCAACAGAATCCCTGCCTGGCAGTGAGATGCTCATAGAGGAAATGGATTGTTAAGGCAATTATAATTCTAGACAGGGTGCATAATACAATCAGAATCCAAATAAAACCAACTTTCTTTAAGTGAAATTCACCAGGACAGCTGTTTTCTCAGAGATGAAATTGCAAAAGAACATTCCGGTTTTCTAACCATTAACCAGATATTACAAAGAGCCTCAGCTACAAACCAGTGATCCAATGAAACTTTACAAAGAACAAGGTCATCATCTCTTCCCATCATTCCTTTCCTAGATGCAAGCATGCTTCCATAATTTATTCGGTAACCCCTGACCCATGTGGAAAACTAGTAAGTTAATAACTGGGAGAATAAAGATAACCTGTGCCACGCAGCATCCCATATTCTTTAGGAGCTCCCCAGTTGCCACCTACAGCCATCCAAACTGTTCTCTTTTCTGAGCAAAGAATCCACGAGTTCTTAACACTAAGCTGAAGTGCATTAATAGACTATATTCCACTTCCAAACATCCACAGTAAACAAGATATCCTCCAGCTCACCAGCTCTCCTCATCAGTTTATCTTTTGAGGAAATTTGCTTTCAAGTATTTCCAGTATTCAAGTATTATGGACCATAAAAGAAGTGCATTCCCTCAATTTATCATTAAATGTGAAAGAATTCTAGTGTTAGAGGACAAGGAACATTTCAGCTGATATCAATAGTCCAACTGAGAACAGATTAAGGAAGGCAGCAGAACAGCTCCAACTAAGGCCTTCTGCAGACAGGCAGTCATGGTCTGCCCCAAGAAGCAGAGGATTGGGGGTGCTGCTAACACATGCAGCAGCCCCAATCCACCCTTCTGCCAGCCCTGGAAGGAGTGCTAAAATGCTGCTCCTTCCAGAGAGGGCAAAAGGGGCACCCAAAGAGACGCTGCGCGTCTCTTCCGCATCTCTTCCAGCACAGCGTGTTTGGATGCTGTGCCGGGAGGACATCATCAGAGCGCTTGCCGTGTGCAATGGCATGCGCTCTGATGACGTCCTCGAGAAAGGGTTGGAGCGCTTGGCGTGTGGCTGCCCCTCCCCTTCCCTGCCTCCAAGACAGCGCTGTGCACTGTCTGCATCCCCCCTAAGTGGCCAGTGTGAATTTAGCCTATGCCAAAAGCACATCTGCAAGAATCTATGCATATCCCTGAATAAACATGCACATGCACATATGCTTCGAAAATGAGAATCTTTAATTCACAACCAATTCTTAAGTGTACAGTACAGTAGCATTTAACACGATTTTGTTTCTGAAAATGAAGACTGAGGAAATAATGAAATGTGTTTTGACAAATGACTGTTTCCCTTCAGAATGCTTTCCTAACTGCTTTTCAAACTCCTTGAGGAGTTTGCACTTAAGGAGGGTTGTTTCCCAATAAACAAAAAGAGGAAGAGAGGAAGAGAGCATCAGATAGCATGATGCAAAATGTACCCAAAACATACACATGAAATCCTTAAAGTCAAAGCCATATGATTAACAAATAGCCAAAACTCACTTTTCCTTGTGCTTCTTTCAGTTGTTTTTCTGCTGCCGCCTGCTTTACATTAGCTTCTCTTACCATTTTATGTGCTTCCTGTAAGAACAAATGCTCATGTGGTATAAATCCTTCACACAAGCTACATCCTGTTTAAAAATATTAACATGCAGAAATATTTTCCCACCTTTACAAAAAGCATATTTTAAAAAAAAATTGCAGCTGTTTTGTCAAAACTCAGTGGCAGCTGGTGGTTCCCAGATTAGTGAGGTTTTGAATCCACTCTGGGTTTTGGACTTAAATGTAAAGGTGCTGCCCAAGATACTGGTCCTATTTGGGGGTTGTAGTTCAGCACCACGGACAACCCCTGAAACATCTGAACTGAAATCCAGAGCACATCTACCACCCCACTGACATGGAAGCCATCTCTAGCAAACTTACAAATTATTTATTCTACTGCTTTTCAAAGTCTTTAGTGCCCTGTCATGTGAGTTGCTCATCTTAAGATAAATAAAGCATTGCACTGGAATGGTAATAATGTTTCTGAGGTACAGGCAGTCACATTGTGGTGTGGTTGCCACATGAAAAGGAAGCAATCAAAATGCCATTCCAAAAGGGAAGTCTGCCTAGGCAGCAAGATTTGGGCAGTTTCACCCATATCTTCACAAACTTTTGCAGACTGTGCATGCATACACACATTCTCATGTAGGTAAATCACCTCAACATACTCAGGAAGTAATTTCCTTTTTATTATTAAAATTTCTCAAGAATAAGTTGCTTTCCAAACATTTCCATTTTGAAGACAAGTACTTCATGAAACAGCCACCCCATCCCAGAAGTATGTTGCAACAAAGCCTTCAAACCAACCTCAAATAGACTAGCTGTAAGTTCTTCCAGTTCCTGTCCAAGTTGGTCACGCACTTTAGAAAGCCTTTCACATTCTTCATCTTTGAGTTTCAGCTCCTATGGAAAATTTAGCATTTACGTTGACACTCAAAATTTAAATCTAGTAGAAAAGGGAGAGCAAGCTGGACACAATGCACAGCTATGCGTATTATACTGATGTTTCTGTCTTGTCAGATACTAAGTGGAGAACAGAAGAGATGAGACGATTCCTCTTTTAGATGAAAATGAGCAAGGAGAGCAAAGGATCTGGTAACACTACATTGCACATCTTTTCCTAAAGTTGCTTTCTCTACACCTAGCTCTAGCACTAGAAACAGGTAGAGTTAGAAGGGAAACTGTCTCAGTGCCTTGGATGCAGCAAGGAAGAATGTGGGAGGCTGTAGCCCCCATCAGCCATATGCTCCATTTCACAGAAAGTGGGGGGAAATCTCCCACTCATCCTATTTTTTATGTCAGGAATGTAGAACATGTGGCCCTTCAGATGTTGTGGAACAGCTACTCCTATCAGCCCTCACCAATAGAGACAACACTGAGGGATCATGTGAGATACAGTCCACCATCTGGTGGGCCACATGCTCCCCATCTTTATGCTTTATGTGAATGGTGCAGACAGGCTATCCCATCCGGTTATGTTTAGCATGATAAATACAGCTTGCCAATCTCTTCAAATTCAACTGGTACACTGTCAGTAGTTCCTGCATGGCCAAATGCACCTCTGGCCTTTGACTGCCCCTGCCCATACTCCAGATGTGAAGCACCAACTAGCAATGGATGCCTCACTGCAGTGGTACAATTAGAGGAATATTTACTACACAGATTAAATGCCATATCAACACCCATTTATGCTACTCCCATAACTCAAACATCCATGGTGTTCTAAAGTGGAATAAGACAATAAAAATAAAGAAAATTTTAGGCATAATGGAAGATAAGAAAATAGGAAGTTGACCAAGTCAGGCCATTGATCTATCTAAGTCACTAACATCAACACTGATGGGAAGTGGCTCTCTAGGAGCTGAAGTCATTTCTCCTGCCCACAATGTTTAAAAAGTGTTGAAGAATAAGGAAAGGTTTAGGGTCAAAATCTGTGGAATGATAAAAGAATAAGGGAAGGCAACATGTTGACTGAGGCACAAACACAGGGTGCTGCAAGCTTTTGCATTCCTCATAGGCTTATGTGCAGCTGTGACAATGGTTGTTGTTGAGTTGGTTGCACTGATTTAAATACAAGTAGTAGTTGTGATCCCTGTCACCAGGCAGATAAGTTCTTTGCCACATCATGGCTGAACATTAATAGACATTTGGCGGCATAAGAAAGGTTATGTTCAGCAGCCCCTGCTAAAAGGCTAATGCTTTTTAGTAGTTTAGATACACAGAGGTGGCCAGGAACAAACAGGAAGAGTAACCCTTCCTATCAGCAACTTGCTTATACTGCTCTCATGTCTATTAGGATGGGAGATGAATCACACCTGCACAGTTGAGTTTCTTTGGTTGGTTTTGCCCTTTATAACCCTGGGATCCAGCTTCCATTTGACTCAGCCAGAAGTGATCACAGGGATCTGCAATGTCAGCTCTGGGATGAAAGATGTTGTTTAGGGACCTGTTTCTACTACTTGCTGAGTGGAGATACTGGATCCAGCAAAAAGGCTGTGATGTTTTCCTCTGCTGTAGACCATCTGCTGCATCAATTTACCACCAATAAAGTTTAGCTCAGGAGTAGGCAACCTAAGGCCCGGGGGCCAGATGTGGCTCCCCGAGGCCTTTGGACCAGCCCCAGGCTGGTCCTGCTGCCGCTGCAGCCGCCCACCATGATGATATTGATTACTGTTGTTATTACTTGTTCTTGGGTTTTCTTGGCAAAATCTCCACAGGGGTTTTGCCATGGCTTTTCTGGGGCTGAGAGAGTGTGCATGCATATTTTTTTTATTTTAAATTTTTAATTTATTTATTTATTTTTGGTGCTTCGGCCCCCCCAATTGTCTGAGGGACAGCAACCCAGCCCCCGGCTCAAAAAGGTTGCCTACCCCTGGTTTAGTTTATAGTAGTGATATTTATCAATTTTCAATATCAAAAACATTCTTGGGCTGACCTGAAATAGCAGTTTGGAAATATATTTCAGAACAATAAGATACTGATAACCATCTGCCTGTTTAAGGAACAGCTATTGTCTCATATAGGAACATGTTGATAGCCCAATCTAAAAATTACTTCTTCATTTTATATTCCATCTTTCTCTTCTGGCTCTTAATTGCAAGATGCAAGAACAGACTACAAATTAACAGCCAGAAGCTAGTTGGCTACACACACTATGTGAATGCATACACAGAGTATGTATTATCCAAAATCCCATTAAACAGTGCTAAAGATCTGTGCCAACAAAGGCATGACAGATATACAGCACTAGAGGGCAGCCAATAAATATGTAGAGGAAATGTAAAACAAGGACCTCACAGAACAGAAAGGTGACATTTCTATAAGGTGAAAAAGATACATCCAGAGCAACGAAAGCAATAACACAACAAACAACACTGCTCAGCATTTCTATGCTATCTCAAAAGGATTACAAAGAACTCTGCAAATACTGCAGCTCAGCAAAACTGCAATACAGCAAAGATTTAATTTTGAAATCAAGCAGAACTGAGAAACCGGTGCCAAGACCGTTTCGTTTGAATAGCCTCATTTACAGGAATAGGGTAACTCTGGGTTAAGCAGCTTCAAGCTACTAATGAAAATAATCTTGACTTAACAGCAACACTGCCATAGCAAAAAGAAAAGAAATAGAAGGGTTGTCTCTTTTCTTTTATGTACATCTGTAATATCTCAATGTCTATAGGCTGTTCAACATTTCTATAGATTGATTATATGTGATTTAAAAGGGAGAAAAAAATCCAAGAGATCCTATGCAAGACTCACACTGATATTCAGGTGCTTTTCTAAACAACATAATTGGATGCTACAGACACAAGAATACAGTATAGGAGAAACTTCACATCAAAGTACAAAGTACTATGTTTGCATCTCTGAAAAGAGAGATGTCCTTATACTGAATAGGTATTTAAATCACCACCACCAAGAAAGAAGGAGAGGAGAAATTAACAGCATCTTCTGAGAAAACTGTTACAAAAAGTCAACTTTGCAAAATGCCCATTTGTAGTATAACAGCAAAAGGAATTATGTTCACAGTGGTGTGGGTACTCTGTGTTAAAGTTATGCACTACCAAGGAAACAAAGAAAGAAAGAAAGAAAACCTGTATAAATTAGGTGAACTGGCAAATATTAACAGTTGATATTACTTCAGCTGTGTATCAGGGGTGATACAGAATAATGAAGTCTCATTTTAACCACATTCATAAGTATATTTATAACCTATTATCCCATCCCTTTATGTTCATCAGTGTTTTTCCTCCCAAGTTCAAGCTCGTTTTCACAGTCACCAAGACCTGGTCACTCATTCATTCATTGATGACTTCTGGATTCAAGTATTAGACTGATGTTATTGTGCCCCTTCAAGTCATTTTTAAGTTATGGCAACCCTACGGCAATCCTATTACAAGGTTTCCTTTGCAAGATTTGTTCGGAGGGGGTTTGCCTTTACCTTCCGCTGAGGCTGAAAGAGTGTAACTTGCTCAAGGTCACCCAATGGATTTCCATGGCTGGGAGGAGATTCAATCCCTTGTCTCCAGAATCATAGTCCAGTGATCAAGCCTACACCATGCTGGCTCTCACATACTATGCCAGATTAGTCTAATTAGACTTCTAGATTAGACTATTACAGCTGCCTTAGAAGGTTATTCAGAAACACCAGTTAATTCAAAAACCTGCCTCTTGATTGTATGGGGACAAGAGAGCAAGTGATTTAAGCCAAAAGTATCTCAGAAAATATTTTCCAAATTCAGTCCTACCTAAATCATGTGCTTTCAAATTTGGATGAAGCCATACTGAAGTGCAAGATATATTATTCTTGGAGCCAGAACTTTTTTCATAGTTGTCCCAATGTTACAAATTTTCTTTTCTTCCTTTTGAAGGGAGGGAAGCACATTGTCATATAGCACTTTAAAGAGCTTTTTAAACAAGGCTAAGACTTGAAGATCTATCTCCTTCTACTTTTAATCTTTCCTGACGAATGGAAGGTCCAGTTCTGCTGATTTCGTTTTTTGTTGGTGCTTTGGTTGGTCTGCAGCAGGCAAAGATCTTTTTGTTTACACAGGCCTTTGATTGTTCACTAGCCACTGCAGGGGATCTTTCAATGCTGTTGATTCTCTTCACTATTGTGTTTTAATTAATTTTAAAACTGTTATAAATTAATGTTTTTAATTTGACTTATTATTATTATTATTTAAAATTGTTTTACATTGTTTTAGCTCTATTTTTGTTTTAACTTTAACTATAAAATTGTGCTAAGTCTCTCACTGGATATAAATTTTAACATTAAAAAATACTTTTTAAAATGTATGAATTCTATAGCATAATAATAGAGTTGTTAAGTAATTAAATACAAAGAGGTCCAGAAGTTTGATTTGGTGGAAGAATATTTTGTTGTTTTTTGAAATAAAAGATGTGTAGGGAGGGGAGAGAAAATAAATGAATCCCAGGTTCCTAAGGATATTGAATTCTTTCCACAATGCCAAATTCTGAACTTACACAGGATGGTAAGATATGCAATATTTATTAAGCTTACCCTCTGAGCTTTAGCAAGCTCCTCCTTCAATCTTTCATAACCCTTCTCTCTCACCTCCAAAACAGATGGGCTTCGCAAGCGAGACAGACTATCTGTGCTCAGCCCCAAAACATCGTCACCTCCTTCAGAAGAATCTCTTACTGTTGCGCCTTGCAAAAATTCTCTTTCTGCATTACTGCACTCCTTTCTGGAACTATCATGTTTGCATACCCCACCCTGGGGTCCTGAGGTAGAACAAGGTATAGTTTCTGTAACATTGATGCTGAAAGAGAAGAACATGTAACGTATACTGAGCAAAAAAAATTCCAAAAGCTATAGACAATTATATACAGAGTTTTAAAAGGCCAAGGTACACAAAGATATCATGACAATGTTTCATTTAATCATTAAATAAAATATCCTTACAACCAACCTGATACCTGAGCCTTCTGCACAATTGAAATGTCTGGGAGATGAATATACTGGTTGTGTAGGGAGATCAGCAACATCCAAGGCAGGTGGCTGAACAGGCGCAGAGCAAACAGCTGAGGGGTGAAGGCGGTAGATGACTGTAGGTGAGGTAGTTTGCTCGGAAGCGTTAGATTCATATACTCCTACGAGATCTGGCGTAGTGGGTGATGCTAGATTCACTTCATGAAAACCTTCCAGGGTATCATTGGCCATAATAGAAGATTCATCATATAAAGCTCTAGCATGAGAGAAAAAAGGAATGCAGGTAGCACAGGTATATATATTCAATGAGACAGGCTTATATTAGAACAGTAAGATCACACATTGTCTTCAATAATCATTTATACTTATATTTACAGCTGAATGGAACCTAATATTTAGATAATTATATGATACAACACTGTCAATCTACAGGTCTACACAACTTTAGTTCAAGGTTGTCTTCTAATGGTGGAAACTGTCTACATGTGTGGAACAGGACTGATTTAAGCTGCCGGTAAGGGAGCAATTTAAATCACACACACCCCTGATATTTCATGTATTTCCTAAGCAAAAATGCACAGTAATTAGGACAACCACTGAATGTTTCTTTTGTAAGAGATTTTGGAAATAAACATAAACAGTTGTCTTGCCTTCTAAAGAATTGCTTTCTCCTTCAATTTTATTCTTCTCCTACACTGTGCCGGAATCTGCACTGCAGAAATAATGCAGTTTGACAATGGTTCAATGCTATGGAATTCTCAGATTTGTAGTTTTGTGAGATATTTAGACTTATCTGTAAGAGAGCTCTGGTGCCACAACAAACTATGGAATTCCATAGGCTAAAGTCATGGCAATTAAAATGGTGTCAAACTACATTATTTACTCAGTGTAGATTTAGCCTAAGTAACACTTCAGCCATACCGACCCATTCCCATCTAGAAATATTATTGTTGTTGTTATTATTGTTATTGTTATTAAATTTATTTATATCCTGCCCTTTCCCCAAAACTGGGACTCAGAATGGTTTACAAGGTTACGAACAGTACTATTACATCAAACAGAATTAAATGATTACAATATGAAAACAGATTGCATAAAAGAATAAAACATACAGTCAATTCACGGGGAATCCGTTCCAGAGCCCCCATGCGCACGCAAATTGGCAAAATCGCCAATATTGGAGCCCCATTGATTTCAATGGGGGGGCGCTCTTATGCACAGCATGGCACATGCACCTCAGGCACACACACACTTTGTCCCTCACGGCCTGCTATCCGTGAAGGAGCGAGGGACACAAACGGCAAGACCGCAAAAGGTGAAGGACAAGTGTAGTTAAAATGATAAAAGTGATTCAAATACTTTAAAAAGAATACAAAATACAAAACATTTTACAATCCAGACTCAGCAAATGCAAAAGGAAAAACCAACCAGGGTCAGGGACTTTCCCAGCAGACAATCTCCTTGATTGCATATCCTCACCTGGAAGCCATGCCATTAACAACAGAACAACACCTATTCAACACAGAACAATACACAGTTTACATGGGAATAGCAGACAATATCCTTGATTGCATATCCAGAAGCTATGCCATTAACACAGAACAATAACTATTCAACACAGAACAACACACAGTTCACCTGGGAACCACTCCTCCCTACCCATGGTCTCACAGTATATATACACCCATGTTTTCCATTTCAGTTTTCTCTGAAGATGCTAGCCGCAGATGCTGACGAAACGTCAGAAAGAAACTCTTCTAGAACATGGCCACACAGCCGAAAAAAACCACAAAAAAAACTGATCCAGACTCTGATCATTACAGCCCATCCACTTTTCTGTTTAGACCAAAGTTCTTCAACCTAGGGCTCTCCAGATGTTTTAGACTACCACAGGTTAAGTCTCGCTTATCCGGAATTCCGAACTCCAAAATACAGTATTCCACTATGTAAAATTGACCATGTGAGTGGTTAAGAGAGTGACACCTTTGCTTTCTGATAGTTCAATGTACACAAACTTTGTTTCATGCTATTGTTAAAAATACTGTGCCTATAATTACCTTCAGGCTATGTGTTTAAGGTACACGTGAAACATAAATAAAATTCATGTTTAGACTTGGGTCCCATCTCCAAGATCTCATTATGTATATGCAAAGAGTCCAAAATCTGAAAAAAAAAAAAACGCAGAAATCCAAAACACTTCTGGTCCCAAGCATTTTGAATAAGGGAGACTCAACTTGCACTTCCAATCCAACCCTAACAGCAGTGGGGAAATATCATTGATGGGAGGGGCTTTACCTACCCTATCCCCATCTCAGTTCAGATCACTGCTCCCAAGACAGAACTGTGCTTTTTGCACTATTTCCCCCATGACTAATGAGTGGGAGAAAGTAGGAAGGAAACACTGGGGATCTGCAGGTCATACAAAGAACAGTCATAGATTGTGAACTACGCAGGTGCACTGGGGAAATAGATGCAAAATACAGTTTGTCCAGTCTTGGAGGGGGTATCAAAGTTTTCCATTTCATACAAGTCTCTTCCTAACAGGTCATTCATGTTCACAGCCGAGTACAAAGTAAACTGTAATAACAGACAGATGGAGCCATTAAAAGATTCTGCATTTCTATTTTGTTCATCTACTTCTCAGCACCACAACAAAAAGAGTAGTAGTATAAAACAGGGTAAAGAGAAACATTTAGGTAAGAAATATTTCCCTCACAAAGTACTAACATGATGTGTCACTTAGATGCCACAAACCTTTTTTATATCTTCATCATCAGTTGCAACAGATTAATACAGCTACCCTCCTGGAAAATGCTAGCTGAGACTGCTGGAATTTGCAGTCCTACAATGTCTGGTGGGCTACATGATTGCCATTCTGATTTCATCCACTGACCTAAGTAAAAATACATTTGAGGCACTTAGGGGGGTTGTCAGAGAGCTCTGGTGCCACAATAAAATACAGTTTCCATGATTCCCTAGCATTAACCCTAACCCTAAAAGTGAGACTCAATTTGCACTATTTCTGGCAGTCTGCAACCCCCCTTAATTTGTTTTCCAGCAGAATATACTGTGGCTTATTTATTCCATCTGTTATCCCCACTCATATTGCACACTGAGTGTAGTGCAGCACAGAGTAAATTACTACCATAACTGCTGTGTTCAAACTTTGCCTGTCAAAAGGAATAAACCACAGACACACAGAGAGTAATTTTCTGTGGAATGCTACATCAAGTGGCTTCCAAATGTTCTCCACCAGTGCCATGAGACACAATAATGAGTCTGTGCAGTCAAAAAGGACCTTCTGGTAGTCGTGCTAATCTTCTACAGGCAAAGTAGAACATACACACACTTTTGAGAAGTACACCCAAGCCTGATTCAGTGTTTACTTTGTAGGAACGGTAACAGTACAGTTTACACAAATATGCATAAGTCATTTTAAAGTTATACGTGTCCAGTTGTTTTTAATTGTGTAAATTCCAGTTTTGTACTATACAACAGGCATACCTTAGTCAAGAAAGCCTCTGATAAAGAACCTCCTTCTTACAAAGTCTTTTTACAAGATTCCAGCCTCAACTTTTCTTGTCTTCTGTAACTAGCTCCAAGTCTTTTTTGCAACATTGGGAGGATGGTAAGGGAGGCTGGAGAAAGACAGACGTTCAGGGTTGAATTGCAGCAGTGTGTCTTGTCACAAACAATGCAATAAAGCTTGACCTGGGAAAGAATAATTTTGTACTTTAGGTGACTCTAGGTGTTGGCTTACATACAACAGGCAAGATAAACAGCTGCCTCCAGAATCACTTACTGAGCATGTGTGAAGAAGAAAACAGGGGGGGAAAGGGAAAAAGCAGATTAACCTGACTCACCAGCTACCCTGGCATGTTGATAAAATATGACCCTACAGCTTTGGCCATCAAAATGGAAGTCAGAAGTGGAAGCTGGTAAAAGAACAAAAAATCATCCCAAGATGCATTTTGGAAGAAGCTTTCAAGTGGTCTCTAGAACAGTGAACATGTTTATATTTACCTGACCTGGTTGTTACCTGACCTGGTTTTTTCGTTTCTCATGGGCATAAAGTTCGAAGAAAAAGTTTGCAGAAACATGATGAACTGCTGTTCCTTTCTTTTCATGTTATTTCTACCTCTGGTACCAAAGTTTCTGTTAAAGAAGTTAAAGCCCAGGAACACATCTACTTCGTTAACTGAGCTATACTTGTACAAATCTTCTTAAAGACACAGAGAATGGAGCAAAAAAGGGAGTAAAAGAACTACAAAAATAATGTATATTGCTTCAGGGTGAATCAATACTGTACTTTCAGTTCTTTGCAGCAGAAAAATAATAGCAAACTATATTTCAGAAGCTCAGTGCTTATGTATTTATCTCACTGCCTATGTATTATGGAAATTAAAAAGTTTGCTGTAAGAGTTTAATGCACCACCTGTCAAATTCACGTTTGAAACTCAGGATTTTCTGGGTATTTTATATGAAAAGCCCAAAAGAGAAATAGTGTCAGGTATGCCAGCCATTTTTCCCATAAGGATTATCAGCACAGCTGAAAATACAAACCAAGGCTCACCACATTTCATGACAAATCTATATAGTGGTGACAAGGGATACAGAAGTGCCATTTTCAGGCATTTTCACAAACCAAGGCAGGCAACCATCTATATACGCACAGGGTCTGGGATGCACATAACTGACACTGAAATCACAATGATTTGATGTTTCTAGATAAAACACTGCAGTTCTGTATTGTCTTGTAATTTGGCTGCCAGCAAAAGACATGGAGGAGGAAGGCTTAATTCTAGAAGTTGTTAGAACAAGATGATCCAAGCAGGACAGAAATCATTCCATTCAAGAAACAATCATCTTCATTTTGTCACCACAAATGCTACATGGTGTTACTGAATAGGCGTAGGAAGATTTATCATGATAGTATCGTGCTTTTACAAGTCTCAGTTCATGCTTCTCTGGTCCAGCATGGCCACATGCAGGTCAGGAGTTTCAACTTTATCCGGATTTGAAAAACTGAGGTTAATTTTAACTATCATATGAAAAGCAAGTACAGTGGTCCTTCCACATTCACTAGGGTTAGGGGTGAAGAACCCCCAAAAAATGTGGGGAAAAAACGCAAATAAAAAAATACTATTCTTTTTACCTAAAAGAACACATTTCTAGGCATCTCTAGGTCCTCCAGTGCAGCTCTATAGTCAACATCTGCCAGATGTTGATCATAGAATCATGCTGGAGCACTTACAAATGCCTAGAGAAGTGTTTCCTTTAGTAATTTCTAGGTTATCCAACACAACTCTATGGTCAACTTCTGGCAAAGTTGCACTGGAGGACCTAGAAATTCCTAGAAAGAACATATTAATCAAACCCACAAATAATCAAATCTGCAAAAGTCAAGGCCACAAATGTGGAGGGCCAGCTGTATAAGCCTCCTGTGCAAAGACATCCTACAAGAAAGTTCAATATTTAAACATGCATTAAAAAGTGACAGTATCCCCACAAGACTGCCTTGAACTGCTAAAGGCTAAAATAAACAAAAAGAAGCCCCAAATACAAAGAGTTTAGGACTCATCTCTGTATAATTACAGTTCCCAGAATTCCACAGCATTTAGCTAGGGCAGTTAAAGTGGTGTCCAACTGGATTATTTCTGCAATGTGGATGCAGCCTAAAAGAAAAATCTGGAGCATTAAACTAGAACTGTACAGAGGTAATTGCCATTCTGGCTCCCCCAATAGGCTTCTATTGGCACTCTGGATTACTGTGGGAAATTAAAATGGCAGTGCCCATCACTGGTTGGGCATTGCTACCCTATGCCACCTTTCTTTAACAACATAGAAGGTACCTAAGAAATTCATGGTGTTGCCATAAGTCAACAGGCAACTGGAACACACACACACACACACTTTTAACAACACAGGCTTTAACAACATAGAAGAGGACCCACCCAGAGTCCTCTTTCCAAGATCCCTTTAGATTTGGGAGTTTTGGGGATCCTATGTTTTACCTAGGCAATGTTGGCCATCAACAGATTCATAACATTTTGTCTCATGCCCATCCACCCACACACTAAAATACTACAAAATTCCCAATTTATTTTAGCAGCGGTGCGCAGTTAAGGGTTAACTACGACAGATCTTGTTTACCAGAGGGATTAATTCCCTGGTAAATACACTGCAAGCTCACAGTACGTACTGACAAAAAACATGAGTGATTCCCCAGCAGACTTCTGTAATTTAGGGCTATTTTTGGTATTCTAAAATTCACAGATATACAGCAGACACAGATAACATTTAGGGCAACCCTGAGCACATTAATTCATGAATAAAGGACATCTTACATATTTCAAGAGAGTAAAGTAAGAGATCAAATTACTGTATTCTTTTTAAAATGTTGCTGGCAAAAAAAATGGTTAATTCTCTTTGGAAAGTCCTCTTTTATTTTAATGGGCATGACTGGTACTTCTGGAAGCTTGCCAGATTTCTCAGATTTTCATCATCACAGCCCTTGCTTCCAATTAGCCCAGATCCTTTCTTTAACAGTAGCAGCTAACATAAAAAGCTGCCTAAAGAACTTTCTTGCTCCTTGCAATCTATTTCTTTTTTAATGTTAGCTTACATTCATTTGCTAAGTTCAGGGACAACAAACATTCACTGAATTACTACAAACTTAAGAAAAACTAGAACAGAAAGGGGAGTTTCCATTCATAAAATGCAAGCACGCTTTAAGCATAAGCAAACCTGCATTACAAGAGAAAGTCTGTTTATCCTCATCCTGTGTCATGTCCATTAGATGAGATGTCCTCAAATCTTGTTTGTAATTCTTGTCAAATGTTAACTTTAGAGAATGGTATTTATACTTCCAAATAACAGTATTTTCACTAAGGCACAGAAGTGCAAGCTGAAACAATTTGTGTGATTTATGTAAAAGAAGATTAAGAAACAGCTTAAGGAACAAGAGCTGGACTATTTCTAGGGAAAGAAACAAGTTTTAACTGTTAATTTTCTATGGAGTTACTATTTTAAAACACAAACCATATTGCTTTGCCAAGAAGTCACCTGAACAGATCTGTTATCACCCTTGAAATTTAAAGTAAGTACCCTAAGAAATTCATGGGGCTGCCATAAGTCAACAGGCAACTGGAATACATATACACACACACACACACACACACACACACACACAAACACACATTTCTTTAATATTTCAAATATAATTTTCACCGCAATGCTTCAAACATATTTTTTGCTCTCTAGTAGAACAGAGAGGTTACTTTTCCAAAAACAAAGCTCTATTTGTTTATTTTGATCAAATTATTTGCCAGGAATGTTGTTTCCAAGTAACCCTGTGCTTTCAAACCAAGTAGTTATTTCATAGATGAATAAAAGACTCTTCACTTTTGTACCAGCCATAAGTAAAATATGAAGAATAATTACATCCTTATAGGAAGTGTCACAGATAATGGGAAAAGGCATACTTTGTGAACCCAGGTTTCTACATTTAGTTTTAGCAGCTCCTGGTAGTATGACATTTCAAGCAGCAAGCAATTGACAATGAAGCTGATTGATATCCTCCACAACTGCTACCAGTCAAAAGTGAAAATACTGAGCTAGACTGATCCAAGGAAGTTTCATATGCAGTTGTCCCTCCCTTTTCGCGGACTTGGAATCCATAGTCTTGCTCTTTGCAGGAGGGACAAGTGCCTATTAATACAATGGCGGTGCACTCCTGCACACCGATGCATATGCCTGCCATGGGCGCGTACCCCATTATTCCCTATGGGACCTGAATATATATGAGTTACCATTTTCATGAAGCAGTCCGGAATGGATCCCCCATGAATTAGGAGGGGCTACTGTATATAGTGCAGAGCATTATATGAAGAATTCATTCCTAGCTTTTTTTATAGTTTCAATCACCAAATATATGTTTTACGTTAAACTGTCCTGAACATCTACCAACCTACTATGCACCTATTCGACTGAACTGATGAACTGATGACTGTGGCGGCGGTGTCGGTGGCTCTGGCTCCGCCCCTTCTCTTTCCCTGGAAGTGGGAGGGGGTGCTTCCGGTGGCCCAAGGAGGAGGAAGAGGAAGAGGAAGAGGTCAGAAGGATTCTGGATGCTGCATTCCCCCTTAAAAAGGAGGCCTGGAGGAAACTGCGCCTGACAGACGGACGGACGGACAGAGAAAGGAGCTGCGCCTTCGGACGTCGGAGGATGGAGGAGCATCAGCAGCTGCGGAAAGATAGTCAAATGGAGGAGGACACGGCAACAGCGGCGGTGGGCGGCTCTGCGCTGGAGAGGGCGTGAGCCCTGAACACCCGGCTCCCCTCTTTGCCACCTGAGCACCAGCGCCGTTTGGGAGCGTGGCCCCGCGGCAGAGCAGGACTATAAAGCCCTGCAAGAAGACCTGGCCGCGGAGGACACGGCAACAGCGGCGGTGGGCGGCTCTGCGCTGGAGAGGGCGTGAGCCCTGAACACCTGGCTCCCCTCTTTGCCACCTGAGCACCGGCGCCGTTTGGGGGCGTGGCCCCGTGGCACCCTTGCGAAGCCTGAGGGCGTGTGCCTGCCCAGCTGAGTTCCACCTGAGCTGCAGCGGTGCAGCGGGACCGAGGAGGGCCACCCCTCATTTTCCGCCGATAGAGACACCTGGACGGAGAGCCGGAACACCTGGGCCCCGCAAGTACTTGTGCTATGGAGATTGGAGAGACTGGGGAGAGTCTATAACCCCAATTATGTACATTGTATTTTTATAATGACTGTTTTAATTTGTTTATTTATCTGTTTTGGGGGTGGGGGTAGAAATGAGGGATGGGATCTTAATGTTGTTATTTGTTTGATGTCTGGGGAGGAGGGAAGGATATTGTTTAACTTGCTGTAATATATTATTGTTTTGTATTATTGTATTGTATTATTGTAATGTATTATTGTATTATTAATATTTGGAGAGGAGGGAAGGATATTGTTTAACTTGCTGTAATGTATTATTGTATTATTGTTTTTTAATTTATTGTAATGTATTAAGGTACTACTGTTGTTCACCGCCTTGATTGGCTAGCCAGAGGGGCGGTATATAAATAAACCATATTATTATTATTATTATTATTATTATTATTATTATTATTATTATAACTGATCAAACACTGATTAGAATGGAGACTGCAGTCAGAAGAAGACTAGGATTGGGAAGGACAGCTATGAAAGAACAGGCCAAGATCCTAAAATGTAAAGATGTAACTCTGAACATTAAAGTGAGAATTGTTCAAGCCACTGCATTCCCCATTTCCATGTACGGATGTGAGAGCTGGACAGTGAAGGAATTCCATCTAAGGAGAGTCCTCCCAGAAGTTCTCTCCTAGCTTAAAAGAACATCCCCGCTTTTTCTTGTAATAGCTGAAGTGTCAGCTCATTGCTGTTTATTGTCGGTTTTAATTTGGATGGTTTTAATTTGTCTGAGTTTAATATTGTTTTAAGGGGGGGAGGGTACTGGGGTCAATTGTATTTGTGTCTGTTCTTAACTGTTAGCCGCCCCGATTGTTCTCAGAGGGGCGGGATACAATTATTATTATTATTATTATTATTATTATTATTATTATTATTATTATTATGAAAGACAATAGAAAGAAAATCAACTCATCTGAGATGTGGGACTGGAGAAAAGTGCTGAGAATACCGTGAACAGCCAAAAAGACAAACAAACGGGTCCTGGAACAGATCAAGCCTGAAGCGTTTCAGAAAGCCAGAATGACTAAATTGAGGCTGTGGTACTTTGGCCACATCATGAGAAGGAATGAATCATTCGAAAAGACAAGGAAAGGTAGAAGGCAGTAAAAAGAGAAGACCACATGCCAAAAAAAGGGGGGGCTGGTCAGGGTGGCCACAGATATGAGGCTGCAAGATCTGAGCAGAGAAGTAGAGGACTGGGAGTCTTGGAAATGTCTCATCCACAGGGTCGCCATGAGTCAGGACTGACTTGAGGGCAGTTAACAACAACAACTATAACTAGGAGCAACTTCTCAAAATAGGCAAAGCTATGAACGCAGCTAGGAGACCATATACGAGGCAACCTAAATACAGCACGGCCACATAATATTATCCTCTAGTCCTAAAGCTACAAAAATCACTGTAGTCAAATCTTTCAGGCCTAAAACCTAGATTCAATGACCGCCACGCACCTCTTCCTCCTAGTACCACTGCTTCTAAACCTCTCCATTCTCCCAACAAACCAAATTTTACCATTCCTTAGCCCAAACAGAATACATTTTAAGAAGAAGAACTACTGCTGGCAAATAAATATGACTACAGTGTATTTTTCAAACAAGGCTGACAACCAGAAGTGGGAAGGCAATACAAAGCAGTGGTTTAAAGAGAATGATGACGACACTGGCTTCTTCAGGGAGCTAACAGCAATACTACGTAATTCTTCCACTGTGAGTGTATGTGCCTTCAAGCCACCTCCCGACTCATGGTGACCCCATTAATTTCATAAGGCTTTCTTAGGCAAGGAATGCCCAGAGATGATCTTGCCAGCACCTATGGTATTCATCCAGTCTCCCATCCAAGTACTAACCAGGGCATACCTTGCCTTGCTTCCAAGATCAGACAGGATCTAGTACCTTTAGGGCCTTTTTGATTTGCAGTGCCCTTTTTAGAATCAGTTTCTCTGGGAGAGCCCCTAAGAGGCCTACCTTAAGTCTTACAAGTTAATGGTATTTAGGAATAATGTTACTTTTTGTTTCTTATTCTTTAATTTCATTCAATTTTTATTTCTTTCATTTTCTTGGAGCATCAGTGGAGCACCTGGGAAGTGCACGCAGAGCCCTAAGGTCTCCTCGAAACACAGGTTGGGAACTGCGGATTTAAGGTATTGAACAAGGAAAAATATATTTGCACATGTGTGCCTGTAACAACCTGTGCAGAATATCCCATAACTGCTGAATGGGAAGTCTTCCAGTGGGAGGTGGGCAAAGACAACATCAGGGCCTCCTCCCGCTGGGTCTCTTCTTTCCCTTGTCACCATCTAGTGTCAAATGCCTTGTGGGCAAGATTCAAGAGAGACAGCGAGGATAACACCAGGCACCTGCTCCTGTTTCAGAGGGAGTGTCCTCTTTCCTAACAGGGCCACCTACCATCAGCTGTGTCATGGGAAAGAGCCTGAAAACCTGGCATATCATATTATCATTTCACATCAATTTCTGTTTTAGAAATCTCAAAGCAGTTTACAGTAAAAACAACTGATAAAGGTAAGAAAAGAAAACAAGAAAATAACCAATTAAATACAATTCATTCACAGTCAGGGATAATTGTTCCTACAATGTTTATTGTGATTTTATTTTTAAAATTTTGGTTAAATGCTGTTGTTGTTGTTGTTGTTTTAAAATCTAAATGTAGCTTAATTGAGGGAATCAGCATGGCATAGTAATTTAAGTATTGGACCAGGACTCTGAGTAACCAGGATTCAAATACCTGCTCAGCCATTTGACTGCCCAGCGGATGACCTTAGATGAGCCACATTCTCTCAGCCTCAAAGAAAGAAAGGTAATGGCAGAGCCACTCTGAACAAATCCTGCCTCTCTATGATACGAGACCTTAGCCTTAGGATCCACATAAATTGGGAATGATTTGAAGGCACACAACAGTAACAACGTTAACTTAAGCCTCCTCAGAAGAATACATATCCTAACCAGTATATATAAATATAATAAATATTATATGTATCATAAATATCATATTAATAAAGGATAATAAACAGTACTTTGCAGGCACCTATTTGTAGGATCCCAAAGAATGTTCTTGTGTACAGATATTATAATAGTGAAAAGGACACTGCTCCACCAAATGCTACCCCTTTAAACAAGATTAAGTATCAGCTGCAAGTCAGACACACATTAGTTATTTATTAAAAGAATAATGACTAGGATAAATTATTTATCTCTCTTTATTCTCAAGGTAATGTTAACCTAGCGTAACAGAAATCTACTACTACTAACAGTAAAATAAAGACGCACACACACAAAAAAGGTTTGATGTGGTCACACACAGAATACATAAAACATAGATGATCTGTCAGAACTAAAAAGAAAAAAGGGGAGGCATATTTTTGCATTAGTTTTTGCATACCCAATCTCTCTGCTTCATGTATAATAGATTACACTTGTGAGATAAATGCATGCATTACCAGTCTTCCTTCTAAATTAGATGTAATTTTCCAAGGACTATACAAAAATCCTTCCTCTCCTACGTATTTTTTTAATTATCCCAGAACATACTTATATTGCCAGCAAGAAAAACATGGCAAAAAGAGTTAAGAATCAGTACCACTTCTACCAACAATAGTTACTGTTTGCTCTACATAACCCTCTAGTCAGGATTTTAAATAAATTTTGAAGAAACACATGCTTCCTTCATCCATACATTTTCCTTAATCCAAATTCAAATACTATTAATTTAAATCTATGAATGTTCCCAATTACACATTATTAACCCACTATCAGAAGTAAGTCCATTGCAGACAAGTTGTTTTGGATATTATGAGGAATGCATTACTTTTAAAAACATTTGGAGATGGCAAGATGAAGCACAGGGAAAGACAAGAAGGAAATTAAGGGAACAAGAGACATCATGCCTTATACCTTGTAAAACTGTCATATTTAGATCAGTACTTTCAAACACTGTTTCAAACTAACAGTGAAAACCAGTATTGTGTAGTGATTTGAACGTTGGACTACAATTCTGAAGACCACTCAGCCATGGAAACCACTTGAAACCTTGGTCCAAAACACACTACAGAAATAATCCAGTTTGAGACCGCTTTAACTACCCTGGCTTAGTGCTAAGGAATCCTGGTATTATAGGGCCTAAGCAGACTGTCAGAAATAGTGCACATTAAATTG
>CM034708.1:160008114-160018419 GCA_020142125.1 Phrynosoma platyrhinos | reverse complement strand
AATGTGCACTATTTCTGGCAGTCTGCTTAGGCCTGTAGTTTATTGTGGAACCAGAGCTCTCTGACAGAGGCTACATGTTTCACAAAACTACAGTTCCCAGAATCCCCTAGCATTGAGCCAGAGCTGTTAAAGCAGTCCCAAACTGGATTATTTCTGCAGTGTATTTTGAACCCTTGTGCAAGTCACACTCTTTCACCCTCTGAGGAAGACAAAGGCAAAACCCTCTCTGAACAAATTTTGCCAAGAAAACCCCGTGATAAGCTTTAAGGTCATCATAAGTCAGAAAAGACTTGCAGGCACACAACAACAACTTTCAAACAGTTAATGTTTGAATTACAAATCCAAAGTGTTTACTTTTCAGAACAAAGCTCTCTCTTTTTACCTAAACTCCACATTTACTACTCTGAACTCCATATTTACATTAATCACTAATAATACCGTTCACCTCACCTCATGAATTTCTCTTATGAAATTTAAATTCATTTAACTTTTGTTTCCTTACACAGAACTGTCTCTACTGGTCTGCGGGGGGGAAAAACTACTTCTCAGTTAAGAATCAGAATCCAAAATACCAAAATGTATACTAAATAAATCAGTTCAGTTTACTAGTACAGTCAGACCCCCCCCCCCCCCCCCCCCCCATCCAGAGAGTTTTTTATCCATGGATTAAAGCATTCACCATTTGAAAATATTTTTAAAATACATAAATTCCCAAAACCAAACCTTAATTTCACCATTTTATATTGGGGACACCATTTAACTACGCCATTGTATTTAACGGGACTTGAGCATCCACAGATTTTGGTATCCATGGGGTAATGGGACCAAATCCCAGCAGATACCCATAAGCCCACTGCACTTATTTCTATGGTCCAAAACACACTGCAGAAATAATCCAGTTAAAGCAGTCTCAACTACCCTAGCTCAATGATAGGGAATTCCGAGGACTAGTTTTGTGAGACATTTAGCCTTCTCTGTCGGAAAGCTCTGGTGCAACAATAAGCTACAATTCCCAGGATCCCCTAGCACTGAGCCAGGGCAGTTAAAGCAGTCTCAAACTGGAATATTTCTACAGTTTATTTTGGACCTGTGATATCTTTGTCTTTCAGCTGATGACTGGAGAGCAAGAGGGAACACAGGGAAACTGGCAGGAGGAGGGGAGAACACAAAATAGCTAACTTGCAAAATGAGGAATGCAAGCTGGACGAATTTGAAGAATACAGTAGACCCTGGAAGGCCGAACATTATTAAGGGCACAACAGGATACAAGCATTTCTATGCCTGTTTACAGACATCAGAGGTTACACGTGCATACTGGCTTCCTGGTAAACAAACCAAAAATTTCTAGATAGAGAGTTACTAATCTGTGGTATTAAAAAAATCCTCTGGTTCCAGGACCCCATGGATACCAAAATCCGCAGATGCTCAAGTCCCATTAAATACAATGGTGTAATAAAATGGTGTCCCTTATATAAAATGACAAAAATCAAGGTTTGCCTTTTGTAATGAATATATTTTGAAGCCATGGATGCTTGAGTCCATGGGGACAAAAAAAACTGTGGGTATTGAAGGCTGACTGTAGTCTCATGTTGTTGCTGTTGTGGGTTGACTGACCATGTTGTTGCTGTTGTTGTTGAGTGCCTTCAAGTCCTTTCGATTTATGGAGACCCTAATGGGGTTTTCTTGGCAAGTTTCTTCAGAGGGGGTTTGCCACTGCCATTCTCCAAAGCAGAGAGAGTCTGTCCAAGCTCAAAATACCCAAGATTTCATAGACTACAGTTCATTGCATCTAGATGGAAGCTCTGACTGTATAAGATTTAATATCTTCAGACATCTGAGCCTCTACTGCTGGATTTCAACAGCAGCAACAAAAGCAAAACAGCTTGAAATGTCAAAAAGCTTTAATAATAAAATAAAAACACTTTTTTTAATGCCAACCTGCTCCTTCAATAGTAGATCATGACTGCCTGTGAAATATAGAACTGCCTAGAAAGACAGATACACAAACATAACATATACACAAACATTAAGACTGGCTGCATCCACACTGGAGAAATAATCCAGTTTTCACACCACTTTAACGGCCAGGGCTCAATGCTATGGAATACTGGGATTCATAATTTCTTGTGGCACCGGTGGGCTGCAGAAATAATCCAGTTTGACACTGCTTCAACAGCCAGGGCTCAATGCTGTGGAAATCTGGGAATTGTATTGGCTGTGGCACCAGGGCAGATCCCTGTGGACCATAAGGAAACTCCCAAGATTGTTCTGCAATTGTAGCAAAAGCTACCACTTACCAAACAAGGCCGCATCCGCACTGCAGAAACAATCCAATTTGACACCACTTTGTCTGCCAGGGCTCAAAGAAATGGACTTCTGGGAGCTGTAATTCTGTGAGACATTTAGCCTTCTTTGTCAGTATTCTGGTGCCACAACAAACTACAAATCCCAGAATTCCACAGCATGGAGCCCTGCTTCTCAAAGCGGTGTCAACCCGAATTATTCCTGCAGTGCGGCTGCAGCCCCTGATGCTACTATATTTCCCCTCTACCACATTACCCCTCCTGTTTCTGGATACATTTTATCAATAAATCAAGGATCAAAAGTGGGAAAACTGGGTCGGGAGGGGGATGAGGGAGCCACTTTCGAAGGCCAAGGGTGACTCCAGTGTGCGGACGGATAACCCACCCTGAAAGATCTATGTCCACACTGGAGAAATAATCCGGATTGGCACTGCTTTAATTACCCTGGCTGAAGGCTATGGGATTCTGGGAATTGGAGTCTGAATCCCATAGGTCCTTTACAGACTGCCAGAAATAATGCAGATTGAGGCCACTTTAACTGTCCTGGCTCTGTGCCAAGGAATCATGGAAATTGTAGTTTTTTCTGAGACATTGAGCCTTCTCTGTCAGAGAGCTCTGGTGCCACAATAAACTACAATTCCCATGATTCCTTAGCACTGAGCCAGGACAGTTAAAGTGGTCTCAAGATACATTATTTCTGGCAGTCTGTAAAGGCCCACAGTCTTCAGCCAGAAAGAGTTAAAGCACTACCAAACCGGGTTATTTTTCCAGTGTGGATGCAGTCAACTCCTGAAGAGGGTTAGAAACCAAAAGGGGAAAAACAGGCAGGGATGGAGAAGGGGCAGAGGAGGAAAGGTCTCCTTGGACAGAGAGAGGAGATTATTTAGAGTAGGGATCCATATAAAAAGGTTAAGGGGAAAGGGGGGGGTCCTTAAAACACACATTTGGGGTGCTCTGGAAGCGCAGGTACAAACAGGGCACCCAAGACTGTGGAGCTGAGAGCCAGAAGTGGAGGAAACCAAGAGAAACTGGTGCCTCTGAGGTAAGTGGGCGCCGAAGGAGGCTTACCTGCCCGGCCCAGAGAGAAGGTTCCCTATCTGGGGAAGAAGAAGAATGGCAACGACGACAACAGAAGCGTCCACCGCCTTCGCCGTCGCTTCTCCTTCTCCTCAGGCTGCTCACTCCCAAATAGCCAGACAGAGCGGCCTCGGCCCGGCGACGCATGCGCACCATACCCACAGCGGCCTGTGGCCCAGCGGAACTACTCTCCGCCTCACTCGAGTAGGCGCCTCTGAGGCGGTGGCTAATAAGCTGTGGAAATACAGTAAAAGGGCCTGAACAGAAATAGTCCAGTTTGAGACCACTTTAACTGCCCTGGCTCAGTGCTAGGGAATCATGGGAACTGTAGTTTGTTGTGGCACCAGAGCTCTCTGACGGAGAAGCCTCAATGCCTCAAAAAAACTACAATTCCCATGATTCCCTAGCATTGAGCCAGGGCAGTTAAAGTGGTCTCAAAATGGATTGTTTCTGGCAGTCTGTAAAGGCCCTAAATGTCTCCACAAAACTACAGTTCCCAGAATTCCCTAGCATGGAGCCAGGGCAGTTAAAGCGGTCTCAAACTGGATTATTTCTGCAGTGTGTTTTGGACCAAAGTAGTGTCAAACCGGATTATTTTGGCAATGTGGACGCAGTCTGCCAGGATTACTGCACTACACCAGGGGTAGGCAACCTTTCCCCTTTAAAGGCCGAGGGACTTCAGCTCCCAGAATCCCAGGAGCTATTGGCCAACATGGGACTCTTGTCCAACATGGCTGAGGCTTCTGGGAGCTGAAGTCCCTCAGCCCTTAAAGGGGAAAGGTTGCCTACCCCTGCACTACACTCTTATATAGTGCTGCTATTCCACTTTAACTTTTCTGGTTGCCTCCTGTGACATTCTGGGGTTTTGTAGTTCAGTGAGGCCTAAGAGCTCTTTGGCTGAGACTTCTAAATGCCCTTTCCTAAACTGCAAATCCCAGAATGCAATAGGAGGCAGCCAGAGCAATAAAAGTGGAACAGCAGCACTAGTGTAGTGCTGTAATCTGTGTCTGCACTGTAAAAATAATGCAGTTTGCCACCACTTTAATTGCCCTGACTTCATCCTACAAAATAGTGGGGTTTGTAGTTTTGTGTGAGGCACCAGCACTCTGGCAGAGAAGGCTAAAGACCTTGTGAAACTACAAATCCCAGGATTCCATATTATGGAGCTGCAGCACTTAAAGTGGTGGCAAACTGCATTATTTTTACAGTGTAAAGATGCACCTTACACTGTAGAAATGATGCACTGACGCCTCTTTAACTGCCACGGCTCCATCTTCCAGAATCCTGGGATTTGTTTTGTGGGGCACCAGCAGAGTTATATGTTATTTTGCATGAACTGTTTGATGAAACTAAGGACTTTAATTCTAGCCTGTGAAATATATATATATATATATATATATATATAATATTTTTGTAGTTAAAAATAAGATATAGCATTTTATCTGACATGCTGAAATATAGTATTAAAATGAACTGGCAAACCTCCTCATATAACGTGTATTTCTATTCTGAATTTTATAGAATAAAGCAGTACTGCTCTTGTTGTTGTGTCTTCAAATCATTTCTAACTTGTGGCAACCCTAAAACAAACCTGTCAGGGGGGTTTCTAGGGCTGAGAGAGTGTGACTCCCTCAAGGTCACCCAGCATGTTTCCATGGCCAAGTGGGGAATCGAACCCCAATCTCCAGAGTCCCAGTCCTATGCTCAAATATTCCACAGTACTATAGAACTCATAAATTTTCTGTATATTTAATCATACATTAACACACACTCTATCAATCATATGTACATTATTATTAGTTGTAGTAGTAGTAGTAGTAGTAGTAACTCTGTTTTAAATTTTATATATGTAATTTTATATATTTGTAATTTTGATATTTTTTACGGTTTTAATTGCACTATTTTAATTGTTGTTTTAATGTGTTTTATATGTGTTGGTAGCCGCCTTGGGTCCCACTTTGGGAGAAAGGTGGGATAAAAATAAAATAAATACAGGTGGAGACTTTTAAGTAGGCATTGGGAAATTGCTTTAGCAGTAAATGTTTAGTTTAATTTTCTTTTCTGTTTTGTTCTCTTCTTTTGGCTGTTTTACTGTGTTCTTTATTGTTGTTTAGCGTTGGCCTATACTTTCCACTGTCCTATTATATCATTGCATCTAAAGGTATTGTAAGCTCAGGAGCAACATCCAGCTCAACTGATTAAACTAAACAGTATGAGGATGGGAGAAGAGGGAAGACTGCTGTTCATTATTATTATTATTATTATTATTATTATTATTATTATTAATTACCTGCCTCTCCCCATGAATCGAGGTAGGGAACAACAACAAATCAACAATTAACAATCTCAGTTTAAACACATGAATTAAAACATGCCACAGTTTAAAAGGACAAATAAGACTTACACATTTTAAAACAGTCTACATTTAAAATTCCACATCTTAATACACAATTTAAAATTATTTGGATAAACCTTCCGGAAGAGACTGCTGTTTTAAATTCAGACAACCACTGTCAAATCTCTTTCGGCAACTCTTTCTACAGTCTAGGGGCGGCTGAAGAGAAAGTCCTCTGTCTGACAGTTGCCAGCATAGGGGCTGTCCACACTGCAGAAATAATCCAGTTTGACACCACTTTAATTTCCATGGTTCAGTGCTATGGAATTCTGGAAACCTGAGTTTTGGGAGACATTTAGATTTTCTGTCAGAGAGCTCTGGTGCCACAATAAACTGCAATTCCCAGGATTTCACAGCATTGAGCCATGGCAGTTAAAGTGGTGTCAAACTGGATTATTTCTGCAGTGCGTATGCAGCCTCAGCCCTGGCTGTCTGGAATAAACATCCACCAGAGGACCTGAGCATAGACAACGGATTATATGGGAGGAGGTGATCGTATAGATAACACCTTGGGGACTCCCAGCGGCATTGGTGGTGTTCTCCTGTCCAGTAAAATGCATTTTTGCCCCGTTCTGTTCCTTTCCATTCCTTTCCGTTCCCGTTCCTTAAGTGGTGTGTATAAGGTTATATGAAAGAGTGTGTTTCACTGTCGAATAGCTCTCACTGTCAGGAAGTTCCTCCTAATGTTTAGGTGGAATCTCTTTTCTTGTAGTTTACATCTATTGCTCTGTGTCCTGTACTCTGGAGCAGCAGAAAACAAGCTTGCTCCCTCCTCAATATGACACCTCTTCAACTACTTACAGGACTATCATATCACCTCTTAACTGTCTCTTCTCCAGGCTAAACATACCCAGTTCCCTAAGTCTTTCCTCATAGGACTTGGTTTCCAGAACCTACACCATTTTAGTCACCCTCCTTTGGACACGCTCCAGTTTCCCAATTGTGGTGCCCAGAAGTTGACACAGTATTCCAGGTGAGGCCTGACCAAAGCAGAATAGAGTTACACTATTACTTCCCTTGATATTATACTTCTAGACTTCTAACACTATATTTCTATTCAGTGGAGGGTGAGGCAGGGCTTCTGGGGGCAGGACTTCCAGCCCCGGACTTCCAGCAGGGTTTCCAGGGTGGTGGTGCATGGGAGCACCTTTGCGGGCCAGAGCAGCACCCCATGATCCCAAAGACCATCTGGGAGGGGCTGAGGAGCACCCGCCATGGCCGGGAAAAGGCCCAGGCAGGGCTGACAAGCGGCAGCTGTAGTGCGGAAAGGCCCAGGCAGGGTCCAGGAGTGCCCGCAGTGGCCAGGAAAAGGCCCAGGCAGGACCCAGGAGTGCCCACTGCAGCACGGAAAGGCCCAAGCATGGCCCAGATGCTCCCACTGCAACCCTAAAGAGCTGCCATGAGGACCAAATCAGTACTGGGGAAGTGGGGAGCCGACCTGGTGTCACCCCCCCCTTTCTGGGGTGTCCCCTGGTGTGGTCCGTGCTCCTCACACACCCCCAAGTAATGCTACTGCTTCTATTGATGCAGCCTAAAATTGCATTGGCCTTTGTAGCTGCCACATCACACTGTTGACTCACGTTCAACTTGTGGTCCACCAGTGGTCCACCAGGACTTCTAGATCCCTTTCACACATAGTCTCATTAAGCCAGGTGTCCCCCATCCTATATCTGTACATTTCATTTTATTTTATTTTTCCCCTAAGTGGAGTACCATACATTTCTCCGTGTTGAAATTAATTTTGTTAGCTTTGGCCCAGCTTTCTAATCTATTAAGGTCTTCTTGAATTTTTATCCCGTCTGCTGGGGTATTAGCTACTCCTCGTAATTTCATATCATCTGCAAATTTGATAAGCATGCCTTCTATCCCTTCATCCAAGTCATTGATGAAGATGTTGAATAGCACTGGGCCCAGGACATAACCCTGTCTCCTTCCTACCCAACTATCTGTTGATTTATCTTTATATATTTTAATGTATACATTTTTACTGTTATTGATTGTATTGTTATCGTTTTATTGATTGTAATTCTGCAATGTATTTGTTTAATTTGTTAAATGTGCTGTAATATATAGTTGATATTGTTTATTTTGTTAATTTGATGTAATTGTTAATTTGTTGTGATATTTTGCTGTACACCGCCTCGATTGGCTCGCCAGAGAGGCGGTATATAAATAAACCGTATTATTATTATTATTATTAAAAATGTGTTGTTGTTTTCATGTGTCCTGATGCACACACGCACATACAGATACAGCATGGAAGCTGCCCATCTCCTCTGTGATTCCAGGCAGTGGAGCCCTTTACTCCAGTTGCTGCTGTGACATCCCTAGCAGATCCCTGTTGGCAAAGTTGCTCTGAAGTCAAGCAAAGGAGAGGGGGAAGCCCAATGTTCCCCCTTACCATTGATCTCATGGCTGGGCTCAGCTGGGGATGAGGCAGCAATAACTGGGGTAAAGCACTCCCTTACCAGCAATTGCAGTGAAAGAGACCAGCAGCTTTATTCCCCAAGGTGTATTGGAGTTAATGGAGCTAATAGTAGATTGGACTACCCTGTCCCTCTTCCCCCTACAATATCCAAGGGAGCAAATAAATGAGGAACCACACACAGCAAGACACCCCAACCCCTGCAAATACAGAGGGATGGCTGCATGTTTTAAAAGTGGATAAAAGTGCTAAATACACCTCAGTTTCAGAACCCCAACTAGCTTGTCAGACTAGTCCTGGTCTCCAGTTAGCCCACCCACCCCAATTCCACCTGATCCTGGCACATGTGTAAAAAAAAATCTGGGTTTTCCTAAAACGGCAGAGTAAAAAGTGAGTTTTTAAAATGTGTATTAATGCCTAAAAGAAGTGATTTCACTGTGAAACTAAGGGGGGGGGGCTGCAGACTGCCAGAAATAGTGCAAATTGAGTCCACTTTTAGGGTTAGGGTTAGTGCTAGGGAATCATGGGAATTGGGGTTTTTTTCTGAGACATTGAGCCTTCTCTGTCAGAGAGCTCTGGTGCCACAATAAATTACAGTTCCCATGATTCCCTAACCCTAACCCTTAAAGTTGACTCAATTTGCACTATTTCTGGCAGTCTGCAATCCCCCTAAGTAATGTAAAATGTACTGAACAACATAAAATTGCTTACCGTGCACCATTATTTATTTTAATTGTCTATTTTATAATTTTTGGTTTCAAAATGCAGAGTTTTCAAAGCAGAGAATTCCATATTGCAGGTTTCTCTCCTGTCACACAACCTTGGTATCAGTCATGTTATCCCTTGTGAGAATCCACATGATTTCAGGAGTCAAGAGAGTTGGAGACCCTTCAGTGACTGGATATCCTTCAGATAGGTTAGACTACAGCTCCCATCATCTCCACCCAGCATGTATCATATTGTCTGGTTATTATGGGTGTTCCAATCCAATGTATCTCAAGGGTGCCAGGTCAAGAAATGTTGCTGTAGTAGGAAAGGCTGTATTATTTTTTTATGATTATGAAGTGCACAAAAGGTCCCAATAAAATCAAGGTTTATCATTCCTTTCTCAGGCGCTGACAAAACCAGAAAAGTTTTGAAAACTTGGAAAACAAAAAACAGGCAGATGGCAGAATCCAAACAGGAAAGTGTGAACGCGAATTATTTCCAGGATTCTGCCTTCAGACCAATGGGGGTCCCTTCCTTTGGATAACAAGTGGAGTGATAATTATAGATTAGAAAAGAGCCTGATCAGCAGCTGCCGCTTGCGTTTGTTCCCTGTTGCAACTGACAGCACTGGAGAACTTGGCAAAAACAGGCTTCCAGAAGTGGAAAGATACGTTAGCCCCTGTGCTTGTCAGTCCAGTCCGGAGAGGGCTCCAGCGAGCAATGAAAACCTTGGTTAGTTGGTTGCCGAAGGGTAAGAGGCAAAGAAAGTGACCTGAGAGTGCTCTTTCACTTAGGAAACACAAAAAGAAGGGCCCAAGTCATCATTCCTGCGCTTTCGGCGGCCTAATCAGATGAATAGCAGGTTAGTCTCTCTGTAAAGATTGTATATCCAACCTCTCTGTGTTGGAGTAAATTAGGGTCTGGTTTCTTAAAACAACATTTATAATGTGTACAGTTTGTTTTAATGCAGTATAAAGTTTATTAAAATTATACAACAAAGTTGTATTGTATAATATATCTATCATATTCAGATCTGTCTCTGCTTGGTTATCTAACAGCAAAGTTGTACCGGTGAATATCTATCATATTTGGGTTTGTCTGTGCTTGGGTTTCATTGACGCCCCTCTACTCCCTTTACACTGCTTGTAATACTATTGTGATCAGCAGCTATGTTTAAGACTTCTCTGCATGCCTCAATACACACAGCAATTTATGTATAATGGACTAACTGGCCTTTTTTGCATTGGTTGTGAATGCATATGGTAGACCAAGGATAGGCAACCTAAGGCCCGGGGGCCGGATGCGGCCCCCCGAGGCCTTTGGACCAGCCCCAGGCCAATCCTGCCGCCGCGACCACCGCCGCCACCCGCCATGATGATATTGATTATTGTTGTTGT
>CM034708.1:159957709-159993706 GCA_020142125.1 Phrynosoma platyrhinos | reverse complement strand
TAAAATCCTAATAACAATTTAAATGAAAAATCATAACAATTAAAATAAAACCATGGCACATCACCCCATTATTACTCTGCAGGGGAACCAAGGTTCAAATAGTGTCACTGAAGGAGGAGGGAACAGCCCGAGGCTGTTAGTCTGGCCATTGATGAAATGGCCATCAATATTTAGGAAATTCCTTTGTACCTCTAGGAAATGTTAAGAATATAATAGCCAAGATGCTACATGTGCTTACATACTGTAAATCTATATTCATAGTTACACAGTGGTTGCATCATAGCACTTTTCTGCTAAATACCAACAGCATATATCTAACTATTAAGTGCCTACTTATTGTCCTCTTTCATAATGAGAAATGCACAGTGGCTATTTTGCAATCACAGTGAATAAAGGGCCACAGTGAAGTCATTGAGGAATCATTCCACATAATCCAAGAAAACACAATTGCATGACTGGAATCCTGTTGGTTACTCCCAAATAGCGTAAACCTATTGGATCAATACACAGGTAAAAACAATTGACTCAATGATTCTACTCTGTTTGGGACTTCAATAGGATATAGATCCATGTGAAATAGTTACACCTGTGGGACTCTGCTTATGCAAATGAGTTTAATGTGTCCATTGCACAATGGCCACAAAAGTACAATTATGGTTGATATCCTATGAAAGTGTAAGTCAGACTTTTGCTGTGACTGGATGAGATCCAAAACCCAACCATCCACTTTTCTTCTGCTAGCTAGACCCAGAGAAGTATCATCCACAGAGGACTTTATCACACCAGGCTGCTAAAATGCCACAATTATATTAGTGTTGGAAATGCAAATGTACCATTTTGGGGACAGTCATTTTCACACAGCTCTTCAAAATTACCATAATGCTGCTATGGTCTTGGCTTCTTGTCTTCTGCACACCAGCCTCCATAGCTCTGCCTTCCTGCTCTGTGCCCTTTCTGGGATGCCTTGCAGCAGGAGGAACTTATCACAGGTGCATCAATAGTGGAAAAGCAGAGTAATTGGGAGGCATTTGCCTATCAATGAAAAGGAGTGCTCCAGGAATGACTGGAGGACAAAGCAGCTACAGGACAGACACAAAGATGTGTGATAAGGCATGGCCACAGACACTACTATCTTGATGTGATACTGCTTTGGTGGTCTTGTGTTATAAAGTCCAGAGACCTCCAGAAAACCCCTAAATCCCTGTAGATGTCTGTTGCTGTACACCCAACTATAGGAAGATGCTTGTCTGTTGTTATCTATTATCTTGTAATGCACCTCCAGATGCAAGATTGTGACTCACATGTATATGACATCAACAGGACTCCAGTAATATTAATATAATAATAAAATTTATTTGTATCCCTCCCCTCTGAGAACAATCGGGGCGGCTAACAGTTAAGAACAGACCCAAATACAATTGACTCCAATACCCTCCCCCCCCTTAAAACAATATTAAACTCAATATTAAAAATAAAATCCACAAGTCATTGTCTTGTGGATACAGGTGCACTTGCTAGTTATATATTAATTGTTATATTACTAGGTTAGCATTAATGCACAATAAGAGCAGTGGTTCTCAACCTTTGGCCCTCCAGATATTTTAGACCTCAAACCCCAGTATCCATGGGCATGCTAACTTGGGTTTCTGGGACTGAAGTTCTAAGCATCTGGAAGGCCAAAAGTGGAGAATCACTGAAGCATAAAATTGTAATGCTATAGGGTAGTACCATAGTATTAATGATACTAACATTATAGTACTGTTAAGATTATAAGGTAAAATAACAGTATCAATTCTGTTAGTTTTAATGGGATTTTAACTCATTTTAGGTTGTCACTCTCGCTGTCTATACTTTCTTCTTCACATGCCTGATAGGACGTCAGTTTCTGGATCCTGAGCAAGGCTATCAAGGTCATGATTTGGATCTTTACATTCCTATCTTCACATTGTTACAGTTTTTCTTCTATGCAGGATGGCTAAAGGTAAACTGCCTGGTAGTTTTAAATGGGTTTGGAATGTGCTTGAAATTTTATTCAGATTTATAGTGACTGAGATTTTCCCAAGTCAATAGAGGTAAAGGGGTCCTTTATTCAAAGTTATATAACATTTGTTATGAAGTTGCACAAACAATTAGTTTACCCCAAATATCTCATTATGCACTTTTGAAAAAAGAATTGGCAGATATTCAGTAACACTTCTGTATCAAATGTACAACTTGTTTTGAAGATAAGCCCTAGATGGTGCACAGGGGGCACTGTGGTACTTCTACGTTGACCATGTTTCTTACACCTTCACACTGATGAAAATGTGCATACCAAAAGATTTGACATTTGCAATTACTGTGTTAGCAGTATTTCTGGATCTCACTCTGCTTGCAAGTTCCAGAGCCTCTGTACAATGTCCTTTCTGTTATCAGCAAAGTAAATGTGTTCAACCACTTATAACCTAACTTTGCAAACAGCCAACTATCAACAAAGCAGTTTTTTCCAGTTCTATATATAGCTTGTTACCATTACTGCAAATATTGCTTTGCTGCTTATGCTCCAACTGTGTGTGTGTGTGTGTGTGTGTGTGTGTGTGTGTGTGTGTAAAGAAACCTGTAAACTTTGAATTCTCATAACATTTCATCAGATAGATTGGAAAGGGATTGTGCATGTTATATTATGTGCCTGTCCAGCCTATGTCACATGTTACAGTGCTTTTGTGGAAGTCACTGAAAATCTTAACAAAGATGATAACATTGGTAAAACTAGCATTTATTTTATTTATTAAAAATATTTGTAGGCCCCTGTTTTTAAAGTCAGAAAAGCATAGGGTTCGGCACCACCAGAATCATACAATAAATATAAAACATCGTGGTGGGGGGCGGGGGGAAGCAATAAAGCAAAGAACAACTTATGGAAGTATAAATAATTTGTTTAATCAGGATTGAATTAAGCGTTATTCACCCTCATCCCACCTCTCACTGGTCTGGGGAAGTCCCAAGGTAATTTACTCCTGAGACAAAGCAAAAATGGAAGAGCTCTCTCACCCAAGTCATGATGCACAATACCCAAAAACAGCCATGTTATTTTGACACATAACAAGCATCTCTCCCCCTTCCAGTCAATAAAATCACAAAGAGAAAAAGAGAAACGATTAACAGTGTTCTGCCTTTTTAATGGCAAGTAAAATATGATGCCTGAAGCGGTTACACGTTCTGCATAATGTCAGAGTCGGTGACAGAGGCTGTTCTTTCTGCCTGACAGCTTCTCCTAGTGCATAGCAATGGCTGGGAAGCTGCCAACTACAGCTCTGTATCCCATGAATTGGCTGTGGGGGGGGGGTGCCTCTGGGCTTGTCCCAGCTTCTATTGAGCACAAAAGAAAGAAGAAGCAGCCTTCACCCTCAACACAAGGGTACTCCTATCTCCTTCCATGCTCAGGAGGGCCAGAACAAGTCTGAGTGCACCTTCATTGCCAAGCAGTGGCCAGGAAAATAGAGTTGTGACCACCATGGATTTGAGGACGTTATGGAATGAAATACTTGAATCCTATAATAGGAGAAAGGCAGGATATAAATCCTAGAAATAAAAAATAATAAAATACTTGGTTCCATTCTTCCTCAGGGTCTGAGAAAGTACATATGAAGGCATAATACCCAGTTATACTGTGTATGACACCAACAGGATGCCAATCTAGCTGTGTAAAGATACTGTGCCACTAAAGGCCACCAGGAATGGATGGTGTTGATGAGAAGTTAATATTTGATTCAATTGGTATCACTTAAGAAAAGACCATGTTCCAGAATGCGAAAGAGTTTTGTGCTGTTGCCATAACTATTTACTTTTGTTAACATTCATAGCCAAACAAATCCATTTGACACTTAACTGTAAAAGGAAATTGCTTAACACTATAATCGTGGCTTCTCCTCTGCTATCACACAAAGTACCTAATTACAAATGAAAGTTGCACAATCCACTAAATGCCTTCTAATGAATATTGATTTTCAACTGATGAATTTATGGATCCTCCTCAAACTCTGAAACCCACTATAAATACCATATTGATACTCCTATATATGTGCCATATTGATGCTTTACTTTCCAGTGCATCTAAATTGTTAATTAAAAGGGAAAATAATTTAAGACTTCATACATAAGCAGGGTCAGCCCAGGTTAGTAATTGGATGGAAGACTGCCAGGGAATACCAGGTACTGTAGGCTATATTTCACAGGAAGGAACTTGCAAAATCACCTCTGAGTATTCCTTGCCTAAGTAAATCCTATGAAATTCATGGGGTCACCTTATGTCGACAGCCAACTTGAAGGCACACACACACACACGTCACCCCAAATTGCATCCCATGTAACATAGGAAGGAGTAGAGCTCTCGCTGTAAGCTCTTTCATGATGCTCAGAGACACTGTACACATAAAGGAGGGAACCTATCGATGTCAGTTCCAAAATATGTCCACATCAGTTGTCAGAGGACTTCACAAGAGTTAGGTGGATGTGAATCCAGTATGAACTAAACTGATCTACACTGAATTACTAATGACCAATATGGGCCATGTGGCAGGGGAGAGGGGTCAGTAGATGCTAGAACAGGAGGAACATAATCATGAGAATCTATCCCAATTGCCCATGTAACTCAAAGCAGTGATCTAGAGCACTGTCACAAATTCAGAGGAGTGATGTATGGGAGCAGTCAGGATTCACAGTTTAACACCCATAAATCATTCACATTGTTTGTTATCCCTTTGACATATGTGCACACACCCATGTCATAATTCATGTTGTAAATCAAACCATAAATCATGTCATAAAATCCTGCCATAAATCATGCTATACATCAATCATATGTCAACATTCCGATCATACATCAAGCTATAAATCATGTCATAAATCATCCATCAATCAAAGCCTGACAACAATCATAATAATTAATAAGGCCATAAATCCCAAACTGTCATCATAAATCAATCATCCATCATCAATCACCATATATTGATAAATCAGTGATCCTACCTTAATGCATGACTACTATAGTTATGTGTCTAGATGCCCCGATCCAAAGTTGTGCCAAAGCAGCAAATAGTGAAATTACAAAACTAAAAGTTATAACTAGGAAGAATAACACACATGCATGGTATATATTGCTTACACCTAAAACAACTAACTAACACCTCACAATGCTAACTAAGACCGCAATTTCCCCAGGGAAGGTGAAAAACCCATGCTCCAATAGCACTGGGAAAATTTCCTGCCGGCCCCTGAAGGTAACCAGCAAAAGCCTGAGGGTATAGTAATGAAAAGTTACTAAGCCAAGGGTGGGTGGGCTGGGTCTCTCAGCTGCCCGGCTTGTAATGGCTGCAGCAATGTGGATAGGGGCCTTAAGTAAGACCCAAATCCCACCTGAAATCTCATGAGGGGTTGCTGGGGGATCTCATGAGATCCTCCTATTTAGTTGGGAGGCACAGGAAGGATGGGACTTCCTGCGGCTCTCAGCCAGTCATAGCGCCGGCCTCCCAAAATGGCCGGCACAACCAGCAGCCCCTCCTGGTGCATGGGGGGGGGGTCTTTGTCACTAGTTAAAAGACTAGGTGCTGCTAACAGTTACATCTCTCTGTTTCTATGAAAAAGCAAACTCCTCCATTGTACACTAACTGAAACATATTTCAAGACAGTGACCCCTTGGTATCCACAACTGTTTGGTTCCAAGACCCCCTATCGATATCAAAATCTGTGGATAAATACAATGGAGAGTAAAATTATGTATGGGATTTTTTGGAATTTATATATTTTTTGAATATTTTCAAGCCCTAGATGCTTGAATCCATGGATAAAGCATCCGTGGATATGGAAGCCCAACTGTATAGCTCAGGGGTAGGCAACCTTTCCCATTTAAGGACTGAGGGACTTCAGCTCCCAGAAGCCTCAGCCATGTTGGCCAATAGTCCCATGTTGGCCAATAGCTCCTGGGATTCTGGGAGCTGAAGTCCCTCGGCCCTTAAAGGGGAAAGGTTGCCTGCCCCTGGTATAGCTAATTGCTGTAGTCCACCGCTAAAATTATAAAAGAAGGATATTCCCTATCTCCAGCCTGATTATAACTCTAGGAGCTACTGTGGATCAACAAACACTAAGCAGACCCAATCTACACTGAGGCATTAAAAATGGTTTATCTGCATGAGTGTGTGCGTGTGTGTTTGTGTGTGTGTGTTATGTGCCTTCAAGTCATTTCTGACTTATGGCGACTAAGGGGGTTTGCAGACTGCCAGAAATAGTGCAAATTGAGTCCACTTTTAGGGTTAGGGTTAGTGCTAGGGAATCATGGGATTTGTTTGTTTTTTGAGACACTGAGCCTTCTCTGTCAGAGAGCTCTAGTGCCACAATAAAATACAGTTCCCATGATTCCCTAACCCTAAAAGTGGACTCAATTTGCACTATTTCTGGCAGTCTGCAACCCCCCTAAGGAGAACCTATCATAGGATTTTCTTGGCAAGACTTGTTCAAAGGAGGTTTGCCCTCGCCTTCCCCTGAGGCTGAGAGCATACGACTTGCCCAAGGTCACTCAGTGGGTTTCATGGCTGAGCAGAAATTGAACCCTGATCTTCAGAGTTATAGTCCAACACTGGCTATCTCCCAACTTTCCCGTAAGTTCTGTCAGCTAGTATGCACAGGTCTGCAGAGGGGCTAAGTGAGATCTATGAATGCCAAACTGATTGTCTATGAGTTTAGTGTCACTGTAATGCCTAGTTGACCTGTACATTTGAAAATAAATGGATTGTTGTGAGGACACAATAATCCTTCAGGACTGTCTCCCCCCAAAAGAAATGTATCCTCTACTGGTGCCTATTCAGGAAAGGGGAGTGCCTAACCATGGCTGGAAGCTTCCTGTTAATTAGTCCCAATTAGAGTAGACTTTTAATTAATTATTGAATGGTGAGCTAATCTGTAGGCAAATCCTATGGATTCAGTAGGTCTACTTTAATTAAGACTAATTGGAAAATTTAGCCTGATATGTGTAAATTTGCTATTTTCATATATATATTATATTTGTTTTGTTTTGTTTTTGTATTGCCATAACCATTTATATACTCTTAATAGCTATGAGAACTTAGAGATCTTGTAGCACCTTTGAGACTAACTGAAAGAAAGAAATTGACAGCATTCCTCAGATGCATTTGGTCTGAGGAATGCATCTGAGGAAGTAGACTGAAGTCTCTTAAGCTTATCGCACGGCACTTACAGGAACAGGAACGGAAAGGAACAGAACAGAACAAGGCAAAAACGCATGTTACTGAACAGGAAAACACCACCGATGCCACCGGGAGTCCCCAAGCCATTCCCCAGCCATTCCTGGCAGCCAATTTTGAAGAACAGAACCGTCCTTCAAAAATTGGCTGCCAGGAATGCCTGGGAAACAGCTTGGGGACTCCCAGCAGCATCGGTGGCGTTCTTCTGTCCAGTAACATGCATTTTTGTCCCGTTCCATTCCATTCCTTTCTGTTCCCGTTCCTGTAAGTGCCATGTGATAAGCTTATATGAAAGCTCATGCTGCCAATTTCTTTCAGTTAGTATCAAAGATGCTACAAGATCTCTCTACGTACTGTATCTACAGACTAACACAGCTATATCTTTGAATTCTACTGCTATAAGAACTGTATAAACAAGTTGGTAAAAGGCTGGTTCATTCCCAGCCATAGGACTTTTCCCAGCTTTGAAGTGCAGAAATAAAACAAAAACTATATATCAGGCCTACTAAAACACAGAATAACCCTTTCAAAGTAACTTTGTTTATTGTTTATGCTTATTAATATTTATATTTAAATGCCACCGACCAATACAAGTTCACCATTTGTTGTTGCGGTGTGTCTTCAAGTCATTTTCAGCCTATGACAAATCTAAGATGAACCCATCATGGGGGTTTCTTGGTGAGATTTATTCAGAGGGGCTTGCCTTTGCCTTCCTCTGAGGCTGAGAGAGTGTGACATACCCAATGACACATAATGAGTTTCCATGGCTGAGTGGAAATTCAAACCCTTTTCTCCAGAGTCCAATACCCAAACCACTACACCACATTGGCTCTCAAGCTCACTGTTAGCACATCCTAAATTCACCATAATTTTTAAAAAGTTTTTAAAATATTTTCTTGAGTTCTTCAGATCTCCTTGTCAAAAATCCCTCAGCAGCACATGCCACTGATTCTTGCAACTAGCACATACTGGGTAAAATGGTCACAAAACTGACCTCATCCTAATTAAATAGGTAGCATACAGACACCAAAAGAGTTGGAATAAGTCAATTTCTTGGATTACAAGTCTAGTGGCTATGATTGGCTAGATATCCTGAGAGTTGTAATCCCAAGAAGTAATTTACCCAAAATCTAGAAACCCTAAACTGAATGTTCTGTCCTAAGGTCAAATTCCCCCCCCCACACACACACACATATCAATGCAGTTAAAATATTCAGAGAGAGATAAATTTTTGTCTGTCATAAAAAGTAGCATCTTTAAGACTGACTGGATGCATTCCATGCATTTGATGAAGTGACATGTGTCCACAAAAGTTTTTACTAGAAATGTCTTCTTCCCAATTTTGTCTCAGAGGTGCTGCTGGATTCCTTTGGATCTTTTTATGCAGTTAAAATAACTATTATAGGGCTGTCATATTGATAAACTGCATGAAGAAGGGGGAAAGTTTAATTCCTCTCTCTTGCTGCATAGAGGAACTTAAATTATTAAAGTACATCTTTTTCTCCATAAGTGAGGTGGAAACAGATTCTTTTTCTCCATAAGTGAGGTGAAACAGATTCTTTCCTTTTGTTGCTCAGCTGCCAGCCATATGGGTTATACAGAGGACAATGGTCGCCTCACATGAGACTCTTTTAATCTGACTGTGTTGTCCTGGATTAGTTTATAATCCATTTAGATGTTGCATCCAGGAATGTCCAAAATAGCACGTAATTGTCCTGTGCTGCATTCCTTTCCAGACCACATGAGATCACATGCCATGTGCCCATGGCAGGATCAGCCTTTCATCCTGCCAGTGCAATGTTTCCTCTGTAGTCACTCTTGCAAATATTCTTCATTCATTGACAGTTTTTCCCTGCTCTGTGCTCACTTGCTCAGAAATATCTGTCTAGCTGTCTGGCGTAACAAATCTTGTTGTCCTATTTTTGTGGTGTCAGGACTTACATAATAGTCCATGAAATCACAAATTCATCTTGAAACCAGTTTCATGCTGGGTTTGACTAGTCCAGATCTGTTTCTAAACTCTGTTACCAATGAGGTAGCCTTGGGCAATTATTGCCTCTCAGGTTAAGATTAGATGTAAAGGGGAATATGTATTATTTATAATTAACCTGTTTTTCTCCCGCAGTGGGATTTCCTCCAAGATATATATATCTCAGCCATCAGATTTGCAAATCAAACCATGTTTGGCTTCTAATGGCCATCCATAAAGCACACAAAATACAAGATGTGTAGGTGTAAGCTTCAGTAAACAGATGTCTTTCACTACCTGCAGAGCATCACTAGAGGAAAAAACTACACAATAAAAAAATCTCACAATAAACATATCATCAATTTGACTCTAGCCCTAATATCATTGTGTAGGTGCTTCCAAGGAAAAGCTTCTAGTGCTACAAGTCAGAAGGCAGTATGCAACTATTCCATCTTTGCCACTTTTATGAATTTTTATTCTAGTAAGGAGAAAGATGGAAGAAGCAGTGGAAGAGCAGAGAAAATTACAGTCAGAAGATGGCATTCCCTGTAAATTCAGTGAATGAGACAGGGCAATTGCACAATAGCAGATTCATGTAGAAGCACTCTTATATTATGGATCTAGAAGGCATTTTTCATTCTTTAACTACATGCACAGGGTATTGATTGCATGGGGAGGGATGGTTTAACTCTCCTTCATCCAGCTGGGATTCTGAATACTGCCCTCCCTACAGCGTACAAGTATGGCAAATGCTTGGAAGTAATGAGAAAAATAACATAACAAAGGTACATTGTATAAGTAATGCAACAAGTGGGAACAAACTTATCCTTAATAACTGCTGTGACAAATAGTGTTTTCTGGTCATTCTTTAAACATTACTTTTCCAAGGCATTCTTAAGACATTTTTCATTGTTTTTTCCCCTCATGTTTTATACCATTCTCTTATATCATGATACCATTTTACTACTGCTGCTGTTGTTATTGTTATTTCAAAATAAGTAATGATTGACACAATAAGCTGCCAAGCAAACATTCTGCAAAGGGAGTGGCAACAACAACACTAAGAGTGAGTGTGTTCTTTTTAATGAATTACATTATTTTGTTTAAAATATCTTTCTAAGCACTGTCCTTAGATTATCACACTGTTAACTGATGGGAACTTTCCCCACTGTGTGTGTGTGGCGGGGGTGTGTGCGATTTTCATCAGGACATCAGTTGGAAAAGGAAGGATTAAACCTCTCCACCTTCTGGTCTAATGTGTTCCCAATGCAAATTGGGAAGTGTGAAGACTATACATCAGGGGTAGGCAACCTTTCCCCTTTAAGGGCCGAGGGACTTCAGCTCCCAGAATCCCAGGAGCTATTGGCCAACATGGGACTACTGGCCAACATTGCTGAGGCTTCTGGGAGCTGAAGTCCCTCAGCCCTTAAAGGAGAAAGGTTGCCTACCCCTGCTATACATCATCATGTAGCAAAAGCCTTATCTTTTCCAGACGCCATTATCATTAGTACAAATCTGCAGTATAAAGTTCTGTCTATATCTCTCTATTAGGCAGTATCAAGATCTTTGTACCATCTCCTCATTAGACAGTATCAAGATCTTTCTATATCTCCCTGTTAGCAAGCAATAATGACTATTTATTTGCAGTACAATTAGGGGTGCCATATCCCGTTTTTTGCCGGGACATTCACATTAATTCTATGTGAATGTCCCGGCCTGGGTTTGGAGTCAGTCCTGGCTCCCACCTCCTCCTTCTCCTCCTTCATTGCCCCCTCCTCCTGCTGCGCTTTCAGCATGGTGCTGGTTGAATGCAAGGCCTAGATGCCTTGCTAGGCCTCACTGGGGTCGGGGAGGGTGTTTTGCGGTGGGGCCTCCACCGACCTCTGCCATGCGGGGCTTCAGCCGGGAATACAAGGTCCTAAGTAGGGAGGCTGCTGCAGCAAGGCCTCTCCTATTCCTCCTCTGGTGGCGGAGCCATGCGGGGCCATAGACAGCCAGCTGGGCCCAGAGGAAGGAGGCCACTGCAGCGAGGCCTCTCCCCCTTCTCCGGTGGCATTATTTTATAATAATGTCAGAATCTCCTCCATTTTCAGCATGTCTAAGAAGCATGGATTTCTATTACTATTGTTGTTGGGTTTTTTTAAGAAAAACAGGTTGTTTTTTTTGCTATGTCCTCCATTTTTCTTGAGTGTCCTCCATTCTGACCTAAATGTTGTCCTACATTTTGGCCTACATTTTGTCCTACATTTTTTCTACATTTTGTCCCAGTTTGGTGGTAGAGAATTATGGCAACCCTAAGTACAATGCACAATTTTAACTGCAGGTTGCTGAGCAGCTTATCAACCCATTTGGAGAAGATGACGATGACTTTGAAACAAATTGGTGCATTGATAGGAATCTGCAGGTAAGACTAATAAATAAGCTTCCAATTATTACTTTCTTTTGTAATGCATTTTTGCAATACAGAGATGTTCTGCCCCTCCCACTTCTCAGAGATTAACAGAACAATTTCATAGATGGCACTGGAGCATCCAACACCCTGTTGAAAGCCATCTGGCAGGGTTAGTATTCACTGTTCTGCCAACCTCTTTTCCTCCCTTTCCAAGCAAAGATCAACTCCGGGGCTAGTCTACATTTTTGACCAAAGTTGGGCCATGACCAAGGACTGAGAAGGGCTCAGAGTCAGAGCTTTTTATTCTCTATCCTCATCAAACACCCTACTTCGTCTCCTTTACCCCACTACTGATGTCAGTTGCCCTGGGTTCAAAACCTTCTCTGAAAAGATCCTCTTTCTTATATATGAGGATTCTTGTATTAATATATATTAATATATGTAGTGTGCCATGCAGCCATTGTCTTTATTAATATTTCTGCTAATGGATTGGAATTTGTGAATCTTTCATCTTTTCAGTGAGGCTGGACACCATATGAAGCAGATCCATGACAAATAGCTGGGAAGCTGTCTGTTCAAAGTGTTAGAACTAGCATCCATTATTAGAAACTGGGCAATGGACATGTTGCCCTGGCAATATCCAAGTAGCAAGAGAAAGGTATTATTGCTAGATCCCCCAAGTCAGGAGCATCTCAGGACCTGATATTTTAGGGGTAGACCATGAGCCCTTGGTAATGCCATTCACTATTATACACAAGCAAGAGCCACAGTTGCTCAGACCATGCCATTCAGATAAAAAGCTGAAAAGTCTAACAAATTAGGAAATATTACTCTAACTGGAAATTAAGTTGTTCAAGCTCTGCTTTGAATGGTAGAAGAAACAACTTTTGCCCAGCTGTATTTTGACACCTTTGCAAGCTAGTTGCAATCTGTAATTTGGGGTGTTTAATCAGTGAACTTGGAGAAGTTTGGTTTTTTTTTACTACCACTCCCAGTATCCATGGGATGTGAGATTCTGAGAGTGGTAGCCCAAAAAAGTAACTTCCACCCACTCAGATAAGCAGTTGGGCCCCTTGCGTGAGACATCTTTTAGTATGGTGGTATCAGGTGTGCAGCCCGCCCTCTATCCTAGCCTATAGTGACAAAGGAAGTAGGGTTTTCACAACAGAGCTTATCTGACTGTAGATTGGTCCTGTTCTAAAGGTCATAAATGTATATTTGAATATATTCCTTGAGAACTCATTTTCTCCCCTTGAACAGCAGGTACAAATGACTTCTGAAATTCCTAGATGTTTAAAATAAGGTGCAGGCAGTTGCAGCAAATTATATAACCATAAGATGTGCCAACGTAATTGTGCAGTTCTTTGGATTATGGCCTAAGAGTTTTATGCTTCAGACAGCATTACAAGTATTCTAATTCATGATCATTATCCCAGGTCTCACTTCTGGCTGTTGATGAAATGCACATGAATTTACCACGAATGAAAAAAGATATTTACTGGGATGATTCATCAGCTCGCCCACCGTATACGTTAGCAGCAGCGGATTCCTGCATTCCGTCTTTCCTTGGATCAACCATTGAAATGGGGTATGTAGCTCTACAATACCTTACGATAGTTTTCTATGGTCAAAATGGTTCCGCAGTGGTTCTCCATTAATAGCCCACAATTTATCCTTGAACAATTAATACTTGAACTAAGATTAAAGTTTAAGTGTCACTGATTCTGGACAGGATATAGCAAATGGCAGACAATGAAGAATAGAAGAAGAGCCCAGCTTGATCAGACCCAGAGTCTATCTGGTCTAGCATGCTATTTCCCATAGTGTCCAGTTAGATGTCCCATATAAGAAGCAACCATACAAAATTATAAGCAAGACATTCGTTCAACAGCATCTCTTTCCACGTGTTTCCTGGCAACTGGTATTAAGAGTATGGATCCAAATATTTGCTTATTTTAATCTCTCATGTAAAAATGAATAATTTCAAATGTTTTCTCCTTGCTGGGCAGTTTTTGCTCATATTTTCACATTTGGTACTTCTTTTGCAAAATAATTATTTGGACCAAAAAAAGCTCTGTGTTTTATTTACACTGATTTAATCCCTTATTTTACCCTCAAAGGAGTAAGTGTTGTGGTAATCACATTTTCAGGCAGTTTTTTCACCTGAACAAGATATATTTTGGTGAGAGGAGTCAGGAATTTTGCAGTTGTCCTTGAAGTCACTAACAAGCTGCTGGAGCAGCACATGTTCCCCATCTAGCTGGAGATGACATGAAGTCAGAGAGTTGGTGAATTTTATATTCATCTGGAATGTGACACAGAGTCAGTCAAACATTTTAAGGAGGAAGTATAAAAAAAGACAAGTACCTAGAAAGAGTATTTGGGCAAGGAGGGGAAGGGAGGGGACAAAGTAGAGAGGCATTGTTGTTAAAATTCCTGAGATTAATAAAAAGGGGCAGGAAAATGTGAGAAGACTGTTAGGTATTGCTGGTGAGTAAAAATGTGGAGAGCAGGGAGATTCCAGGGACATATTTTTTTGGAGAATAGGGATGGATCCAAGCAATGCTGGCTAAGCAGAATTACAACTATAATTCTGTTTAGAATTAGATTACCGCATGATGCGTTAGTGATGGAATTAAAGTGGAATTACAACCTATGATTCCTCTTCTTTTTGCATGATGTTGTCACTCATCCATTGCTGATCTGTTATTCCATTATTATCACACAATTTCACATTAACAAAACATACCAGTGAGTGTAAAGTTGTGGGATAATAATGGTATAACAAATGATCAACAACAGATGAGTGATGACATTGTGTGAACAGGAGAGGAATCATAGACTGTAATTTCATTTCACTCTACCCCATATTAGCCAATAGCAAACACATCACCAGTGCGTACACATCACCATCCATTGACTAATATGGGCTTGAACTTCCATGTCTTTTACCATCCATGGGGGGGGGAAACCAAACCCTCACAGATGAGAAGAGCCCACTATAGTTACAATTCTTTCATAAAGATGTTATCTTCTGTTTTCCCCTCTAAAGTTAATTTGGGTTGTGAGTATTTTTCCCCCAAACCATCCTCTTGACCATGGCTGGTGGTGTTTTTGGACTATATAACAATACACACAAGGAATTAGTTTGCCATTGGTACATATAAGTGCTTTCATGTTTTTTCTTGCAGCCTGGCAGATAGCCAGTTCCTGTATGGAGAAAACTGGCACCGGGATTATGACAAACCCAGAAGGCAGCATTCCGTGCTGAGAAAAATGAAGCGATTTATGAGTGTCCGTGAAGAATCCCCAGTCCCAGTCAGGAGCTACCAAAGACAGTCCAGTGAAAATTCAGTTTTTTTCCCATCTCATGAAATGCATCACATTGGCAATCTGTTAGAAATTCACTCTAGAGGGAGACATTTTGCCTCCAGTGAAAGGAACAACCATGAAGCGCCCGATGGGAACATGAAGGGGCCTGGGAGTATAGATCTAGGAGTTATAAGAGAAACCAGCAAGAATGATGCTCTAGAGACAGGTTGCCAGTCCACTGTGGATGACAGCATAACCAAAATGGATCCTGTGGCCTCTGAAAAGATTGTTGTTGAATCTGAGGACAAAGAAGCCAGAACAGATTTAGAAGCAAACAGCACTGCTGTCATCCAGACAGAAAAAGATTTTGGCAGTCAACGTGAGTCAGAGACTGACTCTGAGATACTCATGCTGACTCCCAATGAGCCACAGAACAGTCCTGCACATCCACTGACATTTCCTTCAAAAGCAGAACCACCACACATGGAATCCAGGCTACAGGATTCATCCATCAAGAACCAAGGGAGAAAAGAACCATATTCACCTCGAAGTACATCTGAAAGTGCTACAGTCAGTCAGTTATGGAGATTCCCAGATGTTCTTACTCAACATGCAGGGCACACCACAGAAATGGCTCCTCCTCTTCCAGAATCTTCTCAAACATCTTCTGGGAAAAGTAACCTGAGCATCCCCAGCACTCCTACCTCTGCTTCTGCTTCTCTAAATACATTTGATATAAGCTGTTTACTGGAACAGGGTGATGCTAAAGAAACTGATATCCTTCATATAGTTGAGATCAGCAATGGAAAAAATAAAGGACACCTCTGAGAAACGAAAGAGCACCAGTGTGTTTGACTCCTACAGCCAACCGAATATCTATTTTAGTTTATTTAGTTTTAACTGTTCACTTTAGGGCAAAGCTACACTAGGGCTGCATCTATACTGCAGAAATAAAGCAGTTTGACACTACTTTAATTACCATGGCTCAATCCGAAGGAATTATAGGATTTGTAGTTTTGTGAGATATTTGGCCTTCTCTGTCAGAGAGCTCTAGTGCCACAACAAACTACAAATCCCAGGATTTCGCAGGATAGAGCTATGACAGTTAAAGCTGTGTCAAACTGCATTGATTCTGCAGTGTGGCAGTACCCTAGGACCTTGCCTACCAAATGCTCTGAATATCTTTATTTTGATAAAACAGTTCAAAAATGTTTAAACCTACCTTGACTTAATTTTTCTGAGCAGGTGTCAGTCCAAATTGAACCAGTAGGGAGAAGAATGTGTGTTAGGTTAACCACATTCAAGAAGCAGATGCTGGTTGGAGCCAACTAGAACAGATCCACTCACTCAACTGCTGAATGGTGAGTCTACACATAGGCAAATCCACTGAATTGACGAGTCTTCTTTAGCCAGGATTAACAACAGAATTTAGGCCTGACAGTCTGTTAGCAATTAGAAGGCACACTTGTGAAACTTCTTCCTACAAGTTCGCCATCCAGCCCATGGCCCCCTTTTCCACCTCTCCACCCCCTGGAATATACCAATCAACCTTGATTTAAAAATCCATCAGTACCAATGGAAGACTTTTATAAGCCTAATTGTAGTATAGGGGATAATTTGCAAGCAGATTGTAACTGGGAAGAGAACCCTTCTCATGAATCCACACTTCCCTCAAAAAATAATTTCTTCTTACTAGTAATTGGGATTCAAACAAATTTCACACTGGCTGGTAAGCAACAGAAAGCACACTTGAAAATAAAAGTGAAAAGGGGTCAGTCTCAAAGATCATTTCCTTGAACAAGTTTAATCCACTTGTACATTTGCATCCAGTACTAGTCCTAAAAAACATAAGGTGAGAAATTCAAATTTTAAAAGTATCACCTGGAGTCATGATGGCTCTGAGCATACAATCCCTTTGCAAAATGCATTTTTGAGTGTGCAGTAATCAGATTCAGGGGTGTTGCAATCCTGTGCAGGCTTCTTCAAAAATAAGTCTGAGAATTACTCTTATGTATGTGGGCACTGAATTAAAGTCATGAGTGTCCCACCTATCTGCAAAGCACCACAAAGAATTGTTGTAGACAAACCAGGATTCCCTTGTCATTCTATTTCTAAAACCAGGTTTGCCCCACTACTGAAGGAAGCCCCCTTCACATATTTGCCAGAAAATTTAGGTACCATACAGAACATTGAGAGAGCCAGCATAGTATAGTGGTCTGAGCATTGGACTATGACTCTGGAGATCTGGGTTTGATTCCCTGTTCCGTCATGGAAATCCATTGAATGACCTTGGATGAATCACACATTCTCAGTCCCAGAAAACCTTACAATCACCATAAGTTGGAAACGACTTGAAGGCACACAACAACAACAAACATTGGATTCCATAAGCATTGTCTTCTAAGGTGTACGTAGTATCTGAAAGACTGTGTCACCCCTGACAGAAAGCAAGCAGGACAGGTAGAAAAGAGCTAGGTGAACCCTGATTAAATGTCCACTTCCATTAGTTAGCTACCAGACTTAACACAACCTTTGATTCATAGAGAAAAATCCCATTAAGATACTAACATGTCAACTCAGATGTAAGTCCATTGACTTCAGGGCAATTATTCCCATCAAGGGATGGAAAATATGGTCTTCAGAGGTTTCTAGACTCTATCTCCCACCACCCCTTACCACTGACTATAGCAGTTGGGGTTGATGGGAGTTACAATCCAGCAGCAAATGAAGAACTCTTAAATTGCCTATCCTTAGAATGTAGAACTGTAATTATGGCTGTTGTCATTTACACACATACTTTCCAGTAAACATTCATATTCCCTATTACTATGTATGGATATAAGAGCTGGACAGTTAAGAAAGATGATAAGAAGAAAATCAATTCATTTGAGATGTGCTGGAGAAGAGTGTTGAGGATCCCATGGACAGCCAAAAAGACAAACAAATGGATCCTAGAGCAGATCAAGTTAGAAACCTCCCTGGCAGCCACGATGACCAAACTGAGGCTGTCATACTTCAGACACATCATGAGAAGAGAGGACTCATTGGAAAAGACAATAATGTTAGGAAAGGTGGAGGGAAATAGGAAGAAAGAAAGGCCATATGCCAAATAGATGGACTCTATTAAGGAGGTCGTGTGTATGGGTTTGCAGGAATTAAGCAGAGCAGTGGAGGACAGAAGGTCTTGGAGATCAACTCGAGGGCAGTTAACAACAACAACGACATTCATGGGATTAGACCACGTGGCTTAACTTTTTAGTATTTCATTGAGAGGGTTATGGTGATGCTCTTTGCTGAGCACATACTTCATTGACTAAATAAAAAAAATGTATACCTAATGTATAAAGGCACTCCTGTGGGAATTTGCTACAAACGCTGACCTTCCAGTGGGAATCCACTACAGGAGTTCTTCACCTTCTTTCCTCCCAACCCATCTAGAATTACTTTTTCACACTACATATCGGGCAAGGTTATTAACATTATCCCAGTTTCCATCAATGAGTTTTTACACCCTCTGAAACTTCTTTGTTTTATGAGCAGCAGGTTTTGCAAACCCAACTCTATCATTCCCACGATCAAAGATACAATAAAAAGCAGACATAAATACATCTCCCAGAATCCACAGAGGCTTGTTGCGGCTGCCGAGGTCCATAGCCTGAAAACCACTGAGACACAAATCGTCTTCTCTGCTAGATTCCTGTCACAGAAGGGGAAAAAAAGCTTTTTCATTGAGTGATGTGTTTCCATGAGTGCTAGGTCTAATAGAAATGTACATTGCATGAGCAATTTGGCCTCTGTCACACAAATATGCCTGCCCCTTTCAAAAAAATGTCACATACTTTCACTAAAAGGATGGGTGGTATGGAAATGTGATAATGGCCAATCTCCTGCTTCAAGCTGCAATTGAGTTCTATGTCCTTTCCCCACTGCAGCAGCCTTAGGTACTGTTGTTCACTGGTGAGGAGGTGAAGGAGGAAGGATGCAATCCAGACAAGAAAGAAGCAACTGACCTCTGCTCAGAAGGGGAAAGAAATAAGGAGGCATTCACATAGGAAGTGCACCCCTCCTCCTTTTCCTTCCCCTCGGAGCCCAGCCCAACTGCATCTTCCATCATCTGGATTGCTTAATCCTCCCTTCCTCTGGTAAACAGGGGCTTATGACCTATCAAAAGCCTCAAAGAAAAAGTTTTTGGGGAGGCCCAAAGTCCTAGAGAAGAGTCCCCTGTGCTCTGTCCAACAAGATGCACATGCATATGTATACTTTGCTAACAGAATGTCACCCAACATATCCTCTCTGCTATCAGGACTATATTTCCTCCCCCAGTGCAGCCGTACTTGGTTTATTTGATGGGGTAGAACAGGGATATGGTTGCACATGCAGATGTACATCAGAATCCGTAGGAAATCTGAAGTCACACCGCATGGATATGCATCTCAATGTGGATGCCATCCATCCAAGTGCCTTAGTTCCAATGGAGTGTTGTAAAATAGAAGAGGTGGTCTCAAATGAGGTCAACAGCCTTTCAGTCCCGTGCAGACAATTCAGCTCCTCATTTTGAGCCATTTTACGTTGAGCATGGTCTCTAACAATGTTTCTTGCCTCTGGATCCTTGATCCTCTTCTCTCTCATCCCATGCCTGACATCCTGGCCATCTGTCATCACATCTGTGCTCCTTCTGGTCCTTGACTACCTGTGCCCATATTCAAAGCTAGGCCAAATCCTGGCAGATTTGCATTTAGATAACCTAAATGTATCTTTTCACCCACATCCTGCTCCAGTTAGCTATTCATAATCATGCCAATTGAAGAAGATAGGAGTGGAATTGTTGCTGCAAAGGGCTGGTGGGCAATGAAACTATCAGTGCTGAGCAAGAAGACAGAGACACTATGTTCTGTCTTTCTTCAAGTTCTTGCAGGGGTAGGCAACCTTTCCCCTTTAAGGGCTGAGGGACTTCAGCTCCCAGAAGCCTCAGCCATGTTGGCCAAGAGTCCCATGTTGGCCAATAACTCCTGGGATTCTGGGAGCTGAAGTCCCTCGGCCCTTAAAGGGGAAAGGTTGCCTACCCCTGTCATACTGGGAAGAATGGAAAGGCATCATTTGCCTTGGGTAACATCATGTGTACAAATCTGATTGACTGTGTACCACTCTGATTTCATTGTATTTGCTACAGTATCCCCATGTGGCTGAGATCACTTAGCAAAGAACGAAAGGGAGCCATGAAGAAGGGGCATATTGGGACTGTAACCGATGGGGAAGAGGCTGACAGATCATCAGATTAGGGGAGGTTCTTGGAGGCTTTTCATACCCATCAAAAACATTTTCTATATTGAAACTCTAAAGCAGGGGTAGGCAACGTAAGGCCTGGGGGCCGGATGCGGCCCCCCGAGGCTTTTGGACCGGCCCCAGGCCGGTCCTGCTGCCGCCACTGCCGCCCACCATCATGATATTTATTATTGTTGTTATTACTTGTTCTTGGGGTTTTCTTGGCAAAATCTCCACAGGGGTTTTGCCATGGCTTCTCTGGGGCTGAGAGAGTGTGCATGCATATATTTTTAATTTTTTAAAAAAATATTTTTAAAATTTTTATATTTATTTATTTATTTTTGGTGCTTCGGCCCCTCTATTGTCTGAGGGACAGCAACCTGGCCCCTGGTTCAAAAAGGTTGCCTACCCCTGCTCTAAAGTGTGAAATTTGGCATAGCACTAGTGTCTTTTGTGTTGTTCAACAAATGGAACCCATGAGAACAATAATACATACCTTGATTATGTATTGCTCCGCAGTTAGTGTAAAATCTCGCTCCCCAATGGAAAAGGTTATTGGGGGCAGACTGGATAATCTTCTGCAATCTACAAGAAACTGTAATGTAAATCCATTTATTAACTGAACAGAGGGTTGGTTTTATTCTCTCATTTATGTATATCTGTCAAGTGCCATATTAACCTTGTATATCTGGGAACTTCACAAACAGAGCATCATGGTGATGAAAGTCCTATCCGTCCCCTATCATCTAGTAACCAGAGGCATATTGCCTCTGAACATTATTGACCTATTTTTAACACTATCATTAACAGCCAGTGATAAATTTCATGGGAGGCAACATTACACACACTCCTATAAGCCACTGAACAGACGTCATGGCTGGTTAAATATTTTAACTTCAACTGTTGTTTTTATATTGTTTTGATTTAATTCTGTTTTAAGGGGGGAGGGTTCGCTTATATTGTATGTTTTATTCTGTACTGTATGTTTTAATTGTAAGCCGCCTGGATTGGATTACCAATGGGCGGGATATAAATAAATTTTATTATTATTATTATTATTATTTATATTATAGAGAACTCCCAGCAACTTGGGGTCCATTCACACTACAGAATTATAGCACTGTTATTCCACTTTAAATGGCATGGTTCTGTCCAATGGAATCCTGATTTTAAATTCTCAGCCAGAGATCTCTAGTGCCTCACCAGACTACCAATCCCAGGATGCCAAAGGATGGGACCAGGGCAGTTAAAGTAGAACAATAATGCTATAATTTTAAAGTGTGAATGGGCCCTTGGTGCCTTTCAGATATTTTAAACTACATCTCCTGTTATCCCAGACCATCAGCCACATTATCTGAAAGTGATAGGAGCTGTAGTCCAACACATGTGGAGAGTCCTATAACAAAGGCAACAATACGATATCTTGCTAATAGGACTCAGTCTCAGTCTTCCCCAGTCTCTTGAGTCGCACAGGGTCAAATGCAAAGCCCATTGCACCAAACTAGAAATGCAAAGGAAGAAAATGGCTGCACTATCTATCTGACCATCAGAGTCTGGAGATGCTGATACAAAACTGAATGGGCAATAGATAACAGGAAACACAGGCATAACTCCAGTTGCTTGTCCCATCTAGAGTAGACTAGATAATTAGTGGAATTTCTATAAGTGCCAGCTTACCATTTAGCATTTAAGTCTATGGGTCTAGTTTTGTTGAAACAAACAACTGGATTCGGACATAAATGAAGAAACTAGACATGACTTTATTTCAGTGCTAGCCACATTAGAAATGATGTTTCAGTTTAAGCCAATCAAGACAGCCAATCAGTAAAGGTGATTAAATGAAGGGTCACATATCACTGATGATACCTATAAATAATGGAATAGAGCGGGGTAGGCAACCTAAGGCCCGGGAGCCAGATGTGGCCCCCCAAGCCTTTGGACCAGCCCCAGGACGGTCCTGCCACCGCCGCTGCCACCCGCCATGACGATATTGATTATTGTTGTTATTACTTGTTCTTGGTGTTTTCTTGGCAAAATCTCCACAGGGGTTTTGCCATCATGGCTTTTCTGGGGCTGAGAGAGTGTGCATGCATATTTTTTTAATTTTTAATTTTTTAAAAAAATATATCTTTATTTTTATTTATTTATTTATTTTTGGTGCTTCGGCCCCCCAATTGTCTGAGGGACAGCAACCCAGCCCCCGGCTCAAAAAGGTTGCCTACCCCTGGAATAGAGGATGGTTAAATTGCCTAGGTGCAAGGTTAAATTTATTTTATATTTCCTTCAAATGGTTGAGCATAGAAAAGACAGTGCAGATCAAAATTTCATCCAGCAATGAAACTTAGGGGGGTTGCAGACTGCCAGAAATAGTGCACATTAAATTGAGGCACTGCCCTGGCTCAGTGCTAGGGAATCATGGGAATTGTATTTTTTTCCTGAGACATTGAGCCTTCTCTGTCAAAGAGCTCTGGTGCCACAATAAAATACAGTTCTCATGATTCCTTAGCACTAACCCTAACCCTAAAAGTGGACTCAATTTGCACCATTTCTGGCAGTCTGCAACCCCCCTAAGTCAAATATTTATTTATGATGATTTTTATCATAATGGTTTTACTCAGTGTGTTAGTATACAGGGATTTTAAACTGTTTGAATGAATTTTAAATTGTTGTGTTTAATGTGTTTATCTTTTATTTTAATTTTAAAATTTTACTTTTTAAATTTATTGTATGCCCCCCAAGATCTTATGACATAGGACAGAGGTGAATATAATTAATACATAAATACATAAACTTCCAATTGTTTGAATAATAACCCAGTCTTAAATATTTCAATAGAACTCACATCCAGGTTAGTAGAGTTACAGCCTAAAGATATGTCACAAGGGGGCAATGTCACTCCAATCAAAAACCATATGAACTCAAAAAGAGGTGTTTATGCTGGAAAAGAGAGCCATGCTCCATTAAAAAGCAGAAAACACCTCAACACTTTTTTGAATAATGAGACTTGCTTGGTAAAATAAAACATCAGCAGCATCCTTGGACATTAGAATCCAATCTTAGCATTCTCAAAGCTAGGTCGCTACTAGATGAAACCACCATTCAAAAATATGATCTCTTTAAAAATATTTTTTTAAAGTAATCAACAAGTGAAGTTGGATATAGACGTTAGTTTGGAAGAGATGGTATATGGAATGTGGAATAGGAAGGATGATGCGGATGTATGAGTATTGTCGATCAGTATATGTGTTTTTAAATTGTTTTTATGTTTTATTATGCTTAATAAAAAATTTTTAAAAACTATGAGCTTTTGCAGCAACCTGATTCTCAGATATACATGTAGAAACCAAAGAAGCTGGGTGGGCCCAATTCAGATTATTTCATAACCCAGATAGAAGATAAGAAAGATATATTGTCAAAATCTTACATATTTATTGATACCCAATATTCATACAAGAGCCAATGTGTTATAGTGGTTTGAATGTTGGACTATGACTCTGGAGACCAGGGTTTGAATTCCCACTCAGCCATGGAAACCCACTGAGTGACTTTGTGCAAGTCACACTCTCTCATCCTCAGAGGATGGCGAAAATAAACCACCTCTGAACAAATCTTGTCAAGAAAACTCCATGACAGGTTCATCTTAGGCATGCCATAAGTGGGAAACAGATTGAAGGCACACAACAATGACAATATTCATATAAAAGGAAATATGGTGTACTAGTTTGAGTGCTGGAAGTCTTTCATACTATACAAGTATAATGTTACTATTCGACTTCAACTGTCATGGCAGCATTTCATGGAATTCTGAGATTTGTAGTTTAGGGAAGGGTATTTTACTCTCTCAGCTAGAGAATTCTAGTGCCTCACTGAACTACAAATCCAAGGATTACACAGGATGTAATTAAAGTTAACACAAGTTATACTTGTGTATTGTGAAAAGCCTCTAGGACTCCAGGAGACAAGGGCTGCATCTGTACTGCAGAAATAATGCAGTTTGAGATCATTTTAACTGCCATTGCTCAATGATATGTAGTTCATATATGTGGGATTTGTAGTTTGTTGTGACACCAGAGCAGACCAAGCTGAATCTTCAAATCCCAAAATTCCATAGCACGGAGCCATGGCAGTTAAAGCAGTGTCAAAGTGCATTATTTCTGCAGTGTAGATGCAGCCCATATTTCAAATCTCTGCTCAGCCATGAAAACCCACTGGATAACCTTGGGCAAATCACATTCTCTCAGCCTCAGAAGAAGTCACGGAAAACCTTGTCTAAACAGATCTTGCCAAGAAAATCTTACGATGGAGTTGTCAAAAGCCAACGTCAACTTGAAGGCACACACATAAAAAGAAGATATTCATATAGTGGATAAATGGATAAGTTCCGCTGGACTGGTGCCTATTTTTGCAGATAGGCGACTGCTCTAGATCTGCATTCCCAAGGGGGGGGGTATGGCCTAATCTGAAACTGAGTGGAGCTATAATTTATGTTAATAGAATTGACAAAAATAAATAGAAATCAAGTAAATAATACGTAAAATTGATGAATATTTTAATATAAATGTATAAAATATATTATTGCTGTATAAATGCAAGTTCACTCACAATTTATTGACTTGGCCCCCTGAAATTTACATGACCTCTATGCCAATATCTAAATATTTCAAAGTATCTCCAACTACTTCCAGTATGGACACTACTTATAAATTTATAATAGATAGCTGGCATTAAGTTGTGTAATTATGATTATGCCTGACTTAACGATATCGTAATTATAGTCATTCACTTTTATGGTTCTTGCAGCATCTCAATGATAAGAGGTGCCTCCCAAACACACCAAACAAAGGAAACACCAAAGCTCTGGAGAGCAAGGTGGTGAGCATCCACATCCAATCCTGTCCCAGTAATGGGGCCCATTGTGATAGCAAATGTGAAAGGATCCCCCAGGTCACCCCCAGGCTCTAGAATTCTGTGTTGTGGTTGTTGTTGTGGTTGTTGTTGTTGTGTGCCTTCCCACTTATGATAACCCTATCATAGGTTTTTTGTTGCAAGATTTGTCGGAGGGAGATTTCCATGACCTTCCTCTGAGGATGGGAAAATGTGACTCGCCCAAGGTTACCTAGTGGGTTTCTGTGCTTGAGCAGGTATTTAAACCCTGGTCTCCAATGAGACCAGTTGAGTCCAGTTATCAAACCATTGGTATATCTAGCACATTTGACACCTGTTGTGGATAATTTTTTCATACCTTCTTCCTCTTTTCAACAACCAGCAGCTGCTGGTGGGAGTAGGATGCTCCTGCCACTCCACAGTGTATCTAGTAAGCTTATCGCACGGCACTTAATGAACCAGAATGGAACAGGGCAAAAATGCATTTTACTGGACAGGAGACTGCCACCGATGCCTCCGGGAGTCCCCAAGGCATTCCCCAGCTGTTCCTGGCAGCTGATTTGGCTGCCAGGAATGGCTGGGGAACACCTTGGGGACTTCCGAAGGCATCGGTGGCAGTCTCCTGTTCAGTAAAATGTGTTTTTGCCCCATTCTGTTCCGTTCTGTTCCGTTCCCATTCTTGTAAGTGCCGTGCAATAAGCTTTATAGGTCTGCCAGAGTTTCTGGCCTGGCAGCAAAGGGAGGGGAATCCTGCCCTGTTGGCAGAGCTGCCAGATGTGGAAGCCACCCCTTCCCATCAATGCACTGGGTGACATTCCCCTAAAGTGTCACCCAGGGTGTTCCACACTCCCTGCACCCCCTAATGACACCTTTGGTTCAAACCACTACACCACACTGGTCTCGACTAGACAAATATCTTCTTTGCTGCCTCTCCATCTGGAAGTACATTTCCAGCCTTTGGAATGCAGTTGGGTTTTCTAAAGGGGACTGTTTTTTTAAAATTATTTTTAATTGATCTTTTGTTGGTTGTATTTTAAATCTTTTTATGTTTTCAATTATATTTATTTTTTTATTTCAGTTCTGTTGTTATTAGTAGCTTTGAATGCTATGTGGATAAAAAGGTGGGACATAAATGTTTCAATAAGTAAAGCTTGACAATATCCTATCAACAGCTCTTGTTTTTTTAATTGCTGCACCCCTGTCATGAAGTTATGTTTACCTCTCCAGTTCGAGTCGGGACGGCTCCAATACTTTCTTGCAGTCTTATAATTTGTGAAAGTGGGCCAGTAATGAGAGAAGTACCTGAATCAACAATGGCTTCACAACCAGAATGACATGATGTGATATGTCCTTGGATTTTCACACTGTATTTATTGTAGAAGGCCAGGAATAGGAGGAGATAGTGGAACAGAGAGGAAAAAGAAGTACAGATGTCAAGATTAATATTCTTCATACAAATTGTATGGGGAGTACACTGATTGTGGAAGTAAAAAAAAAAGAAGAATAAATAGCATGTTCTTAAAAGTATTCAATATGGATACAAACTTTTAAAATCATTTAAAATGGGGGTCAGGGAAAGGTTAAATTGACCTCTGTACTACCCAAGTATCAGTTCTTGTCTTGCACACTCTCCTTGGCACGTTTACTCATGAATAAGCCCCACTGGCTTCAAAGGGATTTACTTCCAGATAAGTGTATCTCAGAAGTGTGTGTGTGTGTATGTGTGTGTATATGTATGCTTGCAGAACAATTGGTTGGACAAGGGATCATTCTTATGCAACCTCTGAGAAAGTAGAAGCACAGTTTTATACTACCATGGTATCCCAATAGGGTTCCAGCCAATATAAATATGGTATAATGAACACCATATAAAACCAGTCACTGAAAGCTGTTGTAAAATGTTTCCATCCCAGAGTCTTCATCCATCTTTCATGCACACACAACTCTGCTGCACATCACAAGGCCATGTCAAGGACGGTCCTCATTCTCATGTCTGAAGACAATATTTATACATCAATAATGGCTGACATATTTGGTGATCAGGAGCTATTTTCTTTTCTACCTTCCCTCCCCAAGGTTTCAGCTTAAATGAAATTACCTGTTCAGATGAATTTGCCAGTAACTCTTCTCAGTGATGGGAACCCAATGAATGGGGCCTTTAAAGAGGGAATGGTCTATGCCCCCAAGAATCAATTCACCCCCATTCTCAATGTCATTTCCTCTAAAAAAGATAAAATACATTGATTTGATGAAAAGCAAAAGATGCAGTTCTGCTGTGATATTAAATTTAATACAGTTGTCCCTCCCTGTTCGTGGACTTCGAGGCCACGATCCTGCTCTTTGTGGGAAGGACAAGCAGGGAGGGATATAATGGCAGCTTGTGCCTGTGTGCAGCCCCTGCTCACACCACAGGCATACGCACCATTATTTTCAATGAGGCTCAAATATTTGTGAGCCACCATTTTCACGTGGGGAGGGTCTGGAATGGATCCCCATAAATTGGGAGGGGCTACTGTAGTTTCAGTTTTGTCATGTCAGCTATTTATGTTTGTCTGATGTCTTCAGAAGTTCTAGTCATAAAAAGAGAGAAACTATCCCCAAGAACCTATTGGAGATATTTAGGTTGGATACCAGGGTCATCAAGTCTAAAATCAACTCATCCTGAAAATCAATCTTCTATATAACATAACATTTTAAAAGACTAGCAGGAAATTCTTTAGATAGGGGATAAGTCTAAAGAATTTGGTTCTCCAGATGTTGTAGACTTTAATTCCAATAATCACTTACTTTTACCCATAGTAGCTAGGACTTCTGGAAGTTGAAAGTATCCCAGATGGGATAGATATCATCCCATGATGGTGTCATCCCATGATCAAATAAACTGGCAGTATCCCAGTTGTCCCAGCACTAGAACCCCAGTTGAGGGTAATTTAAAATGGGGACGGGGATGGTAGGCAGGATAGCTTAATTGCAATGGTGACAGAGAGACACAGCCACCTTGCCAAGAATTTCAACACTTTGGTGTGTGTAGGTATATGGCCCTAACATAATGTTAGTGATTCAATACCTGACTTGTCATAAGCTCTCCAGTAACTCAGAACGAATAAAGAGTGTGGAGTTGGAGTGTTGAAGCCCAAACCAGGGGACCATCCATGGAAGAAGTCTGGTAGGTACTTCCCACTTGGCACAAACCTTTGAAGATTTTCCCTTCCTTTCTCTTTTCTACAGAGAAGGGGTGACATGTAGTGTTCAGGGATAAAGAAGATCCATTCTAATTGTAGAAAGTCCAAGATTTAATCCCTTATATCTTGAGCCAGAGCTGGGAATGGATTCTGTCTGAAATCCTGGACAGATGCTGCCAGCCAGTACAGATCAGTGGCTTCCAAACTTGTTCCCAGATGTTGTTGGCCTACAGATTCCATCAACACTTCTCACAGGGCCACGTCTAGGGATTATGAGAGTTGTAGCATAACAACATCTGTGTCCCGAGGATGGGAACCACTGGTGAAGGCAATCCTGAGCTACATGAACTAATAGCCTGAGCTACATAAACTAATAGCCAGTGTCAGGCAGCTTCTTAGGCAGGGGTTGACAACCCCCGGCCCATGGGCCAGATGTGGCCCACGGAGGCCTTGGGACTGGCCCATGGCCAGTCCTGCTGATGCTGCCAATGACAATGGCAATGCGCACACACTGGCTCGCCGAGCACGAGCGCGGGTGCCATTTTGGCATCCAAAATGAGCCTTTGGGGAAGGCCCAATGGTGCTTTGCGTCGCGTGCGCATGCGCGCACGACGCAGAACACCATTTGGTAAGGCCCAACGGCACCTGCGCCGTGCGAATTCGCACAGCACAGGTGCCGTTGGGCCTTCCAAAATGGCGCCCTGCATCATTTTGGGCCTTCCAAAATGGCGCCCCCCACGTGTGCACGCATGCACACGTGCGCCCGGCCCTAGCGCCATTGCCCCCCCCGGCCCGTGGGGTAAAAAGGTTGCCGACCCCTGTTCTTAGATGTTCATCCTTTTGTTTGGATGCAAGCTGGATTCTCTATTGAACTGAAAGAGAAAGGAGTACAGGTTGAGTCTCCCTTAAGCAAAATGCTTGGGACCAGAAGTGTTCTGGATGTTTGACTGATTGATTGATTGATTGATTGATTTTGGATTTTGGAATATCTGTATTTGCATATATGTATATAATAATATTTTGAAAATGGACCCAAGTCTAAGCATGAAATTCCTTTATGTTTCATATATATTTTATATACATAGCCTGAAGGTAATTTTATAAATATTCTAAATGGGTACATCGAACCATCAGAAAGCAAAGGTGTCATTATCTCAGCTACCCATGAAAAAGGTTTTGGTTTTTGGAGTATTTTAGATTTCCAAATTTTAGATAAGGGAGAGTCACCCTGTAAGCAGACAGAGACTGATGGCCACATTCAGTTTTTATATGTGACTATTTCGCCAGAAATTTTCCCATGCTGTCATCTCCCATATTTACACTTTAAAATACTGACCTCTTCAAGAAAAAGGAAAAGACAGGTTCTTCTACCAAATGTTGCTTTATTATGTTGTCAAATACTGGAAGTGCATTTGTCACGGACAAGGATGGATATCCCAAGCCCAGCACCCCATCAAAGTGCGCAAGGGCAAAGGTCATGCCTGGCTCAAAGACAGACTCTCCAAACTCTTGATCCTCGATGGTAATGTTACTTATCTGTTCATTGATTTGCCAAAGAGAAAAAAGTATATGAAATGTATATACATTATAGTTAATATCAAGTCAATTCAAATTTATGTTTATTTAATTCTATTTTATTTGTATGTTTTTAATTTTACTGTTTTTTTAATATTGTAAGCTGCTCTGAATCCCAGTTTTGGGGAAAGGGCAGGATATAAATAAATATGATGATTATGTTTCTAGTGCAAAATAGCATTTCTTTTAATAATAATAATAATTAATACTACCTAATTCTTCCCCTGTATTTGTATGTGCCTTCAAGATGCCTATCACCTTAGGGTGACCCCATGAATTTAACCTCATGAATTTCATAGAGTTTTCTAAGGCAAAGAATATTCAAATATAGTTTTGCCTGTTCCTTCCTTTGAAATATACCTTACAGGACCTGGTATTCACCAGCAGACCATTTGCTGTTATTTGTTTCCTCACTGAAACATGGGTTTCCTAACACTCAGGAAACTCAATTGGAAAAAATAATACAGAAGATACAATGCTTTTTTGTCTGGAAGTCTGAAGTGCTTTGAGAAATTATTCTGTGCAGAAATACCTGCAGAGGGTTTTTGCATGAGAATTGTTAGGTTTTGCACAGACACAAAATACTGTTTTCAGACAGTCATGTGTGCTTTTGTGCAAGATTGCTATTTTATACACCCAGAACCCAAAAATCTTCCACAAAAGATCTTCCACAAAAAACTTCAATCTTGCACACACAAAAAAAGAGTTTGCCTGTGCAAGATTGCTTCTTTCTGCACAAGATTTTTGTTGTCTGCACAGAAATATTTGTTTTCTTCAGAATGTGGAGAAAACTGTGGAATTTATTCATCTGCACATCCCTAATGCAGAGTCCAAAGATTCAGGAAAGGTATCTAAGTGGCCACAGAAGGGTCGTGCTGCAAATTCTGTAACAACTGGAATAATTTCAGACTTCAATTCAGTTCCTCCAAAAAAAAAAGATATTTCTGGGTCATTCTTACAAACATTCAGAACCTTATTTATTAGCACAAATTTTATTTATTACCACAAATATACTGATAGGAAATGAATGAAATGCAGAACACTGGAAGACAAAGGCAGTTTTGGTCAATCTACATATTAGAAGGAAATTTCCTTCCACAATTGGATTTACTTAGCTCAATTAAATCTATATTTGTCTTCCAGTGACCAGTCACAAAACAAAGCACACTGAGATCCTTATCACACCATGGATGTTATGCCAAGTTACACCATTGAAAAACTGTTTCGGCTGTACTTGCAATGATCACCGATTCTTGACACTATGGGGTCGTTTCCCCTATGATTTATAGCGAATTGCTGTGTATGTGCCTCATCCCCACTTGGAACAATTTCAGAAGCGACTTTGATCATTCGGACTCATTTTGAACTGAGACAAATCCAAAAGAACCACACTTTTGGAAGAGTAGTTTTTTGGTGGTTCTTTTGAAAAAAAAAATTGATTCAGGAACATGTTCAGCAAGTGTGAACAATGGACCTGAATCGAACTGAATTGCAGAGAGGCCGCTCACCTGCTTGGTGGCGGTGGTGGTCGGAGTTATTGCTGCTGGCACTGGAGTTGGTTTGCTGGCTTTCCCCAGCCTAGCCCTAGTACTCTAAGGGCCGCGCCAGCTCTCTGATGTCCTGGGACCGCAGGAAAAAGGCCAGCCATGGCGGCTCTTGCCACCTTTCCCCGGCCCAGCCCCAGCACTCTGGGGGCCACGCCGGCTCTCCAATGTCCTGGGAGCACAGGGGGATTTGAGCCTACATGGTTTCTTACCTGTAATTTGTCTCTGGCAACAACACCTATGAGTCTCCCAGTGCCATATTGCAAAGAAAACGACTGCCCTCCATGTGCATAAGACTGGGACAAAAATGACTTGAATTTTTGATGTAACCCTGTAAAAGCAAAGCCCATTCTTTATTACTGGTTTTTCACAAGTGAGGATTAACTTTTACATTTTCCTCACCAAAATGAAGAAATTAAATAAGGTCATCACTGAGTGGCAGACTGTAGAATGGTGAGCAGCATTGATATTCTCTTGACGGAAGGGATTTTTGTACCATGTGGCCTTCCCTGCTGTCCTAAAGTGAAATAAGGGGTGCTGTTTTATCCTGAAATGTCCTGAAATGCCAGTCTGCTCAGATTCTATAATGGAAGCCGGGTGCCATTGTGTCTTATGCTTCAGGCAATGGAATGACTTTGGCTGTCTATGAGCAGTGCTAATGTTCAGATCTAGATTTCAAGCAATTGAAGGGGTTATTCACACATTTTGTTTTGCAATGCGACTATGTGACTCATGCATTGCCAATTTTTTGTTCACACTGATTTTTATTGGAACCACATCTATGTGCATCTCTGAGTTCTGTTGCTTACATGTGTCAGCACTGCCATTAAAGATGGAGTCGATGATGTGGATGTATTTGAAACATGTTGACGGCATGCAGAGTTATATCTCAGGCATAAACATGCAGAGTTATATCCCAGGTTATCCCAGGTCTAATCACACAGCCAACAATGCAAAACTTTCAGGAAAACTCGGGGGGAAAACCTGAAATTGATTATCTTGGGTTTGGGGGGGATTGGCAGCCTTCCCGCTCAAAACTTAATCAGATGTATTAGAAATTCATGTCAACAATACAGATTTAACCCACATTCTACCATGACTATTTTCAACATCTCAATATGCCAGAGGACAACCATGGATACCACAGACCTAATCAAATGATAATTTAAAGACAGTATTGCTTATCAGTACCAACATTCAAGTGGTTAAACTATCATTGCAAATTTCCCCGTCAACACAGGGAGGTCAGAAGGGGAGGAAGACATGGCCCTTTCACATTGCACAATAATAGCAACAACAATTCCAATTTAATTGGTATGGCTTCATCATGTGGAACATTTGGGTTTAAAGCTTTAATACTCCTCCCTAAACTTCAAATTCCATTATTTCTTCTGATGCTACCATGGAATCATAGTACTATTAACTATGTAGTGCGAAAGGACACCAGCAACAGGATATGGTTTGCTAGGGTGGTCCTGTGGTTTAAAGGGCACATTTTTTCCTCACTCAATTTATTTTTTTTCTTATAGAGTTATAGTGCAAAAATTACATTTTGCTGGTCCACCACAGCACTAGAACTCTTTAAAATTAAGAAAAAATTATGAAAAGGACAAGAAGAAAAATATACTGTTTTGTTCCGTTATGTCTTGGACTTTAAAATAAACATTCAATGATGTGAATAACTTGTTGTAGCTGGTGCTGGGAATTGCCCTGAAAAAATGCTCAGAAACGTTGCTTGGATATTTTGGGTTTATTCACATTGCCCAATTATAGCATTTTGATACTAAATTAACTATCATAGTTCCATCCTATGGAATCGCCTTAGACTTTTCTGCTCTATTACAATACTCTGATCTGCAGAAGAGAATTCCAAGTGCCTCACCAAACTACCAGTCTCAGAATTCCATAGGGTTTGGCCATGGCTGCTAAAATGGTATCCAAGTAATATAATTATGTAGTATGGATAGAATTTTTAAAAAACAAAAACAAGAGCAATGAAATATTGCAATCTCTTGACATGTTTGCCCCATCTAAGGAGCCCAGAGAGAGAGAGAGAGAGAACCCCGCCATTCCTAGCTCTTTGAGTTTGTGCTTGCAGAGTCCTATGGTACAGAATCTGATGGGGTCAAGGTGGCGTCTATAGCAAAAGTCAGTGGTTCTCATGCTTTTTACTCTTATGACCCCCTTACGTCTACATTTTTACCCTTATGACCCCATTTATTTCTTCATCTCCCCCAAGTGATGTAGTATATGAGTAAAAATATTTTGTTTAGTGTGTGTATTTTCAGTCACACATTCATGTACAGAGACCATTAAAGCTTTGAGACAATTAATGAGAACATCACTTCTTTTTACAAAGTTCAGGGGAGGGATTGGAAGACAGGAGGCAGGGCTTGCAGCATTTGCTGTTAAGTGATGTCCACACTTTGCATCCCATTTTTCAACATCTCAGCATAGCTGCCAGAATTCAAGGAAATTGACAGAACTTTGACTCAGAAGAGACTGGCTTACAATATGTGTGCATTTAATTCATTCCCTAATTTTTTTTTTAAATCTCTGGAGGGCAGAAGCACAGGGGAGGAGAGAACTGATAAGGGTAAATTTGCCTTGATGGTGTATATTAATATTTTAACATCTTATAAGGAAATAGTTTTCCTCCTCCCTCAAGCAAAGGCTCCAAGCACCTTCCATGCTTTTCTCTTCCCTTCAACCCTAGGACAGAAAAAGCTTGGAAAGAAGAAGAGGAGGAAGAGGAGGGGATCAAGGTCTCCCTGAGGGTCCCAACCAACAGTATGAGAACCAGTAGCATAGCTGTTCCTTACCACAGGCTTCGCTGATGCAATAAGCTGAAGGGACCCAAAAATCAGCAGATCCAGTATCAAACACCACTGTGAATTTCTGAGGTGGTGTGCCAATGCTCAGCTCTCCATAATATTGTGCCTGTGAAGGAGAGACGAAGAAACAATCCATCAGTTCCATATTCATTCCCCACCCACTTCATTAGACTGAAGTAAATCTTTGAAAAGCTCCTAGCCAAGGCAAACAGCAAAACAGCTTTGCCTCCTACCAACTGGAGAGAGCAACCTTTAGCTCTAGGGCCACCAAGTCTTTCCAACCAACCTACAAAAACTTCCATTTCTGCCAGCCCTAAACCCCTATTCCTGTGAAAGGATCCCCTCCATGCTGTTGGTTTTCACTCCCTAGATGTTTTAGGAGTTTATCACACGGGGGAAATCCCATGTGAAAACGGGGCTTTAAATTAGAAAAAAAACCACAAAAGCGGTCATGATTTCACACGACGTCACCGTTAAATTGATGTTAAAAGGAGGTTAATCCGAACGAAAACCCCTCATTTACGCTTCTTTTTACTTTCAGAAAAACCCAAAAGTAAAAATGAGGGGTTTTCGTTCGGATTAACCTCCTTTTAACAGCACTTTCACATTTCACACAGGGCAGAATGAGAGAAATCCCGTTTATTAAAAGCTTCTGCTTTTGCGGCTTTTTTTCACTTTAAAGAGCGATTTTGCACGGGGCTCCCTGTGTGATAAACTCCATATAGAGTAAAAACCCTCCACCTCCCCAATGCGGAGCTTGAAAATGTTACTTTTTGGACTACAGTTCCCAGAATCTGACTAGGAGATTCTGAAAGTTATGAACCAAAGAGTAACTTCTCCAAGGTCTGGTCCCTTACCCTTGTTTAGAGGGACTGAAGCCTAGCTTCAGGATTGCCCTCCCTTCATCCCATCTGCCACTGCTTTGGCCTCTAAGGGAAAGAACAGCAGCCAGATTCTGCTGCACTACCATTGCCTTTTCTTTGCCAGTTGTAAGTCTGAGGACAGGGAATTGTCAAATAAACAATTGTAAACTACTCATGTAAAGGCTGCTTACACTCATAGTGCTGTATAAACAACAGAAGCCCTTTCCAAAAGGAAGTTTCACCCAGCTTGTATTGCTGAGGCATAAAAAGCTACCATCAAAAGGGAGGCACCAAAAGAGATGATCGTTTTTTGGAAAACAACTTTGTGGGGATAAACAAAGGTAAAAACTGTCCTGGTGGTTTAAGACACAGGGAAGAGGAAAACACTAGTCATTTTATTGACTGATTGATTTGCTACAGTTATATCCCAGCTTTTCATCAATGATTCCAAGATGTTGTACCTGATCTCCTCCTTCCTGCTCTATTTTCATAGCACCCTTACTTGATAGATCAAGCTGAGAGACTGTGACTGGGCCAAGAATTTCATGGCTTCCCGGGAGCTTGAATGTCAGTCTCTAAAGTCCCTGATCAACACTGTAACCACTCCACCACACTGGATTTCTAGTTTACAGTTTTGAAAAGACTGCTTGTCTGTTTTGTGCATCTTGGCCAGCTGACAAGAGCTGTGCAATTGTTGCCTGCTGACATGGGAATTGTGTTTTGGAAAGGGGCAGAGAGTACTAGGAACAACCACTGGAACAGTACAGCCAGCCCTCCATATGTACGGATTCTTTATCCATGGATTCAACTATCCACGGCTTGAAAATATTCCAAAAATATATACACCCCAGAAAGCAAACCTTGATTTTGCTATTTTATATAAGGGGCACTGTTTTTCTCTGCCATTGTATATAATGGAACGTGAGCATCCATGGATTTTGGTTT
>CM034708.1:159936017-159951301 GCA_020142125.1 Phrynosoma platyrhinos | reverse complement strand
ACTTTATTATCGCTTTCTGGCCCACGTGTGATAACGTCCATAGTTATGGATGCTATACAATCTGTCCTGCATCCCCTAAATCACCCTACTATCCTGAGGTGTAGAGATAGATGTTGTTATCAGTGTTGATTCAACTTTCACTCTGACTTCTAGGAGAGAGGGCTGTGCCATTTTACCCTTTGGCTCAGGCACAAAAATTACTTGGGTCAACTCCGTAAGGTCCCCCAAAGCTTATATTCAGGATGATTCTCACTGTCCCAACATCAGCTCCTATTTGACACTGGTCTAACATTAAAATCTCCCAGTGTACTTACAAGGGTGGGGTGGGGGGTTACAAGTGGGACCGGGGGGTCCCTAGGGGGATTCTGGTTGTTCAGGTGACACTCTAAGGGGGACATGACACCACTGCTTCCCAAACATCTGCCTTTTGGCCAAAATGGGCTGTAATGTTTGCCTGTGTCCCTTTAAAATGCTGAACAGATGGTGTGAGGCAAGGTTCAGTGGGAAGAGAAAGGAGAGGTCCCACATTTTTTAAAAATAATAATTTTTAAATCATTTTTTTAATTTTAAAAATTTGAAAATTTTGAATTATTTTAAAAGTTTGTTTAAAAACATCACATCTTATCAAATATTCACTTTAACAACATGAAACAATGTACATGTAAATAAATCTAGGCTGTGGGTATGATATTATAATCTAAAGGTATAATTTAGTTCTACTCGTTGTTTATGTCACAGGTATTGCCGTTACATTCAGTAATGTATGGGAATCAGGATTTATGAATAACATTAGTGGGGGAAAATTACTAAAGATTCTGTATGGTGTGATATGGGAGGAGGTCAGTGGGGTGGGGGTGACACCATGAGTTACCACACCGGGTGACTCTAACCCTAGTGATGCCACGGAGTGGGCAACAATGCAAGCGAGTATTTTTGGTGTGGTCCTTCAGCCAGCTAGTGGCTGGTGGAGTGGTTAGTGAGTAGAGCTGCACCCAGATGTCATCCATCTGCCATTGGGCAGCCTGAGAAAAAAGCACAATGAGGTAATGGATACTCTCTTTTACAATGTTCCCTAAAATTTACACTTGCATTAACCCTCTTGGTAAGTTACTAAAAAGACTGTGGCCTTTGGCTTTGCCAACAGAAGCACAAGGTGCAGCAATCTAAGGACAAAGTGATCTATATTGATAAGCTAGGTTAATGCCTAATCTCTGAGCCAATCTCTAATCAAAAAAATATATTTAGACAAGTCCTTATTTTTTTATTTTGAGAAGGGATACATTTGAAGAAACACAGAGGAATTCGGCATCCATGAAACATCCATACCAAATTCTGGTTGCAGAACACATTTACTGTGCCATAGAATTTGAATTTACTGATTCAATATCAAATTAAATGTCACTTTTGATTTTTATTTTAAAAATCCTCTGCTTTTACCTTTTTTCACCTCTCTTCCAAAAGCCGACAATGCCACCTGCATTCTGAATCAGAATTCTTGGGCAGGGGGAGCATTGATTGAGTTTTCTAAAGCATGTAGTTTTAGATAAAATGTGTACTTAGAAAGGCTGAAAGGTGTATATTTAGAAAACAGAATGTAGAGGGAGAACAAACACATGCTGTGCATTGGAGACACGGCACTGGGATGGAATTTTATAATATGTGAGCATAAAGAAGCTCTTAACAGAAGCCTTGAAGGCATTCAAGGATTATAATAAAACATTGAAAAATCTCATTGGTTTGAGAGCACAAATCTGATGAAGCAGAGGGATCTGTATTTTTAATCTTTTACTCTGTTTTTACTGTATTTTTAATCTTTTACTGGAGATTATGTTTTAATATGTTTTAGGTGGTTTTTAACTGTTTTAATCATGTTTTTTCAAATAATATTCTTATTTAATCCTTTTTTAAATTTTCGTAAACTAATACTTTAGCTTAATCTTTTTAAAATTATTATTATCTACCTTGAATCCTGGTTTAGAAGGAAAGGTGGGGTATAAATAGATAAATAAACCAGGTAACTTTTGACACTGAACTAAGGAAGATTGATAAATGAGCTCATATGATAGGACTACTTCTGATGGCCTGGAAATACTACCACTGATACATGATATACACAAGAAGCAAAGCACACTGTATGTTATGCTTCTTCCTGTCTTCTTTGTTCCTCCCCTTCTGCCACAGTTTGTGGTGTTTGATGGTCCACATGTAAAATGTGAAAATGTGCTTATCTCACTCCAAAAGACACTCCTAGAGTGGTTATTTCTTCCTAGTTGTTTTTGGAACTGAAAAAAAAATCACCCTCCAAGAGCCGTATTTGCAGGAGGAAAATGGCATTTAGACGAAAGGTTACATTCCCCTCTGCATGATCTGGATTGTGGCCTCCAAAATGCATCGAGAGAGAGCGAGATTGATTCAGAGAGAGAGATTCCCAAGCATGTGATTCAAATACACATTTAAAAAATACACATTCAAATACACATTCAAATACTTTGCAGAACTGAGCAAATGGATTTTTTGTACTACAGTGCCCATCCTGCCTGGAGTTCTGGGAGTTGTGGCCCCAAAACAACTTTTCCCAACTTAGCAAACATTCCAATTCATAGGTACAAGAAATAACACTGAAGTGTTAAGGCTGAATCTTGTGCACACCCATAGCAATAAATAAGCATTTTAATATTTTTTGTTGATGTGTGCCTTCAAGTTTTTTCCGACTTATGGTGACCTTAAGGTGGACCTATTATGGGGTTTTCTTGGCAAGTTCCTTCAGGGGGATGGGGTTGCCACTGCTATCCTCTGAGTCTGAGAGAGTGTGACTTTCCCAAGTCATCTAGTGGGTTTACATGGCTGACCCAGGATTTGAACCCTGATCTCCAAAGTCTTAGTCTAAGGTTCAAACCATTATGCCACATTGGTGCATTTGAGTATGCCTCACCTAACAAAGTCATATAAAACCCATAGGTTCATTGTAATTTGACAGGTGACTTGAAGATGCGTAAACACAGAGCAAATGGCAACATATTTAAGAGGAGTGTGTACCCCCTCAAAAGCAGAACTCAAAATTGCCAGAATGTGGCCATAGCATAAATCCAGGAGACATGGGAGGCATACTTTAGAAAATATTCCTGATTTAGCAGTGTACCGTTTTACAACTTTGCTGTGATTGTTTTGTCCTTCGGGTATGCGAAAGCTGTTGTGAAGAGTGCCGGTATTTCTCATCAGCAGACACTCATTCGCTTATCAGAAACATTTCAGGGCTCTTGAGAGTCACGATTGTTGCTATGTAAACCAAGTATGTATTTTAATGGAAATGAGGAAATGCCAGCAGAATGCCACATAGGATAAGGACAAGCAACTTCCCCAACCTGCAAGGTTGATTCATCTAGCAGCAGCAGCAGCCAATGTGACTTTGAAAAAGTTTTGAGCATGGGCAATACTTTCACTGCCGTAATTTCTTTTTTCCCTTCTGACACCTGCCAGAAATACATCTTAGGGGACCTTGAAGAGATGCCAATTGATAAGATGGTGGATCTGAGTGGCAGGCACGTGAGACGGTTTCCTTTGTGTGTTTGTTCTTTCAGAGAGCTGGTCAAGCTGTACCTGAGTGACAACAAACTGAATCACCTGCCTCCTGAGTTGGAGCAGCTGCAGAACCTCCAGATCCTGGCGCTGGATTTCAACAATTTCCATACACTGCCCTTAGTGGTGTGTACCTTGAAGCAGCTCTCTATCCTTTATCTGGGCAACAACAAATTGGGAGACTTGCCTACCGAGCTATGCCAGCTGCAGGACCTCAAGACGCTGTGGATCGAGTCTAACCGCTTGTACCATTTTCCCAGTGTGGTGTGTCAACTGAAGCAGCTCAAGACCCTGCATGCTGGATCCAATGCTCTGCGTTCCCTTCCTGGGCAGCTTCGACACCTGAAGGAATTGCGCACCATCTGGCTCTCAAGCAACCAATTGGCCAGTTTCCCACCTGTGCTTCTGCACATGCCCTTTCTGGAAGTGATTGATGTGGATTGCAATGCCATCCGAGATTTCCCTAATCTCACGCACCTCAGCAGTTTGAAGCTGGTGATCTATGACCACAACCCCTGTAGAAATGCCCCCAAAGTGGCAAAAGGGGTGCATCGAGTTGGGAGGTGGTCTGAGGAAAGTCCTGAGCCTAGGAAGCGATCCGGTCTGGAAAGGAACAAAGGAACTGAGGATATCGATTCCCTTCTCCCTCCTCCTCCTCGATCTCTCAGACGGTCCTAAGGAGCAGCAGCAGATTCCTCAAGTACCGAAGATCACAGAACTGGTAGTGTGTTACTCAGCTGGGGTGTGCAGCTCCAAAGACTATGACTTTAGAATGGGAGGGTGGGTTTTGCTTTTATGAGCTACATCTTTCACAAAAGTAGCACATGTATGATTTCACTAGTATGTATACATGCAGTTTTGAGAAGTGCAGCAACTGTCTCAGTAATAACTTTAAAGCATACAGACTCCAAATGCAAGAGCAAAATGTTGACAGGAGTAGGTGGGAGGGAAGTCCATAAAGAATGCAGATGAGCTTGAAGCTCCATTGCCGTTTTCTGTCAAATAAAATCTGAAGCAGCACTAGAAGAGAGAGCAAGAATGGCACAGTGGTTTGAGTCATGGGAACTGTAGTTTATTGTGGCACCAGAGCTCTCTGGCAGAGAATGCTCAATGTCCCAGAAAAAAATACAATTCCCATGATTCCCTAGCACTGAGCCAGGGCAGTTAAAGTGGCCCCAATTTGCACTATTTCTGGCAGTCTATAAAGGCCCTCACTCACTCTTCAGGGTTCCCCTGTGCAGCTATAATGTGGTATCTTACAATCCAGGAAACATGCAGTAACTTTTAATTAAAGAACACTTTTGTTTGATCCCAAACTTCTAAATTTAAGTGAGAGCTTTGGATAGGGGAAGCCAAAGGCTGATTCTACTATTACTCACAGAACGGTATCAAAAGCTACATGGAAAACATCCTCATGGAAGTTGAACTATCATTTCCTTTTCTATGGAGGAAGTTGAATTTAGGTGGAGGACCCTTAACTATATTGTTGGCTCTCCTATCAAACTGTAGTTTCACTAAGTCTTTGGGAAGGTACTGCAGCCAAACAAGTTAAAAAAAAAAAAAACACCCACCAGTATAGACACAGTATGTAGAGATCTTGTTGCACCTTTGAGACTAAGGGGGGTTGCAGACTGCCAGAAATAGTGCAAATTGAGTCCACTTTTAGGGTTAGGGTTAGTGCTAGGGAATCATGGGAATTGTGTTTTTTTTTCTGGGACATTGAGCCTTCTCTGTCAGAGAGCTCTGGTGCCATAATAAACTATAGTCCCATGATTCCCTAACCCTAACCCTAAAAGTGGACTCAATTTGCACTATTTCTGGCAGTCTGCAACCCCCCCTAACTGAAAGAAATTGGCAGCATGATGCATTTGGAGGAAGTAGACTGAAGTCTACAAAAGCTCATGCTGCCAACTCCTTTCTTTAAGTCTCGAAGGTGCTACAAGATCTGCATACTGATTCCACAGACTAACACAGCTGTATCTTTGAATTCTACCAGTATAGAAGTATAGATTTGTTGCCATTTAACTCCCCAGCTCATCATACATATGGCTTTAAACCAAAGGGGTATTTTTTTCAGGGGAAGAATATAAACAAATTAAAACTGTTGATTGTAATCACAAGAAATCTTACTAAAAAATAAATGTTAGTAATGTATTTGCAATCAGTTCTATGTGCAAGCTTCAACTGAGCTGTGTTTTCCAGGCGGTACTAGAAGGCATTAGTTCTGCAGCTGAATCTGGTTATCTATTTGCTTCTAAGTCTAATCCAAGATGCTGGTTTTAAGATGAAGTGTTCCACTCTCTTTGGCATGCTCCTATTTGAAGATCCCTTCCTCTCCCCCACCTACCCACTGCTTTGGTGCCAAACTATCAGTTGAAGTCTACCATTCAGACACTGTTGACAATTCCCTTATATGTTAAGATGGCAACCATGACCTACGCATTTTCAGTAACAGCTTTCTAATATTTTCTTTTTGAAATGCTACCTCTTGAGTACAGAAAGCCACTTTATACCAAGACAATTATATTTTATACCAAGACAATTGGTAAAAAAAGGTGCACTTTATACCTAGACAATTATAATATATCTAGTTCAGTAAGCTACACTCCCATGGACAAGAGCTCTTAAAAGTTTTCAGCCAAAAATCTTTCCCAGCCACATCTGGCAGTACCTGACCCTGGAACCCTATCTATGCACCTATACAATTTTCAAAAGGATCGCAAAGCGATTCATGCATTGCCAAACACTTTAAATTTGTAGCTAATTTGATACTGTGTAAGTGTATACGTACACATGTAACAGTTTTTATGGTTTCATTTTTTAAATTGTGAACCATTTTGTAGTCAAACACTTGAAAAATCATTATAATCCTCAGAATACCTGTTATTAAGTATTGGGTTATTCCATCAATCTCTACTTTCTATTTTTTTGCTTAAAAATGTAGGCTCTGAAATTAAAACCAATTCATTAGGAAACAGAAGTATTCACTGATGGAGTGAATGCTAGCTTCTCATGTTTGATTTGTGTCTCTTTATTCTGACTGTCCCTCTCAATGTAAACAGGACAGGAATGGCCAGTATGTGATGACAAACAAGTAGAGTAGCTGATGTTGCTTTGACTCTTAGTAGTTTTACCCAAGTAGATAGAGATAAAATATGTGCAAAGAGGCAGCTTAAGGACTGCTAGGTATAATACTGAAAATAGTTAAATGTAGTAGTTTGTATGATAGTAATGCAAATGTTACATTTTTAATGGCAGCATTAAACTCTGTTCATGTGACCAACAATCACCTTGGATTCTGTTCTCAATACACTTCAGAATTAATATTTTGATACATCACTGAGAAAAAGCACACAGTAAAAGACTGTACTGTAGATGGTTATATATCTTCGAAACATTTATTACAGAGTACTACACAAAAGGAATGGTGGGGAAATACAGATGTTATACAATTGAGAATGAACTGGTCTTTGAAAAATCATATAAGTTAAACTAAATGACTAATCACATGCCAGTGCTAGATATGGCACCCCTTTACTCTGTAATTTGTTAGAAGCACACTTCAAAGTATTTTGCAAACTTCTGGTCCATGTGTTCTTACTGGTGAACAGAATACTCAGCATGGATAACGATCTGGTACTCGTTTCCTGGAAGAAGAGACAGAACTGAATTCAAGCAGATAGAGAAGAGAACATTAACTCATATAGTATTAATTACAATTTTAGACTTAATCTGTAAGTGTGTGTATGTAATTAGCTAGAATATATAACCAAAAAGTGATTTTATAAACATTTAAACTACTATTAATCTATGACATTTTAAAGTATTGAACGAAAAAGTGGTAAAATATTTTACGTTTGATTAACTAATTCTCTCCTAGCAAGTAGGGCATTACTGTTTTACCTTGGGGCTGCTTTAATAATGTCATCAACACGGAGAATAACTTCTGCGGCTTCAGCAGCACTAAGCAAAACTTGCCGTTTCACTTGAAAGCTTTCAACTACTCCCAGGCCTGCCATGTCTGCAATGGCACCCTCTCTCATATCTTGAGGAAGTTAAATTAAAAAAAGAAAAAATTTAAGGAGATTAAAAATGTACTAGCACAAATCTCACTTTCAGAGTTATTTTGTGATTTTTGACTGGTCTCTATAAAATGAGGTTTATTATTATTAAAACTGTACATATTATACAAGAAGCTTTAGAACAAATAACCCAAACACTCATACTCACTTTTCCATTTTATTTGCTTTTTTTATAATGCACTCACTCCTTTTTGTAGTTAGTGACATTCCAAACTTGAACTGGTGTACTGCTGAACTATGTATGATTTAGCTTTAATTCAACAACTTAGCTTTAATTTCAAGGATGTTGCTGATCAACATAACAAGAAATAGAAGCAGATGTGAACACAGCTAGTGTTTACTAAGGGAGAGATCAGCAGACTTCAGACACTCAAAATCAAGGAACAGGGAGCTTCAGAGTACATGCTAAACCCAAGAATTGGTTTACACCATCAGAACTAGGCTCACAGTCCTTTCACACAAAACTCCATTCTTATTTTCACCATCCCAGAAGCCATTTTCCTTTTAAGAGCTTAATTTTTAGGAATGGGGATCATTTTTTAAATTGCTACTTTTACTCCAAGTCACCTAGAAATCTATAATCAGATTTTAATCTACCTTTTGGGCACTCCTTGGTATTTGTTGTTGTTAGCTGCCTTTGAGTCGGTTCCGATTCATGGCGACCCTGTGGATAAGACATCTCCAAGAATCCTTATCTTCCACTACCTTGCCCAGATCCTGCAAGCCTTTGCCCATAACTCCCCTGATCAAGTCAATCCATCAGGTTTGTGGTCTTCCTCTCTTTCTTCTACCCTCTACTTTTCCTAGCATTATTGTTTTTTATAGTGATCCATGCCTTCTCATGATGTGGCCAAAGTACAATAGTCTCAACTTGATCATCTTTGCTTCCAAGGAGAGCCCTGGTCTGATCTGTAAAAGAACCCATTTGCTTGTCCTTTTCACTATCCATGGTACTCTTCTACAGTACCACATTTCAAATGAGTGGATTTTCTTCCTGTCTGCTTCCTTCACTGTCCAGCTCTCGCATCTGTACATAGTAATTTGGAACACAATGGTCTGAACGATTCTGACTTTAATGCTCAGTTGTATGTCTCTGCTCTTCAATATCTTTTCCAGTTCTTTCATATTTACCCTTCCCATTCCTAGTCTTCTTTTTTGACTGCAGTCTCCATTCTGGTAAGTGTTTGATCCTAGATATGGGAATTCTTTAGCTATTTCAATTTCCTCATTGTCTAGATTGAATTTGTGTATTTCTTCTGTGGTCAATATTTTTGTTTTATCTTCAGCATCAGACCTGCCTTTGCACTTTCATCTTCAACCTTCCTTATTAACTGTTCCAATTCCTGAAAGTCTTCTGCAAATATTATGGTGTTGTCTGCATATCTTAGGTTGTTAATACTGCTTCCTCCTATCTTAACTCCTTTTTCTGTTTCGAATCCTGCTTTTCTTATGATGTTCTCAGACTCAAAGGCAGTTAACAACAACAAACACTAAGCCATAGCAATTCAAACAGCAAAACAAACAAACAAAATGCAAAAATCCTCACCGAGTCCATATGTAGTTTTCCCTTCAATATGAGCAGCTCGAAGTTGAGAAACTAGATCAGCACTGTCATAGCCTGCATTATCAGCTATGATGGTTGGAAGCTAACAAAATAAAACAGCTTGTTAGAACACAGTGAAAGGACAAACATCATATTTTTGACCAATAATAAAAAATTCCACATATATTATATAGCATACAACACATCTAAACACTTTTTGTTACCATTTTTTAAAAAATTATTTTGAATCACAGACTAACTCCACTTCTTACAATTTCAAATTTGTTCTATAAGATATTTTCTCTTAATATGTATGTTCAAAACCACTATAGGAAACACACTGATAAAAAGATTCCTAAATAGTATGATCTATACATAACAGATCCAATGATATGAATACTCTTCTGGTTTGAAATATGAAAATCAGTGGCAACCAATTCCCTTTACACAGTTCTGCTGTGCATACTTAACCACTGAAATTCTTCATAAAATGCCATATTTTACAATACAACGACTCATTGAGCAAGTATGCATATTCCTAGCAGATGTGTTCTGTGTGCAGAATCTGATATTTTTATTACCAAATATATTTTCCTTAAATTTATTACATTTCTATGAACAATTGTGTAATTCACTAAAAGCAAAATATAGTCTTGACATACACACCCAATTAGGAATATGTTTAATGATTAGTTTTACTGATTTACTGATTAGGAAGATGTTTACAACAGTTCCAAATTTCATGAAATGCAATATATCAATTTGTTAAAGCATAGTACAGTACCACTAAGTAGTTACTTTCTGGTATCTACTGGTACTCTCCTCAGTATCTCAAAAAAGTACTCCACTGTAGTTGAGATAATATACAAACATAATTCAATAAATAGTAAAAGGCAGATGACCAATCAAAATTAGGGGGTTTTTTTGAAACAGAGATAAACATTAAGAGTAGAACGCGGAAAAAGTCAAGATACATATCACACAGCTTTGTACTACATTTCAGAACTATTTTAAAGAATGAAATATAAAAGAGTTAGTCAAGCTGAAGTAACTATGGATAAGAGTCTGCAAAAAGATGAATTGTTAAACTAAACTCAGTCTTGAAAATTTACATTTCCAGAGTTTTGCAAACAATAGCCACAGGAAATAAACAAGCATATCAGAGATGAATTCAGTTTCTTTTTTCCTATTACTGTTTTAAAGTTGTTCTATTTCTATTCAATATAATTACATGACTACTAGCTTACCGTACTCAAGGCCTTAGCAAAAGACTCAATTGCTAACGATTCTTTGCCTGGTGTTCTTTTTGCAAGCTCCATCACAGTATTAGCCATTAACATCTCTGAACAACCTTTAAAGTAGAAAACGAAGAATTAATGACAATCTCTGCATTGCTGAAGGAAGTACAATTAAAAGACTGAATATTCACCTCCTCCATAAACAGTCCTAGTATCTTTTACAGTCTGGGCTAGAACACATAGTGCATCATGTAGTGATCTTTCAGCCTCATCAATGATCTGCTGTGTTGCACCACGTAGAACTATGGTGCAAGCTTCACCTAGCAAATAAAAAAAGTGAAAAGAATATTAAAAACACAACAATAGCACAACAGAACTCCCAAATCATCTATTAACAAATTCTTGTGAATCCCTGTTGCATGCTTGATGCTTATTGTCCAATGAGCTTTCATGCTATGTTAAGAATGCCTGTACTACACAATACCTACTTAGATATACCATTGTACAGCTATCCCACACCCCATACTATTTAACCTAGGAGGAAGGCTACAATTGTTTCAGAAGATATGTGATCAGGATGCTCCCAGCCATTCTGGGGACTTGATAACCTCCCTAGCAGGCTTTTCTATCCTTGCACACTTCATGGCAGACTGTTCTTTTCATAAGTGAAGGTAATTCTAAGATGGAGTTGAGATCATGAAGTACAAGGTACCTGTTACCCTGCTGTTTAGCTCCTTTTCAAGGAACAAAAACCTTCTGCCGTGAACTGTCTCCCCTTCCCTTCGCTCTTCAGAATCACCTCCCTCCCAAATGCTGCTCACTAAAGGCTGGTGTGGTTCTTTCATTGGTGAAGAGTGACTGGGATCCCTTTCCCATACTCTTATAAGATTCTTTTGTCAAGAAAACTGGTTGAGTGGAGCAAGGAGTTTGATGAGCTCAAGCCCAGTAACCCAATTCTCTACCCATACTGCAGGCCTGAATTTAACAGGTTTGGTGAGTGGGATAGATGTACAAAGCAGTTGGGACAGGGGATAAAAGAGGTGAGGAAGAAGAAGGGCAACAAGGTGTACTAGACTGTTACTTTGCAGGATAGGCCTGTCAGGAAACATGGCAGGAAGAACACTCACAGGAACAGCTGAGGCAAAGAGCAAAAGAATACTTGTTGGTGCATGCAGTAGCTGGCTCTTTGCATATACTGTACTGACTGGCACAGGCAAGCCTAGGTGTGCCTTTCCTTCCTTTCCTACTTTGGAAGGAAACAGTATACCCAAGCTAATTTGGATTTGAGAAGAAAAGATCAGAAAGTAACCAGAAGATCAAAATAAGGTAGCACTATGCTGAAGGAAATATGTTTAGCCATAGAGAATGTTGTAAGTTCTAAGAAATTTCAAGTGAAGTTACACATGTACAGAGCATTCCAACCCATGTCTTCAAATACCCTGATACATTCTGCTAATAAGATTACCAGATGGAACACCAGTGCGACATGAATACCTGGGAATAGCACTTGATCATTACTGGTTAATTTATGTTACCATCAGTGTTTTTATTGCTCAACTGTTGCTGTTATTTAGTTTTACAAGAAATCTATACACTGGGAGAAAGGTGGGGTATAAATCCAATCTATCAATCCATCTATCTATCTTTGATTTAAATGCCTGTTTGCTGGTAGACTCTGGGCTTGTATGCTTGACTCTGCCACATGTGTCATTATACAAACTATTGCCTTCAGTCTACTACAGACTCCAGATTGAATCTTTCATATATGAGAACTGTACCAGCAGGTTAGTGCACCTCCTGTAGGCCCAATGCTCTGTGACTGCAGCAGGATAAGGTGAGCAAGAAGAGACAAAATGCCCCATGTTTGGCTAATACTGGCTAGCATCCTCTTGGTTAGTCCCAACTAGAATAAACCCATTCAGTCAACTGCTAAATAGTCAATATGTACATAAATCTAATGGCTTCTATGGGTCTCCTCTTGTCAGGACTAAAAGAGAATTTAGGCCACTGTCATCCATGAATCCCCTCTCTGCCATGGAAACTCAATGAATGACCTTGAGAATATCACACTCTCTCAGCCTTAAAGGAAGGCAATGGCAAACCCCTTTTGAATAAATGTTGCTAAGAAAATTCCATGATAGGGTTGCCAGAAGTTAAAAATGACTTGAAGGTACACATAACCATCTGCAGCTATGCTCAAACAACTCATCTGCAGCTATGCTCAAACAATGTGAGTCTGAATGCCAGGAATGCTCTCTTTAGCCCTTAATGTGACTGGTTTTTGCCATGAATATACAGATGAGTAAGGATGTTCTTCCTACCTTTCTGGGCTGTTAAGCACCTCCTGTTTCCCAACCCTATTGCCACTTATTTCAGCGCATGCAAACCATTCCTATTACCTATTCTGACTCTTCCTCTACGACTGCTTTTGCAAATTTCTTCCGTGGATGTGTGTTTGCTGTCTCAAAAAGTCTGTATGTATTTGGAACATACAACACTCTGAACAGTCAGTAACAGAACCTACCCATAGCAACTCCAGAGAAATGGATGAGTTTATCTTCACCAATCATTACTTCTTCAATCAGCTTGCAGCTTCCTAGCTTTACTAATTCTGGATGATCAAAAGTTGAAGCAATTTCACCACCTGAGAATATAAATTAATAATAATCTCTATGATTAGTATGAAACAGTTTTAGTAAGTAATTTCTAAGTAGGAGCATACAGCAGAATTGCAACATGTATTGCTATGAAGTGATATAAAAGCAAACGTGTTTGGCGTAGTTAGATTTCTAGCTGTCATGGTTTCAAACTCAGGTTTTAAAATGCTACTTTCAAATGGCTATGTTACTATTCACTTTCAGCATGGATAATACTTGGTTATTCTGCACATCTGATGATTCACTGTAGGTCTTTATACGTCTTTATGCCACTTCATAATGATTTTCTAGAAACCCCCACAAAACAAATAACACATTTGGAAACTGTATTCCTAAGAAAAATCACTGAAAACTGATGGGGGGGGGAGCACAGATTCCACATAATTGTGAGACAGAAAATGTTCCATGTAAGTGGAAGATATGCCAGCATGCACGAAGAGGAAGGTGGGTATTCTGAGGCCAAAATCTTACTGGCGAGCATAACTATGCCAGCACAAGTAGTAGTAAGCAGAATTAACGAGATACATAAGTGGCCAAGGCAGGCAGAGAAATACTTCTGTCACTATCCAGAGATGAACTTGCTGTGTCCTGAGCAGCCTGTCTTCTCAAGTCCTGGCTTCTAGATGAATACCAGTTTCTTGGAAAGTCTTCCTTAGAAAAATCCAGTCATATTTTCCGATGCAAACTCCTAAGAGTTCCTTTAGCTTCAAGGACCCAACCCAGAAGACAGTCTTTTAAGGAAACAGATTACTCAGGAGCATCAAGCTTACTTTTTGGATAGAAGCTTATTTTCTTACTACTGCACAAATGGGAAAACTATGCCAGTCTAAGAGTGTCATGGTGGAGTACATCAACAGGATTACAACCTGATCTCTCCCCTCTCCAGTCCTCATGTGTCAAATTCCTAACCCAGGTCTCTCATCTTCAAAAATACAATTCTAGACAGATGCACACAAGTGCAGCAAAAAGAGAAGAAACCACACTGCATGAAAACTCTGTCTACAGTTATCTAACTCCAAGCTGATATCTTTCAACAACAAGAACATCTACTCTAGATGATTCAATAAAGGGCCATCCAATATCAAGTAAGCCATTTTGAGAGCCTGTTTTCTTCTTACACCTCCGAATGTGTGACATATTCACATGCTACCTTTATCAAAATACATTCCACTTTCTCCATCCTAGTTCTTCAATCTGAACTGAAAAGGACTGCAAATGCAAGGCTGAAATTCAACATCAATTCTAGAATAAGTTACTCGTCATTGTACCTGTAACGAGAGCCAGGCGTTCAACTCCAGCAAAATCTGCATGTTCAATAGCCATAACACCAGCAGCAGCAAACATTTGTTCTGGGTAATTGTAGATAAGTTGCCTGTAATTAAAATGTGTTCATAATAATGAAGCAAAAGATCAGAACCTTTGAAAACGCAGATTCTGCTTGTTCCTCAAAAATTTGGGACGCTTCCCAAACTATGAGCCAAGTTTCCCCTTGGAATGCCAGGAAAATTTTTAAAATAGCTTTGATGGATCAGACCATCAAGTCCAGGAAAGGCAACCTGAGGCCCTCCAGATGTTTTGAGCTACAACTTCCTTAAGCCTCAGTCAGCCTAGTAGATGATCAGCAATTTGGGAAGCAGCCTCCAAGTTGTCAATCCCTGGTTTATCACCTTGTTTCCACAGTGACAAGATGGATGCCTCTGGAAAGGCCACAAGGCCATAAGATCAATAGTCCTCTCCCATTCCCCAGCTGTTTGTATTCAGATGTAATGACTGCCATTACAACTAATATTTATCAAAACAAGCATTCTCTAGTACTTGACTGGGGAGCAAACATGTCCAGCACCAGTGCGAACCTGCAGAATTCAACCTATACTAATCCGATAAAATTCAACCAGAAAAATTTATGAGAAAACTGAACATTCCACAGGATACAACAGTAATTAATTACAAGAGCCACTGTTATACAGAAGAACTTTTTTAGATGTTAGAAAAACATCTAAAAATATTACTGATGCAGAAGAGATATAGCTCCCAAGTCATAATCTGGCAATACATGCACAAGCATGATTATAAAAAATTATGCATTAGCACAGTTATTTGCAAAGGCTTTGAAAACAAATATTCTACAGCACAACACATACCTGTTGATAAAACAGTTTATTCCATGCTTGAGAATATGCTCAACCTT
>CM034708.1:159914471-159924817 GCA_020142125.1 Phrynosoma platyrhinos | reverse complement strand
GCATCCGGCCCCCGGGCCTTAGGTTGCCTACCCCTGATCTAGATAATAAGCCTGAGGGCACAGAATGTTCAAATTAATTATTTGTAAACTGCTCTAGAGCCTAAATACCCTAAAACCAACAAATCTTATCTGATCTCAAAAGCTAAGCAGGGTCAGCCCTTGTTGGTACTTGGATGGGAGACTGCCTATGAATAGCAGAAAGCTGTACGCTAATTTTCAGAAGGAGCTGGCATGACCACCTCTGAGTGTTCCCAAGTATTTCATAAGCAACTTGAAGGCACACACACACTGCTCTGTGAGGCTTTTGGTTAGCAGGAAGCATGCATCCAATTAATTTACTATACTGTTATTTTTAAAGGACCATTACACCAACTATTTAATTAGTTGTATTAAACACCTTTGTAGAAAAAAAACCCATTTCCTTTTTCCACATGCATGAATCTGATGTATTTATTGAGATGTACTGTATCTATTGAGATGGTATGCAAATGCCACTGAAGCTGTGATTTGAAAATATTAAAAGCATGATGGATTAGATCAAAAGGCAGTCTGCTTTGTGCTTCCCACACCAGCCAGCCTAACAAATGCTGCTTCTGTAAAAGTCTGTTTGGCTGATAAGCAAATAGGTGCAGTTTTACTAATTCAACTCAGTTACTGCTCCCAAGGTGACCAGCTGCAAAGGGAGAAGCCTCTCCCCAACAAGTAAGGACTCTCAATTCTTCCTCACCAGGGCAGAGAGAGGTGCAACCAGCTTCCCACTTTTCTACCTCGTGTGGAAGGACTCTCAATCCGAGGGGTGAGAGACATGAAGGACTCTTTAAGTATTAACTATGGATACTCCTCTCTTTCCTTCCCAGAGACATGCTTTCCCCACACAGCTTCAAATGATCCCCCTCCCACAAACCCTGTTTCTTCTGCTACCTCTTCTCTCGGCCTGTCTGATGAAAGAAAGCAGGAGCAGCAACGCAGGTCCAACCTGCCAGCCATGTCCCAGGATACCTAACAAAGCTTAAACAGGGGGCCAAATGTGAAAGCTCCTTTTTGCTGCCCCTTCTCCCCTACCAACTCCTAGCTCCATTCAGTCTGTCCCAAAATGGCACTGAAAGAGTGAGCTTGCATGGGCAGGAGAAGAGCAGGAGACACCACCACAGAAAATGATCAACCCCTTCTTGGTGGGTTTAAGGGACCCTAAAAAGAGATGTTCAATGCAATATTCATATACACCATAGTCCTAAAGGCTGCCGATTGTGGAATCTAATGCTTTGCCTGAAGCCTCCTGCCATCCCCTTTTTCCTCACTGCTCCTTTGGATCTTTCCACTGTTCCCAGGGGGGCAGTACAGCCCATTTTGGGAATCACTAGTTTAACATTGTCTGGAATAAATGGCAGCAACATTCTTGGACTTCTCAGAAGGAACTTCCCCAGCTTATCTAGAGATGGAATGGGTTTAACTTGAGGTTTTCAGCATGCAAAACGCATACTCTGGCACAAAGCTGAAAGCTTTCTTCCCCCATGAATACAATGTTTTTCCAAATCTTAATCATGAGAACACTTCAACAAGGAACAAACTCAGAACTTGTACTGTTAAGTTGAAAGCAGCATTTGCTTAGAAATGAATGGTAATTAGACTGAGCCAAATTAGATTTAAAAATCTTAACTCAGATTAAGGTCTTGTTATTTACTACCTTACCATCTAGGCACCACAGCTAATATTATACACTGTACTTAAACAAGATATGATTTCAATTGATTTGGACACAAGGAAAAATATAACCCCACCCTAAACACCAAGGAAACAATAAACACTCTTACATAGTAAAAATCAGATATTTTATTGCCATGCTACAGTTCTTATGAAGCTGGCACTGGTGAGGGGACAATGTTGTCAATAATACAGGATACATTTTAAAATGGACATCTGGTTTTAAGTTCAATGAAAAAGCAAGGCAAAATTAAGTGGTAGTATATGGATGATGAAAAAGAAAATATATTAGCCATAGTATAAATGTTACTCTCTCTTAAAAGGAAGCCTGGAATGTTGGGGAAGGGGGAAATCATGGGGAAGATGGGGTTTAAGAGTTTGTGAACTTCTCAGGAATATTTTGGCAACTTTTTAGACTTTTTTTTATAAAATAAAACTCTAGAAAGCTACTTTTATACAAAGTTGCTAAGATGCCTTTACGTAGGAAAACATTTTAAAATGCAAAATTAGGACATACAACAACAGCTTTACAGTATTTTACAATGTAATGACAAAAGTAACATACAAATACAGTTTTGGCTTTTTATAGAAATGTATAGTTAGGCATTTAAGAAATGCATTTGTGGCACACTGGTGATTATAGGACTATACTGTCCATGTTCATGCTAAGACTTTAGATCAGTTATACTGTAAATTCTGAAAAAAATTCTTTTCTAATCTCACAGTGGTTCTGAAAACATATTTGACACTACAATGGAATGAAATGTTAACGTCTAAAAACAAAAAAGCAAGGCACCATACTTGCTGGCTGAAATGTGCCATATTGGTACACCATACAAACACTATTTTCTTTTACAAAAGTGGAAGCATTCAGTATACATTCAATAGCAATCAATGTCTTAGAAACAAGATAGCTTGCATTCAGGATTTGGTAATTACCAGGGGAAATACAGAATTAGTACCATATATTATTTTTAATACAGAGCATGTATTGCATTGAAAATTAACAGAGAATTCAGGTGTTGGCATCCATTGCTATGTAAAAAGTGAAATACAGAAATTCCTGAGTGAAGGACCTTCTCCATTTTTAAATTCATTTGCATTACACACAATAATCCAAATATAAATGCACCAATGAAAGCAAAATTCAAATAGTAATCTCAATTTTAAACACAAATAGGAATAAAAACTTTCAGGTATTATATGATTTTAATAGTATCATTTTTTTCAGGTCATATGTGAAAGCCAAACAGATATGTCACTGAGGCAAACATGATGCATTCTGCTAAGTTATGTGAGAAGATTTCAATATAGGCTGAGTATCCCTTATCCAAAATACTTGGGACCAGAAATGTTTTGGATTTCAGATTTCGGAATACTTGTTTTTGCATACATATACATAATGAGATATCCTGGAGATGGGGCCCAAGTTAAATACAAAATTCATTTATATTTCATATACACTTTATACACATACCATAAAGATAATTTTATACATAATATTTTTAATAATTTTATGCATGAAACAAAGTTTCTGTACACTGAACCATCAGAAAGCAATGGTCACTATCTCAGACACCCATGAAAAAAGTTTTGGCTTTTGAGAATATTTTGGATTTCAGAATTCCAAATAAGGGAGACTCAACCTGTAGCTCTTTATCCATTGCAGGAATGAAGGAAGCGGGTAACATTTTGTGGCAAAGGAATGTCAGTTTTACACTCCTTTTTCACTGCAAACCAATATTCAGAGATGGGGGAACAACACTACCAATCCCAACATGTGGCTAATTTAGCACTAGCTGGCTGGCACATATTAGGTTGGCTGTCAAACTGTTCTAAAATGCCTTAAAGCATACGTGTGTGTGTGTGTGTGTGTGTGTGTGTGTGTACGCGCATGTAAAATACATGGCCTTGGTATTAATGTAATCTGGTCCTGAACTACAAATCAGGTCTATCCCCACATTACAAACTTTACGGTAGGATTTCCAGAGGACAGTAAATTATGAAAGAAGCCTTCTCATGGTAAGCCCTTTATCAACACTTAGCAATACGTAGGAAGACAGCCTTTTACCAAGAGAGTGGACTCTCATTTACAACGACTGCCACACATTTCATTTTATACAAAAAGATACAGTTTAGTGAACATAGCAGAAAGCATGTACTTTACCAAATATTTACTCTGCCAACCTAAAAAAGTGATACAAATATTTTAAATGTCCTTTGAAATTAAACTGTAAAAACCTATCATTACAAAACTCAACTTTCGTGGACACTAAAATGCAATGTTGTAAAATATTAAATTTCATCACCATTCTCTTACAGACAATGCGGCCTTAATGTGGAGTAAATTCTGGGTTGGAACCTGTTAAGAGAGCAGAAACATGGGAAGGAAATGTCCAATATCCCATTCCTCCTTCCCCTCTGCCAAAAAGTCAGGGGATCCTTCTGGACAATGTAGGCTGCAGTGCACATGGCTGCTGGCGGAAAGGTGGAGTGCCCCAGACTGGGCAGAAGCACCATGTATAAGAAGAACTCAAGTCGTATAAAGACCTCCTCCAAGCAGCATTTTGCCCTGCAGCCCACAGTATTCCACTAACGTTCAGACACAAGATTTCTAGGGAGTGCAATAAAGGAAGAGTACAGGAAGATCCTGGTTTCCTGAGCTTCCTTCCTTTCTGCATCCTGCCCAGTGCACTAGTGTTGTAGTCCAACAGATAATATGAAAAACATATTGACTGTACCTCAAGAGCAATTATTTATTAAGGCCGTTAATACATGGGTCATTTCACTCATTAGATTTGAAAAATAAATGCTGGTACCGTAGTTGTTATTTCAAGCTTTAGGATTTGAGAAGGATGTAAAGTTATTTTGGAGGCCATGCGTACCTTGAAACATACATCAATACTGTACTTTAAATATCAGAATATCTTGGGAGGTGTTTGCAGGAAATGGGAGTGACCAGCGGTAAAGAAAAATAGTATTGTATAAAAGGTAGCGTTTTACAACCAGTAAAAGGTGCAGAAATTCTATTGCCGTTTTTATGTGTTCCTCAATAGTGGGAAGCAAAAACTAATATTTTAAGCAGTTTCTGAAGACCCTTTTGTTATTTTGAAGATGCTGGATACACTGTTGTTTTCAGAGAAAATGAAAGCCTAGTAAGTGATGATGCTAGTGACATGAAAAAGGAAGATATAAATTGGCTAGCACTAATGATGGGAAGAGAGCAGTAAAATGTCAGAAAATTTGTTCAGACAATATTATTTTTTATAGGTGTCCAAATATAATTCAGAGTTTCACAGGTTTTTAATTTAAATGAGTATTTACTTAGATCTTTACTTAGTCTTTACCTTTACAAGATACTCATTTTTAGAGAAGGAAAAAAAGGATTTGCATAACTAAATGAATCCAGGAATTAGAATCTAAATCGTAACAACATTCACAAATGTACCATTATGAGATCACATGCAATACTGTTTGGGTTTAGTCCACTAAATTATAATCCATATTACCAAAGACTACTATACTGGTAATTAAAAAAGTAACCTGCAGTTCAGTGGAAGAAACAGTACTAATGGGAAAAAAATCCAGGCCCAAAAGATGAATTTTAGACAATCTGTACAATCTTACACTATGTCTTAAATATATATTTCCTTTCACCTTTCCTCAATAGTCTAGAAATAAATCTTGGCAAGCTTCCTATACATATATACCTTATTTTCTGGTGTATAAGACTACTTTTTAACCTGCAAAATCTGGGGTTAAAGTGGGGGGTCGTCTTATACGCCAGGTATAAGGAGGTTCGTGATAGGTTTGCCTTAGTGTCATCATCAGTTGGAAATGACTTGAAGGTGCACAGCAACAACAACAACAGTTTTGGAAGTCATACTCTTCTCAAACTCTATATTTTAACTGGAAAAGTGGGGGGTCATCTTATACGCCCAGTCGTCTTATACGCCGGAAAATATGGTACTTCTTTCCAGGATTTATGCAACTGCACCCACACAACTTCAACCTTCAATACACTGCATAATAATCCAGTATATTTTAAGAAAACATTAAAAATAGTTGGGAGGAAGAAAAGAGCATAATATGACAAGACAATTTTGAGATGTAGCTCATATGTAGCTCCTTTCTGAGGTCAAAGAGTAGACAGATTCTGCCAAGGTCATACAATATCCAGGTTCTCTACTTCTGTTAGAAACCTTGCTAATTCTGTCTCTCAGTAAATACATGCAATAGTGCAAAAGTATTTGAAAAATAATGAAAAATAATGATAATTTTAAAACAATCTGTGAAAGAGGAGTGGAACAGTGAGCACAACAAGGGGGAAATACATTTTTATCTGCCTCAGTCATACAAAATGTTTGTCCCTCAATATGTGATTCTGTAGAGGAAAAAAAGTTGGGCATCCTCCCAAACCACTGTTTGGGCCCCCTATAAATAACATAAGGTAGTCATATTTTAGGAAATTACTGATGCAGAACACAACCATACTACAAATGAATGCAAAGACCATTTGCCCTACAATGATACCTTTGGCATGACCATTTCTGCCTAGTTTCATCTGCTGTTCTGTTCTGTTCTGTTAAGCATAAACAGAACTGGCAAATCAATAAATTTAAAAGTAAGACATGGAAATTATTCACTCATCTTATTCTGGCAGAATTTTCTTCAAAGGTGATCACATCTTTGTGTCCTATCCAGGATACAAATAAAAGGACTGTGCATGTGCTCAGTATAGCTATGGGCAACCTTTCCCCTTTAAGGGCCGAGGGACTTCAGCTCCCAGAATCCCAGGAGCTATTGGCCAACATGGGATTATTGGCCAACATGGCTGAGGCTTCTGAAAGCTGAAGTCCCTCGGCCCTTAAAGAGGAAAGGTTGCCTACCCCTGCTGTATAAGATGGCATCTAGAGTAGAAATGTGGTATAAGCAATGATACCACTATACAAGCCTGAATCCAATCAATCTAATCTTATTTTGGAGAGTCAACAGGGTCAAGCCTAGTTAGAACTTAACCACCTGAAATCATGGTGAACATCTGGAAAACTGTTACTAGCCAAAGTTGGGAAAATTGGGCCAAAAATCACTCGGTATACAACAGCTTCCTATGTTTCTAATTCCAGCTTCTTCCTTTGCTGTAGCAGAAAACTGGTACCAGAAATGATGCTTGGAAATATGTGATCAATATCTGGTAAAATATAAACATCAGTTCATTATTCTTGGATCTGAGATGCACTGTTCGTTATTTGTTTGTTTCAATAAAATCTTCTTTGAAAACCAATAAAAATGATAAAAAAATATATATGGTAAAATACTGGAAACTAATGTTGAGTCAGAGGGATCTCCTGTGACCTAGGGACCCAGAGCTGGTACCACAGTTTTGATACTGTTACCTACAAATCTAACTAGCCTCAAAGCCGCCTCCATCCACTCTTCCATTTTGCTATTATTTGTCAAAATACAGATCTCTTAAGGAACATGGACCTTTGAAGGGTAACATGTAAAGTAACAATTTATATGAAAATTTGAGTGGCAAAAGACAAAATTATAGTGCCAAACTCATATGATTCTGAGTTTGGAAAGTAAAAAAAATGTAAGACTTTATATGAATAACTGTAGGATTGTTTGTTAGTTAGTATTGCCTATATTCATTAGTGAATAAATCTAGTGAAACTGTATTTTAGAGGTATGTCAGACTATCGTATCTGCTCTTGTACTTTTCACCTCAACAATAACATTAGCAAATATATTGTAACTTTCTACACTAAGGAAAGAGTAATTCACAGCTAAGATTAACAAATAAGGGCACCCAAGAAGTATGTCCTGAATTTTCATTTCTGCATACAAATACTAATTGACTGTCTAAAGGCTTGTTGCAACTTTCTGAAGGATACTGTGAAGGATGTTTCACTGTCGTGTTATTTTCTCAAAAGTATAGCTCTTTCCTGGTAAGCACACTGCAAGCCCAAAACAAGTATTAATACTGATGGCAAAGTAAAAAGGAGCCCCACATCTGCAAATGATGAATTTATCACAAAATTGATGAGTCTCCAATAAAGTGCATTATCTTGTCATCTGATAGCAGCTAATTAAACACACTGCCCCAATGAAGAGGCAAAGAGAAATTCTCAGGTGACATTAAATGAGAAAGGAAAGTACTATAATTTATTTCCAATATATATGGCATTTGGCAAGTAGGTGGTGTTCAGGTACGTAAGACATATGAGAAGAATGAGGAAACAATAGAGACAACTGCTCAGACTAGAACTGTGCATCAAGCAATACACTGTGGACACATCTTCACTTTCCTGAATTGACCTGCTACATGCAAGGACCTGAGCATAACAGTATGGCATACTGATAGCTGGGCTCCAGGTTGCTTGCTGCAAAGGAGAGGCTTTCAAACAGTTCTGACACATTCTATTTACAATTGCTTATAGAAAATGCTTATCCAAAATGTCAGGGGTTCCCCCAAATGTAGCAAAATCAGAACCTTTTTCTCCCCCAGACAATGTTTATAGCGAAGCAGAAAAAGGTTAAAAAGTTTTAAAACCTCTGTAAAAATGTCTTCTTTGCCAGAATTGACCAAAATCTGCAGCCATAGTAGCCCCTAAATAAGTACAGGATATTTTGTTCTACATGCTTTTAAAATTCAAATTTAATAAAAATTGGAAGTAGAACTGGAAGAAATTTGCAATCTACTAGAGGTTTCTGAAAATCTTTTTTTTGCACACCCCTTTTTGCACAGGAAAAAAAAGGCAGTCTGGTGAATCTGGAAGTGTGGGGAGTGCATGCAGCCCTATGGGCCATATTTTGTCCACCCCTCATTTAGACAGAATTTAGTACTGTTGGACAAATGGCCTTTTCACAGTCTCATCCTTGCACATCATCTCATATTTGCTTGGTATTCTACCTACCTACCATCATTGCTGATAGTTCAATAAAGCAATAGGAGTCTTGTGAGAATCAATGACTACTGTTAATACAGGTCAAGTCTCCCTTAACACTTGGGACCAGAAGTACTTTGTATATTTTTGTTGTTGTTGTTATTAAATATATTATTATTGAATTTGGAATATTTGCATGTACAGTGGGCCTTGGTATCCACTGGGGTTTGGTTCCAGGCCCCCCAGTGGATGCCAAAATTTGTGGATGTGCAAATCCCATTATAAACAATTGTGTAGTAAAATGGTATCCCTTATATGGTAAAATCAAGGTTTGCTTTTTCTGACTTGTTTGGGGGGAGGAATATTTTCAAGTCATGGATGGCTGAATCTGTGGATGCAGAATCCATGATACAGAAGGCCAGTACATAATGAGATATTTCAGAAATGGGACTCAAGTCTAAAGATGTATAGTCCATATATGCTTTATATACATAGCCTGAAGGTAATTTTATACACAATATTTTAAATAATTTTGTACATGAAACAGTTTGTGTACCCTGAACCATCAGAATACAAAATACAAAGGTGTCACTATCTCAGCCATCCATATGGATGATTTTTGAGTATTTTGGACTTTGGAATTCCAGATAAGGGATACTCAACCTGTACTTTTCTCCCAATCTCTCTCTATCCAATAAGGGAAGTGTAATCATAAATGTTAATGAAGTCACAACCCTTCTTCCAAACCAAAATGATTTCGAAGCCTATGGTAAAACTTATGCTAGGAAAAGTTGACTAACCAATCAATCAACTCCACTCCCTCCCTTACCCCCCTACCATGGATATTTTCACAGAAATAATATCTAAAACATGTCAATCCCCACTCCCAACACACCTCCAAAATCTTGAAACCTTCCTAAACATCACCTGGGCTTCTGTTTTAGTTCTGACAACTTTCAAGGGAAGCTCATTTTACCTCAGAAAGCAACAGAACCAGTCTGAAGGAGTCTGGCTCAGGTTTAAAGCTTCACCTGAAACTGATATACATCTCCTGATTCTATCTATATATCTCATTACATTCTCATATAACATAAGCAGAAAGGTATTTCGGGCAGTTGAAGTCTTTTAAGTGTTATTGAAATGAAGACAAAAGCACAGATAACCAGAAAAGTAGCTTTGCTTGACAAAAGAACTCAAGACAGGGATTTAATGATAACTTTTGCCTCCTATACTGGAGGAAGCATGACCCTGGATAGCAGGTACTGGAAAACACAAACCCCAAAGGCACTCATGTCATGGTTGTAGGCTTCCCTTCATAATTTGTTTGGCCACAGTGGCAAAATAATGACAGATTAGACCAGGGGTAGGCAACCTTTCCCCTTTAAGGGCCGAGGGACTTCAGCTCCCAGAAGCCTCAGCCATGTTGGCCAATAGTCCCATGTTGGCCAATAGCTCCTGGGATTCTGGGAGCTGAAGTCCCTCAGCCCTTAAAAGGGAAAGGTTGCCTACCCCTGGATTAGACAGTACTTTGATTTAACCTAGCAAGGCGTTTCTGAACTGATGGCATAGTGCAGATCTTCCAACTATTGTTGGAAGATATTTAACTTTTAAATATCTTTTCTTAATCTCTTGCATAGGGTTTTATTCAATACTAAAGGGCATGTGCCCCAGAGATGTGAATATTAAGAGGAAACCCAAAATTTGAATGATCACACACTTTTTTTCACCAAAATAACCTTTTAGTTCCCCCCCCCC
>CM034708.1:159893211-159914371 GCA_020142125.1 Phrynosoma platyrhinos | reverse complement strand
GCAACCCGGCCCCCGGCTCAAAAAGGTTGCCTACCCCTGTCTTAGACTAAGATTCAAAGGTAGCAAATCTTAAATGATCACAACAGCTAATATGTAGGAGGATTCTGAAGACCTAGCATAAAAATACTCAAATGTGGCAGAATATAAAACATATTCAGGAACTTTGACCTTTTCTGATGCACTTTAGCTTCAAATGAAAGCTCAGAACTTGATGTTATGGATCTTTTAGATTATGAGGGAGGAAAAACTCAGTATTTTCAGTCATATCATTAACCATTAAATGGGATCCCATGGAATATCATAAATACGCATGTGGGGCAGCTCTATAATATCTGAACACTCAAGCCTGTTCCTATTTGTTTTTACTCAGAAGAAAGTTCCAGTGAATTCAATGACAGTACGTCCCAATGAAGTGTGTGCACAGGACCACATTTCCAATCCAATACACTGAAAAGGTTAACCAACTATCCAAATTTACTGCCCCATAATGTTCAGAGTTTCTCTCTTAAAAATATGAGTTCCTGCTGTTTTTGCACAATAATGCTCAGGTTTACATTCAGTTTTAAAGCCAATACAATAAATCCTTTCTTTGCTTACTAAAATATTGATAATTTCAATTTTTGTTTTCTGTTTTACAACTGATGGAAATAAAGACACATATGCACGTTGAGAGATTTGCCACTGAATTCAATGGGACTTACTCCTAGTTAAGCAGATACATGACTGCAGTCTTAGATTTGCAGCTATTGCTCTATAACACTGGACAGATTTGCAGTTATTGTTTAAATAATGTTTAAAAATTTTAATTTTATAAATATAACAGTACCATTATGCACTAAGTTATACATTATACAATTCATATGCTTATAGTAAGAAAATTTAGGTTTTGTAAGAAACTAAGTTTCACATACTTCGATCTTCCCCCTTATTTCTGGTTTTGTTTTTCATTTCCAGGATAAAAACTTGCTTCTGTGTTTCTGAAACTGATAGGAACAATGTGACCATTCTATAAGCATCATGACATTGATTGCTTCTTCTGCAGTTCCAATAATCTGTGTTGCTATAAATCTTGCACTTCAATGGCTGTACTCCGAGCATCTTTAATGTGAAACTGAAGGCGTACTGAAGAGATTATCAGGTAAAATCAGAAGATACCAGAGGTACTAGGAATATTCAGCAGTAGTTAATCTATTATCCATCTATTAGAGGGTTAAGTTCATATATTGATAAATATTATTTCCAGAGATTCTCCACACATTCAGTAGCTACTCTATTCATAAGATTTGCTGTGCCAGCAAGCATAGCTTAAGATGGAACACAGTGACATCAAGATCAGCACACCAGCACAAAAAAGTACATTATGGCAGCAATGAAAAAAATGTTATGCTTGACAAATTAAACAGATATCCCAATACAAATGATTAAGACAGGGATTATGGTCTCGCAGAAACCAAGTGTGCTATTATTTATGGAACCATGTTATTGACTTGGACTGATAAATTATACAATGTATGCACACCCACAATTCCAATGGCCCACAATTATTTTCTAGAAGAAAACAAACATGAAAACTCATGTATCAACATGCCCTCCTCTAAGGTGCCACAGCACTTTCTGTTCTCAAACATCTAATATGCATTTGTCCATTTGTGCAAGTAGTAAAGAAGGCCTTTCTGATAAGTGACAGTACTACCAATGGCCCCTCAAAACACTTTTTCATGGCAATAAAGAAACGGAACAAGATGCTACACACAAAATACACTGAACAAAGACTATGTACAAAATTAAGAGTTTACAACCTAAAGACTGTACAAGGAAAGTGAAAACAATGAATGAAAAGCAAGGAAGGAAGCAGACATTTTACAGAACTAAAAGTAAAAATATCCTGCCACTGACATAATGCAATTACAAATAACATCACAACTGTCTAGAGCTGTGATTCCCAAACTCTGTTCATCCAGGTGTCTTGGACTTCAGCTCCCAAAGCCTCAGCCAGCTTGGCCAGTGGTCTGGGGTTCTGGGAGCCGAAGTCCAAAACACCTGGACAACCAGAGTTTGGGAATCATTGGTCTAGAGTGAAGGTTATCTATACAGGGGGGGAAATACAAAAAACCAAAACCTGGAAAACCTAAACCAAGACTGGTTTCAGACATTGATAAGGAGAGGTGTGACTTTTCAAATGGCAACAATAGCAAATCAGTCCTGAAGCTCTACTCCCAAAATGGTCTGAAAATACATGTTTAAGATACAGGCTGGAATCCCAAAAGCCCTGTGCACTAGTGGATAGTATTTCTGCACACACAAAGAAAAACTGATGTTGTTGTTTCTTTCCTTCTGACTGCATCCCTTCACAATGCATGGGATGCTGGTCTTCAAAAGCAAGGGGAGGAATTGGATGCAGGGGGCTCACTCCTCAAACTCAGCACTGGGCCAGAAAAGCCTAACAGAATGCTACCCTTTGTATCAATCAATCATATAGCCTTTTAGTCCTACAGCACCATATTCTTCGATGCCTTTCAGGTTATCAAAAGATGCAGTTTTATCCAGGTACAAAAAAGTATGCATCCTTGCAGAGAGGGGAAAAAAACCAACAAATCCTGTAACTGACACACAGTCTCATTCTGAAATCAAACAGATCTGACATTAAGAGAATGGTTTTCAATTTGTAGTTGCTGGATTTGTAGTTAGTGATTTTAAAGTGCATCTGGTAATTAGTTCATGGCCTATTTTAAAACTGAAACCAAGTGCTAAATGATACTCTAATATATTTTTATCAAGCTGCAGATTTCCATAAGATTTTCTCTGTCCCGCCAGACAACTCTTAAAGTAATGGCACTCTAGTCAGCATTTTAAAATCTGAAATCTATTAATTGGCTATATTAACAGACTTGCACTCTTTAGTATCATGGCAAGCTGCTCCTATTGGGAAAGTTTTTGGGGTCTGTCCTACTGAACACTGGTTCACAGCCCAGAAACTCATTTAGTCCATAAAAGCAAGATAAAATAATTTATACCATGTTTTAACACAACTTAGCATGATCAGAAACTCTCTCATTTTTGCCACATGAACTTGAAACATGTGAATCGTCAGATATATATTTTGAGAGACTATACTGATCTGTAAGCAATGCAATCTTCAGGAGGCAGAGAAGGGTCATTACACCTTCAGTGACTTTATGTACATGGCCAGTCTGTCAAAACTGGCATGCCACAACTTTCAGTCAATGAAATAGGCACTATAAAAAGATGGCAACACTGACCAAAAGCTGCTTCTACAATTGTAAAATGATAGTGTTATTTAATACTCTTTCTACCTTAAAATTCCCTTTAAACAAGCACATGAGGGGGGAAAAATCTATAAAAGTGATAGCATTTAAAAAGCCAAACAGAGCACTCATTCAATTAAAAAAAAACTTCACAAAGGTGCAAATGATTTAACTAATGCTTTCCAGGCTCACATAGGCAGGTCAGTACTGTTATGTCTAGTTTTTCTAGAAGTACCATCGTCTCGAGGCAGTGCTTTCTGCAAACTTGACATAGCAGCTGTTCTTTCAATGTCTATCACAGCATACAGCTCTGTGCGCCTGGTTGGAGTCTGTGGAAGTGGAGTGGTAGGAGTTTTTGGAGTCTGAGGGTTGTCAGAATCACTACCACCTTCCAAATCAACCTGTATATAGTTGAGCTGCCTGTGTTCTGAACTTGGTCGCCTAATATCAAAATTAAAGACTGTTGGGGTGCAGTCCCGACGTCTTGCATATTCTACTTTGTGAGCACTTGATGGCACTGTTACGTTCTCTGTATTGACATAATTATGCATGGGATCTAAATTATTGTGATAGCCGTTAAGAGAAGGTGTCTTTGGTCCCAAAATGTCATCCTCCTCTTTACTGAGCTTGCGGGCTTCCCAGACTGGAGGCAAAGATGGCAGGTTTTCATAATTTAACAATGCAGTTCTCCTCTGAGCTGAATTGTTGACATTTTGACTATCAGAGGTACTGGAAGATATCAGACGACCCCTCCTGATCCCTGAGGTGCTAGGGATGGACAATCTATTTACATTTTCATATGTCAGTTTGTTACCAGAGGAAGCATCTTTGCGTTCATCACTGTCATACCCAGTGTCCCATTCATTGTTATTACTGCCACAAGCTTGAGTACTGCTACCACTAGTTTCATTACTGTTCCCACTAGCTTGAGGACTGTTGCCACTTGATTCCAGTTTTTCTTTTTCCATTAACTGTCTCTGGACAGGTGTTGGGCCCAAAACAAATCTGACTCCTTCAGGCTCCAATACAACCTGGGCATCTCTGTCATCAGAGCAAATTTCATCCTCTCTTGTGTTGCTCATTTCTGCACTGGAAACCCTTCGTTCCAGAGGTGTACGCACACTTGGTCTGTTTTTTCTTTCCTCTTGTACACCAGTTGTATTCACGTATGTATGGACCTACAACAAACAGAATAAAATGTTAACTGTAGTAACACATAGCTAAATTATGAAAACCAAGTTCGGAAGCTTCAGCTTGTACAAAATATGACAGCCAAGTTGATTACAGGTACTTCTTGTAATGACCATATTACACCAGTCCTGAAGTCCCTTCACTGGCTGCCAATTAGTTTCCGGGCAAGGTACAAGATGTTGGTTATTACCTTTAAAGCCCTACATGGCTTGGGACCAAAATACTTAAGAGATTGTCTTCTTCCATATTGTCTGTCTTGCACACTAATGTCCTCAGCCAAAAAAATCTAGGCTAACTTTGGGTAGCCAAAGGGCCTTCTCCACCACTGCTCCAAAGCTGTGGAATGACCTACCGGAGGAGATCTGTCACATCTCTACTCTTACAGCCTTTAAAAAGGCTCTTAAGACGGATCACTTCCGGCAGGCCTTCCCAACCTAACTCCTCTCCCCGCACAAGGTGATCTACGTCACTCTATCCACCAATTATCTCCCCCTTTTAAAAATCTTTTTGTATTTTTGCTCTTAAATTATGATTCTTTATTGTAATTTTAGTATTGAGGTTGGGGGAGGGGGGTTTGGGAAGGGACTAACTTTGAATTTTATTGTATTCCATGCATTATTATCGCTGTAACCTGCCTGGATTACTTATGATTGGGCAGGCTATAAATTTATTATTATTATTATTATTGCTACCATGCACCTTGCCATATTCACTCTTTTGCTCACGACTGCATGTTTTTGGTATATCCCAAAGGAGTATATGGAAACACAAATACTCTCTCAGTCAAGAAGCTATCTTCAAAGCATTTCCACCATGGAAAAGAAGATTAACAACTTCAATATAAATTTATAGAATTCTGACAATCATGACTGGACATAATAGTATTAAGATGGCACATAAATACTAGAAAGTAAACTTTAAAAAGAACTTACTTGCTCCTCAGCTACAAGCAAAGGATGTGTTGATTCTTCACCTACTGAAGGAAGACGTGTACTTCCTACAGAAGGATGCCTACTGGAGGGATGTGATGAAGCATCTCCGTAGGAAGGGTACCTTGGATATCCATTAGGTAAACTCTGTCCACTCAACCCTGGTGCTGTGTAAAAAGAACATCCAATTATTGCAATAGTTAATGCCACTCTTTTCTTATAAAACATATATTAATCCATTATCAGGTCATTCCAAACTAGGCAAGTGAACTGGAGAGGAGAGGAAAGCCTCTGCAGAATTGTGTATTAGTAAAGCAGTACGCATTTACAATAGCTGCATTTATACCTGATATCTAGGACTGTTTAGAAAAAAAGATACAGGTATAGGAATAGGCAGCACACCATTTTAAAACGAGGAAAATGAAACTGGATTGAAACAAGTTGGAATACCTTGATTGGGAGAAATTCCCCCCTCTTGTTGGGCTGGATTAAGTTTAATCAAAAGATCCTGCAGAAAGCATAGATTTGTCTTTGAGCCTTGTTTACCAAGAAATGCTGTGCTTTCCTCTCACCATCCACACATATCATGATCTGCTCCCACAAAATGGCAGAATGATATAAGATCACAGAATATGGAATGAACTCCAGTTAAAAACCTTTTTGATAAGTAGCTTCCCAAACACCATTCCATGGTAAGCATTTTCTGGTTCTTCACCTCTGCCCCTCCTTTGTTTAGCTGTTCATTTTAATATTAGTTGTCTGATTTATTATGGACATTGTTGTTTTTGTGGCTGTTGTTGCTGCTGCTGCTGTTGTTGTTGTTGTTGTGTGCCTTCAAGCCACTTCTGACTTATGGTAACGTTAAGATGAACCTATCACAAGGTTTTCTTGGCAGAATTGTTCAGATTCCCTTGCCTTCTTCTGAGATGAAGAGTGTGTGACCATGGCCAAGTGCGAATTTGAACCCTGGTCTTCCAGTATCTTAGTCCAACACTCAAACCACTACACCACACTGGCTTTCACAGACTTCATTGTGCAGCATCCAAATTCACTGGTGCTGTGCAATTAGCAGTAGTTGATTATCAAAAAAATGTGAAGTACAGATTCAAATCCCTTTTCAAAATGCATTTTGAATTTAAAAAATGCAGTGCCATGAAAAAGGTATAATAATGCTTCCGAGGGCTTGAAAACAGGATAAAGTCATTAACTGCAGGGTTCCGAATCATTTTGCTCTTCCTTCCTACAGGCCCTACCCCAAGTCCAACATCCTACTTCACCGTGGTTAAGTCTTACTTCAGAAATAACTACGGGTAATGTAACTGAGGTTCACAATTAAGAGATCTGAAACTGACTTCAATCCCTGTTTTCAAATCCAGCTTAAAAGGAAATCTAAGTCATGATAGTTAGTGGCAACATAATATTTAGTCTTGTCCAAGGGATAATTTCATCAGAAGAAGGCAAGGGCAAACCTCCTCTAAACAAATTCTGCCAAGAAAGCCCCATGATAGGTTCACCTTAGGGTTGTAAGTCAGGAATGACTTGAATGCACACAATAACAACAGCAACAAAGGATAATTTGTACTTAAAGATAACTTTTCTATATTAAAAGACAAACTCAAGGGCAAAAAATTGTTACTTGTGGTCAAGCATTGCAAATGAAACAACAGGGCACATCCTGTATGGTTGCTGTTCAAATTATTAATACATAGTGAATTAAGCAGAAGGGACATTTAGTTGTCACAAATAATCAGTTTTTACCTTTCAAAGGTTTTAAACACCTAGCCTTCAATAATTTTTGTACATATGTGTACACACACACACACACATACAGAGCCAAACAAATCTTTAGTTATGCAATTGCTCTCTCAAATACATATAAATACAGTGCTTAAGGAATGTGGACTATATTCTCCTGCACAGTATGAAGGCCTGTTAGAACTGTAAATAGATATGGTTTGCTATAATCAGAATGCATGTTTGTTTGACAAATAGAATTAGACTTGGAAACTGGATCTAAAACAATTCACACTAACAAAGACATAAACAACTCTTCCCACTCCCAGATCTGTAGATGCCAAGATCTAAAAATAAAGATCTGTGATAAAATTCAATTTTCTCTCCCACAGATACAGGCAGCTAAACCACACATTTGTTAAATGGAACCAGTGTTATTTAAGCAGTTTTTATATGTGACTCATGGTATAATACCATAGACATCAATTCTTAGGTTCCATGGAACTTACTCTCAGATAGAAAGAAGGACACAGGATTGCAATAAGGTTTAAACAAAGAAAACTTTTGTAACTGGGATAAGGAGCAGCTGAGGACAAAAATGTATAGCAAATAAGACAATAAGCAGAGTATACTGCTAAAAGGGGTAGTCAGAGAAAAAGAAAGGTTCAATTTCTAAATTTTCTTCCAGCATAGCAGCTGAAGATGGCTTTATATTTCCAAAGTCAAATAGTAACTATGTCTCTGCAAGATGTTTGTTTATAGTTTCAGCTGTTATTAACTCCATCAAAGAGTTCAAAGAAGAGACTAACTGAAACAAAGTATTTGGCAGCATGAGGTTTCGTAGACTTCAGTCTACTTCCTCAGATGCATTTAGTAGAGGGAAACCAGGGACAGACATATATATATATGCCATTAGTATGTGAGAATGTCAATTCAAATACATTCTCACATACCAATGGCCTATATATGTCTATCCCTGGTTTCCACTCCATTAAATGCATCTGAGGAAGTAGACTGAAGTCTACGAAAACTCATGCTGCCAAATACTTTGTTTCGGTTAGTCTCAAAGATACTACAAGATCTCTGTCAAAGAGTTTACTGGTCACAGTTCAATATCAGCTGTTACCAGATGTGGATGAATAATAAAAACTTGAGCAACGTTTTAAACACCAAAAAAAAATGACATTTGAATGGAGATTTCGTACTTAACATTCATAAGAGAAATAAACTTACTGGTAGGTGTGCGAGGTGTTCTTGGAACTTCCATCTCTGTTTGATGTGGGTTTCTTTCAACTACTGGTTCTTCTACAACATTTATACTATTGTTCTGCATGATCTCTTGCAACATATTAAACAGTTCTTCTGCACGGGCACACTTGAAGGCAAATATTCCTACAACAATACATTATCTGTTAGATACTCTTTTAACTGAAAAATTAAGCTTTCAATTAACAGATGTTGATATACTCCATTTATGTGTAAACCTGTTTAAAAAAAGTACTATCAAATTTAATTACGATGAATTTTTTTAAGTTCTTACTACCATTAAATCAAATTTGGAACAAAAAGTAAATTAATAAGAACCAAAGAGAGAAAAATTAGTATGAATTTCCATAAACCCAACTTTCTTGATAAGAAATAGTCTTGTGAGGGTATAGTTTTGCTGCAGTAGAGGTTTTCCGCTCAGTTACTCTAACAACATAAAATTCCTGCACAAAGAACTAAGAAGGATTTGACACAGGGTTCACAGTCCAGGTGCACATAAAGGTTAAGATATGAGGGACTATAAAACAGATTGGGTGAAACAGACAAAGCCAATTTGCTTTTGGTCTCAAGGATAGACACAGAAACAAAGCAGACAATACCATGGGTGTTCCACTAGTATTGTTCCACTTTGCCTTTCAACAGCAGAGGGAGCCCAACTTACCATAATCAGCAAAGAAAGAACCAGTGCAGTTGCAGCTCTGGATTATTCTTCCATTGAAAGCATTAAGTTAAAGTTGACATTCTTGTTAACAAGTGTGTGTGTTTTGGTACTGCTGAGCTATACCTTACCTAACATATTAAAACTATCAAATACTATTCCATTTCAGCCTATAAAATTTACTGTGGTAACAAACTTAAACGACTTTAGTTTACTGGCCCTATGTCATCCAAGCCTCTGTGTGATAGGGCTGGGAGCAGGGAGCAGTAATGGACAGAACTTATTGGGAAGAGAGTTTCTCTGAAACCAACTGTTTATGTGGAATCTGAGAAATGCAATCAATGCCTCCTAGGTATAATCACTATATCTTACCTACCTCTAATGTCAGAGACAGTGTTCTATATATCATTTGTGAGGGAGTATCAGCAGGAAGGTAATATAGTGTCCATGCCCTGTTTGTAGACATTGCATAGGCAACTAATCGGCCACTGTGTAAACAGAATGATGGACATGATAAGGCCTTTGGGTTGATCCAGCATGGTTCCTCATAGGTTTTTAAAAGTACACCAATAATCTTGAAATGCACTGGGTCTATGTCCTTTTGTACTTTTGCAAAATAGAATTCCAACATATATGGTAAGTTTTTGTATTGCCATTTAGATCATTGTTAGGGAGCACGTGGCTTTCCAAATGTGCTGAACTGTACTCCCATTGTCTTTCACCATTGACTATTCAAACTAAGTCTGATGGGATCAGTTTAACAATATCTGAAATGGCGTTTCTCACCCCTGGTTTAGAATATTTTCTTCTTTTTCTTATGAAGGCCTGCTTTGCATTATAAAATTATAGTTCAAGGTGACATGACCTTTAAAAATGCTCTCACAATCCACCAGTTGGAGATGACATTGAGCAGCCGTAGCCCACAATAGTTGGCTTAGACACTGTTGGCGATCACTTGATTAAATTATTTTCACTAAAATGTTCTCTTTATGACAGATAATAAATCTAGCAATACTTAATAACACACACAAACAGACAACCCTAACACAAGCAGGACAACATTGTTGCTATCACAACAGGCTAGAGATAAAAGGGATCATTCTAGCAGTTACACAAGACAAGCCATGTAAACACACTTGCTTTCTTCTGAAGTTAATTATACTTCATGGGGATCTAAAATGTTAGTAAATAGGTGTCTTTAAATACACACTTGCTTTCAGAAAATACTAACCAATAACTGGACATCTAAAGAAAGAGTTCCTCTTCACATTATTTTGCTGTGATACAAATTGGTTTCCAAAAACATCAGTAATAACGGTAACATACTTTTAAGGTTATAAATATGTTTACAATTTATATCATTTACCCCTACAATAGCAGGCTATGAGTTACACAATGCCACTGTGCAAATTCCATGACTCAAACAAATCTATAAACATGACATGGAAACAATACACTTTCCCTACTATATGCCCCCAGCTACTGGGATTCAGATGTCTCCTGTCTCTCAACAGAGCATCTAGCTACTATGGCTAATAGGCACTAACTGACCAACCCTCCATGAAGCTGTCTAATTTCTTTAAAGCCTTCAAAACCAGTGACCAAAACTGCATCTTGCAGCAGTGAATTATTAACTTACAAAAGTTAATATTGCACATTTTATGAAAAATCATTTTATTTAGTCTTTCCTTAATTTATTGTCACAATTTTATTGTTGGAGGTGATATTTTATTGATTATTGTTATAATCTTCCAGCATCCTCCATTGAGTGGTCCTTTTCCTAAATAGAAAAATCTCAAAATGATTTAGCCTCACAGGAAAGATTCTAATCTCTTTACTTATACTGTTTGTTCCCTTTTGCACATTTTCTGTCTTTACAATAATATCCTTCTTGAAACAGCCAAGCAGATTTATAGGTTTGCTGTACTACAGATCTTTACAGATGTATTGGAACACTTTTTTTCTTTTTACTTTTCCCAATAAACTCTTTGGTGCACAGCGCAAAGAAAACATGACCCTATGGTTATCTTTTCCTGGTGAGATATGGTCAATTCAGACCCTCCTCAACAGAAAGAGAGAATGGGAATAGAGGAGGAGGAGGAGACAATGTGTATACCACACACTGACCTTCATTCATCAACTTTTTGCCCATTTAATCCATTTGAAAATAGTATTTTGCAATTTATGGTAGATTGCTGGATAGTTAACATTTACTACCTATCCAAACTTTCAAACAAGTACTGCAGTTTATCCAGAAAAATAAACTAGTTATTTTCTGACATGCTACAATAAACACATACAATTATAGTGCAACATCTTAAAATAACTAGTAGAAGAGTTCTCTTTGTTTAAGGAGATTTTATATTCTTTGTTCATTCAATAGCAGTCTCCAGGCCACAGGGCAAGTTGGGATATATTCCTCAGCTTGTGAAGTACAACAAAATAGTTAACTGCCTGGATTTGAAAAAAACCAAATCTACATGATTTCTGTAAGTCCCTTGTGTGACACCACCACCATGCCTGGCGGCTCTGGTTTAGATGTTTGGGATTCTGATAGGTCCTTGAAAAGCACACATGTGGAGATCTAACCAGCTCATTTTAATGGAAGAGTGAGATGCATAGGGGTCATTTTAAGTTTCTTAACTAAAAATGTGAATCAGAATGAAATCTCAGAAAGACAAGAACTACTAAGGGGGGTTGCAGACTGCCAGAAATAGTGCAAATTGAATCCACTTTTAGGGTTAGGGTTAGTGCTAGGGAATCATGGGAACTAGGGTTTTTTTCTGAGACATTGAGCCTTCTCTGTCAGAGAGCTCTGGTGTCACAATAAACTACAGTTCCCATGACTCCCTAACCCTAACCCTTTAAGTGGACTCAATTTGCACTATTTCTGGCAGTCTGCAACCCCCCTAAGCTACATTTCATTAAAATAACAGGTTTCTGCTTTAATTTAGACCAACTAATGTTGCTTAATACTAATGCTGATCCAGTCAATAATACTTGTTTTACCTTTTCTGTAGGACCAATGTTGCACCAATACAAATATCCAACAACCCAATTCCACTTAACCGAGTTATTTTGTAAGTTATTTCATATTATTAAATAAGAGTCCACTATACATACCTGGTCCAGTTTGACATCTTCGACCACTTTCAAAAGAGAAGAGATTGGAATCATAGCCGTAACGGCGGAGACAGAGGTAATGCCATTTAACAGAGTCCCGTTTACGGGTATACAAGATTAGTTCTGTGTCTGTAAGTTCCATTATACCAGAACCCAATTCATTACCATCATCATCCACATTTATAACCTAAAAATGTTTAAAAAATAAAATCACAAGCTAGTAGACATAAGGCAAACATAATTATCGCTATCTTTACACGTACCTTGCCAAATTCAACTGAACAAATATTTTATATATAAAATCCCTATATAATAAACAAATTAAGTCTGATGTGGTGCAGAACTAATGCACAATTCAAACATATTTTATTTTATTTTTTCTATAGAAAACCTGAAAGAAGTATACTATCCACCCACCTTGAGTTACTAACGGCTATTAGTGTTTCCACCTAATCACCTGGTGATTAATTACATCATCTTTATTTACTTCCATAAAGGGATAAGAAAAGTAAACCCAAAGCCATGTCTCTGGTAATCACAGAGGTATCCTATAATATTTGTAACACAAGGACTAACATTAAGTTGTTTCTTAATCAACTTACCAATTGAGAAACTAATTCAATACAGAAGAAAAACAAGTTTCTAGGAAAATCTCTATCAATCCTTACAACTTCAGCCCTTCCTTCCCATCTCTAAACCAAAACATAGCATAAAGTGGCAAAACCCTTCAAAGTTTTACCTTGAATTTGTTTCGATGGTTATCAGGGACTGCTTCTTTATCTGGACAGCTACAACAGCTACCCATGACTTCTTTAGAAGACCATGTGATTACTAGAGCCAAAGGAAAAAGATCACTTTTAGAGACATGAACGTTGTTAGTGAATAACATAAGTTGCCTATATTTCCAAAATCTCTGCACAGAATAAAACAATAAACAATTAATGCATTTCCTTTTCAGAGCATCTCGCAACTTGTCCAGAAGATTGCTGTAGTATGTGCCAGTGATGGTTTGTCCCTTTGCAAATTAATCTGTGAGAATGACTCCACCACAGTCCCAAAAAAACTGACAGCATGACCTTCCTTGCTGACTTTTGTACCTTTGCCTTTTTGAGGGGAGGGCAATCGGCATGTTTCCACTCCACGCTTATGGTTTTGGTCTCTGGATCATACTGATAGATCCAAGATTCATCCATGGTTACCAGACAGCCAAAAAAATCCTCTTCATCCTGTTCCAAGAGCGTCAACATCTGTGTTTGTTTCTGCAAAGGGGTTAGCAAATGTGGAACCCAGTGTGTAGACACCTTAGACATGTGCAGTTCGTCATGAATAATTTCTCATACACTACCGTAACTGAGACCAATTTCATTCATGATCATTTGGATGGTTGCTCGTCTGTCTTCCAGGATTAAACATTTTACTTTCTTCACTGTGGCCACATCATCCTTCAGTCATGCTCTTCCAGGTCTTGGATCGTCTGTAAGGGGCATGTGACCAGTTTGGAAATTCCTTTTCCACCTCACAATAGTGTCATTAAGATGGGCAATCATTTCCATAAACTACTGTTATCTCATCATGAATTTGCCGGGCACTATTACCCTTCAAATGCAGGAACTTTATCATGTTGCAAGCCTCAGTCTTCTCCATTTTACGCTTTAGTCACTTCTAGCACAACAAAAATAAAGGACACAACATCATGCACTTAGGGACCAATGAAGACACTAACAAAATTTCATCAAGATACCATAATAACTTCCAAGTGATAATTATTACTTTACATTATCCTCTTGTACGTCACAGAAAATCACGGGACTAAATGTAGACTTGCATTTTGCTTGGAGTAGATCCATTGAAATCAATGGATTTCCTAAGTTGTAACTTGTCTGATTGACTTAAATGAGTGTATTTCAAGTACAACTAACTCTTAATCCAACCTAAAGTACTTTGTTTGAAACTGACATGTTGAATCTTGAAAATTATTCCACTGAGAAAGATGAAAAAGGAAGATGGGGGGAGGGGGATTTCAGGGGGAAAAATCCCGGGCATGGTTGCTTGCCACCTGCTATCACAGAGAGATGGACTCAGCTTCTTTAGGTCTCACTTTTCATCTTGTTATAATTGGATGGACTGATTTTCCATGAAAGTTTATAGTCTTTGTGTTGGAATTTTATTCAAAACACATACAACAGGAGCGTTTCACAGTGAACACAAAAAAATATCTAGGGAGAAACTAACAATATAACAACACTGTACTACAACAATGCCCAAAGGAACGAAACCACAATGCAACAATTCTCAACAATGACCGTATTATTTTGCATATAACCACATTGTAAGTAATACTACAAAATACAGGATACATAATATAAAGTACTGTGGGGAACTATGTATTCCAGTTAACTATATGGATAGAATAAAGCATACTAATGATAATTGATATGAGTCAATAACACTGAAGGTCAGAAAAAAATTGTATCATTGTGAACATTATATCCTGGAAATAAGTAACTATTCCTGTAGTAAATAATCCAATGTAATCAGATCCTGCAGAAACTATATCCACTGTGTTTCCTCTAGTCTTCACAACCCCTGTTTCAGCAATGTGATTTCCACATTATCTAACAGACAATAGTCATTTCAATGGTGGTTATAGTAATATAGCAATATAGGTTGTGGAAACTGTAGGTAGTAGATAGATAAGCAAATGGTAGTAGTAGATGACTACCTCCAGAGTTGTTTTGAAGTCGTTTCAATATTTCTCCATCAGTAATAAAAAAAGTATACTCCAGTTAAATATCTACTTCAAAAATCAATATCTAAGATGCAGTTTTTTCAAAAAAATTCCACCAAACCCCAAATATAAAAATGACATTATGAAATACCCATTATCCCCTAAATTAAATGTACAGTATTATAGTTACATAATAAAACAATTCTTACCTCTCTTGAAACTAAAATATTCCCCCTAGGATACAGTTAAGACTCTGAGTATGTACCTTTTGCAAGCAGCTTTATCCAATCTGTTAACAATGGTTTTCAGCTGGAACTAAAGGCCAATTGATTACCTTAAAATTAAAGGAGAATTACCTTTTCTATGCTTTAGAAGCTCCTTGTATGAATTATATTTTCCATGGACTAAAACCCCAGACATAGCTAAAAATGCTTGTAATATTCAGTGTTCTACATATAATTCTGTCTTATAATTTCTTCTCAGAAGGTGTGAACAATGAAGGTCTGTCCTTTCAGGCTGCCCTATTTTTTGCCTGAGAGATGGTATGGTGGGGGAAAGTCCTGTCAGTCAATTCTTGTTCATACTGATTTGCAGCAACCTTACAGTGACTATATAATAATAATAATAATAATAATAATAATAATAATAATAATAATAATAATAATAATAATAATAATAATAATTTATTTATATCCCGCCTTTAGCCGAGGCTATCAAGGCGGCTTACAATCTAAAAGCACAATCCCATATAATACAAAAAACATTCACACACCCCGAACATTCTTAGAATTCCTTTTTAATCATAAAAACTGAGAATAAGGTAAATTATTTTTTAAATGATATGGATGACAATTTAAAAAATGGAACAAGGAATTTCTGTCTGTGGGTGGACTTATGGAAATTACGAACACCAATTCTAGAATTATCAATATATATCAAAACATCTAAAAATGGAATTTGAGATAAATTGAAGGTTGCTGTAGATCAGCTGTTCACATCTTCTGATAAGAAATTACGAGACAGAATTTTAGGATCATTGGCATTCAATCACGTTTCACATTGCATTAAATGTATAGTTTTAAAGCACTGGCACATTGTTCAATAGATTCCAGGTTGCACTAAATTACCCATTATAGGTTTATGTAGAACAATGAAAATAAAAGATTCATAGGCACACAGATTTTTTTCCAGTACAGACAGGATAATTGATTACAACAGGTCACTTTAAATACCGACACTGTTCCTGTTGTCAACAATGTTTGAAAAGTAATTTTTTTATGCACCTGATATCAAAGGAATTTTATCAGTTGAGGTAATTTACTACTTGCAGTTCTAAGGATGTAATTTATATTATTCTATGTCCGTGTCTAAAGGCATACGTGGGGCAAATGTCTAGGAATTTAAAAATGAGAATTACTGAACACAAGAGTAAGATTGGGAATGGAAGCCTAGATACCCCTCTCTCAGAACACTTTGTTCAGTATAGTCATCTGCCAGACTCCTTAAGGTTTTGGGGTTTGTTTGTTTTTTGTTTTGTTTTGTTTGATAGAACAGTTTCAGTTCCATCTATTTGAAAGAGGTTCTTTATAAAGCAATCTTCTTCAAAGAGAAACTTTCAGGATTCACAAACTACAATCCATTAAACCCAGGAGTTTAAATGAACTTTTACATTTGTCAGTTTATTTGTAACTTTTATTTTCAGTTTAGGGTTACAAGCCTTGGGAGACATAGTTTGTACATGAAGACAAGTATATAGCACAACAGGCTGTGCTCCTTCATTAAAGTCAACTAGTGTTAGTTTTTTCACAGGTTGGTTCAGGCATACTCAGGGTATGGAAGACTTAGGGGCGTTGCAGACCGGCCTAAAGGACCAGCCTAGGGGTGGAGCTGGGGCAGGGCAGCTGCACACCGGCTGCCACAACCCGACCCCAATGCTGCCCTGATTCTGCGCGCCCATACGCACGGCGCATCAGGACACCCTCCTGGCGCAGCGTGTACACATGCTGCACCAAAAGGGCACAGAAAAGCCACTGTGCTGGCTCTTAGGGTGGCCTTTTGCCACCCCTAAAAGGAGTGGCATTTTGCCGCTCTTTTGGGGGCAGCAAAAGGGAGGATCGGAGCCGCAGCTTGGGGTTGCCGCAGCCCCGATTCGCCGCTAGCAGGGGCGACCCAGAGCCGCCCAAAACGGGCCGTCTGAAGAGGCTCTTAGTTTTCATATGAAGTTAACTATGTTAAGAGTTAATGTTTCTCTAATGAATTATATTGGTATGCCTCATCTAAAAATCACTGTTAATATGCAAGATCAAGTTAAATAAGCTCTATGGATACCTGAATGATAATTCTGCATACCAATATGATTGTTTAAACTTCTGTGTCTTTTACAAGCAGTTTCAGCCATGTCTAGGGTTTCAGTCCATGGGTGATTTGGGGGGGGTGCAGACGGGTAGCCCTCGGCTGCCGAGGATTGAGGCTGAGGCTGCCAGACAGCGCGGCCTCGATTGTTCCTTTTGCCAGCCCAGAAAGGAGCGGCAAAAGACTGCTCTAAGACCACTCTGCGGCTCTTTGGCAACCCTTCCGGCGCAGTGCATCAAAAGGCTGCGCTGGAAGGACGTCCTGACGTGCCATGAAATAATAGCACGAGGTGTCAGGACGTCTTAGGGGAGGGGTTGAGGTGGCTGGCATGTGGCTGCCCCTCCCCATCCCTGCCTCCCGGATGGCGCAAAGGGCCTATCTGTAGAGGCCCTTAGTTCATACAAGGAGCTTCTGAAGCATAGAAAGGTAATGTTTGTTTAAGGTATTTAATTGACATTTAGTTCCAGCTGAAAACCATTGCTAACAGGTAGTACTGCTTGCAAAAGGTAGCATACTCAAAGTCTTAACTATATCCTAGGGGGAATAGCTTAGTTTCAAGAAAAGTAAGTAACTCTTCCTGTAGTAAATAATCCAATGGAATCAGATCTTGCAGAAACTATATCCACTGTGCTTCCTCTAGTTTTCACAACCTCTGTTTCAGCAATATGATTTCCACAAGGTCTAATAGACTATAGTCAATTCAATGATGGTTGTAGTAATGTAGCAATATAGGTCATGAAAACTATAGGTAGTAGATAGATAAGCAAATGTTAGTAGAAGATGACTATCTCTTAAGTTTTTTGAATTCATTTCAATATTTCTTCATCAGTAATAGTAAAATGTATGTTCCAATTAAATATCAACTTGAAAAATCAATATTCAAGATGCAGCTTTTCCTAAAACTTTCCACCAAACTCGGAATATAAAAATGACATGAGATCCCAATTACCCCCTAAATTAAATGTATTATAGCTACATAATAATAAAACAATTCTTATCTCCAGGATATAATGTTAATAATAATGGTATAGGTTTCTTCTGACCTACAGTGTTGTTGACTCATGGCAATTGTCATTAGTATGCTTTATTCCATCCATATAGCTAACTGGAATATATAGTTCTCCACAGTACTTTGTATTATGTATCCTGTATTTTGTAGTATTACTTACAATGTGGTTATATACAAAACAATATGGTAACTATTGATAATTGTTGAGTTGTGATTTCATACCTTTGGGACATGGTTGTAACAGAGTGTTATTACAGTTGCCCCTCCGTTCTCACAGACTTAAGTCTATGGTTTTGCATATTCACAAAGGGGTGACCTCTGAAATCAATGGGACGCACACCCATGAGAGCATGCCCCATTCAAGCCTATAGGACTTGAATATTGGCAAGTCTCCGTTTTCATGGGTGTGTGTGTATGTGCTCTAGAATGTATCTCCTGAAAAAACAGACGGACAACTGTATATTACTAGTTTCTACCTAGCTTTTTTGGGGGGAGGGGTTATTTCTGTGGTTATTTACCTTTGTTCTCTTGTTATCTGCTCTGTTATTTCCAAAAAAACAAATATGTTTTTACATGTTTGGAATATTATATAACTTTTCTATCATTTGTTTGAGGTTCTATAATTATTTATTTTAATCTTCTTTTGTATGACAATCTACAAATAAGGCCTTGTTCTCTGTTGTCACCCATCTGACTTCTCCCAGTCTGTATACTCAAAAAGCCATGATGCAGATTTATACAGAAAAAAGACATTCTTACCATGTATCCTGACTGAGGGCCTTTACAAGTAACTTGCCAGAAATAGTGCAAATTGAGGCCACTTTAACTGTCCTGGCTCAGTGCTAGGGAATCATGGGAACTGTATTTTTTTTCTGGGACATTGAGCCTTCTCTGCCAGAGAGCTCTGGTGCCACAATAAACTACAGTTCCCATGATTTGCATATCTAAAGTAAAGCCAGATCTAAGAATACTCCCAAGATATAAATCTTGGCCCTTAAGACATATAATGAATGTAAACCCCATTTGGAGCTGGACAGCCACTACTTCTTGAAGCAACTGAAAATACAAATACCTGAAGTAAGGTCATTGGGTTTGGACCAGTAATTACTGGGAGAAAAGAAACTCTTTGGAATCTTTTTTTCTGCCAAGTTACTTTCTGGAAGGGAAGTTTATTTAGTAATTGTCCTATGAACCTACTTGGGAAAGATTTCCAAATTTGTTGAAGAGGAACATTTGATCAAAGGTAAATATACTCACCTAGATTTGGCCATCAATATTCCTAGCCTCTGGTACAGCATCAGTATTTCTGTCATACTTCAAAACACCATGTTGCCCTTCCGCATAGTCACTTGACCTAGAAATGAAAAAATGAAAGTATAATATGTGTGTGTGTGAGTGAGTGAGGGGGGGATATAAATTCAAGAAAGATACTTTGCACTGGAAACTAGTTCTGAAAGTGAAAAGTTTAAATGATTGATATCTGTAAAATCTGTAAAACTTTGTACGTCTAGCTTGGCCGTGTGATGTTGCCTTTCTATTGTCATTAGATTCCATCTGCACATTAGGAGGAACATGGCCCTTGCTCTCTCTCTCTCAAAACAATTATTCAGAAACAAATAAATACTGGCATTTTATGTGGGAGAGATGGTGGAAAAAAAGTAAAGTTTAGAAGCCCAGATTTGGATGCTACTTCAAGAAATACCTCTATTGTGTAATAGATTTTCTCCATTTATCTGACATTGAACAGTACAATGCTTACTCCATAAATATAATGCATTTTAATTGTGTGGTGTGTTTTTTTAAAAAAATGAACTATGAGTTAATCTTCAAATTACTACTTAATTCAAGTGAGAAGCTGACTGCAAAGTTAGCATGAGATATTACCAAGATCTCTCCTGTTGGGAGAAGAATCAGTAACTGTTTTTCAACAATTTGCCAGGTTTGAGACTGATTTCAGACATGTGCAACTCCTTCAAGACAAGCAAATGAATGGCTAACTGAGGCAGTCGAATTACACATGCAGCCAGGTCTGAGTTGGCAGCATGTGCACCTGAAGAGAACAGCTACTGTCACTTCAGATTTTATGTGTCTCAATCAGGGGTTCCCAACCATTTTGGACTTGCGGAGCCCTTTTTAGAATCAATTTCTATGGCGGAGCCCCTAAGAGCGCTACACTACGTCTTACAAGTTTCTAGTTTTCTTATTAAGATTCTACTTTTTGTTTCTTGTTCTTTAACTTCATTCAATTTTTATTTCTTTCATTTTCCTGGAGTGGCCAAGTACCTGGGGAGTCCCTAAGGCAGGAGCAGGCAACCTACGGCCCCTGGGCCGATTCCGGCCCAGGTCGCTGGACTTACCAGCCCAGGCGGACCCCTACTGCCATGGCCGCGTGCACTGCCGCTGCCGCCCTTGTCGCAGCCGCCATTTTGATTTCCAAAATGGCAGCCATGATGCATTTGCGCATGTGCAGGAGTACTGCGCATGCGCAAACGCATTGCGGCCGCCATTTTGGAGAACATATACTCAGGGTATGGAAGACTTAGGGGCATTGCAGACTGGCCTAAAGGACCAGCCTGGGGGTGGAGTTGAGGCAGGACAGCTGCACACCAGCTGCCATAACCCGACCCCAATGCCATCCTGACTCTGCATGCCCATACGCACGGCGCATCAGAACACTCTCCTGGCACAGCGTGTACACATGCTGCACCAAAACGGCACAGAAAAGCCATGGTGCCAGCTCTTAGGGTGGCCTTTCGCCGCCCCTAAAAGGAGCGGCATTCTCCAAAATGTTCTCCAAAATGGCTGCTGCGACGTGTTTGCGCATGTGCAGTACTCCTGCACATGCACAAATGCGTTGCGCCACCATTTTGGAAATCAAAATGGCGGCCGCGACATGTGCGGCTG
>CM034708.1:159882888-159893111 GCA_020142125.1 Phrynosoma platyrhinos | reverse complement strand
CAACCCGGCCCCCGGCTCAAAAAGGTTGCCTACCCCTGGTCTAGATTATTATCTTAGCTCTTAGAATGGACTTGCACCTAGGACATAACAAAAGGTTTACGATGCTTAGACGACATTGGCTTTAAAAATTACAAATAATAAAACTATTCTAGGAGAATGAAGTAGTCCACCTGCTACCAAAATGACAAGATAGGTGCCAAGAAAGCCTCCCAGGGTAAGACATTCCAAAGGTGGGGTATCACAACTGAAAAAGCACTCTCCTTGGTCATCACACATCTTAACTTAGAAAGTGGAACATTCATAGAAGAGAAGACAAGTAAATGATTTCAGAGAACTCGCAAACTAACACAGATGAACTTAGGAATAGTGCAAGCGCAAATTCAGCATTTTTAAAATAATGTGAGCCTTTCTTGGCTACTAACAATTTTCTTAAATTGGAGTGACAAAGTGGACATTATTAGACTGAAGAGCATCCTCACTATTGACTATGCTGGATGAGACTACTGTAATGAGAACTCAAGTCCAACATCATCTGGAACATTACATTAGATTCCCACCCTTGTGTTTAATCAGTCAATACCTTTTTTTTTTTTAGACAGAGAAGCAATACTATACTTTTTAATGTAATATTCATAGTGATAGATAGTGAGCATATGGTATAAATATTGTAAAAACAGCAACCTGATTTCTAGAATGCCTATTTCCCTCTTCCTCCTACACCTTCATTTTTGCTGTCTATGCTTTTCTTCTGAGGACAAATTGTAAATGCCTCAAACTTCCTAGGCTTTAAATTTCTACAAAATTTGTCATGAAGCAAGAGTACAATAAACAAAAAGATGTCTGTGCTTTTAGTCATAGCCTGAATTAAACAGAACTGAACATTAAACCCCACAGATTATATTAGCAAAAATAAGGTGTTAATCCCATGAAGAACTAGCTTTTCTATAAAAAATGACAAAGTTACATTTTAGATAGCATTGTGATGAGTAGACAACACATATTTCTTTCTTCTTGTTGTTGTGTGCCTTCAAGTTGTTTCCAACTTATATGATGACCCTAAGGCAAACCTAATGGAGGTTTCTTGGCAAAAATGGAGTTTTTTTGGCAAGTTTCATCGGGGGGGGGGAGGGGGTTGCCATTGCCACCCTCTGGGGCTGAGAGTGTGTGACTTGCCCAAGGTCACCCAATGGGTTTCTTTGGTTGAGCTGGGGATTCAAACCTGGTCTCCAGTCATAGTCCAACCCTCAAACCACTATACCATGCTAGTTCTTATTTACAGTGATCAAAAAGAGGATTATTCAAGAGCAACCCATCAGCAGTAAACAAAACCTTTTTTAAATGTACTCATGAATGCCTTTCCACTCCAACCAACCAAATGTCTTGTTCATTATTGTCTTCAAGGAGAAAATAACATCCTTAGATTTTTAAACAGTAAGTAACTAAAGCAGAGTTCAGTGAAGAGTGGCCCTCCAGATGTTTCTGGACTGCAGTTCTGAGCATTCCTCACCACTGTCTATGCTGACAAAGACTGAAGGGAGCTGGAGTTCACTACAGCTGAAGGGCTCCTCTTTGCCCGATTCTGGGTTATAGGAAGGAGAAAATAAGGTTATTCTTCCAGCTTCTAAAGATTAATGACAGTGAAGACCTCATCAGTCGATGTTTTTGAATTAAGGAAACAAACTGTTTCACTCCAGCTATATCTCACAAGATCTAAGCTTAGCCAGCAGACAGGCAGTTAACTACTAACACTACCATGAATACTAATTTTAAGTGTTTTGTTTCCTAGATACTTAGTTGTTTAAAACCTAAAGATATACACGAACTAAACAACCTACTAGGACATGATTAGATTTGCCAGTTTTTAAAACACCAGTTTCTTAAACTAGAAGAGCCAGCAAAACACAAAAACCTTGGTGCTATAATGTTCTTTAACCAGCAAAGCAAATGCATAAATGTGTAATGCAGAAACTGAGTGAAGTGTACTAAGCTTCAGAAATAAGTTCAGAAACAGCTAGCTGCCTGTTTTCAAAACATGAAAGAGACTACATTTAGTTTGGAACTTTATGAACACATTCTTTAAATACCGGTAATATTAAAGGTCTCAGAAGAGGCAAGACCTTGTTCCCCAACCTTAACATCACAGTTTAATCCTTGGACCAGCTGATAAAGAAAAATACACAGTAATTTACTTCAATTTGTCTTTTTGAGAAGAAAATTTGACATTTGGAAGGAGGAAAGTTGAAATCATGAAACATTGTTTTGCTGGTAATAAAGTTGGCATCTTTTGGAAATCTCTCCATAATTATTCATGATTATTTTAAACATTAAAATCTCTGCTGGTTTTCAACAACACACAGCAATTCTTCAAAAGAATATTCAACTCATATTCTCTAGTCCTACATCACTTCTACACAAAAAGGTTGATGTAACAAATGGATGTTTAAGCATAACATAATCTAGCAAAATTGCAATGACGAACTACTTTGCAAACCAACGCAAGGTTTATTTCACATATACATTTTGCAGAAACATCCAGTGATATTATGGCCATAAACTTAATAGAGATTCTGTACTGTAATGCCTGGGACATAACACCTCTTGCATTTTGAAGACCACACTATTCAAATTAATAATATATGTACATCACTCTATCTTCAGATCTAAAGAGTATGTCATCCATCTTGAATTACTTGCCTTTTTAAATATTTCTATATACCTTCAATGAGGTACATGAAGTTGCATAAATTAGCTACTCTAGTTTTTTATAAGATTCCTCTCTGGCATGAGTGTGTACAGAGATCTTGTAGCACCTTTGAGACTAACAGAAACCTGTGTTATAAGATCTCTCTACACATTGATTCTACAGATTAACATGGCTATATCTTCAAATTCTCTGACATGAGGTTTTCCCAAACTACCAAGAAATTTATTTCCACAGCTGCTAATTTTATTTACACCACCATCTACTCTTTCCACATGTCCTCATACACAAGGCAAGCTACTATTCCATTTTATCTGCCTAAGGTCTCACTTCCAAGTTTAACTGACGTGTAAGAATAGTAATAGAAAAACAATGACAGATATACAGCACATGCATATAATTCCTACACTTCCCCCTTCTCCATTGTCCTAATACACTGCAATGGGACAGCTGCTCCCCCTTACTGAGCTGAGTGAGGCAGGGAAGATTTAAATAAGGAGTATAGTGTGCAAGTATAGCTCTACACAGCTTCCTCCTAATCCCAGTTTTGCTTTGGAAACACTATCAAACAGCTAAGCAGGAGGTTTGTCAGAGGGATTGCAATATCAAGGCCTCGGTGGGTCATATGCTGTCTGGAGTTGCTTAAATCCTGTCTTTTTGAAAAATGGGAGGGCAGGGGGACTGGAGCAAAGCTCCTTTTAGGAGGTTAGACAATAAAATAATTTGGAAAACAGGAACAGATTGTGAACTGACCTGCCGGAAGAGATTCAACAGTTGAATACACTGTCCGAATTTTAAAAAAAGCATTAAATCCAGATGATTTTTAAATTTTGAATTTTAAATTATGCATTTAAAATGTGGATTGTTTTAATATGTGTACCATCTTATTTGTCCTTTTCAACTGATGTGTATTTTAACTGAAGTGCTTTAACTGATGCTTGTTAATTGTTGTTGTCCCCCGCCTTGATCCATGGGGATAGGCGGAAAGAAATAATAATAATAATAATAATAATAATAATAATAATAATAATAATAATAATAACAACAACAACAACAACAACAACAACAATTACTACTACTACTACGACTACTACTACCACCACCACCATTTACAGGATTAGAGTTAAAGTTCTGAAAGAAGAGGTACAATCCGAATGTTTCTGTTGCCTGTGAGAAGACACCATGAAAATCCACGAGTTTTGCAGCAGCAATTAATTGTCACCGTTTCAAATATGGCAATGAGTCTCTCATCACAGTGCCTTTAGACTACAAATGTAGGCTCTTCGTGATAAACTCCAAGTGCTTTGGCACCACAGAAAATGAAGTAACTGGAAGCCCCACACAAGCTCCAACAGAATTGTAAGTTGCTACACACCGCCCACGTAGCTTTCAATGCTTGAGTGTGTATGATTAGGAGGGCTGATGCATGATCACATCAAATTCTTTCCCTCAACTCTCAGATCAAAAACTTGCCCTCTCAGCTACATTCTTCTTTAAGCAGCCACAGTTACCCTGGTAACTCTATGCTGCTGACACAGGCAGCTGGTCCATTTAAAGTCAGCACTAGCTGGCAACTGAAATGTTTGCTCAACCAGTTGGGAATATATTTTCTCAATTCCCAAGGAGTTGCTGCTTCCTATTTTCAAACTATTTATGATTTCTTTTTCTTAAAAAAGTTTTATTCTCATTAATAGTTAATAACTAAACCTCATTACATGTACCCCTTGTACAAATGGCAATGCAAACAGTGTGAACTTGCAAATAATTTTTAAAGACACAGAAGAAAAAAGAGAAATAATTTTAATCAGTACCTTTATGTACACAAAAATGCACTGTCTTCCTTATAAACTTACAGTACCAACTGCTGTAAATATGCTGCTATACCTATAAACCCATGGAGTTATTAAACATTAATGGGAGCCTGTAAAGTTCATCAGAGCCCAACACAGTGTTCATAGATTTTCGATAGCTAGGAAAAGCATTTGTTCTGAATTAAAACAAGAGGCACATTTCACAACAAAACCCTTTTACAAAATGTTTACAAAATTTAGGCCTGAGTAATACCTTTATCGTATCACTAAAATGTCACAAACATGAAAAGCATTTAAATTTTCCCAGAACTCTTCCTCAGACATGATGGCATAACAATCTGCCTGCACACAAAATGTCCAGTTCTTAAGACCAGATGTTAGGACTTTCTGTTTCTTCCTCTGTCCTCCAATGCATAAAGAAGACCTCTTGGAAGAACTCAAAAGCTCACCATGTTTGTGACATTCTAGTGATCCAAGAAAGGTATTACTCGCCTCTGAATCTTACTCTCATTCATTGATCACATGGCTACATTTTGTTTGTCTTTCCATTCTTTGTTTTTAGAGTAATAATTAAAAACTATCAACTTTCAAAGGGAACCACCCATGTTCTCTGCATGAGTCAATGTTCTGTGCCTTCCCCTGAAGACACACAATACTGATGATGTCTCCCTTATTAGAGAGCGACTGGATGAACCAACCACACCTGATGTAGATATGCAGCAGAATGACCCATTCTCAGCCAAAGCAGACTGAAAGAAAAGTAAGACAAGAGCAATAAATCAGGAAGAGCCACAGTGTGGGCCTCTGTGAGAAAGTAGGTAATCTGGGCTTGCAATGATTAATTTTAGTTTTTACTGCACTTTATTCCAAACACCCAACCTTACTTATTAACTACTCAAAATAGTATTGTTTGATATGCTTTAAACTTTCTTTTACTAGACTGCCAAGGGGGCACCAAAGGCATACTCACATTCCAAAGCCCTTGTTCCTGACCTCTATTCAACATAATATAATTGTATGCATCAAAACATGAACAACATTTCAGTTTCTTTGTTTCATTAAAGTAACATCTTCACTCTGATTAATTTTGGTAAAACAAAACTTTTAAATGTGAAGTCGTAGGCTTTCATGGCCGGCATCCGTAGTTTTTTTTGTGTGTGGGTTTTTTCGGGCCGTGTGGCCATGTTCTAGAAGAGTTTCTTTCTGACATTTCGCCAGCATCTGTGGCTAGCATCTTCATTTTCTCTTCTAGAACATGGCCATACAGCCCGAAAAAAAACCACAAAAATTTTTTTTAAAGTTCTGGGATTGGGTTCTATTTTTTAGAACCTAAAAAGCCTGTTGGATGAGACTAAAGACCTCTCTAGACCAGCATCCCATTTCCCCATAGTGGTCAGCCATATGCTCATGGAAGCCCACAAGCAGAACAAGAGGACAATCTTATCCAAAATGAAATTTCCTTTGACTGCCCTCCCTACAAAGTCTTGCTTCTTTTTCTAGAGCTGAGATCCTACATCAACCACCTAATGCTCTGCTCATGTAGTTCAGTGCCCCCTTCCAGCTGTCAAACTCTTGGAGGGCCACTGCAACTGCTCCTTACTGATAAGATGGAGAGGGGAAGCAAATTCAGAGGAAGAAAAAAAAAATTGGGCTTGGCTTCTTGTGGGGAAGAAATGATGATGCACTTTCCTTTCTATTCCCCTTGGAACAAAGACCAGCCACTTCTTCCTCCTTTGAATTGCCTCAGCCCCCCTTCCCACCAGAAAGGACCAGTAGCTGCTGCTGTTGTGGAGAGTGAAGTTTTGGACAGGTCACAAAGGGTAAGAGAACATTACATTGAACCCAATCCAAAAATACTTGTGTGCATGGCACATATGTGTAAGCCACTGACATGATTCTTCCCTAGATGTTCAAAAGTTGCCAAATTCTACCTACATGCTTCCCACACAACTCCATGCTTTGCTTGACTGGGTAAAAACTGTTTTTATGGGAGCCATTTTGGGACTCTCATAGAAGTAAAGTGATATATAAATAAATAAAATGGGGCATAAAATAAACAAACAATTTCTGTTGCTAATTCCACCATTTCACTGATGAGATAATCAAGAGTGATACAGCCACAGTACGTGCTAACGAAGGCGGCCAACTTATTAGGTATGTGGGAAGCTGTCCATTAGAGTAAGATTGGTTCTACTATTAGAGCAGGGGTAGGCAACCTAAGGCCCGGGAGCCAGATGCGGCCCCCCGAGGCCTTTGGACCGGCCCCAGGCTGGTCCTGCCACCACCGCCGCTCCCCGTTGCCTCCGCCGCCCGCCATGATGATATTGATTATTGTTGTTAATACTTGTTCTTGGGGTTTTCTTGGCAAAATCTCCACAGGGGTTTTGCCATGGCTTTTCTGGGGCTGAGAGAGTGTGCATGCATATATTTTTTTAAAAAAATTAAATTATTTTTATTTTTATTTATTTATTTATTTTTGGTGCTTCGGCCCCCCAATTGTCTGAGGGACAGCAACCCAGCCCCCGGCTCAAAAAGGTTGCCTACCCCTGATTTAGAGAGATGGGCCATTGCCCGTCTAAGCTCCAACATCCCTACCCACCGAGTGCACAGTGTACTTTGCTCTTGCAAGGAAGCAGACTGGGTAGCAAACTAAATGTACCCAGCTCAATCTTTAGTGATTATTTGACTTCACCTCTGATAACCTACCCTTCACCCACCAATCCTAGGGGGCATCAACCACCATTAATTAACAATAATAGATAATGAAGATTTTATCAGTCGAGTTTCAACTAAGCACATATGGCTCCTTTGGAAAACAAGTAAAAGCCATACAAAGAACTGTGACTTTTACTGAAGCAGGAATTACCAAACTTCTGCTTTCTAGTTACTTGCTTTCCTGAATGTGAAATGTCTTAACAGTGTATTTGAAGAGAAGAAATCATACCTTGCAAGAGACAATCTTCATGCTGGGAGTCCTCACAGCTTACAATATTTGCATACTAATCTTAATTGCCAAGGCAACCAATAAGGAAAGCAAGCAAGCAGCAATCTGGACTGGGCGTAACTGACACATGTAAATATTAGTACAGGGTTAAATGGGTATAACTATTGCAACATGTAGAAAGAAGTGAACTTATATGGACCTTTATTTCATTTAAACTCCTAACAAAAAATACTATAATTACATTTCTTGTTTCCATTTCTTTAATCTTATTCCACATTACAGACACACTTTTCAAATGTGATGTCATATTCAATTTTTCATTGCATGTACACTTTTCTGCACCTTTTGAACATTAAATACATACACATACTGCTGAGAACAAGTCATTTATGAAAGACAGAGGAAAGACCATTACATTCTACTGGCTGCTGGCATCTTCTTGCCATTGCTGCACTCAGAGTTGTCTTAAGTAAGACTTTGACACTTCAGGTTAAAATGGTATTTTTCTTGCCCATTTTCCTCCCCCTTCTGGAGATAAAAGGACAATATACACTCGTCTCTCCACATTCACTGGAGTTAGGGGCACAGGACCCCTGTGAATGTGGAAAAACTGCAAATAATAAAAACACTACGTTTTTATCTGAGAGAACACCTCTCTAGGAATCTCTAGATCAGGGGTAGGCAACCTTTTTGAGCCGGGGGCCGGGTTGCTGTCCCTCAGACAATTGACGGGCCGAAGCACCAAAAATAAATAAATAAATAAATAAATAAATAAATAAATACATAAAAATTAAAATTAAAAAAGAATTAAATTTTTTTAAAAAAATGCATTCACACTCTCTCAGCCCCAGAAAAGCCATGGCAAAACCCCTGTGAAGATTTTGCCAAGAAAACCCTAAGAACAAGTAATAACAACAATAATCAATATCATCATGGGGGGGCGGCGGCAGGGGGGGGGCGGCGGCGGCAGGACCGGTTTGGGGCCGGTCCAAAGGCCTTGCTGGGCCGCATCCGGCCCCCGGGCCTTAGGTTGCCTACCCCTGCTCTAGATCCTCCAGTGCAACTCTGTGGTCAACATCTGCCAGACATTGACCCTAGAATTGCGCTGGAGGAGCTACAAATGCCTAGCAGAGTGTATTCTCTAGGAATCTCTAGGTCCCTCAGTGCGGCTTTTGGTTAAAGTTGGCCATAGAGTTGCACTAGAGGACCTAGCTATTTCCAGAGAGAACATATTAATAAAATATGTGAATAATTAAATCCACAAAAGTCAAAGCAACAAATGTGGAGGGATGAGTGTACCTTCTCAAAGAATGGTAACAGAACTATACTTATCATAGGAACTAGTGCAAGTGAAGTCAACAAAAATTTAGTTCAGCAGGCCCTCAATATAAAAAGTAATAATTTTTTGTTGTTGTATGGCAACCCTAAGGAAAACCGATCATGAGTTGTTGTTGTTTTTGGCAGATTTGTTAGAGGAGATTTGCCATTGCCTTTCCCAGCATGTGACTTGTCCAAGGTCAGCCAGTGGGTTTCATGGCTAAATCCTGGTCTAGTAATAAGAAGAGGAGGAGGAGGAGGTAGTAGCAGCACTGATAGTAGTACTTTTGCTTTGTTTTTAAGTATTTGCCACACAGTAGAAGGGCATTAGAAAGGTTCCACCTAAAGAAGAAGTTCCCAAGTTTAGGTGGAACCACAGAAAAGACTACTATTCTGGTCCAATTCATCAAAACACAGGCACAAGGAGCAGGTTTTGCTCCCATAGTCCACACAGACAGCTTTTACCATGTTTCCTGCATTAAACTATAAAAGACATTAAGAGGTGTGCAAGCTGCTTTGCCACAAACCATGAAGGCAAATGAACATCTGGATTTTTCTTGCACAGTGTCAAGGAATTAAGTAAATTAAATAATAATAAATCTGCCTATCAGCTGAGTAAGAGGATTACTCACTCACCAGGAGACAGTGCCTAGTACCAACAGTGAAAGTGAAATAAATGATGAAGAGACAGAACACTACTAGCAGGCTGTTTCTTTGAAGGAAGTTTTCACTCAACTCATTTACTTATAGTAAGAGGTCTCCTAGACTGTCACCAGTAAGAACTCTTGGGGAAAATCACTTTCAAATTGGTTTCCAGGAAAATACAATGACGTGAGCGCTATCAACAACTCATCTTAAAGGTGGTGGTTGTTTTTGTTGTTGTGTACCTTCAAGTTGTTTCCAACTTATGGTGACCCTAAGGCAAATCTATCATGGAGTATTCTTGGCCTTTGCCCTCCTCTGAGGCTGAGAGAGTATGACTTGCCCAAGATCACCCAGTGGGTTTTCATGGCCAAGAAGGGATTTGAACCCTGCTCTCCATAGTCATAGTCCAATGCTCAAACCACCACACCACACTGACTCACACACAAAATAAATGGTTTCCTTCTATTTAAGAGAAGAAAAACTTTAGTCTACAATTTAACAGAACAATACAAGCATTTGTTAGATGCAATCACCATATACCTAACTACTAAAATGTATCTTTACAGTTCAACCTTTTACCAATATCAACAAACATATTGTGGTTTTATACTATGCTACAGAAAACCATGCTTTCACCATTTTTTTATGTGACACTAAGGGCCTTTACAGACTGCCAGAAATAATGCAGCTTGAGGCCACTTTAACTGTCCTGGCTCAGTGCTAAGGAATCATGGGAATTGTACTTTTTTCTGGAACATTGAGCCTTCCCTCCCTCCATTACCATCCGATGCCATCTGGGGGAGAG
>CM034708.1:159844643-159858582 GCA_020142125.1 Phrynosoma platyrhinos | reverse complement strand
AAGTGGACTGAATTTGCACTTTTTCTGGCAGTCTGCAACCCCCCTTGGAAATCCCTGATAGGCCCTAAAGAGGGGAGGAGGAAGGCAGGCAGCCTCAGCGTTGTGTGAAATGGCCTCTTTATTTGCCTATATAAGGCTTCCAATCCCTGCTTGGCCATGGAGACCCACTGGGTGACCTTGGGCAAGTCACACTCTCTCAGCCTCAGAGGATGGCAAAGGCAAAGACCCCACTCCCCACTGAAGATACTTGCCAAGAAAACCTGGCATGATAGGGTCAGGGCAACCAGATGTTCAAAGTGCAAATTAGGACAAGGCACTGCAGAAATGTAGCACATTCGAGATTTTTTAAAATGTAGGACATGACCTAATGAACGCTACATCTAAAATGTAAATTAAAAGCTACATTAAATCAAATGTCGATGTAAAAGCGTGTTTCTTAGTTATGTTCAAAATGGAGGATGCTTTGGAGTTCCTCCTGGACAAGAAGGCTGGAATGTGAGGCATGTCCTGGAAAAGGAGGACATCTGGGCAAACTGTGAGAGGTGTGCCTTCAAGTTGTCTGTTGACTTAAGGCGATCCCATTAATTTCATAAGAAGTCGAAGGCTTTCATGGCCAGCATCCATAGTTTTTTGTGGGTTTTTTGGGCTGTGAGGCCGTGTTCTAGAAGAATGTATTCCTGACGTTTCGCCTGCGTCTGTGGCTGGCATTTTCTATACCAGCCACAGATTCCTGCAAAACATCAGTAATACTTGCTTCTAGAACACAGCCTCACAGCCTGAAAAACCCACAGAAACTTATAATTTCATAAGAGTTTTCTTAGGCAATGGATACTCAGAGGTGGCTTTGCCAATTCCTTCCTTTGAAATATAGCCTATAGCACTTAGTATTTCTTAGTGGTCTCCCATCCAGGTAATAACCAGAGCTGATCCTGCTTTGCTTCCAAGATCAAATGGGATCTGGTGCGACCCAGAGGAATTCAAGGCCAAGGATTGTTGTTATGTGTCTACTTGTAAAGGAACAATTTTCTTTCATTCAGAGGACTTCTTGACAAGGAAATATGGACTACAGAAGGTCTCTTGACTGGGGATGTTTATGTCTTCCCACAGTTACTTTGCTTCACCTTTTCGGTTTTCTGCTGTTATCTGTCTTAACAAACTACCCAAACATACAGAAATAAAAACAATCTATTATTTCTCTGACACTTTCGGAATTGCATTCCTGTCTCTAGGATCTTATATAAATTGAATCTCTGGAGTAAGGACAAACAAATTAGATTATACTGCTTTCTTCGGGAAACAGCATCTTATTAGGTCTGTTCTGAGACACTTATTATTTTCCCCTACTCTCATTCGTTTGGGAAAAGTAGCATCATTAAATGTTTGGAAATTGCTTCCAAGAAACATATCTAATAGAGCTACTCAAAACAGATTAGTAAGAAATTTGTTACTCTCAATTTATTAAAATATAATGTCATGTTAAATAGGTTTGCTCATTTATTATTATTTCTCAAAGTGAAACATTCAGCAGGTTATTAACATCATATTTATTAAATGAGATGTAGGGGGTTTGCAGACTGCCAGAAATAGTGCAAATTGAGTCCACTTTTAGGGTTAGGGAATCATGGGAACTGTATTTTATTGTGGCACCAGAGTTCTCTGACAGAGAAGGCTCAATGTCTCAGAAAAAAAACAACTATTTCCATGATTCCCTAGCACTAACCCTAACCCTAAAAGTGGACTCAATTTGCACTATTTCTGGCAGTCTGCAAACCCCCGTAGTTAGTCTTTACATAAGGTTTTTAATCATTTTGTACATTTGGTCTTAATAATACTGTATCTGATTGTGTGGTTTTGGATTACAGGGATTTATTATTTGTGTTATAATAAATCTACGTATCACTTACTGTTTTCATTTTGTTGTATAGCTTACATTTTAATTTAAATATGCTTTTAACATTGGCCTGAACCAAATATTGTTCAGGTTGCTATTCTGCTTGCGTTTCTTGCTTACATGCTGATCCTAACATATTTACTCAGAAGTAAGTCCAGTGGGTAATAATTCCTTCTAAGTAAGGAATATATAACAGCCTAAACTGCTCAGAGTGGTTGCAGCCTGCATTAGTTTCTCTTTCTCCCAAGGCATCTCAATCTTGACCTGTCATGCCCCTATTATTCCAGTCCTTGCACTCTTACAAGAAAGAACTGCTATTGTGTGGTGCTTTTGTGATGGAGATTAGCCTGCATAGACTACATATTTTCACCTGTGACCCGTATTGTTATAGAAAGTAGCCAACTCAGTAGTCTAAAAAGCGGTCAACCAGCATAACTTGTTTTTAAATAAATTATTCCCCGTATTCTTTCTCATGTTCTCCCTTAGTTCATTGGAATAAGTCTCATTCCTCACCAGATCACTTCCCACAATCCCTTCTGAGGTCATATCTGAGAGAGACACTTTTGCACATGAAAAAGAGGGATGCCTTTAAAGGAGTATAATCACCCTTTGCTTCTGGTCTGGACCCCACACATTTCTGACCTTTTCACCACTTTCCTCTGTGAGAATGGCCACAGGCAAAAATACTCTCTTACTACTATCTGTGAAAACAAATAACCTAACATAGCACACTTTAACCTCAGTACGCAGAGTGTGGTTATTATAATCTTTAAGTTATCCTGGTTTCTTCTGGACTTCTGTATAGCCATCACTCTTTACCATATGATAAATTGTACTGTGTCCTGTTTCAAATGGATTTAAGTGCAGGCAAAATCTCCAGCATGATTGATTATTCTGCTGTTTCTTTCCAAGAATACTATTCGACCAATTACTTAGCATAATGGATAATCTTTCTCTTGGGAAAGATTTGGGATCTGTACTTCTTCAAGGATTTTTTTCCCCCAACAGTTGCGTTGTCATGTGAAAGAACTAGCTAGCAATGCAATCCCAAGTCCCTCCCGCAAACCCAATGTGCTTAGTCCCTGTTAAGTTTGTTTAGGTGATGTTGCCTAGAAATTCCTTTAGTTCTGTGGAACTAAAACAATTGAGCCTGTTCCAGATAGTTGATATACACTGGTAACATTTCCTTTTATGAAATGAACAACTGTCTGCTCACCCCAAATGGACCATTCAAATGCATTGCTGCTAGTATGTAAGCCTACTCTACTATTGATATTTCTCCACCATCATTTCCATGTGATAGGAGTAGGAATCATTGTGGCCTGCCAGACATTAGACTGCATCTCCCATCATTCTTCACATGGTTATGTTGTAATGGGAGTTATAATCTGATAACATCTGGATATATCCCTTTACCCCACCACGTACCATTTCCCACTTATATAATTTGCACAAGCAACACAGCTGCGGGACTCCCATCTGTAATAATCCACTTTAATTGTTAATGCCTCATTCCCAGTTTTTCAGATATAATAGCACAGATTGCTTTTAATAGGACTACAGAATTTATGGTTTTCCATAAACTGATAAATGTCTGCTCCCATCATTTCTCACCATTGGACTGGCTGATAGTGGATAGTGAAGACTTCGGTCAATAACATTTGGGAGGCCACATGTTCTCTAGCTAAGGCATAGAGCAGCCTCTCTTAAGCTGGTGTCTGTCAGCTATTTTAGACTGCAGCTCCCATAATTTCTGACCATTTGTCCTATTGATTGGGGTTGGTGGCAGTTCAAAACATCTGGAAGGCACCAGTTTGAGGAAGGCTGCCCTAGAATGTTATGACACCTTCCATCTAAAACAGGAGTGCTAAGTAACATCAGAGATGAGCAATTGATTGGAATATACTTGCTCAAAACTTCCTAGATCATTCATAGCCACACTGATGTGCCAACAATTCAAAACTAGGGTATAATCTTTCAGATGACCAGACAAAAGTAGTGGCATTCCCTGCAACAGCTATTAATTATGGCTCAGATTGTTGATTTTTACCCATTGCTCATAACAATACAAGATGCTTATACTACACAAGCCTGACTACCACACACACACCCTTTTGCCATTGTACATACATGCACACATGTATCTCAAAGTGTTATTTTTTTAAGAGCACCCTTTTCTGTGCATTCAATTGGCTTAACTCTTGTAATTTAACTGTTGTAATTTAGAGGAGGGGAGACAACTGCAAAACCTTCCATAAATCTCTACAGTTTGATAAGTAGAATAGTCTAAAATTATGGAATTTCTGTAGGTCTTCCAGTTCTTTAAATTGCTCTCAGAGACATTGACCATCATGGAATCCTTTCAGGCAGACATTGGAAAAGGTACTATTCTGGATAACAACTTTATTGAGTGTAAAAAAATGACCACTGTTGCCATACTAGCTTGGGGGAATATGGAAGTTGTTATTGTTGCTATGTCCCTGACTTACGCAGACCCTAAAATGACTCCGTCATGAGGTTTGCTTGGCAAGATTTGTTCCAAGAGGTTTTCCTTTGCCTTCTTCTGAGGCTGAGAGAGTGTGACTTGCCCTTGGTCACTAAAAAGGTTTCCACATTGAGCAAGTATTTGAATCTTGTTCTCCCATGTATTCTAGTATAACACTCAAGCCACTACACCATGCTGGCTTTCTTCTGGAACATAGCGTCCCCAAAAACAATTTCATCAGTTTTTGCCCATCTGGGAGTTCTTTCAGTTCTAAATTAGTGCCTGTTGACAATAATGAACTGGATGAGGGCAAATTTAGATTAAGCCAGGCGAGACAGAGGTGTTCCTGCTCCATTGATAGGTAAATAAGAGAATGGGGATTCATCCTGTTCTGGTTAGGGTTACACTCCCCCTGAAGTCACAGGTTTGTAGTTTGGGTATACTCCTGGACTCAGCCTTGAACCTAGATGCTCAGTTTTTGGCAGTGGCTGCATTTGCTCCATTAAAACTAATGTGCCAACTGCATCCATTCCTAGGGACATCTCATGTGGCCATGATGGCATATGCCTTATTAGGATTATTTTAATGTACTTTTCATGGAGCTGCCTTTGAAGAATCATAGAATTATAGAATCATAGAATCATAGAGTTGGAAGAGACCACAAGGGCCATCCATCCAACCCCCCCTGCCATGCAGGAACTCCCAATCAAAGAATGTTTGGAAATTTCAGCTGGTCCAAAAAGCTGCAGCCATATTAATAGAGCTAGTTACAGGAGTGCATGGCTTCTAATGTTACAACCTATTCATTGGCTGCCAATCTGTTTCCAATTGCAATTGGAAAGTCTTTTGCACATGAAAAAGAGGGCTGCCTTTAAAGGAGTATAATCACCCAGATTGTAGATTATGTGTATAAAGCCCTGGCCTAAACTGTTTGGGTCCTGGCTATCTGAAAGAACATATCTTTCCATATCAGCCTGCTGAAGCTCAAAAGACTTTGGAGAGGCATTTTTCTTGACTCCACCACCTTCACAGGCACATTTGGTGGGAATAAAAGAGAGGACCTTTTCTGTGGCTGCTCCTGGACTTTTTAATTCCTTTTCTAGGGAAACTAGTTTGTTCCCTCCTTATTGTTCTTATATCAGCACCTTCCTGTTCCACCAGGCATTTGGGAACTAGCTGTTTACATGTAGGGACTTTATGGTTTAGTGTGTTGCTCTATTTCTTATTTCACTTTTAATGTTTTAGATTATTTTAATTGTAGGTCTCGTTCACTGTTATTTTTGTATGGTTTTAGCGACACGTATTTCTTGATTTTATGCCTTTTTATCTTGCAATGTACCTGGAATTTTGGGGAAAAGGCGAAGTATAAATAAAGTGGTTGATTGGGACTTGAAGACTAAATAGTAACTATTCCAAACTTTGACTTTAAAAGGACTTTCTAATTCCTTCTGTATCACCTTTCATTTGATCATTGATGGAGGTAGTTAGGTTGCCTCTTCCCCATACATGGAAGATACCATAGGACCTCATCACTGAAAGATTTTGCTTTTGTCAACCTATTGGAAGCAAAGCCCTTAAACAGGATTAGGCTGAATTGCAGCCTAATGCCTTTGCAGACTGCCAGAAATAGTGCAAATTGAGGCCACTTTAACTGCCCTGACTCAGTGCTAGGGAATCATGGGAACTGTAGCTTATTGTGGCACCAGAGCTCTCTGACAGAGAAGGCTCAATGTCTCAGAAAAAAATACAATTCCCATGATTCCCTAGCACTGAGTCAGGACAGTTAAAGTGGCCTCAATTTGCACTATTTCTAGCAGACTGCAACATGGAAAGAAAGAGAATCTGATAGAACAAGGGCTGTAATTTACTTATTGTAGCTCAGACAAATGCATGAGAATAAAAATGTGAATTCTCTTTTTAAAATCTATCCATAGATTATGTAACAATAATATATTGGTCTCACAAAGAGCAACTGACAGTCTCAGTTCAATTATAACATTATGATATATTTCATCATCTCTTTGTGGCACAAGCAGACTCAAATGCTTTGCCATAATTACTGGTCCTCCATTTCAATACTGATCATTTCCTCCTACCAAACAAATTTATCTCTGGATCAGCCTTGAATTTTAGTACAAAACCTGGGGGATGGTGAAAGGGGAAGAACAGAAAATTAATTTGTTTCTCAGCTATGTCGTAGCTGTGTGCCTTCAAGTCCCTTTTGACTTATAGTGACCCTAAGGTTAACATATCACAACGTTGTCTTGGCAAGTTTCTTCACAGGGAGTTTGTCATTGCTTTCCTTTTCATGTCAAATTTATTTGTAGTCTAGCTCGATTAAATCTTAAGAAAACATTAAATTCTCCCACACAATAATTGTTAAGTGCCTCTTTGTTTTGCTCTTAAAATATATATATGGCTATTTGCAAATGAAATTACTAACCCCAAACTATGAGATGTTGCAAACATGAACACTACCAAACACATTTAGAAGTATGCTACAGTCGGTTATGACTAGACATTCATGTCAAGGGACTACCTTTACCATTATCATGATTTTAGAGAGGTTTCCATATGCTGGGCCTAAGATTGGAAAGAAAAGCCATATTGGAAGCAACCATGCTGAACTTTTATTCATAATTTCAGTGGAAGTGCCATGTTATTTTTGCACCTGCATGAGTACACCTACACCAGTTTCTAGATCCTGGTACAATACTGAAAGAGTGATCAGTATTACCTGAGACGAATCCCATTACAAGCCCCTCTTGTAGTCCAGTTGAGCAATACAGCTGTAGCAGGAATAGCTGTCATGAGGATGAAGAATATCTCTAGATGTTGGATTGCAGCTTCCACGATTCCTCACCATTGGCTATGCTGACTAGGGTTGATGAAAATTGCAGCCCAACATCTGGAGGGATAGGTCCCTGAACTATATGATCATTGTCTGGAGTTCAGTTCCATTGTTATTTCACCAGAGGTTGTATTTTGGATTGTTACCCAGGCCCATAGCTGCTCTTTCTATGATAGCAGATAGCTGTACAAAGTAGTAACTAGGCTGGAGTCCAGTAGTATGAGGAGCCTGACTGTTCAGATGTTGGGATCTCCAATTCCCACTGGCCCTTGATGGCTAGTATTCATGGTACATGGAATTCAGCATCTGGATTGCCACAAATGCCCTGCTTTGCTATAGATAATGACTATTATATACTGCATTGCAGGCATGTGTAAGCACTGTCACTGTTGTTGTGTGCCTTCAAGTTGTTTCCAACTTATGGTAACCCTAGAATGGGTATTTCTTTTTAAGACTTGTTTCCATGGTGGAGTGGAGAATTGAACCCTGGTTTCTAGAGTCGTAGTCCAACACTCAAACCACTATGCCACACTATCAGAACAATCTCCTCTGCGAATGAGTACTTCAGCTCTGCAACCTGGGTTCTGTTTTGTTTTTGACAACTGAAATGTGAAATGCCCTGATGTTGCTATTTGAGGTCTTTTAAATTTAATTATTAAAATTTGTATTCTTTCTGCAAAAAAATGTGCTCAAGATGGCTAAAAAGTCACTATTTTATTTCTCTATTAATGGTGAGTAACCAAAAGACATAGTATATTAATTTAAATTGTTTTCAATTATTTATTTAGTGCCATCAGCGCACAAAGCACTTTAGATGAGCAGTTTTCAATCTAAAAAGACACAACATTCAAGGAAAAGGGGATGGCAGTGAGGGAAGGCATTAAGTCAGTAGCTGGCTGCTGTTCTTTCCCTCCAAAGCTACAGCAATGGCAGCTGGGATGGAGGGAGAGCCTTTCTTGTTTTCAGTATATTTGTTGTTGTTGTTGTTGTTGTGTGCCTTCAAGCCATATTTGACTTATGGCATCTGTAAGAGGAAGCTATCACAGGGTTTTCTTCGCAGAATTGGTTCAAAGGAGGTTTGCCATTGCCTTCCCCCGAGTCTGAGAGCATGTGACTTGGCCAAGGTCACCTAGTAGCTTGCCATGAACAAGCGGGGATTAAAATTCTGTTTTCCCAATGTCCTAGTCCAGTGTTTCCCAAACTTTGATTTTCCAGATATTTTTACTTCAGTTTCCACAATTCTTGATTGTTGGTCAAACTGGCTAAAACTTCTGGGACTTGAAGTCCAAAACACATGGAGGACCAAAGTTTGGGAAACACTGTCCTAGTTGAACTCTCAAACCACTACATCATGCTGGCTCTCTTTTCAATATATTAAGAAATATTAAAAATCATTTTACTATAGGCCTCAGGAGAACTCTGTCCTTAAAAAATTAAATTGACTGTTGCTAGTAAGAAATACTACAGGGCGGTATTGTGTAAACTGCCACCTACTGTACAAAATATAAATGACATTTTTGAAGTGTCGACCTCAGCTTCAACAGAAGTAGACTGATTTTTTAAAGTATAACTTTTTTAAAAGTAGATTTAATGGAACCAGTTTTAAGGAAGCTGTTTAATTTATAAACACCTTGCCAGAATTTGTAGCAATTGGCATTAGCTGTTACATTCCATTACTTTATGAGCAATGCATTTTTTTTTTACAAAAATGTACTTTAAAAACAGAAAAGTAGGCCCCAAATTCCCCCAAATCAGCTCCCCATTTTTTTAGAAGTAATTAGTAAATGTCACTCATTATAGTTTTTAAAAAGAGAGGGCATTGCACTACTTCACAAAAACATCATTATGCCTGTTACCTTCAAAAGTAACCTACTGAGGTAATATTAGTTATAGTGTTCTACTTCTAATGCCAAGCTTTGCGCATTACTCATGAGAACAAAGGAGGAATGTTTCAAGATAATTAAGAAATAAATTCAATATGAAAAAAAAGCATACCCATCAGCACCCAACCGATAGTAAGCAAAGTATGAAAGCAAATATAGTTCCATGAATGGCAGAGTTTCTGTGGGTAGGACTGGGATACAATCACAGAATCATAGTTTTAGAGCTGGAAGAGACAAGAGCCATCCAGTCTAACCCCCCTGCCATGCAGGAACTCACAATCAAAGCACCTCTGACAGATGGTTGTCCAACTTGTTTAAAGACATCCAAAGAAGGAGACTCCACTACTCTCCAAGAGAGTGTGTTCCATTGTCAAACAGCCCTTACTGTCAGGAAATTCTTCCTAATGTTGAGCTGGAATCTCTTTTCCTGGAACTTGCATCCATTGCTCCAGGTCGTGTTCTTTGGAGCAGCAGAAAACAAGCTTGCTCCCTCCTCAGTATGACACCCCTTCAAAGACTTAAACAAGGCTATCATATCACTTCTTAACTATCTCTTCTCCAGGCTAAACATACCCAGCTCCCTAAGGGCCTTTGCAGACTGCTAGAAATACACTAGTGCAAATTGAGTCCACTTTAACTGCCCTGACTCAGTGCTAGGGAATCATGGGAATTGTATTTTTTTCTGAGACATTGAGCCTTCTTTGTCAGAGAGCTCTGGTGCCACAATAAACTACAGTTCCCATGATTCCCTAGCACTGAGTCAGGGCAGTTAAAGTGGTCTCAATTTGCACTATTTCTAGCAGTCTGCAAAGGCCCTAAGTCTCTCCTCACAAGGCATGGTTTCCAGATAGGATAGAAGTAACCTACCCTCTCCTGCAACCACAGTGTAATTTCCAGAACAGATTTACTGGGGAAACATGAGAAAATCCTATTGCACAAGTGGATGTCCACTCATACATTAACCCTACCCACTGTGTACTACTGCCACTCTTCTCACATCTGATCTCTTCTCATTTGGCTAAACCACATTAGATATTATATCACACTCCTTTGCTAAAATAAAATACACCATAACACAATTTAATTCTACTGAGTTACTTTTCTTCTACTTGGAAATTTACCTATTGATAAAATATTGATTCTGGTGCTTAATCTGGGAATCTTTAATATTAAGGAAGGCTTCTCTTATTCTCCTTTCCTTTCAGGGAATACTACAGTAGATCCTTATTATCAGCTGGAATTTGGTTCCAGGAACTCCTGTGTATACCAAAATCCATGGATGCTCAAGTCCCATTAAATACAATGGCATAGTAAAATGATGACCATTATATAAAATGGAAAATCAAGGTTTGTTACTTGGTATTTATACTTTTTTGGAATATTTTCAAGCCGTGGATGCTTGAATCTGTGGATAAAAAATATGTGGATCAGGAGGGCCGACTGTATTAGAAACAAGCATGATCTCTCCCCGCTCCTCAAATTTAGAAAGACCTGATAGATGAAGTACACAGTGGGCAATGGTAAATTTAACACAAAATGTCATTTAACACTACAGGTCTCAACAGCTGAATTAGCTGCCATCCTAGATCTTGTCTAGGGTCCAAAACACACTGCAAAAATAATCCAGTTTGAGACGCATTAACTGCACTGACTGCTAGGGAATTCTGGAAACTGTAGTTTTGTGATATGGTGAGCCTTCTCTGTCAGAGGTCTAGTGCCACAATAAACTACAATACCCAGGATTCCCTAGCACTGAGCCAGGACAGTTAAAGCAGTCTCAAACTGGGTTATTTCTGCAGTGTGTTTTGGACTAAGGTCAGCCCAACAAGAGCTATCTGCAAGAGCTCCAGCAACCAGCAGACACTACATCCCAGCACAGGAATTCAATATGAATAAAGCAGGCTGAAAATGTAAATAGAGCAGAGGATTATGCAGGGAGCCCTCATCCCCATATACCATAGGGTTCTAGCCTTGCCTCTTTTAGTTCAGACCTTCCCTTATTCAACAATGAAAAGTGTTCTGGTTGCAAGTTAAACTTTTCATTCATCTGATAAAGCAAGGGTCTGTGTTGGAAAACTGTACTTGTTTTCAAGAGAATGAAAACAATTCTTTCCAAGACCTTACTGATTATAAAAGCAAGGGTCTGAGGGGCTGACCTGTTCTGGGATATGAAGTAAGGTGTGCACAGCCTTGTACCTGCACACATTCAGGCTGAATGTCTGAACAGGGCTTATAGTCCACTTAAAATAGGTCTGTGGTTCACTAATTATGCTATCTTTCTTTACCTATGAACAAGTATGTTTGTTTTTATTCACACTAAGCAGAGAATCAGGAATTTAATTTGCAGCAAACTAATAAAAAGGCAATAGTGCAGTTCTGAAGACTAAACAGAATCATGTTCAAATCAAATGGTGTTTTAAAATCTCTGACAAAGAAGCATTATTATGCAATCACAACCACTAAAGAAAGATACATAAATATTTCAAAATGGTATTTTTATTTATGGAATTCAAAGCAACAGATATAGCTACTATCAATTCAGAGGGTTATGATCAGTTTTCAATTTGCACCGATGTAAAATCCACCAGTGATTCTTTTATGTGCAGTGGGCACATTCGCTTTAACAGATATTCTGACGAAGTCAAAGTAGTGGCAAGTAACAACAGTTACTTTTTCTACCAAATATGTCTTCTAAAAATGTTCTAACCAATATTGTAGTGGGATTTCACATAAGGTTCAGCAAACTACAAGAGGAACATGTCTATTAACTCTAAAGGATAATGGGGGAGGGCAATCTATTTTTCCTTCCATTTATATAAACAGAGCACTATGCTACTTAAAGAAAATGAAAAGACAACTGTATTTAAACTATGAAAATAATCTTTATTTTAAAAACTTTTAATAGTGAAATGTCATATGCTGAATTTCTCTCACACACATTCACATTCACACACACACACTTCACTTTCCTGCCTTTGGAACCTTCTTATATGCCATCACCTCAACTAAATCTTGGAGAATACATTAACAATTTAATTCTAAGAAGCGAGTTTAATTCCAGTCCCTTTAAAGAGCATATATGAGCTATATCTCTTTAGACTGATCATCATCCTCAAGTTTCTTGATTTCATTTTTCAAGCAGTTGATAGTTTCACGACTTGCTTTTAATCTTTCTTTAAGTTCAGCAATCTCAAAACTGGTTTTTTTCTTGGCAGCTTCTAGCTTCTCTCGGGTTTTTACCTCTACATTGGCAACTGGAAGGAAGAAAGGTATACAGCATTTATTATCAGGCCATAATCACTCCAAAGTATATATGAATATTTAGCAAAAGATCACAATCCCACTTCATCTACTGTATTTTCATGCCTTGATGGACATTCAAACATGTGTATGCAGATATTTAACAAGTCTGATTTTTTTATATATAATTCAAGTCTACCAGTAGCTTAAACATTGTATTTTAAGAAGCTAGAACTTATGTTAACAGACATGACACAACATTTATGTTAATAGATATGACACAACAGACAGTATTTTGCACTAGACTGTTTTTAATTTTGCTAGGATGCTGCTATTTGTTGCTTCAGAGCTGTGTTTTCTTATACAGTAGGCTTTGGTATCCACTCGGATTTGGTTTCAGCCCCCCCTCCCCCCATGGATACCAAAATCTGTGGACACTCATGTCCCATTACATACAACAGTGTAGTAAAATGGTGTTACTTATATAAAATTGCAAAATCAAGGTTTGCTTTTTTTAATTTAAAAAATATATATTTTCAAACCATGGATGGTTGAATTTGTGGATTCAGAATCTGTGGATACAGAAGGCCAACTGTATTGCATTTCAAAATTGATCAGAATGCACATCTATCTTCTGCAGGTTGATTGCTCTCTACCTGCACTAACAAAGGTGAGAATCAGAAGGGGTTTCATGCAAATTATTGTCATCATAAAAATAAATGTAAATAAAACTAAATTCTTCTTTCAAACTATATTTAATATAAATTATAAAGAATCATGTAAAGTTGTGTACCTATACTTTCATCCTCAAAAAAGGGCAAAAGAGTATTTAAAACCAAATTCTAATACAACCAAACTTTACATTGTAGCATTCAATGCTTACACTCTGTTTCATGCTTATAAGCACCAAGTGTTAACTGACGAGATGTGGTCAACAGCTGCTGCATCATAGCAGTTGGATCCTGAAAAATCTAAGGAAGAAAAAGTAATGAATTTCTGAAGCTAAGATAAACACATTTTCTTTAATGCTTTGCTTTCTTACCATCTCATCATAAAATTCAGAAACAACAGTTTTCTTCCCCAAGATTGCATTAGTATCAGATTGAAACAGCTTCAAAAGATGATACAAGGTCACCTGTGCAAGGAAAAAAATCTATTTAGTATAAACTACAAAATCTATGCTACAAGAAAATTGAATATTTTAACTTTCTGCATATCGGGACAAATTTTAATCCTAAAAGCATATTAATTACTATAGAAAAACCAGTTATCTAGGCATTATATTATACAGTTGCCCATCCCATTTCACGGGGGATCCGTTCTGGATCCCCCTGCAAAAATGGCAGCTCACTAATATTCGAACCCCATTGAAACTAGTGGCGCGTGTGGCTGTGGCCCACATGGGGCCATTTTAAGTATGCCAGTTGTCCTCCCCACAAACAGCGAGACCACAGACATCAAGTCCGCAAACAGGGAGGGACAACTGTATATTCAAGCATTGTATTTGTCCATATACTTTTCTAATTTCTAAATTTGGTTTCAATGTTTTTATATATATATATATATATATATATATATATATATATATA
>CM034708.1:159806429-159836863 GCA_020142125.1 Phrynosoma platyrhinos | reverse complement strand
AAGCCATGGCACAACCCCTGTGGAGATTTTGCCAAGAAAACCCCAAGATCAAGTAACAACAACAGTAATCAATATCAACATGGTGGGCGGCAGTGGCAGCAGGACTGGCCTGGGGCTGATCCAAAGGCCTCGGCAGCTGCATTCGACCCCCCCCGGTTGCCTACCCCTGATCCACATATTTTAGTATCCGGGGTTGTGGTGGTGGTGTTCCTAGAATCAAACTCCAGTGGATACCACTTCTAAATGTGATGAAGTTTAAAAAAAAAGCCAAATAATGTACTGCACAGAAAAATATACAAAAGCTATTGTGTAATCACTGACATCGGTGATCATTTCTTCTGTCCTCCTGATGCAGGTGCACCATCCAAATCAACTTAGGGGACAACTGTATATGTAAACAGTAACACATTAGAGCTTCTACGCAGCAGCTGCCACTCACAAAATTAGAACTGAACACTATCACCAGAAGCAAACCCAGTGTTACCTTTTCCACTTTTATCTGTCAAGGTAATTTGTTTACAATCTTATTTCAAAAAGAAATGTTGATAGCTTATGTTTCACAGACTTTAGTTGTTAATTTCAGATGTATACCTTTATTTCAAAATAGCAGCACACAGTCAAAAGAATACAAGGCAGTCTTACAGATTGATCAAATAGATTTTATTTTTCTCCAACACAAGGTAACTTCCTTTGCAGTTTAAAGACCAAATCCTAACAGTCACCTGAAGACTGGAAAGAAAGTTAATTAAGATAACTGAAACGTTAAAAAGGATAAAAGTGAAATGAGTTTTGATAAGTTACATTCGAGAGAGAGATGGGGGAGGTAAACCACATATGTCAATAATGGTAGGATACCTGCTTACCTTGAGATGACATTTCAGTGTCAAGAAATGTAACACTATCAAATGAACCATGATTATGTATGTTTTAAAAATGGTCATGGACCAATGGGTATAAAACCCATAATATAGCAAACTGTCCTTCAGGCATACAAATTATTATTGGTAAGTACATATATAGGCAAGATACAATGTAGCCGAACTGTAAGCTAAATCATGTAAAAAGGCTTGAATCAGATTCTGCTGAATTCAAAGGCACTGAAAAGTGTATTTATATAAAAAATTATTTTTAAATTCAGTGTGCTTGCAGTTTGTAAGCTTAATCCTTTCTTTTAGATTTAGAAAGTCAATCACAGAAAACAAAAGTTTTAAATTATTTAATCTATTTATATAATGTGCATAACAGCAAAAACAGTATCTCAAGGCAGTATTTAAACACACTAACCTATTAGTGTAAAATGAGAGACTGCTACTGTAACTTTTGTTTTGCAGCATTTGCTCAAGCTTCAAACAAAAGTAACTATGTACAACTGCGGTGGGAAACCTGCCACCTTTGGGTTAACTTTCTGCTACCCTTAATATTACCAGACAACTCTCTTGACATTGCAAGTTCCCCTTTGCTCTACAAACCACAAGTCTGGAAACTGCTTCTTCATTAGTTCTGTGTATGTTTTGCTTATACATAAACATGCATGAAGGGGAGAGCAGCAAAACGAGAAGAATGGCACAAAGAGCTATGAAATTTTTTTTTAAAAATTCTACCCACCATTTTCTGAGTCAGTGGCCCTCTTTAAGAAAAAGATTTCCCACATCAGTGTGATTTAGGTCAGTGCTACTCAAAAAAGTGGTGGAACCTGAACCAGTGCTGGTCTGTGGCAAGTTTTGAAGAAACAGCTGTACCCGTCGAGCACAAATATGATATCACTCCCTGACAAGCTAGAGAAAAATAATCCCAGGCCTCCAGCCATATCACATAGCCCGAAAAGCGCTGATACAGGTCAGTATACCAGGTGTAAGATTTGAAAAACTATGCTTAATATGATTCTCAATTAGAGTAAGACATCAACTCAAATTCAAAAAAGTTGACTCAGAAAATACAAGATATATTCATCGAGTGGCATTCTTTTTATTTAATCTAAGACGTCTTAATTAGAAAGGGATTAAGCAGCATGCAGTTAGATGAGGAAAAGAACATGTAATCATAAATTACAGATACACATGTATTACTCTCTCCCCTCTCTAGAAAAGATGAGCTGATATTAAATATATACAGTGTTCCTTTAAAAAACTGCCCTTACATTAGCTAGCTAAAAAGTAAATCAATTATTTCTGCTGCTTCCTGTCTCTTTAAAATCAGTTAATGATCTTATTTTTAAGAACTTGAACATTTTAAAATAAATTCCTCACAGATTTTAAAAATGATTTGAAAAACGGTTAAAGTATTAGTAAAATGTACATTTTACACAAGACATTTAATGATGTAACATTAAAAGCTGTATTTTAAGGCTCTTATGTTCTCTACATCAGTCTACATCAAATAGGTAAACAGTGTGACTAATAAGATCCTATATATAAAACTTGGGAAGTATGCTTCAGCACATGAGTGAAAAATTAAACATCATCCAGTATTAACAAGGGATTTTTAAAACTAATGTCAACACACACATTTAAAACCTGCAGTTTATATTGATGGGGAAAGAAAAGACTTAAATATGCAACTAAACACTGAGAATAATCCAAAACAGTCCTAAAACACACACTCAGCAATGGCAAACAAATCAAGATTTTCTCTGTTAATATCACTCAGAAATTTAAACACCAATATGTTTCATATGCCCACTGAAACACTACTTAGTAGGCCATCTGGTCTCGCATCTGAATGAGAAAAGGCCACACATTTGTTTGACAACTCTATTTAAAAGTGCTTTGTCTAAAACATATTTTCTCTAAAAGTTCTCTGGATACTATTAGTACCTCAGTATACAAAGGGATCATGTAGCACTTTTGAGATGGAGAGGAAGACATTGGTAGAAGAAACTTTAATTAAATCTACAAAAGAATGCCACCAACTTTAATTCTCTCAGTTAATCTCAAAGATGCTACAATATCCTTTTGCATACTAACATGGCCATGTCTTTGAATTCTAGCACAATTCAAAGCTACCTATGAAAAAGATGTTCAAATTTGTTCAGCCAATTAAATTTCTGGATGTTATCAGAAGCACCAACCTCTATAATGTGTCCACGCTGCAAACAGTGGCAATACAGGCAGATGACAACTCAAATATCCCAGACTGGGGAATTAATCAGGTCTTTTAAGTAACTATTTAATCATTTTTTTCTTTTTTTAAAAACCCCATAAAATACTATTGATTTCACTATGAAAGCCTTTATACAAAGCATCAAGTACTTGCACATTATTTACATTCTCCAGACGCTGATTAAGTAAGTCATTAAAGCCCATTTCAATAACTCATTCCTGAGGGAGCTTGTAGTGTTAACAAGCCTGAAGATGATGTAGAGTTCTCTCTAGAACTTATTGCAAATGGAATGCCTTCTTTTTCTTTGTTTTAAAAAAATCTTTGGACCTCTTTTTAAAATGTACTGAGAATTTATAAGAATTCTCATTTGAGAAAATACATTTTATTCGCAAAACAATTAGGATTATACACTACTAGCTAGATACGTTAGACATATTCACCCAACACATATCAAAAAGTTATCAAAATCAATCACATTTGATTTTTGGCAGATCCATTGCCTGCAATGGAAAACTTGAGAAGACTATGTAAGACCATTTATACAAAACAGTATCTTCGTTGATCAGTGATAAAATGTTATGTTCCCTAAAGCTAAATTAAGCCTTATAGTTGGTTTCATTTTGGTTACTCAATATCTGAGATTATTTCTCAAACAAAAACATATTGATATGCACATATCACTTACCTGCTTTTTCTTTTCAAGACAATTCAATCCACATACTCTGCCCACCATCCAGTTAATCAAAATTAATAATATACTGGATTTTTTTTAGAGATGAATAACTACCCAATACAGACAAGCAATTCCACAGTATGTCAGCAACATCCCACTTCTTCATTATTTTGAATCATTCGCAGATTGATTCCCTCAGGAAATGCCACACTCCCATTCATGGCCTTACAAAGGAAACAACTTCAATGCATAAATAACATTTATCCCAAGATGATAAATTAATGTGAACCAGGAATTCATGATTTCCCACCATTCATTTCAAATTCTCAGTCACCCTTTCAGTATATAAACAAATCAGAAGCTGAAGAGGATTTAGGAATTGTCATCTTCACATAACCAAGTGTGTAGATTCAGCCCAAAATACGTCTCTCATTGGAAATTAAACATTTGACATAAGAAATATGTTAGGCCCAAGAAAACCTATTAACAGAAGTAAATCATGATAACTTCCAATTTCCAAAAATTAAAAAGCAATTTTTATATAAAATGGTTAGTCATTAAAACTCTCCAAAAGTTTTAGCACATCCATACAACTCTACTTGCACACAATTTAAAATATACTGGCAAAGAGTGAACAAGCCAAATGCACTGGCCTCACCTATGCAAGTGACAAATATAATTCTTGCAAATGCATACATTTTTAGTTATATTGGATACAGTCTTCTGAGATAACAGGTTTGGGTTCAGGCATAATCTTACTTAAGGTAGATCCATTGCAATCAATGAGACCTACATTATTCATGGTGAATTTACGTTTCATTTATTTTGGTGGCTCTACTCCAAATATGATTGTGTCTGGATCAGCCTCAGTAACTTCAGTGGTTCTGTGCTTAGCAAGATAGAAACCTATAACCCAACTTTATGCACACTACTAAGAAGCAGTCTTAGTTTCAGGGACTTACTCCCAGATAATCTCACAGACTACAGCCTAACTTGATGCATTATGCCTTATAGTTATATATTTGTTTTCTATATTCATCTAAATAAATAAATAAAAAGTATGTTCTAGAGCAAATTTGTATTTTGAGTGATATTACTGTGTGTGTTTGTGTGCGTGTAATTCATATGAAAGATTTTACCACTAATTGAAGAGTCAATAGCTATAAAATCTGGGGAACTATTTGAACAAACATTTAAGATTATAATAGTATTTTGAAACAACCAGAAACCAGGCCAGTACTAGTGTAATCTGAGACAGTCTTATTTTTCACAAGGAAAATGTAAGACTACAAAGCAAGCAACATGCTTGTCCAACATATGTGTAAACTCTACTTTTAGTTTGTGAAGAGTGCATTGAATGTCCATTTATTAAGGCAAATTAATACTGTATTAGTTATATAGGGGGTGTACGTATATGCATCTTGTTAATGCATGAGTCAATTCTGTTGCTTTGAAAAGGCTGTTTGAAATCTTGATCTTTTTTTTCAAGTGGGAAACATTTTCTTCAAATCACTTTTAACTAGCATAAAACTATGTACAGACTCTGAAGGCGGGACATAAGCACTAAAAAACTACTGCAAGTAACTCATTTGAAAGTGACCAATTATTTTCCCAATTGTGTGTCTATATGAACTTGGCATTACGATCAAAATTCAGTTTCAGATTTCATCTTCCCAAAAGAAAGTTTTTGGGGGGTGTTTTTTTGGATTACAGAATACTAGTGTACAGTTTTTACATTTTTATATGCCTTTCAGCAAATTCAACCCATCCATACAAAAATAGCTACCAATTAATTATTGGCTCCAATTAATAGCTGTCAATTAATATCACTATTCTAGTAACATTGAGTGCTAGACACAACTGCTATTCATTCACCAAATACAACAAGTTGATGCATATGCAAAAAATATGCAATGTTTTGTTAGAGACATTTTAACACCATTAAATATTGCTAAACACAAGACGCTCCCTGAGGTGTAAACATCAAATAACTTGAACAGCTTTACACATCAGCCCCATTAAATGGTTTATTACAACACTACATCTATTGTAATCAAATTGGTGCTTTTTACAGACATTATCATTTGAACATTTAAACAAGAACTACTATAAAAACAAGCATTTACGTGACTGTTTTCCAACTGCTTGCACATTTTAATAGTCAAATGTATATAACCAGTAATAAAGTTGCAAAAAGCTATACGTTTTAAATCACACAGGTTCCTTCAAATAAAACAGCTAAGCAACATAAAAAGGTAAGAGAGCTACTGGTTACCATGTATGCAGATTTGCCTTATTCAGATCTATTCCTGTTCATTTTATCCATGAATCTTTACAGGGTCTGTTCGATCACAAGATGCAAACTGCAGGACAAGCCTCTTTCCACGAAGTTTAGTTTCTTGTCTGGTGAGGCGTTCTTCTTCCTTCAGCTGTAATGTGTCAAAATTTGTGATGTAGATTTTGCTAGATCCCACAGCAAGCAAAAATGGCTGGTTTAACTATACATACACAAATTGTGCTTTTCAGATCTATTTCACCATAATGGAAAACTAACACAAGAATGTGGAGACAGCATGTACTTGCTTGAAAATAAATAACAACTGGATAGTTTTATAATGATTTACAGCATTTAGACTCTGAAAGCTACAGAGTTTCATGAAAACTTAAAATAGGAACATTCTTCCAGAATAAAAATCATGAACACATAAAAGAATAATGCAGAAGGCTAATGGGTTTATACACCATATTTGCAAAATAAAAATATTTACATATATAAAAATAAATGCCTATATGACAGGTAAATTGCACACAAATTGTAAGGCAGCAGTTTGTTTCACTGATAAATTACAAATATGTTGCAGAGCTATCGTGTGTGCACATTTAAAGCTGATGGGAGCTAGGGATGCAACTAGTAGCTGATTCATATGAATTAACACAAATGGGGGAAAGTTGTCATGAGGCAGGTGTATGTGTATGCTTGTTTTGTTCAGTGCATGGCAGGCACCCACAGATAACTGGAATTCCCTTGTATACCACTAGCATGCAGGATATTTACAACCTGTCATATAAAATGTGACTTTTGCAGTCATCTGAACCAGCTCCAATACTGTCAAAACTTTATAGCAAAAAAATGGAATGCCTCTGCCATGAATAGGAACCATTCCTGAATAGTGCCTGGCTAATACAGGAGCCTGGTTTATGCCTTGGAGGACCCCAATGCTTTCATATGAAGCAAGTTGCAATGAAATAAGCACCCTGAGATCCAAAGAGCTAGGTAAGGCAAAAAATGTGCTCTTGAAATTCCCTTCACTTTCAAAAGAAATTTGCCATAAGGTGAAAATGGGGAGGGGATGTTCAAGAACCACAAATTTAAGTCCTTGAACACAGGTCTTTGGATCCAAACCAATGAGATTTAGTGAGGCTCCAAATTTTGGTAACAATGGTGGTGGTACATGTAAGACTAGCATTTCCCTCAGCAAAATTGTAAAGCACAGCTAAAGTATTTACATCTTTAAACATCTGTGTTTATGCATCACAGTACCTGAGTCAATCAGCATTCCTGGGTGCATATACACAGATCTTTACAGGGGCAAATAAATTACTCCAACAGGAAAACAAAGGTTGCCAACAACAATCCTACTTGTTTAACATATATATGGTATCTCGTAACATCTATATATGTTAAAATGCTAAGGAAGGGGGAAAGGAAGCCTCTTAATAAATCTTGTTTTAGAAATAAAGTTGAAAAATCACTGTTTCCTATGCAGATGCACAAACATTACTTGGATTACATATGTACATTTCAATCTCATTTTTAGTTGGAAGCAAACTCAAAATAATTTTAGTAGTGTTTACCAAGTAAGAAAACCAATGTTTGCAGACTGAAAAAAACAGAAACTTGGAAGTAAACCAGGCTGAACTTTATTGAACATGCTGCCAATAAACTGAATTAAGGGAATCAGTCTGATTGTTAGTTACAACTAGAATATACTACACAATTATGGAACCTTATACCATTTTAAATGTGATGGAAGCATCCTATAGAATCCTGGGATTTGTATTTTGATGAAGCAATACAGATCTATGACAGAGAATTCTGAATATAAAACTACAAATCCCATGATTTCCATAAAATGGACTTATGTCAATTAAATTGGTAATAAAGTGCTATAACTGTTTACTGCAAAACTCCAGTGAACACGGAGACTTATTAAGTCAACATTTTAGTGTAAAGTCCCACTGATTTGGTGGATATACTCTACTTGGAACTAACAAGTGGATTTAACTAAATTTATAGATGTAATAACTACATAGCAGTAGATTATAAGTAGTCCACATCATTTTCCAAAAGCTTTTATGAAAGTACTTTTTAAAAAGCAAAGATACACATTGGTAAGTAATTTCAAGTGCAGACATGTGGATCAAGAATTTCAGAATGTACAGTAGTATGCAGCTGTCATTCTTACTGCTAATACTATTTTGATTAGAAAATAAATTCATGATAGTAATGAGAAATTTAGATATTTTTCTCCCTGCACTCCCTGCTTTTAAGAATGTCTAGACAGTAAGATCCATGTTATCAGTATGCAGGATTAGAAAATAACTTTTATTAATTTTGATTTAATCAACAATTACTAGGTATAGTGCTTTCTGACACAACCAAATCCTTAATTCCTTTTAAAACTAGTTTTATTAGTAAGGTGCATCAAACTGTGTATTAATGGGAGCCAATGGACAGAAACAGTTATTAGTGCACCTGTTGAATCTCAGTTTTAGAAGAGTAAAATGACAGCTGCACAACTGCTATAATTTTTCCACACTTGCGGACACAGTATTCAACTGGCATCAAGTATCTACCACTTCTAAAGAAATACTGAACAGTTAAATGAGATTTCATCTAACCATGATATACTAAGAACCTAACCCAGTTTTCATCTGATACAATGAACACATTTTTTAAAATTAGTATCAGTACACAAATTAAATATTTAATAATGTGAAAATATTCCAAAGGAGGGGTTAACATCCATTCTGTTTTTGATTTCATAGTGGATAAATAGGTTAATAAATTTGGACTTACTGACTTCTACTTTAGGTAATCTATAAAATTATACCAAGTGCTTTCGATATTCTGTAGATTGTGACAAAATGGTATCATACAAAACATCAAGCTGTAAACATTTGTTCATAATTTGAAAATGTTTGCAATGATTTAGAGCAATAATAGTTTACAGCTGTACAGAAATATTGCTATTCAGTGAAGTTTTACATTTCTATTAAAAGCACCAAGGGCTTCAGAATATTAATATGACATTGGTATTAGAATATTTCCTTCCGTTACAAAAGTAGATTCATATCTGTTTTCTAAAAATTATATTAAAACGTATATAAATGCATTTCCTAAAGTCATTTTTATTTGGCAAATTTCAGTGTGTATTTTAAAGCTCACACCTTTTTTGTGCAAAACTTCACTAGACAGCAACAAAACCTTAACAACCTTTGAGTACTCATACATCTGATGCTACTAACCACTTAGCTGAAGATGCAAAAATAAACAAGTTTTAGGAACTGCAAGTGAGACCACATGCTTTGCTCCATCCTCCCAGTCAGATCCTTCTCTTTTATCATTTCTCTCTAGCGACTAAACTAGGTTGGCAATGCTCACTTATATCAAACGTGGGTAAATTAATTCTTTTGATGTTCCTAAACTCACTTGAGAACATCAATTAAACCAGCTTCTCCAAGAGAGCTGGAGAATGCCTAATGACTGGAAAATATTTAATGCACTGACAAGTAGAAAAGAGAGCAGGGAGGATCTGTGCAAGATGGAGAAAGCCTTATTGTGCAAAATGGTTTACAATCTTAAGGCCACACAATTCCTAAACACTAATTAATTTTTACATCTGCAAGAGCTCAGATTTCCTTTTTATTCTTTCAACTCAATGTCCATACTATAAATTGAATTTTATACAGTTCTTGCATATGACTAACATCCACAGTGCAACATAAAATACAATATCTTATTTTGTGGTTACACATAACACAATAATTTGAAGTCGCATTTGTGACTCATTTAGTTTTCTGTAATCAATGTAGTATCTACATAAACCTAAATGCACTCTGTTTTCCTAACTAGCTTTTTGTATTTCAGACTCTTTCCCCATTTAACTCCATTTGGGGGGAAGGAATGCATCCAGCTGTCCAGCTGTGTACATCTACATAAATTTATGCTTTCCATTCTATTTCTCTACTATGTTTAATGAAAACTTATCAATTTAGTATTGCATGCTTCCAAATTAAAATCTGGGGGTTTTTTGGCAAAAAACATTTGGACATTTCTGAAGCTACTTATACAGATTCATATTTCTAAGAAGAATAGAAATTCTACTTGCATTATCTATGGTTTGCAGATCTGAAATGTTAGATACATAACCTCAGTTGAAATTATCAAGGCTGCCATCTGTACTGAAGAAATAATGCAGCCTGATACTGCTTTAACTGCCATGGCCCAATGCTATAGAATTCTGGGATTTATAGTTTTGTGAGATATTGAGCCTTCTCTCTCAGAGACCTCTGGTGCCACAACAAATTATAAATCCCAGGATTCCATAGGATGGTGCCATGACAGTTAACGTGGTATAATACTACATTAATTCTGAAGTGCAAATGCAGCCTAAGTAACAGCTTAATCAAACTTTCACCCCACTCAATGCACAAAAATATAATCTCAACAAGGATTAACTTCACAAGACATCCATCCTCCAAAACTACACAATTTAGATACACTCAATTTATAACTCATATTTAACATTCACAGTAAGGCATGACGAAAACTAACAGAGTGCAACAATAAAATGAACAAAAATGATTTTTAAAAAATCAATTAGTTCTCAAACCACAATAAGCAAAAGAGAGTCTCTCCCATTCACTTGCTCAATAAAATATCCCAACCATTTGTCTACTTCTTCAAAATTAAGTCATCCTAGAAAAGGCAAAGCAGTCAAAATGGGTTGTTGTGCATTTACTAAACAATGTAAGTTATACTCATAACTTATGATTATGAAAAGCAGAATCAATAAGAAAACTGGATTAACATAAAACCAATAACACAAATTGAACAGAAAAAATTACTAACATGCACAGGATTATTGTTCATTACACTAATTTAAATATTGACAAAACAGAACAAAAAAACTTGCCAAAATTCATAGGTGAACATATCTACATGATGCAAAGACATTTGTCAATTACCAGCTCCAAACAGTATCAGCACAACCAATACCATAAATAAATTTGTGACAGCAGGAAGACTTTGTCTGTTGGCTAAGAAACCCTGTTTTCTAACCATTTCATTTTTTTGGTCAAAATAAAGATTAGAGAGGGAAAGCAATAATGGCCAGTCAAAGGATAGTGTTTGTTCATCTCTATCAGGGGTGGGCATGTGTCTGCAGTGTGTGGGCTAATTTTGGTTCTGGCAGTCTGCATTGTCATGCTCAGCAGCCATCTAAAATCTATTCTGGCAACTTTGGGGGTATTTCTGGAATAATTTTGAGTAGTTCCTCAAAACACCTTCTGAACTAAAACCGCATTCCTCAGATCATACTTTCAGATAAAAAAAGGAACAGAACTTCTTTGGGAGGGGGTTAGGTTCAGTGAGATCTGGGTATCCAGATCTCTCAAGGCTAGCCCATGGACTGCATGATTCCCATCCCTGATTTATATGGAAGAAGGCTTTGAAAACAGCCATTTTTGTTATTAAGATTTAGTGGTATCATGAACAAACAGTAAAGCAAATACAGGCTCGTTCATCTGATACACAGCACATTTTTACCCTGTTCCATGCTTTAACATGTATAGAGTTTGTGTGTAGTGGGAATGGAAGAGCATGACCATTACAATTTGACTTTGAGGGATTATGACTTTTATAGATTGGACGTACATGCATGTAACTCCTTTCAACTCCAGTGTAAGGCAGGCTAAGGATGTTCCGACACTGCACGTACTCTAAACATACTGAAGAGTGCATGAATGGGGAGATTTTTAAAAATCCTGTCTAAGGATGGAAGCTGCATTGCTACAGGCTTGCAATAGGGATCTTTAGGCACAATTATCTAAACATAGAAAAGACAAACATATGAATATTTTTTAAAAGCTAGACTTTACATTTAATATAACCTGGCCAAGAATACTCTTTTGTTTTGTGAATTCATACTGTTTTACAATATGAAATTTTGCTTATAATGGTTTGAGAACACAGTATAGTTGTGTTGTATAAAATGGAATTCAAACTATACATACATACCTATTCAACGTCAGGATGAGTATCAATTTAATTTTGGCTTTAAAAACTTAAATCACTTTTCAAAAAGTCAATCCATGTTGCATCTATGACCCAAAACACACGGGCAAAATGACACAGCTTCAGGCTGTGTTGGGGCATGCCTACATGACACATGATCTGAATGCAGCCTGAAGCTGCACCGAGGCCGTATCATTTGCAAAGAACTGATCCAAGAAGGAGTGGATAAAATCTGCTCCTTCCAGCACCCCAGTTCAGGACTGCAGCAGCGGCCCAAATTGGGACTGGGCATGTGCGGTTGCTATGGTCCTGGCACAAACAGCACCAGCGTGATCTCCCAGCTGCTCTATTTGGCCCATCTGTTTTGGGCCTATGAGATTGATTATCTCATTTTCAATCCATGTCACATCAGCCCCACAGTCTCAGAAGTTCAAACATCTCTTACCAAGAAAGCACACGGTTAGGAGAAAGCATAAACATAAAAGCATGTAGCTCATTGCAAGCAATGAGCTACAGTTTTCATGGGTAGATTTCAGTCCTAAAATTTGTGTTTATTTGATTGCTACATATTCATGTTGTGGTTATTTTTCACCTAGACACGTGTATGTTTCAACACAAATAGCTTCATGATCTGCTGATTATTTGCACAAATTTTGCTGAAATTTCTAGCAGATCAGTACAAGAAAATAAGTACATGTAAAATATTCACAATTTTCTTGTACTTTTATATTGACAATATACAAAAGACGTAACAAAAATACAGAAGTTCATGAAAACATTCAAAATAACCAAGTAGCAGCCAGAAGTAAATTGTCAATGAACATTTAAAAAAACCAATGAATCATAAGTGTGTGAAACCCATATGAAAACTCACTTTGAGATCATACAGTGTACTGTTCAATAAGCAAGAATAAATCTTAAAAAATGCATCCAATTTCAAAGATGCTGCAGATTCAATTTATTACTATCAATGTACCCTAAGCATGAATGACAGGAGCTTGGATCGAAAGAATTATGATCAGAACAAGAAAATGAATTTGTGTCTAACAGGAGACTTTCCCAAGTACACTACATCAATGTACTAGAGGTGTTACTGTAAAATAGTAAAGAAAATAAAGTATATTTTACAGATTCTGGCAGACCACAAAAATGTTTTAAGAATGCATTTGTTCAAAGTCTTTCAGTGCAGACTATTTCCTCTGGACTTCGGAGTCACTTATCACATAATACTCTTCCACTATATCAGAAACTGTTCTTTGTAAGAAAGGTGAAGTCTCTTTGGTTCCAAACCAATCCAATTACAGTGGGCCCTCCATATCAGCAGTAGGTTCCCATCCCCTAGGGATACGAAATATCAAGGGATCTCAAATCCATGCAAGTCTTTGGACAGCAATGTACAGACATCCGTGTTGGCGCACATGCATGCATGCGTCACATTAGATGAGGCTTGGGTAGCTGTGGGTAGCTATTCTGTTAATAGGGCAGGCCCACTGTAATTAAAATACCTCACCGTTTCATTTATGGTGAAACTATTTTAAACACCCAGTAAGTTATGGGTGGAATTCTGTTGGTTATTCCCAACAAAAGTTGGCTCATTTAATCAGTGGCTTAATGGTGAGTGAATACAAAGGTAAATCTCATTGGTTCTACTCTTGTCAGGATTGGCAACAGAATTCAGGCCATTATGTTTAAATGTAATTCATACATTTTAGTTCAATGTCACATTCTACTTCACTGATGAGAAAGTTGTCTCTGCCACTAGAACAGGGGTAGGCAACCTTTCCCCTTTAAGGGCCAAGGGACTTCAGCTCCCAGAAGCCTCAGCCATGTTGGCCAATAGTCCCATGTTGGCCAATATCCCCTGGGATTCTGGGAGCTGAAGTCCCTTGGCCCTTAAAGGGGAAAGGTTGCCTACCTCTGCGCTAGAAGGACAATTATGTCTACTTAACCATTACTTAAAAGGGCATACATCAGTATTTAACACTGTAGCAATTAAGTAAGACTTCTGACTAGTACTTACAGCATCCAGTTTAGATGAATATATAAAATCAAATTCTCATTTTAAAGTCTTTCTTTTGAATTCACTCATCATAATATTACCTTACTGCAATTATTGTATAATATACTGGAATTTTAGATGAATATACAATTTAAAATACGTCATGCATATAGTTGAAACTCAGCCTGATAATCTAACCTGTGTGCCATTAAGAAAACTGCTTTTCTATAACCAACACAGAAAACAACATTTGTTTCTTGAACCTCATCCTGTGTATAAATTCTGGAACTTCTAAACAATACAGACTGTATAATTTACATACAATTTAAAGCTCTGACCACGATATACATCTATTAGAGAAACAGTTTCAACTTTACAGAAACCAAAGATCATTTTATGTAACAGATTGCTTTTACAGTGATGTGATCAACACAGAGCACTCCATTTATATCATATCTCCTTCCAGCAGACATTCAGTACCGTACACCATTTTATTAAGGCAAGTACTGCTCATTTTCTTATGAAACAATTTTAATTTATATCTGTGTATATAAAAGTACACCCTCTTGAAAATGTAGCTATTCTACCCAACTCCACTTTCAAGTTTGTAAATATTCCATTGTCTTTTCAACTTCATACTTTGGAAGTTATGCAAATTAATTCTTTCTAAATATTATGAGGCTAAAAAGAGGTATGTGGAATTTTATGATTATAAATTAAAATATGATACTCATACTAGTGACACATGCTCATTTTAAGCACAGTTGTGTCTCAATGATTTCAAATAACTGATCAAATTAGACCTCTGGTCATGTACAGTGAAGATTCCCAATTGTTACTACAAGGATGGAGCAGGGTTTGCTGAAATGCAGCCCCCATCAGTTCTCCTTTGGCAATGTTAGGACTGTTGTGTGTTGTAATCCAACAACAGAGTCATAGGTTATCCACTACTATTATTCAAAGTTGTTACTTATTGTAACCAAAGCAAATGAAGTATGTCTTCACAATAAGATCAATAATCAATCAGTAATGCCTCGATTTACAGTAGAGGAACTACATAACTGAAAGTTCTGTATAGATGTTAACTCTAGCTTCAGTGTTGGTTATGAAATTCTGAGCACACAAAGTACACATATCATTGCAAGGAATTGTTTCAAATTGTTTGAACTGCTGCAGTTCAATGCATAACCTAGTTTGGTCAAAAGATGTCAATGAAATTTAATAGTTAAGATCAAAATAATATGAATATGTCAGCAACTGTTAATCTGAATAAGCTTTCTCACTTTTTATATAACATCCAGGTCAAAATCCTAGATACTACAGGCAAGCTTGGGCAGGCCAGTGGGGTTTTTGACTTTTTCTATTTAGCTACAAACTTATTGCATCATATCAAATTCCCTTCAGTTGCAAAAGGAGTTGCCAAGGGGCATAGGAGACTGCTGTACAAGAAAATTAATTTCCAACTGCCCCACCCACACCTCCCACCCCAGAATACACAATCACATCCTTTGGATTACAGATTAAGTATTTAACAGGTTAAGTATTTTATTCAGAACTAAAATTTCATTAAAGATTCTTTACCTTGGACATGCTGGTTTTAAAATATAATTCTAAGATCAATCACCTTCTTGCAACCACTAAATGTATGAACTGAATCCACTTGGTGTGAAATGTGTGTTCTTAGCCCATGAGAACTACTACAAAAATATATTTGTTAATATTTAAGATATCACAAGATTGCCATATTTAATGATACAGCAGGATTGTGATAGCTGTGGTCCCTCATATGCACTGGATTATAACTCCCATTATCCCTGACCACTAGCCACGCTGCCTGCTGGAGATGGGAATTTACATTAGCCTGTAGGATGAGGAAAATACAGCCCTGTACATGATGTCAAATATCAACTCCTATCAGAAGTATTTCTCCAGAAATATGGAATATGTATCCTAGATATGATTAAAGGGCTTTCCCCCTTTCTCTGAATCCCTGGAGCATGTTTGTACATAAATACAGAAAGCACAGAAAAGTGGCAGTTCCTCTGCTGTGAAATAAAGAAGAAAACTATGACTAATTGGTTCTATTATATGTGAAAAGAAGAGGAAATATCCATTAAGAATAGCTAATGTCCAATCTCAGAAAGTGACCTCAGTAGTAACACCTCAGTCTATTACTTCACCACTCTCCCAACCCCCATTTCAGTAGGAAATCACTAGAGGAAACAAAATAAGATCAGCAGATAAGTCCATAGTAAGATGTCAGGAGAAAAAACAACCTACATCTATAGACAAGCATTATTAATATGCTTTTCATTATTAGCATTGTAATGTATAGTAAGAAAACCTGACACCTTTTCATTTACTGTCTAGATGCTATTGAGTCTCAGTCAACATTTTTTTTTATTTCATCACAGTGGTATGCTGAAAACTCTATCTGTAAGATGGATATTTGTACCTTATTATAAGGATTTGAATAGCCTAATGGAAATGAGCTGAAAACATATTAGAATTGAGTGTGTGTGTGTGTGTTCCACAACAATTCTCCAAGAAGGTAACTTAGTCATCAATTTGTTGTTGACCTTCAAGTCATTTTTGACTTATGGCTACCCTAAGGCGAACATATCATGGGGTTTTCTTGGCAAGATTTGTTCAGAGGAGATTTGCCCTTCCTCTGAGCCTGAGAAAATGCCTAATGTCACCCAATGGGTTTCATGGCCAAGTTGCGAATCAAACCTTGCTCTCCAAAGTCATAATCCAGCACTCAAACCACTAAGCCATGCTGGCTCATCTATACTAAACAGAAAGAGCACATTCAAATAAAGTGAAAAGATTAAACAAAGATCCATAAATTAATAAAGAACATGCCCATGGGAAATTAAAATTACAGCAAACATCTAATGAGAGTGGTCTTCTACATGAAGCAAGAAAAGAATCCAACTAGGAACTGAATAGGAGTCAGCGTTGTGTAGCAGTTCCAGTGTTAGGACTCTGGGAGAATAGGGTTTGAATCTCTGCTCAGACATGGAAGCCAATTGACTACTCCTGGGCAACTCACAATCCCTCAGCCTTACATTAAATCTTGCTAAGAAAACCACAGGTTAACCATAAATTGCCATAAGTTGGAGTTCACTTGAAAACTCATAACAAAAGAACTGAGAAAGAGATTCAAGAACTGAAACTTCAGACCCCTCTAACTAGTGAAATTATTATGTGAACAAAGTGTGATATCTAACTAGTTGGGGCAGGGAGTTCCATGCCCTTTCCTTGCATTTCTTCTTAAATCAAGACCATCCTCAGTTTATCAGAAGGCCAGCATACTTTTTTCCAGTGGAGAGAAAAACAAGTGGGGATGATTTTGAGTTGGAAAGCAGCAAGAAATGTGTCTTTTCGCAGAGGAATAAAACACCAGCAGTCAACCCAAACTATTCATCCATAGGAAAGTTCTGCAGTGTTAACAATTTGACACTATACATGGGGAAATAAATTAAAACTGGTATTTTTTAACACTTTTTTGGGGGGGGGTATCATGAAATGGGAAGCAGTGTTTACAATAGCCAACAAAACACTTACTGAGCCTAGCCAAGACCATCACTATTAAAACTTACCCCATACTGTGTTCAGACACACTTCAAAACAAGAGAAGTCAGTCCCTGAACCTGAGAGACATAGGAATGTAAGAACTGAAAACTCATATGATTTATGTAATTTGGCTTCTTCTGGCAAGTATTGTTTAAAAACCCACAATCAGATGCTTGGATTTAACCCTAGTAGTTTCAACGTGACTAACATAAATTCATGTTTCAGCTGGACTGATCTCATGACACCTACATTTTGTCTGAGAATCTATTGCGAAAACAAACAGCTCAAAGGCGCCTCTTTCCGTTTAAAGTCACAACTTGTAGTACTACAAAAATGGCAGCAGTTGACTTCAGTAACTTCAGCTATTTAAGAACCACTCAGTTGCAGTTTTGGCATGCTACAATGGTACCTGTATAGAAGTCAAAGGCAAGATCACCCAGCTACATGGTGTCCTAAACCCTGAAAGAAACTTCATGCATTTTTTTCTTTTGGCAAGTGTTTATGGGATGGGCTTTGACAACAGATTTATGTTAATCCTATAGATATTTTTAAAGGTATAATCACAAACTACTGTTTGCATTGTTATATTTAAAGCAGAACTGGCTATTATAAAGAGCAAAATTTTAACACACTGAACAAAGGATGCTCATACAATTTACAAAAGGAGAAGGAGAAGAAATAATAAGGGGAGGGAATAATAAGTTATGTATTAATGCTTACCTGGCTGTACCTCACTACAGATAGTGGGTTCAGCAAAGAATACTGATATATGATTTAAAAGCATATATTTTTTCTTTAAAACTATTTCAACATTGGTAAAAAAAAAAACCCATCTTATCTAAGAAAGAATATGCCCACCTCTTAACGATGTCGATATTCTCGTTCTCTATCACGCTCTCTGTCACGATCTCTGTCACGGTCACGATGTCTTTCACGTTCACGGCTTCTTTCCCGGTAATAATCATCATGGCGATCTCTGCTACGAGATTTGTGGCGTCGGCTTTTCTCTCTTGATCTGCTGTGGTCTCTCTCTCTTGATCGCTCACGTCTTCTAAAAGAAATTATTTCATTAATTCTCTCAAATTACGCATATTTTGTAGAAATAAACCAAAAATTCTGATTTTATTTAAGCCCCTGTATACAGAACCATGGGTAGGATACCTTTTTTAGCCCAAGAGTGGATTAAAATGTTTTGGGGGTCTAAATTCCAATGGCGAGCAGGACCAAAGACTAAAAAGATGGAACTAAAACTATCAGCATACTTTACTTAACACACCTCCCACAAATAACAAAAAATTCGAAGAAGCATTTCAAACTTATAGAATTGTACAAAACCACCAAACAATGCCTTTATTGGAAAGGACATGTGGTAATCTAGTAAAACAGAGGATTCAATTCAGTCTCAAACAGGAGATTACACACCACTTATATTGTAAACATTCTTTCAGTACAACGAGGCAGGCAACACTAGTCTGCACATCACATCTAAATCCTACATCCATTTTGTGCAAAGATGCAAAATTAGAAATCTCCCATTCTGTCAATTCAGGAAAGGAACCATGCCATCCCACAGGGCTCCACAGTACCAATGTTCTAACACTCTCCTGCATCAAACAGGGACAACACATGAATTTCTCAATCAGAAAATTAATCCTTGCAAAGTAAGAATGGTACTTTATGAGACATTGCAAGTTTGACTTATTATTTCTTCACCCCACTCAGGAATTTTATCCAAAATGTCTATCCATTGTTACACAAAAGGTTTACCTTGACCCAGAACCATAAGACTTGGACTCAATTCCATGCAGGCAATCTTGCAGAGAGCTAATAAGTACTTTGCAACGATCATCAGCAGATACTTTGGACTGTTTAATTAATGAAATTGCAGTCACCAAGGTTTCTATAGCACTTCCATACTCCGCTGGAAAGGGGAAAAAGAAGTTAATGAACAGTTTCTTTAAATCAAAGTCATTTTCTGCAACTGTTTTAACATGAATTGGATCTAAAGCCTAGCTCCAACAAACAGCAAATGGGATGAACAAACCTGTGCTTGTTTTATACCACTTCATACTACTGGTGGTGGCTAACACAACCGGACCTTTCTCCATACAAAGAGTCACTTCACATTAAGAAGCACTTAGTCCCAGAGAAATGGGTTCTAGATTAGCATTCTTCCTGACATATCAATTTTCTCTATGCAAGATTAAGTGATAGAAGAATATTCCCTCATGTAAGCACTCATTGTAACATGAAATAATACAATTCATCTGCTCTTTGTAGGAATTAGGCATATGTTGTTCTCGTTAACTTTACACTTGTTCCTCTATTTTTACGGGGGATCCATTCCAGACTCCCACAAAAATGGAAATTCGCAAATATTCAAGCCCCATTGGCTTGAATGACTGCACACTCCCATGCATACCATTTTAACCCTCCCCGCTTGCCGGTCCACGAAGGTCCACAGACTTGAAGTCCGCAAAAATGGAGGGATGCCTGTATATCCTCAAAACTGGGACTCAATGTAGCTAAACTATATTATTTAATCTATATACCACCCTTCCATTTCCAAAGGAAATAATAAGGCAGCTTTCTTAACCAATATGTTAAAAGAATTTGAAGAATCGAACAAATCCAGAGAAGACTCTTTTAAAAGCACCAGGTAAGGCTTTCTGAAAGAGCATGTTTTAGCCTGTGATAGAACAGTAATCAACTGAAGGCCAAATAAGGAAGCCACAACAAAAGGGATCTTCACATGCTCTTGACCTCAAGAGGATGGGAATCTAGCATACAGAGAGATTCATACAGGACATGGGGAGGAGCTACACCCAGCCTGCATGTTTCCCTCCATGCCACTTTTTTGCAGCAAAAACACTCCCCCTTACCTCCACTGTCCTTCAAAATTGTTTTGTGACATCCAGGAATTTGCAGTTTACTTTAAAACAAAAATTGCACAGGTGTGTGCAATTCTGTCTTAGAATTCTACTCCTGGTATGTTTTGTATTCAAAGACATTGCAGCTTTTTGGCCATCACAACAAATCTGGTGGCATAGCACAGTGCAGCCCCATCCCGAAAATGTTGTCCTCTCTTGCTATGGGGAAAACAGTGTTTTAGATAGCACGGCTGTAATCCACATAAAGCTTTATATTAGTATCATGGAACTGTGCCTTGAAACAATTACAATAGTACTGTTTCAAGAATTCTCTTGATGAGTTATGGTGGAATAACCAGAAGTTATGTCAGTAAGTACTTTTATCCCATGCCTCTTTGACCAACATTATGATCTGGCAGCATTTCAATTAGAACCCCTGAACAGTTACATTCCTCAGTGTTTATATGGTTCTAAAAACTAGTTTTTTAATGTTACATTATGGAACCAGATAGCCACTAAATAATATATACTGACCAGCACTTGCATCTGATACTGCTCTTGAAATGGCACTGCTAGAGATAGCCCTATTTCTATTCATGATTTCTTCAAATTCTGCTTCACTTAGAGGTGTCCTTGCAGCATCTATTTCTCTGTAAGCACACAAGTTCAAAATTTTTACATCCAGTTAAGACAGTACAATTTTAATATGCAACCTTAAGCAAAACAATATGTAAGAGAAAGGCTTTTTTTAAAAACCAAGATGTTTACAGTGCAAAAACCTGCAGGCTAGAGAGAAATAAAAGTAAACTATTACAGAAGAAACCACTCTGTAATGAGTGTTGAAACTTCAGTCAGATGATCAATTTAAGCAGTGCTTTCCATCTTCAGAAAGCTATAGTGGATGTTTATGAGTCTGCTGTCAAGCAACTGAGGTAGAGAGAAATGTGACCTGCCCAAATCAGTTTAACAAAAAGTTTTGTCCTTAACACATAATTAATTTTTTATTATTATTATTATAACACATGTAATGAATAAATGTCAGCAAGCATTAAAAACACTCCATGTCTGTATCATGCCTTTAACACAAGCAGTATATGTTGACTGCATATTTAACTAGTTGCTTAATTAGCAGAACTTTGACTCAGAAAAAATAGTTTATTCTGCAACTTGAACCTTGAAACATCTACAGTTTTCTGCATTCAAAAAAGCTGAAATTTGACAAGTCTGTGCTTGAAGGGGTACAGCCCTGCTTCTCCTCCTCTTCTTTGTCTGTGACATAGACTAATCTAAATCATGAAACTGGACTGAGGCACCTAGGGAATAGATTATGCTTTAGGATTTGATGTTAGACTATATGCGTTTCCTATTCCTTCTAGCAATGTAAAATTACATGGGTTTACTTGCTTTTAAGAAAAGTTTCTTGCAAGTGTTAGTTCGTCTGGTAGAAAGAAAATGCAGAATAAGCAATGCTATCCTCTTAAGAGTAAGAAGTGGATCAAGATCCTACAGCTGATTTAGCATAAGAGGAAATGTCTAAAAATTCATACCTCCCTGCGTTTTGAGTATTATTTTTCGTTTGTCTCCAATACAATGGCATATGTAATTGTTCTCTTATGGACATGTTATTTCCAGTGAAACGCCTATGGTATATAATTGACAATTTAAATATAGTTATGGATTGTAGTGAGATCATCATGAAAATACTGGACATTCAGTGCAGAGGTTCTATTTCTGCTTTCACCACCCTCAACCCTCCCTTGCCTAAAAGAGCACTATCTCAATAGACAAAAATTACAAGTTTTTGTTATCATCACCATTATTATTATAAATCCTCTGCATATATTTTTCAAGAATTTCTGCCCAATGCTCAAAATTACTAGAATACTGCCTCATAGCACTTTACACTTTATACTTTTAGACAGTAATTCTAACTACAAATGAACTAAACTGTAATCAATATGCTTACGTAAAAGTTATGTTTTTTTACAGAACGTCATGCAAACAAAGCCAATACTACATGCACATATGTACACAGATTTGATATATTGATATAAACTACTGAGATATACTGTAAAAGACATAGAAGACAAAAATAACATTAAGAAAGAGAATGCTCAAGTAAGATTAGCATGAAATATTGAAAATATGGAACTTTAGCTCACCATCTTCTAATAAAATGTAATCAGTAATTGTTAGATTAAAACTTCTTTCTTGTTAGAGACTTCTGTTCAATTCAGAGATATTACTACATATATTGTGGGTACTACCAAGGAACTATATTACAATTTTTTTCAGGTCAAGGAATCTTTCAAAAGCAAGACTTATGCAAACAGCAAGTGGAAAATAAACTAATGCTAGCAGATGTTCAAAATTATGTCCACAAGACACAGATCAACAACCACAGCAGAAAGTGAAGAAGCCCTTCCCTTGGGAAGGAGAATACTTAGTTCCAAAAAGGAGTTAAGACCTAAGGTAGGTGAACACTTTCTCATCTACTAAATTATCGATTATTTCAATACCTCTCAGCAAAGAATACTGGGCTTTTGGATATCTGGACATGAATTGATAGGAGAATGCTGCCTAGTTTCAAAGATCTTTTCCTAGTGGGAGATTTTAGGATGAATACTCATATACCGTATAGCTTGCTCCTTTTCACTTTTTATTGCCATTGTTGGAGTAACTTCCTCCTCCTTCCATAGAACTTTATGCACAGCAGCATACTACTCTTACAATGTGACATGTAAAAATGTCTGAATGGTCAACTATGGCACAGATGGTCTGAGGGGCCCAGGAGGAATACATTGATAAGGAGAGGCAAGGATGTAAAGGTTTTAGAACACTGATTTGATAGCATCATCACATTGACAAACACTTCTAACAGGCACCTTACTTCCGTGAAGCACATGGGGGGAGGGGATCACCTGAAGAGACTAACACTGAAGAGCCCTTAAAGAGGAATAAATATGCTATCAGTGGAAAAAGGCACTCACCTGCCTGGCGGCCCATAATCACCTCTGTCATATGGTGGGGGTCGGCCATACGGGTCTGAAGGTGGTGGACCACGGCTGTCTGATGTAGGTATGCCACTGTTGGCTGGTGGGGGGAAGAAAGCTGGATTCACGTGTGGGGCTGGTGGGGGAGCACCTGGTGGTGGCCCAGGTAAATGTGGAGGAGGAGCCAGTGTAAGAGGTGGGCCAAGTGGACCAGGTGGACGAGGAGGGAAAGGGCCAGGAGGTGGAGGAGGACCCTGTTGTGGGGGTGGAGGGCCTGGTGGAGGACCATAGCCTGGAACTGGAGGTGGAGGCCCAGGGGGAAGTGGACCTAGTGGAGGCTGACCAAAGGGCTGTCCTGGAAAGAGAACTGGAGGAGGGGGGCGGTCACCACGATTAGGAGGACCAGTTAATGGAGGAGGTAGAACCTGGCCAGGCGGAGGAGGACCTGGAGGACCTGGTGGGCCAGGAGGACCTAGCGGTGGACGTGGAGGAGTCTGTCCAGCTAGATGGGGAAAAGGGGAGAAAATTAGTAATTAGTATCCTTCAGGTACAACTTACAAATCACTAGTAATAAACACTGGAATACTTACTGATATGTGTCTTTGTGTACATAAAGCATAAATATATACATTAAATTTAAGCATTCACAAACACATAATACATACAAATGTTGAAATCTGTCAAAAGATCGGAGAATTTTAATCATGAAATGGCATGAGGCACCATGTAGACAGCAAGAGGACAACACTGCATCAGCAAGAAGAAAAAATCATGTAATTGCATAATCCTTTTTTTTACAATGGCTCTTGCTCTTTGAGAATGGGAACATTATATATATCAGAGAATGCTAATGAAACTATCTACAGCCATTTTAAAACATACAAGTATCTGTTCTTGAGATAGACCTCTTATGATAGCATAGGCTGCCTCAAAAGTTTACTTATATGCTAATTTAACCATTTTATTCAAGAGAAAAACTAATATATAGGAACATTTTAAGAGAGCTATGGAGACTCTCCCCCACCGTCTCCCCTTGCAGTAACAAGTATAAATAGGAAAAATAATTTGTATTCTTTTGTTATGCTATTTACACTGGATATGTTTCTACTAAGCCCTTTAATCAGTAAAGAATGCACCATATTTCAGAAAGAAATACTCTAATGCTCCAGGAACACAGCAACAAGTTGCAAAGCCAACTAGGGTTGCTATCAAAATTTTATTTTCCCATCTGCTGATCTTTCCTTAAAAAACTTTCATTGATTTTCCCTACCACCAGTCAAAAACAACCCTCCATTTATGCATATATTATATTAAATAAAGATTTTATTAAATGATTTTAAAAGTAGGCAAATACTGCATTCATTGCTGTACATCAGGAACTCCAGCATAAGCTTTATTGAGCATTAACTGTTAACTGAAGAAACACACCTGTTTCGAGATTGCTGTAAAATTACACCAAAATATTGAAAAGTGACTAATGATAGAATATTTTGTTCTTGCTGTAAATGTCTAGTGTCTTTTTGCAGAAGTCAAAGAGAGAACTATATTCTAATGAATCTAAATTACTGTTTTACAAGAAACAAAGATTAAGTTTTATCTTTCTTTTTAACAATGTAGTTCTTCATATAAGGTCTGACTATCAATCTCATTTTTATTGGTAAGAGTATAGTAAAGGACCTTTACAGCTGGATAAAAGGAATAATGCTACCTAGTTACCAAGTCTGTCAACTATGGTTTGCTGACCCCCATATTCACAACTTTTGCTGTGAATCAAAGTATATCATTTTGTTTGGAGTCACCAATTATGTAGTTACAAGAGGACAATGAGCTTCTGCATAATAAAATAATTCCACATAAGGCATAGATTCTGTTCTATTGCTAACCACTAATTATACCATTCTGAAAATATCATTTTTCAAAATTGTAAGTGTGCATCATTAGATTAGTTTGTATGCTGCTGCTTCTTTAAACTGACTGCTACAAAGGCAGACTAACCTTCTGCAGTACCATCTCTTTAAAATCCTTTCATGAGTATACTTTAATCAGTTTTCCCCCTGACATTCTAGACCTTCCCATTTAGTATACATAAATGCACAAAATGCACGTAAAATATTTTACCTGGAAAAGGTGGTGGGGGACCTCCTGGTCCAGCTGGTCCAGGAAATCTATCCCCTCCAGGAAGAGCACCTGGAAAACGACCTCTCCCTCTGTTACTTGGAGGAAATGTTGCCCGTGAACTTCCTCCAGGAGGACCAGCTTTTCCTTCCCCAGACATTTGGCCAGACTGTGTTGCTGTAACAGTGAAACAAGAATGTCTGGTAAACATGGAATTAGCAAGGGCTTTCAAATAACTGGATTTTTAAAATTTGTCTTTTAACTTTGGATTATTATTTTGCTTTATTTGTCGTATTTTGATTTATGGAATTATTTTTTATATTTGCTGGCTACTTTGAATATTCCTTAACCAGAAAACAGTGCAGGCTACAAATTTAACTATAGATATAGAGTTAAAACATGTCTTGCGTATTAGTGTTTTATGTTTATGGATTTTGGGTAGGATCCAAAAAGCTGCTATAACCATGCACAAAGGTTTATGGGCACCATGGCATGATTTTTATCTCTTTCGGACCCCTATGCAATATTCAATACTGCTTCTGAGATCTACTTCAAAGAAAAAGCAGTGTAAAGCTCTACCCAGACATGCAGAAACAGATGAACAAATCTTTGTACCCTGACCTTTATTATTCTTTCAGTCAGTGCTACACTTCTGGAAGCAAAGATTAAAAAGAGCTTTCAATGGAATCCATCACCTACAGAGTGGGCACTAAAATACAAGACTTACTTGAATCCTATGTTTATGATGCTTGTACTGCTAAAAAACTGAGATGTACAGAATGCACAATAAAGCATCAGTAATCTATGCCAAAGTGTCTTTTTATGGTTATCTTCAAGCGCCTAGAAGTTTCCCATTAGAAGTTTAACGCCCCACTAGGAGATTTTTTAAAAAAAGGTCAAGAACTTAGCACTCATACTCTACAAAACAGCAAAAATGCATCTTCAGGGTAAGAAAATTATGTTTCCTATTATATCGCTGGTTCCTTTCCCCCAACACAAGCAAGAAAAATCTAATTATACCAATAACAAGCTTTTAATAATACTGCAATCCTTATTTACCATTCCAATATGCAAGTCCATTAGCCTAAAGCATCTGCAAAGCTCCATTCTGAAAGTTGTGATCAGTTGTGAAAATCAGGTTACTTCACCACTTCCAGCTCCTTCTTACTTTACTATAAGGAGCTTAGATTTGAGGGAGAAGTACAGCCCAGAACACAAAAGCATTTTTGTATTCTCACAAATGGACACACATACTGCAAGACAAAAATGCCCTTCAGGGCTGGCCAGGATGACTATCCTAGAGTTCTAAGCAGACCAGTATGAGGCAGCAACACAAAATTGCCAAGTGTTCACCATGACAACTATCATACTGAATTCAAATTAGGCCATCAATCCTCTTATCTGGCTAACAGTTGAATTCAGAATCTTGTGGACTGACTGCATAACAAAAAATGTTCTGAGAAAGACTGATGAAATTAATACTCAAAACCTGCTCCAAAGTAGTATTTGAAATGTACATGCAAAATTATTCAACTTTGTGTTTATATCTCCAAAAAGTTAAACTGTAGTACAAATTGTCAGAGGAAAAGGCTGCTCTTTGTCTCCATAATACTGTGTTTCCAATATAATCAGGGATAGTCTGAACAAAATATTTTTTCAAATAAATCAAACTTCTGTCAGCAGCTCCTAAAAACTTAATAACATTTCAAACATATCTACTTCCTTTGATAAAGTGAAACTTTTCTCTCTGAAAATTCTAAGAAAAAAGTCAAGAAAAAAAAACTTACTTTTTCTTGACTGCAGTTCAAATTGACTCAGAAACTGCTTATTACATGGAGTTACAACAGGATTTTGTCCATGCAATTCTCTTTTAGGTAAGAGATCCATCAATTTTTTTGAAGATGCTTCAGATCCCACACCTACAAGAGCAAATCTGAAAAAGAAACAGAAGAAATTGATTTGGTGTATGGATAGAGACAAGTTGTGTAATTCAAACAGGACCACAAAGGATAAAATGAAGTATTTTGAAAGAATTTAAGAAGATTTGAGTCTGTTTTTTGTTTACTAATTTTGGCAAAAAAGCCAAACATATTATATATGACAACCAATAAGGCACCAATTAATGAACAAGAGACTCATTAACTGTACCCTCCATTTACTATTGGCCATACACCTCAAACCTTCTGTTACATCTTGATCCTATGCTCAGAATAGCTCTGCTTCCATTATACCAACTTTTTCCACATACATAGTCCTCCTATAAACCAACTTCTCCAGCAATATTTTCTATACACTGATGCAGCTTTTACTGTTCTTCAGTTCAAACTCCAAGTTAAACTCACTCCCCCTTTTCTTCCTTCTGCCCTAGATCATATTCTGTCGAGGTCTTTCTCTTTCTTGGCTCCTTATGAGCCAGATGGGGGCTGGCCAAATGGGTAAAGGGAGTGTTCCATGCCTCCTTGCAACAAAGCAGGTTTCCAAAATGCCTAAAGGAGGCAGTTGTAAGGCACGTATTCAAAAAACTTTCCCCGAGACCCTCTCTAGTGAGAAAGGGCCTTTGCAGACTGCCAGAAATAGTGCAAATTGAGTCCACTTTAAGGGTCAGGGTTAGGGAATCATGGGAACTGTAGTTTATTGTGGCACCAGAGCTCTCTGACAGAGAAGGTTCAATGTCTCAGAAAAAAATATAGTTCCCATGATTTCCTAGCACTGAGCCAGGGCAGTTAAAGTGGACTCAATTTGCACTATTTCTAGCAGTCTGCAAAGGCCCTAAGTCAGTGTCCAATATTCCATTTCTACAGGCAAGGTAACAGAACATGAGGTGGCCTCCCAGTTCCAGGGCTCTAGAACCAGTTCAATCTGGTTTCAGGCCTTGTTATAGGACAGACAGCTTTAGACACCTTCCCAGAGAAATGGAAATGATAGTTCTGCTAGATCTCTCAGTGGCTTTCAATACCATCAGCCATGGTATCCCTCTGGGCTGCCTGGCTGGCATGGGATTTAAGAAGCACTGGTTTACAGTGGCTCAATTCCTTCCTGGAAGGTCAAACCCAGAAGGTGGCACTGATGAATTCCTGTTTGATTCCTTGGACAGCAGTGTGAGAGTTCTCTCAGGGATCCATTGTCTACCCCATGCTATTCAATATCTACACAAAACTGCAGGCAGAGGTCATCTGGAAGTTTGTTCAGTCCCACCAGTATGCTGATGACATCTAACTCTAATCCTCCAAGGAAGCTGGTTTTTTTTTTTTTTTTTTCTGTTATAAACCAGTATCTGCCATCGATAATGGATTGGACAAGGGCAAACAGACTGAAGCTAAACTCAGGCAAGACAGAACTGTTGCTGGTCTGTCAAAATGAAGATCACAGAACAGGAATTCAGCCTGTGCTGGATGGGATTACATTCCTTCTGAAGACACAGGGTCGCAGTTTAGGTGTACCGTATTTTCCGGCGTATAAGACGACCCCAACTTTCCCAGTCAAAATACTGAGTTTGGAATATACTCGCCGTATAAGACTGTCCAACAGACACCAAATAATTTTTTTAAAAACATCAGATTTGATTTCAATATGGTAATTTTAATTCAAATGCTTATGACATGCAGGTACTTAGTAGGAAAACTGTCACTTATAAACACAACAAACTAAAGCTCCCATGTTCCCTAGCATTTATTTCTGCAGTGTGTTTTGGACCTTACTTTTTAAATAAATAGTCCAGATTTAAATGCTGCTTTAAAAATTATTTCCATCTCCCAGCTATGAGATGGTTGGGGGAAAATGAGAAAGTGTTGGGGGGGAAGGACTGCCAATATACTAGGTGATACAATCTGGGGTATGTACAATTTGCGGCCAAGTAAGTGACCCTGGGCATGTCACACACTCTCAGCCTCGGAGGATGGTAATGGCAACTCCCATTTGAAGAAACATGCCAAAAAAACCCTATGATAATGTTTCCTTAGGGTCGCCATAAGTCGGAAAGGACTTGAAGACACACAAGAATAACAAAAAAGTCTGCAATTGTTTCAAAGGGAATGGGAATAGGAGCCAGCATAGTGTAGTGCAGGGATAGGCAACCTTTCTCCTTTAAGGGCCGAGGGACTTCAGCTCCCAGAATCCCAGGAGCTATTGGCCAACATGGGACTATTGGCCAACATAGCTGAGGCTTCTGGGAGCTGAAGTCCCTCGGCCCTTAAAGGGGAAAGGTTGTCTACCCCTGGTGTAGTGTTTTGAGTGTTGGACTACCACTCTGGAGACCTGGGTTTGATCTCCACTCTGCCATGAAACCCACTGGATGAACTTGGACAAATCACACTCTTTTAGCCTCAGGGGAAGGCAATGGTAGACCTCCTCTGAACAAACCTTGCCAAGGAAACCCCAGGACAGGTTCGTTTTTGAGTTGCCAGAAGTCAAAAACAACTTGAAGGCACACAACAACCACAACCACATAACCACCTCCCTCCATTCCATCCGATGTCATCTGGGGGCCCAGCACCATCGGGTCTGGAATAAGAAGAACCCTTCTTAAAGGATGGGTGGGATTTGGGATTTTTATGTTCAGTTTAGATTGTATTAATATATCTGTATGGAAATTTTGATGTTGTGGGCCGCCCTGATTGCTCTGCAGAGGGGCGGATATAAATAAATAAATAAATAAATAAATAAATAATTATTATTATTACATTCTTGGGAAGTCACACTCTCTCAGACTCAGGGGAAAACAACGACAAACCCTTTCTGAACAAACCTTGCCAAGGAAACACCAGGATAGGTTTGTCTTTGAGTTGCCAGAAGTCAAAAATGACTTGAA
>CM034708.1:159796276-159806329 GCA_020142125.1 Phrynosoma platyrhinos | reverse complement strand
ATTTTCTGGGGTTAAAAAGTCATCTTATATGCCAGAAAATACGGTACTCCTGGACTCAGCCTTGAACCTAGATGCCCAGGTGTCTGCAGTGGCCAACAGTACTTGTGCACCAACTGCACCCATTCCTGGAAATGCCTGATCTGGCCACAGTGGCACAACCTATTTCCATAACTATAACATGCTGTGTCAGAGCCAGCATGATGTAGGGTTTGAGTGTTGGGACTATGAATACCAGGGTTCGAATCCCTGCTCAGCCATGGAAACTCACTGGGTGGCCTTGGACAAGTCATGATTCCTCAACCTCAGAAGAAGGCAAAGGCAACCTCCTTCTGAATAAATCTTACCAAGAAAATCTGGTTATATGGTCACCATAAGTTAGAAACAACCTGAAGGCACACAGTAACAATATGCTCTACATAGGGCTAGCTTTGAAGAGTGTTCAGAAACTTCAGTTGGTACAAACAGCTACAGCCAGATTGTTCACTGGGGCTGGTTGCAGGTAGCATACAACATCCTTGCTACAATAACTACACTGGCTGCCAGTTTATTTCCAGGCACAATTCGAAGTGCAGGTCATGAACTACAAAATTATATACAGGTTATGTCCAGGCTATCTAAAAGATCCTACTTCCCCCATATCAGCTTGTTCAGACTCTGAGATTCCCCCAGGAGAAGCCCTTCTTTTTTCTACCATCTTTGTAGGTACAGTTGCTGGGTACTTGATATAAGGCATTCTTAAAAGCAGTCCCTAAGTTCTGTAACAACAGCACAAGAGAGACTAAAATGGTTTCTTCCTTGCAGTCCTTCCACTGGCAGGATAAGCCTTTTTTCCTCTGACAGCTTGGCTTTTTAAGGAAAGGACTTTTAAAAGGGTGCTATATGTTCAAACTGTACTATTTTTAACTGCTTTCTGTCCTTTTTAAGTGTATGTCCTAAATAGTTTCACTATTGCTAATGGTTTAATTCTATTTTAATGTCTTCTTTTAGTACATTTTTAACTGTATTGTAATCATTTTAATTAGTAAACTGCCTTGAATCTCAATCTGGGAAAAGGTTTAAATAAAGTTTTTAATTACGATGATGGCAGTGATTGATACATCCTATTATACTGTTGGTACTAAAACAAAGTGGCAAAAATACTGCATTTAATCAAGTTCTTACCCTTTGGACTGGCCATTAGCACGGTTTTCAAAAAACTTTATCTCCAAAATATCATTTACACCAAGGGAATGAACTGCTTCAGTTAGATCTTCATCTGTGGTCCACTGAAAAACATTCATAATTTATATCTCATTTGTTAACATAATAACAAGAAGTATCAAACATTTTCACTACACCACCTGTAAGAGTAATCCTTAATGCACAACTGGACATCAATTTTGCATCTTTGATATGTTCCATATTAAAGAATATTAAAATTGGTTTACTTTTTGCTTTCTGGAAGTTATTGCAAAGTTTATTCCTAGCTGATCTTTTATAGCTCAAAAATAATGTTAAAAATGTTTCAATAATATCTCAAAACACTTTGTTATATCCCAACTATCAAAAATAATTATTACTAACTCAAAACTCCACATTAGAAGGACTATGATCCACTAATAGAACACATAATTTGCATTCAAGTGAAGGTCTCAGGCATCTTCAAGTAGCACGCTTGACAAAACTGAGCTGGAAAGACTGACCCTCGGGCATGGCACAAGGCAGCTTTCTGTATTTCTACCTGAACACTTACCCATGTAAGATTCCCAATGTACAATGCAATTCTTTTTCCTGTATATGTGTAGACAACATTTGGTGCTGATCCTTTGCCTACATCATCTCCGACAGAAGGTGGAAGAGAGTCCATATAATCACGATCCTCTGGTGCATCGCCGTTATTGGCAGATGGAGAGATAACGTCGTCATACAGATCTATTTGATCATGCCCACCATATTCAGCCTCCTACAAGAAAAAGTTATAATCTGAATATTCAATTTATATTTTTCTATACAAATCAGAACACTTATTTATTTATGGTATTTACATATCACTCTTCACAATATATGTCCCAAGGCAATTTACAAATAAAATAAAATATCAATTCAAGTAGCAGAGTGAAAGCTTCTTTTCCACTGTATATGACATATTAAGGTTACAAGTAATCCTATTTAAAATGGTTGACCTTTGTCAATAACCATAATACCCCAACAAAATCCCACCAAAACATCAATTCATAATTTATTTTAATTCTTGTTTTCCTTAGAGTATATCACAGTGATGGCGATCCTTATAGAGATCAAGTGCCCAAGCTGCAACCCAAAGCCCACTTATTTATCGCAAAGTGCCATGTCCCTCTGGCTTTCTAGTAACAAACTCTAGCAAACTCTGTGCAGGGGCAACAGCGCGTGTGCCCACTGAGAGGGTTCTGAGTGCCACCTCTGCCACGCATGCCATAGGTTCGTCACCACTGGTATATCATATTAAAAGATAATATATATCTACATTATTGGGGCATCACTGCCACGTTATTTGACTAGTATCTCACTCACAGGTTAATATTGATTTACAGCAGTTTCATCAGTATCTGCACCTGTCCCAGAGATTCAGTCTAAGGAGCTTGTTACAAAGTACCAAACTGCAGTTTCACAATTTGGTTACATTCTTTTCTGCATTTTCATAATGTAGGATAACTAAAGGTAGCTCAGCTGAGCAGAACATCGTGGGGGGGGGGGGGGGGGGGGAGGAGGCTGCTGCTTACCATTCCACTTGTTCTTGTGTGTCTTCAAGTCATTCCTGATTTATTGCGAGCCTAAGGTGAAGCCTATCACAGTTTTCTTGGCAAGACTTGTTGAGAGGTGGTTTACCTGAGGCTGAAAGTGTAACTTGCCCAAGCTCACCCAGAGGGTTTTCCATGGCTAAGTAGGAATTTGAGGCCTAGTCTATTTTCATAATCTAATGCTCAAACTACTACACTACACTGGCACAGTTCCTCTATCTCACTGTTCCCCTATCAATTCCCCTGTTTTTCCCTCTGATAAATCACCCCATTGGGTGCTTCTGACACCCCACACACACACACACACGCACAAGGCAGCAGGAGCAGGACAATTCTGAATTGGGGGGGAGGCTTACAAGCAAAGATTAAAGTTGGTATTGGTACCATCACAAGCATATTTGGTGAGACTCAGCAGGGCCTTCTTAGCAGCTGCTCACATAACATGGAATTCCTGCTCACATCAGGCTAGTTTGGTCCCCTCTCTGTTCTCCTCCCACCAACAGGTGAAGAGTATTATTTTTATCTAGACGGGCACTTGGCTATTCAGTGGTTGATGCAGAAGGCCTTTTAATAGGGATGTTGCCTTTTTATTTTGATGGTTTTGTTTTAAAACAGTGGTCCCAAAACTTTTTCAGTCTGTTGCCCCTTTTCTTTTGGGCGACAACCCTAGCCCCCCCCAGGCTATTTCTTGATATTAGGTCTACGGTTCTACTGTACATTTAAAATAAACATTCTTGGTTGTTGCTCCCTTTACATTTGGTCACCTTGGGAGCAGCAACCAGGCAGCTGGTGAGCAGAGACTGAGAAGCCTCTCATGTGTGCTGGCCTTGTAGCAAAAGCGAGTGCGGGCAAGGGGCTTCTCAACTGCTGCTCAGTTGCTGCTCCCAAGGTGACCAAGTGTAAAGAGAGAAGCTTCTCCCCAGTGAGGAAGACTCTCAATCCTTTTTTATCAGGGCGGAGGGGGCACAGCCAGTGTGTGTGTGTATTGGGTTTACAGAGATGACACTGTTCTGCACTGGACACTGGTGTGGATGGGGAAAGGGAGATATTTTAACTATAGGAACCACATCAAGGTGAAGGATTCTTTCCAATAATCAATCCCGGATACTCTTCCCCCTCCTTCCAGAGAGACATGTCTTCCCCCCACAGCTTCAAGTGTCTCCCTACCCACAAAACATTATTTCATCTGCTACCTCTTCTCTCAGTCAGTCCGATGAAAGAAAGCAGAAGCTCTAACTTGCCAACCAAGTCCCAGCAAAGTTCACAAAGCTTAAGTCAGGTCTCAAAAGTGAAACCTCCTTTTTGCCACCACTTCTTCCCCACTGCCTTGTGTTCTAACTCTTGCTCCAGTCAGTCTGTCTGTCCCAAAATCATACCACTCCAAGCCACAGAAGCAATGCCCTGCACCCAAGCCTTGTGAGGTTCCCATCACTACTAGCAAAAGATGCAGCTAAGGGAGTGAGCTTGAGTGGGCATGCCAAGAGAAAGAGACATGAAGCAATCAGAGAGGCTGCATGGTGGTTTTACGAGACCCTGAAAAGAAGCTTCATGCAACCCTCATCCCTACCATAGTCCTACAGCCTGCTGGTTCCCCTTGGTTTTCTTGCACACCAATTGAAGACCCTCTGTTGCCCCCTTCCCCCCCCCTTAATCTGCTATGCTTACTACCCCCCTGAATCTTTCCATCACCCTGAATGGGGGGGGGGGAGGAATAGTGCCCACTTTGGGAATCACTGCTTTAAAAGCGTTTAAACCATTTTCAATTAGTCCTGTTTTAAAAGGACAGTTTCTTTGTTTTTATCTATTTTAATTATCACTATTGTCTTTTAGCTGTACTATATTTTGTTCTAATCTATGTTGGGAGATGCACTGAATCCCACAGTTGGAGAGATGTGGGATATAAAAAAACAACAAATAAATAAATAAATCCAGTAACAATTTGTTACTGCTTAGGATTATTTTTAAAAAAATAGTGCTGGCTAGAGATGGGGAATTATTCACCAAGCCCGATATAAAGGCTCCTAAATGTAAACTAACATAACCAAAGTGACCTAGCAGCTAGAACAATAGTCTATTTCATGCTGTTGCAGCAAAAAAATTGATGCTGAAATGCTGCTTTCATTGACCTTGAGACAGATAAATAGCAAAAACAAATGTTACAGAGATCTGCTCTTTAAAAAACAGAACACATAAGAAACACTGAAGCAGTACCTGGAGTGCATGCTGTAGTACTGATGTGTTTCACAGGATTCCTTGCTTGTCTAAGAATAAAGAGCTAGCAGATTTTTTAAAAAGTCAGAAAAGGGCCTTGCAGTAGGGGGCTCATCTGGAGGTAACTTTTACTGACCATTAGCAACCAACTAATGCAAGCTTGCATTACTCATGGGTGACTGCCTGCCCGTAACTCCACCGCTATGCCTCTCTCATGTTCGGAGGGCAAGCTTCCCTTCTTTCTCATTAACTGCTTCTGCAACTTTAATGCAAAGAAAGAGTCAGACATATGGTCTCCTTTGCTAAGTGATACTCTCTTCAAAAAGAACTAGCTTCCAAAAGCTAAATTCTTGCAAATAATAAGTATACTAAAATCTTTTATTTAAAAAAACAATGTTTCTTTGGAGGGTTTTAATGCCACGATAATGTGATCACTAAAAAGGCATTTAATACATTTGATGAAAAGGCAATCCTAATGGCCGCTTTGTTTCATTTGTATGAATGAATAAAGGTGAGCAAAATTTATAATGTAACGTGTGCTTCTGAGTCACTGTTAAGGTGACCCCATAAATTTCATAGAAAGGGGTTTTTTTTAAGCCGTTTGCTATTGCCTTCCTCTAAATATAGCATACAGCACCTGCTATTTCCAGGCAGCTTCTCTTCCAAAAAAATTGAATTTACAAAACACTCCTAATTTGTATACATATAATAGGAAGCAGAACTCATATGCAGAACAAATCCAAAGATTTATATCAGTTTTATATCAATTCTATAACTATGCCTACCCTCTGGATTTTTTGGAACTAAAGCTTGCTGAGGACGATTAGAATTCATTGTTAGAAATATCTTTTGGAGAACAATATTGATAGGTGGAAATGTTTTCAGTTAACTCAAAGAACAAGTTCAGCTTGCATTTTAATTTAGGTAGTAGTCTTCAAAATCTGACATTTCAAGCACCACTGATGACACAAATGCATTTCATTACCTGACACTTGATGACTGAATTGTTGCAGCTACCTGTACTGATAAAAGACTGCAAAACTATCTGCTAAATCAATATTAGGGGGAAATGCTCCCTACTTATAGTTCCAAATTCAGTTAAGATCCATAAAGTAAGTTTATCTTCACTTACAGAGTTAACTACAGTGATGAGATCCACATAATGGAATACTCTCTAGTAGTTTTTGCTTTGTTTTCCTCATTACAGCCTTCTCTCACCAAGTAATACCTGGCCCTTTTTGGCTTTTCTCCAACTTATCCTGATCCCTCCAAAATGGGAAAGGAAGTTAGGATTTACTTTAAATCACCAAGCAACAATAAAACCTGTCACTCCATTTACTGTGCACAAACTTCTTCCATAGCTTCTACAGCGAAGATAGGCAAGCTGGTGGCCTCAACATTATTGACTTTGTTTTAATTTTTTCTAGTTTAATTCGGTCTTAAGGGGTGGGAGGGATGGGTGGAGGGATCGGGATACTTAAATGTATTTTAATAAATGTATTTTAATTATTGTATTTTAATTGTTGTGAGCCGCCCCGATTGCTATGCAGAGGGGCGGGATAAAAATAAAATTTTATTATTATTATTATTATTATTATTATTATTATTGATTACATCTCCCATAACCCTTGGTGAGAGGCTATGCTAGCTGGGTTATGGGAGTTTTACTCTAAAATATCTGGAGGCCAGATCCATGTTCTAAAGATTTACACCCCAATGGAAAATAGCAGTTCCACAAGCTTAAACATACTAGTTGATCTAATTTTGCTAGTGTTGTGAAGGACAAATTAGCCTTTTTGTTCAAAGTCTCTTCTAGCACTCATCTCTATTTTTTCTTTTCATTTTTTACTCCTTTGCATTAACAAATCAGCAATACAATTTACTTGAGGCAGCAGAACTGTCGAAAAGCATAATTATGATAAACATTTCTGAAAAAATGAAGCCAACTTCAAAACACCAATGACCAAACCAAAAAGATGTCTTTAAGTTTATGTTTGTTCAACATAAGCATTACCAAAATCTCCAGGATATTTTTCAGAGATGAGAAAAAAGGCAAGAAAAGATGAACTAATTAATATGCTGCCCAGGTTGACTACTGAACCAAATATTCTATCATTAATTCATACACAAGTGAATAAAATGTCCCTTATAATTGCTAATCACACACTTAAAAAAAAATCCCATTTTATATTTTCCAGGAATAAGACGTTTTTCTTTTTTCTAATTTATTCGTTTATTGATTTTTAAAATGAACAATATACATAATCAAAATTATTATAATTTACATTTAAAAAATAAAAAGAGATAAAAGAAGGAAAAAAGAGAAAAAGAAAAGGATGTATAAATATCATAGTTAAAAGGCAATAGGGCTCTGACCACCCTATGAACTGTAATGAAAAGAAAAGGAAAAAAGAAAGGAAAAAGGATTATATTATTCTATCATTACAGATCCAATTGACCAACCCTACCAAATTATTAACAACTACAATCAGAGAGTATTACATCATTAGATCTCTTGTGCAAAAATTACATAAGAGTTTCCAATCTTTCAAAAACAATAACAAACTTCAATTGTTTATCCTTTAAAATCCACATTGATTTGGCCTTACACAGCAACCTTAACAGTCCATTCTTATGTTGTTGGTGCTTCAGCCCGTTTCTAAATTTGAACAAACAATAATCTTGCTGCTATTATTATGTACTGAAAAAATAATTCACATTTTTTCCACAATATCCAGCAAAAACATTTCTGATTACATCACCAAGTCTACCTTTAAAAATGTTTGGATCCAGCTTTTCACCTTTTTACAAGTCCATATTTAAAAAGGATCCCTTCTTATCTTGACATTCCCATCACTGGCCATTTTCAACAACTTTCTATCTTTAGACCACATTTCCTCCATACATCCATTTAAACATTATGCCCAAAATTTTGAGCTTACCTAACCATATATTCTTTTATAGGTTCCTCTGTCTCTGATTTCAAAAGTCATTTATACACTTTTAAAACTACTTGCTCATCATGTTTACACAACTTGAATCCCATAGTGGGAGAAAGGGAGGCTATAAATCCTTGAAATAGATAAATAAATAAATAAAACTGAATAAAATCCAGCATCTATTGCTGAATTTCTCTTACCTTGGTCAAATCTGTTCTTAAGTTGCATATAAGCAAACCAATTAAGCTCTTTGCTTACTTTAAAAAGCATTACTCTTGATTTGAACTTCCAAGTATCTTGTTGATAACGCAAAAGCTCATTATAAAACAGCCATCTCACATTTTTAACCCATTGTTTCCTAAAAGTAAAAAGCTTTCTTTCTGCTATTGCACCAAAGGTATATCATTTCTTATAATGAGAATCATGGGGGTGGGGAATAAGACCCTTAGTAAAATTTGCTTTTTACATAGCAGTTCTTCCCAGAAGGGATAAATTTAACTTTTCTCATTTTTCTAAATCTCTTTTAATATTTTTCAGACTTTTTCATAATTCTTTTCAAACAGTAAGCCATTATTCTTCATGATTGTAACCCCCACATAGCTGATCCCCTTTTTTCTACTTAAAAGTTTGAAAGAGCAGTTAGTTCATTTTTCTCTTTTAAAGACATATTTTAAGTCAAAAATGTTGTTTCATCAGAGTTCATCCTAAACCCAGAACATGTATTTATTTTCTTTAACATGCCCCAAACACCTCAATTTTCCCCACAGAAGAGCCTTCATAAAATCAACAGGCACTTGTGTCATTATCACAAGATCTTCCCCATGTTACCATTATTGCTGTTATGAAATAAAACCTTTTTTTCTGAAGCTACAAAAAACATCAGCTTACCTTCAAGTAACCTATCCTATATAAACCAGACATTATCAAAGCCATAAGGAAAAAAACCATTCTGGTATAACTTACAGAATGTCTTTTGTGGCGTGTGTGTGTGTGTGTCAAAAATGCAAAAATGTTTGTAGTTGAGGGAGGAGGTGTGAATGGAGCTAAGAAAAACAGATAAAGCCAGTACAAATTATTCTAAATTATCTTTTAGGGGAAATAAATCCTTTCACATTCAGGGTGACCAGAGGTCTTAAATTCGCAAAGGAGGGCAAGGCACCACAAGATGCAGGACATTAGAGGAAAAACACAGGACATGGCCAAATAAAAGCTTTCAAAACCCTTAATATAAATGTCAATACATGCTTTTTAGTCATGCTCAAATGGAGAACATTTGGGAATTCCTCCTGGACAGAAAAATGAAACTGAGGACACATCCTGGAAAAGGGAGATGTGTCTGGTCACCCTGACATTTGGGAATTCCTCCTGGGTAAAAGGCTGAAATGGAGAACCTGTCCTGGAAAAGGAGGACCTCTAGTTAGTGACATTTGGGAATTCCTCCTGGAGAGAAAACTAAAATGGAGGACGGGTGCTCAAAGAGGGGAACCTCTGATCACAATGACATTTGGGAATTCCTCCTGGACAGAAGAAAGAAATGGAGGATGTGTCCTGGGAAAGGGAGATGTCTGTTCATCCTGATATTTGGGAATTCCTCCTGGATATAAAGCTGAAATGGAGAACCTGTCCTGGGAAAAGAGGATGTGTTTGGTCACCCTGACATCTGGGAATTCCTCCTGGGTAAAAGGCTGGAATGGAAAACTTAACCTGGAAAAGGAGGACCTCTAGTCAGTAGCATTTGAGAATTCCTTCTGGACAGAAAACCAAAATGGAGGGCTGGTCCTGAAAAAGGGGAACCTCTGATCACAGTGACATTTGGGAATTCCTCCTCAACAGAAGACTGAAATGGAAGACAGGCCCTGAAAAAGGAGGACGCATCCTCCTGGACAGAAAGGGGAATGGAGGACATGTCCTGGAAAAGTAGAAAGTGCTTGGCCACCCTGTCCCTCTTTCTCTCCAGCCTGAAAGCGCCCTCCTCCTGGCAGATCCTCTGCGGCCTTCGTGAAAAAGAGATTCGGCCCTGAGGCGCCTGCCTGCCTGGCCTCGAGGGAGAAGGCGGGCTGGGCAACAACAATAACAACCACCACACAACCAGGGCGATGTCAGGAGAAAGACTGGGAAGGAGGGAGGGGAAGGAAGGAAGGAAGATC
>CM034708.1:159731097-159791292 GCA_020142125.1 Phrynosoma platyrhinos | reverse complement strand
TCAATAATCAAAGCCGCAAAAGTCAAAGCCACAAAAGTGGAGGGGCAAGTGTACTAGCTATTACCTAATTAAGGTCCAAAACACACTGTGAGACATTTAGCCTTCTCTGTCAGAGAGTTCTGGTGCCACAATAAACTACAGTTCCCAGGATCCTCTAGAACTGAGCCAGGGCAGGTAAAGCAATTTCAAACTGGATTATTTCTGCAGTGTGTTTTGGACCTTAGTTTCTTATTAGCTAGAATACCACCTAATATTAATGTCCAGCTGTAATTTTTCTTCTGTTCTTTGCTATAAAAGAGGCTGGTTCTTTCTCATACTACTAGTTGTTATGTATCTTCAAAGTGACTCTGACTTATGGTTTTCTTGTCAAAATTTGTTCAGACATTTGTCATTGCCTTTCTCAGGCTGAAAGAGTGTGACTTGCCCAAATGGGTTTTCATGGCTGAGCAGAGAGTCTAATCCTGATCACCCAGAAACTTAGGGCCTTTGCAGACTGCCAGAAATAGTGCAAATTGAGTCCACTTTAATGTTTAGGGTTAGTGCTAGGGAATCATGGGAATTTTTTTCTGAAACATTGAACCTTCTCTGTCAGAGAGCTCTGGTGCCACAATAAAATACAGTTCCCATGATTCCCTAACCCTTAAAGTGGACTTAATTTGCACTATTTTTAGCAGTCTGCAAAGGCCCATAGTTCAATACTCGAACCACTGCACCATACTGGCTCTGCCTCTTAGTGCTAAATAGAGATCCAAACAGTTACTGGATTTTATCGCTTCAAACTGAGAACATGTATTTCTTCTTTTTTTCCAGAGTCCTATGGCAATTTAAAACATTTGGTGAGATCCTTTGTGCCTGTCCCAACCTAACTGCATTACGTCAACTTTTCTATTCTCTCATATAAACCACAGACGGCACTCTTTCGTGTTATGCTCACAACCTGTTTTTTTCTCCCCTGACACCCTAATCCCCAGTACTTTGGTGAATACAGTATCTATTGCAGTATAGAAAAAAAAATTCTAGTGAGTTCAAAAGTGCCAGTGCTTTATAAAGTATGAATGCAACATTAGTTTTCTGTTAATAACAGATTTTCTGAAGTCCATTGAACTGCCATACATTGGTGCTACAGCAGATGTCACTATAACTAAAGTAAAAGTAACCAAATTTAACTCCGCAGTTCCTTTTATCTCCAATTCATTATTCTGTATATATAAAGTCTACAGTTCTTGTGTGAAAAATGATATTTTCTCTCAAATATCTTACAGATATTTTGCGTACATCTGCAGTCATTCACATATACACACTCCCACACACATATGTATACAACATTTTCATTGGAATATTTTGAATTTCATTTAGGTTTGTGTGTTGATATTTTGTACGTAAGTGAACTTTTTAAAAGCCATACTGTACCAAAGTAATATACAGTAGTAATACTGCTATAGTTAAAAAATAATTTGAATTATAATAGCAAGTGGTTTAAAACTGCAGTTCAGAGTTTCAAATGTAAAGCACGACAACAGATGAAACAATGACAGAGTGACAAAGCTTTAAAACTGCTAAACTAAATTAAGCAGAAATGGGACAGCAAAATTAATACATATTTATTTCCCTCTGAAAAGAATTGATAGCTTTGAGTAGAAGGAACTTTTACACAATCTTTTAGTTATAGTAAACAATATTCAGAACAAACAGTATTCCGCACTGAATGCCCCCTCCAAATACTCCAGAGACCTAAAAAGAGGTCAGCTTCTCAATATTAGGTTGCCTACTCAAATTGCCATATTAAAAGGGAAGGCAGAAATAGACAACTAGCCACTTAATAACTTCAGAAAAACTGGCAGACAAGGCAGATGGGTACAGCTACTTAAAAAAGGAGGACCAGCTAAATAAGACTCCCAAGTTACTGTCATTTTGAAACATCTGCTCTTCTGTTATCTTAATTCCAAAAGCAATTTCAGTCTCTTTAATTTTAGGGGAAGTGATGGGATTAATTTCAAGGTACTTGATGCTTAGATTCATGGGATTAGTGACTACATTTCTTATGAAATCTGGATAAAAAAATCCTCCACTATTACAGTATGTGGAATTGGGTATATTTGAAAGGAATGGATTTTTCATGGGAAAAGTATTCATATTTTCATATATAGCCCTAAAACAAATAAACGAGGTTAATTCCTAATCATAGTGTACCATGCAAAGAATATATCTTAAGTATGCATAGATTAAAGGCATACGTGAGGCATTTGTGCTCTAGATACAAGATATCAGTGCAAATGTATGGTCTGCTTAATAGGATAATTGTGACAGTATTTTGGCACTAATGGCAGATGTTTAAGAAGTCATGGTGGAATTAAACTAAAGCATTTTAGTCAACGAAGGATAAGATGCTATTGGGTCCAACCCAGTCAGGATGCAAATGACCCAGATGGCTGCTACTGACATTTTTCATGGATTTCTAGTGAATACAAGCTAACCCAGGAGTCAAGACCCACCACCAGAGTAGAAGTCTAGGTGCAGTGTAGTGGTCCAAGGCCAAAGTCTGAACCTTGTCTAGGAAGTAAAGGGCAAAGAAAAAAGGATGGAGAGGGGAGGAGGGGGTTGCAGACTGCCAGAAATAGTGCAAATGGAGTCCACTTTTAGGGTTAGGGTTAGTGCTAGGGAATCATGGGAATTGTTTTTTTCCCCCTGAGACATTGAGCCTTCTCTGTCAGAGAGCTCTGGTGCCACAATAAAATACAGTTTCCATGATTCCCTAACCCTAACCCTAAAAGTGGACTCAATTTGCACTATTTCTGGCAGTCTGCAACCCCCCAAAGAACAGAAAGACAACAGCAAAGTGGAGAAGGAGAACATAGAAAAATGGAAAAGGATAGTGGAGATAGAATCTAGAAAGGGAAAGAAGGGAAGAAAGAGAACATAGAAGAAGGACCAAACTGAGCTGCCAGAGTGGGGCTAGAAGGAGAAGAAAGCAAGAGAGAGATCAATTGGTTCTGGCAAATCATGTTCTTGGAGCCACCAGGGTAGTTACAAACTAGCCCTCAGCTAGTCCTCTGATCTGTGAGAAGAACAAATGGGACAATGCAAAGAAAGAAGGTGGAGTAAAGCAGTGGTTTCAAACAAAGTTAACAATTTCTTACCCCTTGATATGATGATGCAGTTCCAAGTATAGAGAGACTTTAATGGACCGTATTGCCCCAAGGAATTAGGTGGGGTTCTTTAAGTGTTGAGAACTTAAAGCAAACAAGAGTATGAAGGAGGAGGAAAGCAATGTGTAGAAAGGAAATGTCCATAAATTTTGTGCTGCGGAAATCTGCCAATATTTGATAGCTTTAGTATACTCAGGAATTGAAGTTTTGTCTCTTTTGCGGGAAGTGTATACTTTTTTGTGCATTCTCTAATTTCAGTTTTTGAAAAGGCTCCTTCAGACTGCTCAAAAGCTTCAGGATTTGGCATTTGTTGTTAACTACCATCAAGTTGACTTCAACTTATGGCCACCCTATGAATGAGAGACCTCCAAATCACCCTATTGTTAACAGCCCTGCTTAGATCTTGCAAACTCAGGTCCCTGGCTTCCTTGAATGAGTCTATCCTTCTGGAATCTGGCCTTCCTATTTTCCCACTGCCTTCAACCTTACCAAGCATCATTTTCTAGTGAGTCATGTCTTCTCATGATATTTCCAAAATATGACAGTTTCAATTTAGTCATCTTTTGGTTTTTAGGGAGAATTCAGGCTTGATTTGCTCTGGGACTCATTTATTTGTCTTTTTAGCTATCTATAGTATCTGTGGAACTCCCTCTAGCACCACATTTCACATGAGTTGGTTTTCTTCCTATCAGCTTTCTTCACTGTCCAGCTTTCATAACCATAGACAGATACTGGATGCATGATGGCATGGACAGTGCTAACTTTAGCATCCAGTTATATATCATTCTTCCTATAGTTCCTTCATAGCTACCTTCCAAGGTCGAGTCTTCTAATTGCTTGACTGCATTCTCTGGGCCCATTACCACTGTGATTTAAAGCGAATTGCAGATTGGGTTATATGACTGTCGTTCCCACTTGAAGCTGGTTCCGATCCTATTGAGCTCGGTTGCAATCATGATGAAGCGAGGGAAACTCAAAAAAACCCTGCTGTTTCCTGACACTAGTTCTTTGGTGGTTCTTTTGAAAAGAAAGTGGGAACGGCGGATCTGTGCAAAGCCAATGGATCAAATCTTCTATCAATTAAAAAAAAAATAGTTCCCAAGGCAGGCTGCTCAAAGGGGAAATAGTGTACTTTTGAGCAGCCTGCTAAAGTCACCCCATTCTGACCCCATCCTCACCGTGTTGCTGCTTGCGTCACCAATGACTCGTAGATGATTGACATGCATTTTGAAGTAGCGCAAACTAGTGGGAACAACAATCATGCCAAAAAAGAAGGGAATAATGAAAAGATCTGCTTTCATAGTGGGAACGATGGACCTTTTGGAATTGATTCACTGACACAGAGCAAAGGCGAATCGCAAACCAATTTAAATGTAAGTGGGAATGAGGCCTCCATTCTAATTGATAGATGAGCCAAGCTATAAAAAAAATATCTGACTTCATCATAGTAGCACTTCTGTGTGTAATCGTTCAGAGGATCACTGCAGAAAGTCCTCTTGATGTCACAATTATGGAAAAACCAGCCCAACTTACATATCTTATGGCAATAGTACAAGTCCCAGTAGTAATAGTACCAGTATTAATATTGCTTTTTAAACTTCATAGAGTTGCTCAGTGAGACTACAAAACTGTGGACAGAGGGTTAAATCTAATATTCATCTATGTAAAGTATATCTATTGAAGTAAATAGGACTTGCCAGTCACAGATAGTTTAAGTTCTAGTAATTTATATGTCTACTCATAGCCCCATATGACAGATTGTAACATAAAGGAAGGAGGAAATCAAAATGAATAATATATAGTATTGCGGGGGGGGGGGGACCCAGAAAGCTGATACCACAAACCCAAATCAGTAAAGATTGTGGTGGCAGGGATGCAATAGCAAGCAGCCATACTGTAATTTGTAAAACAAACAAACAAACAAAACCAACAGTGGTGGATTCTAATCTACAGTGGTTTAGTCTGTGGAATACTGTATAATCCTCAACCTACAAAGATCTTGAAATCCAACCTAGAAGTCATTTTTCCTGTCCATGGACTAGAAAAAACAAGAAGTGGATGGGTTTCCTAGTCAATGTAGTAGCAAACATATCTCTAGTCCTGTTGCAGTATGAGTATAAGACTGCTCTGTTGAGATAAATTTCCAGCCAATACAAAGCATACAATAATAACTCATTCATGGTGGTTTGGAAACCAGGGCATGGAATGGTACTATCACCATCAGACAAAGCTCTACTGATCCTCTTATAAAAGACACTCTGTGGCATTGAGATGACACACAGCATACTGCTGCTGTTCATAAAATACTTACACATAACCTTTGGGATGAGTTGTTTCTCCCTCTCATGGAGAAATTTCTCTTCTCTTCCACAATCCATGGCTTCTACACTTTTCTCCTAGCAACCTTGTCAATACCCTTTCTAAAAACTGCACAACTGATGCCAAATCTGACTTCATACATCATATTTATGAAACGTTCCATTCTTAAACAAGAGACTCTGGGTTGTTGGCTTTAGAAACGCAGGCACCATGTCTCCATGAGAGAGGTGAGGACTTACCCTAACTGAGGGATCAAGACCAGTGTTTTCCCTCTAGGATTAATTTTTTCTTCACTACAGCAGTTTATATAAGAATTGAGTTTTTACCTAGGAAAAAGTTTTCCATTCTAATAATTTTGTAGTGAATTTTTCCATGGAGAACCAAGAGAAAAGAGAGGATTTCTGTATTTAGAATTTAGTTTTCTCACAGTTCTCCTAGCCTAGTAAAATGCGTAAGTGAATTAGGTTATAAACTCTAATTTGAAAGTTTTCCTTCTTCTTCTGACTGTCCTAGCTCAGAAGTAAGGAACTTCTCATTCCCCAGATATTCCTAGACTTCTGCTTTCATCATCCTTTTATTAATCATAAATTCTTGTTCCATTGGGAATTGGATTTCTACAACCTCTGAAGATACATAAATCCAAGCGTAGCCACGTCTCATTCTGCAGCCACCAAAGCAGCTCAAGAGAGACCCAAACCTCTTAGACCACCCAAACCCACAGAAAAATGTGGCAATTTTGTTCTTCTTGTCCCCCACTAATACCTACAGTTCCCCAATGCACCCAAAATATAGAAAGCTTGACATTTTCGGCTGAAACCAGAAATTATGTTACATCACTTCTAGTTGCACTTGGAGTGACACAGAGACGGAATGGCCTCCATCCAGTGCTAGGTCCTTTTCTGGCCCTACGTATCTTTTCATTCTGTCTTTTTGAATATTAGGGTTTTTCCATATGCCAAAGAGACCAGATTCTATCTGATAGTGGAAGCTGAGCAGGGTGAGCCCTGGTTAGTAACTGGATGAAAGCCCACCAATGAATACCAGGTGCTGTAGTCTATATTTCAGAAGAAGAACTAGCAAAATCACCTCTGAGTTATCCTTGCTTTAAAAAACCCTATGAAATTAATGGGGTTGCAATAAGTCGACAGGTGACTTGAAGGCACACATCAGCTGATACGGGGTCATATTGGTCTCAATCTGAGTCAGGTATGCCTGGAGTATTTTGGCCAATGAAGACAAGCTCTAAGCTTCTCTTCAAAGAGAATTCTATAGTCTGGGAGCAGTCACCAAGAACGCTGTCTCCCGAGTTTTTACCAAATATACCTGTGATGGTGGTGGGTCTGAGAGAAAGCCCTCCTCTTTGTTCCATTAGGCTTATGAAGCTGAAAGAATTTTTAAAAAAATGTTGTGGGAGCAATGCAGGAATGTGAAGGTTGATGTGGTCCTCTCCATGTGCAAGGCATGGCCAATTACACCCATGCCCCTCAAGGTTTCAAGTGTAAGATCCCATTCATACTATGCAATTATATCACTATGATTCCACTTTAACCCATGCCCCTCAAGGTTTCAAGTGTAAGATCCCATTCATACTATGCAATTATATCACTAGGAATCCACTGGGACCTGAAGTTTAGAGAGAGTAATCTAGAATTCACATCCAGAAAGCTCCTCTAGTGCCTCCCCAAACTCCAGACCCTGGGATTCTATGATTTCACAGGACATTGCAATAGCAGTTAGTGCAGTAATATTGTAGTTTGCACCAGGTTCCAGTTTATGAATCTCCAGTTTCTAGGGGACCCCCCCATAAAACAGATACCCCTCATCTGAAATCTATATCTAATATAGAAAGCATAAAGTGTCAGGCGCTACTCTACACTTTGCAAGTTCAACAGCAATTTTTAATTGCTGTATTATTGTTGTTATTGTTATTATTGTTCCATAAACTTGAGCAAGCACCCAAGAAACAAAGGTGGGACTGAAATTCAACGGACAAAGATCTCATTGCCTTCTCAGGGAGTTACACACAGCATGATGTTGAGCATGTTGGTTCAACTCATAGCATAGCATGCCCTGACCAGAATGCCTTGGTAGCTATAAAGGATAGAATGCTTTGGAATGGGAACCAATTGACTTATTGGAACTACAATTCTGTTGTTCAGAACTGTTGTCCAAAAGGAAGTATTTTTGCCAAGATTTGTTGAGCTCTAGTTGTTAGTCCTAACTAGAGTAGATCCGTTGAATCAATGGAAACTTAGCAAGTAACATGTATACACATCTCACTGTCTCAAGGAGACTTCTTCAGTTGAAAACAGCAGTTGGATTTAGGGCATATAATTTTTTCTGCCCCCCTCCTTCAGCTTCTTATTGCACACAGTTTATTTTCAAAATATTTACAGAAGGCTCTTGGAATATTACCTTTGATAATTTATCCCATATACTCTGCGTAAATTAGAAATAAGACAGCTATGGAATTCAAGCTCTGGTGTCTATAAGATTTTTAAATGACATGGGTGGGCGAGCCAAAAAGATTAATGCAAGTCTTGGTTTGGGTTGAATAACTCAGTGGGGGTATTGCTGCTGTTTTGTTTTTCAGGTGTGTTGGACTTGAGCTCCCAGAATCCTTCACCATTGGCTACCCTACCTGAGGTGAAGCCCAAAACACCTGGAGAAGGACTAGAGTGGATTATTACTGAGATTTATGATTACTTAGATCTCACTTACTTATTCCTAATATTATCTTGTTGATTTTCAAAAACAATCCAAATATGTTCTCTTTCCTTTTTAAATTAACTATCAGTTACATTTACCACCTGATAATATGACAATTTTAATTCCACTGGCAAGCAAGGAATTATAGGTACAATCAATAAAATTCTATCCTTTAATATTAAAAAATAAATGATACAGTGCCCAATCATTTGGCCTTCTGTATATAATTATTAAGTGTACTGAAGAGTATAGCTTGCAATGGAAGAATCCATATAGATTATATGAAGGGAAGGTCTGCTCATTCACCTATTATAATTATTTGGGTGTAAACAATTTAATTTTGCAGAAGCATGATATTGATAACTGTTTAAAGCTTTTCAGAAATCTCTTTGCCAGGGTGGACATGTCACTCCAAAAACAACCTAGTCATGACCAATGGTCACCACATGACTAATGGGAGTAGGGTAGCTATCTTAATTGGAATAGCAGACAGACTCACTACTGCTGTAGTATTCAGTTGCAGCAGGTCACAATTGTACAAAAAGTGAGAAAAGCAGGTACAAGATAAAGTAAATATACTTCAATGTAACTTCCAAAGCCTGGAATGACAAATAAGGATTTTCAGGGACTATAAAAACTACTAACACCAGCCATTATCTGAGCTCTCTTGGGGAAGGCATTCCAGAATTGGGTCAACAGAACTGAAGGGCCCTCTCTCTAGCCAACATAAGCCTCAAGTCAAAGGAAAATAGGACTTGGAGGAAGGCCTCAGTTTATAACCATCTTTAGAGTATAAGCAAGGTGATGTGGGATGATCTGGTAGATCACTATGGTAGATTACATACTTTGATTTCCAAAACTTTTCTAATAAAGATTTATTTCCCTAAGATCTTGCATCTGTCACCTGGTACTGATTGAGGATGTCTTCCCTACTTGGTAAATGTGGGCGTTCTGTCAGTGTGTATCATCATGATTTATGCCAGTCATGTTTCTACTAGTTCTATGGCACTATTGATGTTATATTTTTTAATTCTTTTTCCAGTGGGGTGTGCTATAGATTAATGTAGCTCCTGGTGCTGGTGTAATGGTTATGAAAGCCTCAAGAAGAGCCCAGATAAATCAGTTTAAAGGCATATCCAATCCAGCCTTTAAATCCAGCACTGAGCATTATGTTTTCATGGTAGCTAATCAGATGTCTATAGGAAGCCCAAGTTGGTTTTGAAGCACACAAAATACACCAACAGTAGGCAGTGGGGATAATAGGGATGGAGAGAATAATCATAATTATTCATTCCCAGGTTGAAAAATGGGTTTACTGGCTGTCAAGGTAATCCAATTTATAGCACTTTACTGTAATCCAAACATGAAGTTACTAAGAAAGGCCTATCTCATTGTGACTAGGCTATCCTAGTTGGCGACCCAAACTATTGCTGAAAGTAAATGTGCATTCATAAACATTGCAGTCATTCAGAATCCCAGTGATAAACTTGAATCCAGAAATACCTTCAAACACCTGATTCTTCAGCAGGAAGGCAAGTATAGCCAGAACATGCTGTTTTTCCACTTCTCTGGGGACTTTCTGCCAACAGTGCCTCTATTATATCAGGCTTCAGTCTCATTTTTTTGGCCATCATCCAGCTCATTAATGCCATGTAGTCATTGTTCCAGCCTCTGCATTGATTCACCAGATTTAGATGGAATAGAGAAATAAAAGTGGGTGTTATCTGCACACAAAGATTTCACTAACCACCCAATTTCACACAAAGACAATGACCCACCCAATATCTATCACTTCAGGAAGCCTCCCATCCCAGTTTCAGATGTTGTCAGTTGACATGTTTGGTACAACTCACAGAATACCTTAGCCAACATATTTTTCTGATTTTCCCCTCTCTTAGGACTTTATCACACTGGGGGGAAAGACGGAAGCATAGCAGGATGCTCCCGTCAATATAACGCAATTTGGCAAAGATTATCACATGACGTTGCTTGACGTCATAAATAGCCCGCAATTATCCTGTGAATAAAGACGAATTCTAGTGCTGCTTTTTATCCATGGGAAAACCCCTGAATAAAAAGTGGGGGTAGAATTCCTCCTTATTCACAGGATAACTGCGGGATAATCACAACATTGCGTGGTATCTTTGCCAAATTGTGCTATATTGATGGGAGCATCCTTGCTATATTCCCATTCCCCCCCCCCCTCATGTGATAAAGTCTTTAATATTGCCTGCTTGACTTCTGCTGCTCCAATCTCCAGTCATGTTCTTCATGTCAGAGAATGAGAAAATCCATGTATGTGTTTTAGCCTGTAGCACCTTAAGCTTAGCACAATCCCTTTTAGGGCCTGTACAGACGGCCCCTTTCCTTGCCAGATCAGGGCCGCAGCAACCCCATGCCGTGGCCCTGATCTGGCCTTTCCATGGCACAAAAAAAGCTGCAAAAAGCAGCTCATTTTTGCACTGCAGAAAGGGCGACATACCTGCAGTGGTGGCTTTTCTATGCTTCTTTGGAGCAGCACATGTAAACGCTGCGCTGAAGACTTGGCGTGATGCCACCCACTGTGTAGTTCAGGGGTAGGCAACCTTTCCCCTTTGAGGGCCGAGGGACTTCAGCTCCCAGAATCCCAAGAGCTATTGGTCAACATGGCTGAGGCTTCTGGGAGCTGAAGTCCCTTGGGCAATGTCATGCTGGCATGGGGGCGGCCTGTGTGCAATTGCCATACCCCCATTCCCCCTACGTTGGCTCTTTATGCCAGTCTATACAGCCTCTTAGATTGGTTAGTAGAAGGGGTTTTAGCTTCCATGTTGTCTTTCCCCTCCTTGATTTTGAGAAACAGCTTGCATTGAATATACACTGTTCTGTTGGTTTCTGTTGCTATCTTTCTCTGCCTTTTAAATAAAGAAATAATTGTTTTTGCTACAAAATCAGTTTGTCTTTCTGCCTCATTCTTACTTGGAGTCACTTTGGTTAACTATCCATTTTTAAAACCTTCAGCTTGAAATATTCTGCAGAGACACAGTACCTGGGAGAGCTCTCCCCCCCACCCCACCCCAAGACCAGTAAAACCAGTGCATTGCCAAATGTTGCATACTACTATAGTATCTGATGTCTTGTTCTCATTCTAATGTTAAGATATTTTTTTCTATTCATGCTGCACTTTTATCAGAATAATGCAAATATATTCCAGTAGAAGACAAATAATTTGCAACTGTGTGGATTTCCACTAATCCCTCCACAGCCACCAAATGTGAAGTTTTCCACTAGTCCCTCCACTGCCACCAATTGTGAGGGCTTCCACTTATCCCTACCTCTGCCATCAGTGTGAGATTCTCTTGTCCTATTGCCATGCTATTGCTATTGTGGGGGTCTCTTAGATGCCATTGCTATTGTGGGGGTCTCTTAGATGCCATTGTGGTTCCTGGGCAAGACTTTATTCATCTTATGTCCCCACCAGCCACCACCACTCTGTATTAACTGTTGCCACCACAGACACCATGTCTGAACTCAAGTATATAAAGTATATAATACAAAGGCTAAAGTATATAATACAAAAATAAGGTTTTATTGAACAGAAGTTGAATATACTATCACAGATTACATGTTTAATACAGTCTGAATCTCCCTTACCCAAAATGCTTGGAACAGAAGAATTTTGGATTTTTCTGGATTTTGGAATACCTGTATTTGCATATATGTACAGAATGAGATATCTTGGAGATTGGACCCACATCTAAACACAAAATTCACTTATGTTTCCTATACACCTTATACACATAGCCAGAAGGTAATTTTATACACAATATTTTTAATAATTTGTGCATGAAACAAAGTTTGTGTACCTTGAACCATCAGAAAGCAAAAGTGTCCCCACCCATGAAAAATGTTTTATTTTTTAGAATATTTTGGATTTTGGGAGACTCAACCTGTACATCTAAATCACATCTTTCAGTCTCTCTTACACTCATCTCCTAGCTAACTCTGACCCTAACTAATCTATATCTCTGACCCTGACTATCTGTCTTAATTACTCAAACTCCTACACCCAGCTAATTTTTCTAACATCTATTCCTAACTCTGACAGATTTCTAATCCCAGCCTTGACAGGCCATACTCGCCCTCAGACAATCAGCTAATTACCACCTTCTCCTAACAGATCTCTGTCATCATCTGTGGTCATTTTTTCTTTATGTTCAGCATTCGGCCTGCCTTTGCACTTCCTTCTTTGACCTTCTTTAATAATTGCCCTGTGATGCTTTCTGCTAGTAATAAGGTATCTGCATATATGAGACTGTAGTATAGTATCTCCACATGCAAGACTGTTGATATTTTTCCCTCCTATTTTTGTTACCCATAGTGCTCTTAATATTAAAATTATAAAACTCCATGATGACCTCCAGATGAACTCTGGCAGTGGACATGGAGGCAAAGGTCCTCCGCGGCCAAAGCATGGGCCAACCACCCTTAATCCTTAATGCATACATAGCCCCCAGACAGTCTAGGAGAGTTGCAGATGGGATTATCCGATGAGATCATCCAAACCATCGGAAGGTATAATGTTTGTATTGTGCCACCCAGTCGCACACCCCCCACCCATCGAAAGGTGTATTGTGCCACCCAGTCACACACCCCCCCAAGATATGGGCCGTCGGATTACACAATGTAACCCTATACAGCAGGGTGTCATCATCGCAATCATCGCCTTTCGCCTCAGGCCCTGTTTGGCCCTATATAAACCCCAGATTTTGGCCAGTCGGCATGCTATCTTCCTGGTCTAAACGACTCCACATCACTCTGACCTCCAAAGCTAGTCACCGGCATTTCTGTTCAAACCCAGGCTGCGGAGCAGACTTGTCCCACAATCCTGCATCCCATTCGCTCCCCGGAGGGAGTCTACATCTTGGTAAGCATCTCCATTAGTAACGCCTGAAATCTGTTCCCAATTTCCAACCCTGATTTTTCCTTAGTCCTGAGTGTGTGTGAGAGTGTATGCGCAGCGAATGTGTTTCCCCTGTTTTAATAAATTATTAACACCCGTCTCAGTTTTATTCATTGGAACACCCTGGTCTCTTGGTATGAATATTGGGAGGGCGATTTCGTTGGGCTCTTGTAGCCAGCCTCCTCTTGCAATTTTTGAGCTAATAACAACAACAATAAAATTCCCCTAAACAGACCCTTGGCTACAATTTTCACTCCTCCTTCTTCTGAGTCTAAACCTGCTCTTCATATTTTATGTTTTCAGCATACAAGTTGAACAAATAGGGTAATAGAATGCAGCCTACTATCCCAGGATTCCATAGGATGTAGCCATGGCTATTAAAGTGGAATCATAGCACTGTAATTGTGTAGCACGAAAAGATAATAGGGAATATCTGTCATGACAATCTGAACATCATGAGAAGAAAACACTATCAATGATCATTCTTTTCTGCATTCATTTGTTTAAAGAATTAGATTCCACCCCACTGGTCTGGTTTTTATGATTCCCATAATATTGTTTTCCCAGGAGGGAATTTGTCCCTTTCTGCTAATCTATGTGGATTTTCCCATAGTCATTCTTCCCACACCATCTCTACAATAACAGCATTTGAAGCCTAAGAGAACTGTAGCCAAAAGCACATTCTGCCAATCTATCTCTCCTCTATTTCCTCCAGGCAGGGGAAACTGAAAAAAGGAGGCTCAAAATAGAACATACTATAAAAGTGGTCATTTAAGGAGAGACATGTAACTTGGTCATAATTTGGAGTGGAGGCTTTTTACTGTATCACTATCACTTTTTCTTTTATTGATGAACATGGCCACATGTTTATTTTGCATAGACAGCAATCCTCAGTTAAAAGACTCATTTCGGTATAAGTCAGTTGGGCTGTAAGGAACAATTAAGCACTAACATTAACCATAGGAACCATAACATTAACCATAGCAAATGGCATAATGCATAAAGCTTCAGTCCACTACCTCCAGGTAAGTATTATTGAGCACAATAGATCTGTCTGTGTGTATATATAGGATGCCTGGCAGATAGGTTAAATAGGCATTTGCAAATACACTCAACCATATTATTAAAATTCTAGTCAATATTATGTATACATTGCCTGTCCTTCCATGAGCACATACTGTTCAATATATATTTTGATAGGGAGGAGGAGGAAGAGAAGGCAAACCGTCAGTGTGCATGGTGCATTGGTGCTTTATATAGTGTAAAATGCAAGGTTCTATCCAGGAGAGAATATACTAAAAAATTAGCTACAGAGAAAAGAAATAGTCACAGAAATAATGAGGGAAACAATATTCAATTGTTTCAAAGAAAAGTAAATGTCTTTGATATCATCTTGAGCAGGATGCGGCCTCCCGAGGCCTTTGGACCGGCCCCAGGCTAGTCCTGCCACTGCCACCCGCCATGATGATATTGATTACTGTTGTTATTACTTGTTCTTGGGGTTTTCTTGGCAAAATCTCCACAGGGGTTTTGCCATGGCTTTTCTGGGGCTGAGTGAGTGTGCATGCATATATTTTTATTTTTTTTAAAAAAATTAAAAATTAAATGTTTTTTATTTATTTGTTTGTTTATTTGTTTATTTATTTATTTTTGGTGCTTCGGCCCCCCCCCCCAATTGTCTGAGGGACAGCAACCCGGCCCCCGGCTCAAAAAGGTTGCCTACCCCTGATCTTGAGACTAACTTTTTAAGAGATTCTTTATTACAGAATAGGATAAACTTTTATAGGCAATAGCCTATTCTGCTGATTACTGTTCTCCAATGAACTTTAGAATATTTTGTCATGCTCAGCTTTTAACTTATTTTAAGCAGCTAAGCATGCTGACAAAAAGGTGAGTTATAAATCAAATGAATGAATAAATGAATGAATGAGAAAATAGAGCTCCCTTTCCTTTTCATAGCCAGCTGCAGGAAAACACTAGTCATGTACACAAAGTCCATCTTCTGTGTTTATGCCATCCTTTTGCAACCTGGCATCCTCCAAATGTCTTGCATTCCCACTCCCACGATTCTTGACCCCCTGGGAAAGACTGTTTAGACATCAGTCCCACACATAAGTAACAGCAGGAAACATTCTCATGTCCATAATATGGTAATATCTTTCTTAGGTCAATCAAAAGGTACAAAAGTTGTGTCAATTCAGACATTGGCAGATGTGAAAATTATAAAAATTAAAGGTTCTTTCCCACAATTTGTATCCTCTGTTCTGACAGTACAGCATCTTCCATCATGTCATATTGGGAGTCATCACAGCAGTCATTCTCTTTTCTTTCCTGGCAAACTTCACTCTTTAATTGTACCTGATGCTATCTTATCAGGTGCTTCTTGCAGTTACTACCTGGATGAGGTTTGAACATGTTACTCACTAAACTGAAAAGTCACAGAAAGAAATAGAGTTGCATGAGGAAATCATTACTTTAAAACAAAATATATAAGATATGTTTATTTAAACCTATATTGTTTTTCTTCAATGACAGAATACAGACAGTTACTGAAGGATAATACAATTCCAGTTTGGGATCTTGGGGGGCACAGAGCAATCCTATATGCTAAGGCTGGGTAACTTGTGAGCATCCAAATGCTGTTGGAATTGAGCACACTGCTGCTCTGCAACAATAGTACCCAGTTAAGAAAGATATACAGCCCTGCAACTCTGAGAGAAGGGTCAACACACAACACTGAAAACCTCAAAATAATATAAAAATGGCAGCGATACCGATGGAATAATTAGAAATATTACCCCATTAATCAGGTACTGTGACAGCAATGATGAGCACATGTTGCCAACACAGAGAGAGAGCCAATGAACCCATGATGATGGGGAAGGATCCCTGGGGCATCATGCACATCACAACACACCACAATGTTGCAGTGTTCCCAGTCCATCAGTCCCAGTCACAACAACCCTATTAGTACTTCAGTCCTCAGACATGTTTGCATTCATAAGTGTTGTCATGGATGCTTGCAGCTAGTATGTTTTTCATGACCATGGTATCTGTGGGCCAGATCTCTGTCTCATTTCAGATCCTCACCTCTTGTGTACAAACCCTTTTGCCCAGAGGCCAGAATTTATTCTCTGTAGTTCTTCAGTTGAGGGAGCTACATAGGTGTTGTGTTATAAAGTTCCTCTTTCCTTTTCACTCTGGATGAGAAACAATACCTGTGAGTGAGTGTGGCACTAGAGGAACTGAACCTCTATGGGCAGGCGCCTCTTGCTTATTCTTGTGTTCTAGCTTGTGGCATCAGTTATCTCAAATATTATCTATTTTGTGTTTCTAAAAAAAATGAGAGTGCCTTCCTGTTCTTATTATTCAGTTCGTTCCTCCCATTTCTTTCTGACATGGGGTCATGGTCATGCTATTTCCCCACCATGCCTGGCAACATTGCCATATTGGTCTGTGATTGGCAAGCACCAGTGTTGCGGTCATGAGTGCTATCACTTTCACTCTGTTGTGTGCTTTTCCTAGCAATTTATTTACACCTTCAGTTCTACTCCCCCAGGTACATTGTAGTTTATATGGCAGATGTTGCTTTGGCATATGTTTGGGGAGATTTCAGGTTGTCGGATCTATGATATCCTAGGACCTGTAGTTTGGTGGGGCACTAGAGCTCTCTTTCCCTAAACAGTAAATTCCAGGAGTCTGTAGGATGTTGCTGTTGCAGTTAAAGTGAAATCATAATGCTCACGGTGTAGTGTCAAAGGGCCCAAACACAATTTAAGGAATAATGAACAAGCTGTTCATCAGTAATCCACTAACCACTTTGAGCAGAAATGAGAAAGAAGTAGAGCCCATAAGCAGAAACATTTTCTGTGTAGCTACAGAAAACCTGAGCAGCTTCAATGGCATTTTTGCCTCTGTACACACTGGCATTATCATATCATCTTAAATGCTCAAAATCACTTAATTCAGATCTGAACAAAGCGGGACAGCAGGCAACAATAGAATGCAATGATACATTAATAATATTCTCTGGACTCTTTGCAAAATATGAATGAACAGAGCATGGAAGTTCCAAAAAAGAAGAGGACAGACTGAAAATGACCAATTATAGCTCTTTGCTTTATATTCAGACACCCAAAACATATGAATCTGTGACCATATGGTGCTATTTAAGTCCCAGTCAGTGAAAACTTGGGATATCTTTAGAGTCTTGGAAAATCTGTCTGCTAGTTAATTACGCTGCCAAAGGTAAAGAGTTGTTTTACAGCTGGAATGAACTAAAAATGCCAGATTAAGATGAGATATCTTTTAATCAGCCTTCTCTCCCTGTCCCACCACAACATTAATTAAATTACCATCTTTATTATTAGGAGGATGGTGTGCAAATCCTCAAGCTGCTTGCCTGTATTTAGCAATATTGCATTCTTTTCCTGAAATGAAAAGTATGTTATTTTTTTTTCTGAAATGAAATGTAGGAACACTGTGCTATATATCCTTATGCTTGATGCTTTTCTGACAATTTCAACGAGGAATGATTTGTTAGGCTACTATGAGCCTAACTCCAAGCGTGTATATTTGTGCTTGCCTTAACTTGTCACTGCATAGTATAATAATAATGATCCATCAACAATTCACTTAAACTACCAGATATTTTATGTAAAAAAAAACAACAACATTTCTTAATTGCTCTCCCAGCTTCAGCAAAGGGTTGCATGTTTAAACAATATCCAAGTCATTTTTTTTAAAAAAACCTGGAGAATGTTGAGTGCAGTTATAGTACTCTCAGTGTCATCTTTTCTGGTCTTTAAAGTATCGATGTGGCAATGTCCTTTGGTACATTTGTTTACTCTTTATTGTCCTATACTAATCTATGTGGGTTTCTCAAATGGACATAGTGCAAAGGAATTTATGACAGTCTATTCCCTTTTAGGAGTTCAATTTAAGAGGAATGAGTTGAAAGGAATGAAGAATGTCTTTTTTCTTCCAGGAATGTCAAGGATGTTAGCTGGGCTAATCAAAGCAAAACTGAGTTTACACACCCTGCCTCCCACTATCATTATCTAGGAGGTTATGTGATACATCCAAAAGTGACTTTTTTGGATTGCACCTCCCAGAATCCCTAGCCAGCATAGTATTTCCCAAAAGTAGCTCCTAAACTCTGTATAGTGCACTGAAAAGCAGAAGCAACATAGCCTGTAAATTCTTCTTGGTAAACCTGTTCTAAAAGTATGTTTGATGAACTAGGGTTTCCAGCAGGAGGGTTAGACAGTCATTTGTACTTATGAGCTCCACATCTCCTCTCACCTCCTCACTTCTCCTTTCTAGTGAACTACCAGGGGCAGTTGATGGCTCCTTTGTCAGTGGTATTGGTGAATCTGCTCTGGATATTGGTCTGACCTTTAAAGGAGCTAGCCTGCAAATAGGTTCAGCAGCCTGGATAGCTCCTTTAAAATTTGATTTACTGTCCAAAGCCACCATTGCAGGCAGCTTTTAATAGTTTCTTCCTTCCTTGTTCTTGTATGACCTTCAATCTGAAAAATTGTTCTCCCCTCACAGAGATATTCATTTATTCATTAATACATTTGATGCATTACACATATTTATTTATTCATGCATTTGGTTTATAGACTACTATTATGGTGTAGTGTTTTGAGCATTGGACTATGACTCTGGAGACCAGGGTTCAAATCCTTGATCAACCACTGAGTGACCTTGGGCAAATCACACTTTCTCAGTCTTAGACGAAAGCAAAGGGACCCCCCCCCAAAAAAAATATACCAAGAGGTCACCTAAAGATCACCATAAATCAGAAATGACTTGAAGGCATAAAAGAACAAACAAATTTCCCAAGGACTTAGAGGGCTTCTGCTGCTCTTCCTGTCCCTTCAACTGAGCTCAAGAAGCTAATTTTTGGACAAGTACTCCCAGAATCCCATGCTATATGTGGATTTTTTGAGTTGTCATCTAACATAGTAAGTTTTCCAAACTCTGTCCAAAGGCACAAGATCAAAGGCCACTTTTCCCAACCTGTTACTGTGTAGGTATACTGAACTTCCACTACCCTAACTGGCCAAAGTGGCTGGGAATGATGAGAGAAAGCTGATATAAGGAAATCAAATGGTTTGGGAGATTAAAGAGGCCAGATGAAATTAAAAAGGAATCATAAACATAAAATTTATTTTAAAAAGAAATATTAAATACCCAAAGCACATCATTAGAGGGGAAAGAAATCAGTCCAAAATGCCAAACAATGCCTTCTAAATGCCTGTTTGAAACTCTGTTGAAGTTACAGCACATGGGTAATTGCTGCAGATGATGTCCAGGAGTCAGGAAAATCTCGCTTTGAAACTTTGAATCAATTAAGCGACCCGGTGTCAATGCAACTCACAAACTGGATTAAATGCAAGCGGGAATGAGCCCTGAAATGCTCTTCCTGTCCAGCACAGCAGCACCTCAAGTATCAGTGGGAAAGATACTACAAAGTAAAATGCCTGGGAGGGAATGATCAGAAGAAGAGTTTCCTGGCATCTGTCTCTGTGAGAACAGTTTCCTCCCAGCTAGCCTCAAACCCTCCTCTTGTAAATTTTCCATTCTCCAAGAGTGCTTCCTACTGACTGGTCTAATAGATTGTCTGCCTCACATTTCTTTATGAACTATAAATAGTTACATCCCACTCTAAATTGTTAAATCTCATGGTGATATGCAAGCAAAATACATTCAAACAGTTTAGAACAATTCAAAATTTTAAAACAATTATAAAGTAAGGAGGCAAAAATATGAAACAAACAAATAAAAACAGCTTAAAAGGTTAAAACAGTTTCAAAACGATACACATGTACATTTTGGGGGAAAATCAGTTGAGCCCCAAAGTTTTACTCAGAAGCCACATTTTAGCTTGGCCAATGTTGGCACCAGTCATATCTCCAAGGGGTGGGTATTCCACAAATGGGGTGTCATGGCCCTCTCTCATGTGCTCCCACTATGTATTACTCCCAGTGGTTGGAATTAGAGGGTCAGGCCCATAGCAGACCTCTGTCCTCAGGTAAGAATATATAAGGAGAAGTTCTCCAAGTACTGAGATCTTGAGTCATTTAAATCCTTGGATTTCCCACCTTGAATTCAGCTCAGAAGTGTCTTCTTGCCAGGTATGTAATTATCTGAACAATTTGGTATTATGTGGTTCTTATAAGTACTCCAATCAGTAATCTTACCACTGTGTTTTTCACTATTTATAGCCTTCCAAGTTATCTTCAAGGGCAGCCCTGCATAGGGTGCATTATTCTTGGGGATGGAAAAGCCACTGTGTTCTGTCTATGACATCATGAAGCAGTTCTTTTGTTGCCATGCCATGAACTGTCTTCCATGCATATGCTTCCTTAATGGCTAATATGAAGGTATCATTGGTACACAATGTTGTGACTGGTAAGCTTTGATGGAGTTGCTATGGTCATCACAGGAATAGATCCTGGGGCTCTTATGTTATGTCTTGCTTTTACCGACATACCATAACTATGCAATGCCATTTCAAACTGCTACAGGTGTTGCATAGCAGTCATTGGCAAAACAAGAATGTTGGGCTGTTCTGTCTCTGCTACCTTATTTTTCATATGAGAAACAGATGTACCCTCACACAGAAAGAGATTTTTGGATCACTATATCTACAAAACAATCCTAAATGACACTGTGGTCCTCTAGATGTTGCCAAAGTCTTGTTTCCATCAGCCCTTGCAAGTCCAATCAATCAATAACAGTACCTGGAGGTTCCCCATCCATGCTTTATACAAATGTCCCCTCGGCATAAATAGAGCTGAATCACAGGTAAATGGATAAAGGACTGAAGTCTTATTTTTTGCAAATTCCATATACTATCAGTCTCTTCTTTGCTCTAGAGCAGCCCAGTATTTGAGAGCCAGCATGGTGTAGTGATTTGACCACTGGTCATTAAGAGACCAGGTTTTGAATCACCGCTTAGCTGTGGAAACCTACTGGGTGATCTTGGGCAAGACACACTCTCTCAGCCACAAAGGAAGGCAAGGGCAAACCCTCTCTGAACAACTGGGGCTACCTTAGGGTCCCCATAAGTCAGAAATGACTTGAAGGCATACAACAACAATCCAATATATCTAAGGGTCTTTACAGACTGCCAGAAATAATGCAACTTGAGTCCACTTTAACTGTCCTGGCTCAGTGCTAGGGAATCATGGGATCTATAGTTTTTTACTGAGACATTGAGCCTTCTCTGTCAGAGAGCTCTGGTGCCACAATAAACTACAGTTCCCATGATTCCCTAGCACTGAGCCAGGGCAGTTAAAGTGGCCTCAATCTGCACTATTTCTGTCAGTCTGTAAAGGCCCTAAGTCTCAGAGACAGTACGAACAACAATAACATCCTGTAATGTTACTATCTCATGATTATCTCTGAGAAAGGAGACACAGAAATGTTCACAGCTTGGAAAACTTATTTTTCAGGTCTGCATGTATCCAACCAAAAATCTCCATGATTTACTGTTTCACCAAGTGCCCCTGACCATATTGGATGTGGGCCTGGAATTTGAAGCCCAGACTATGCTCTTGTTCATGCTATTCATTATGCGCACATGCAGAGAGAAATGTGGTTAAAAAGAGTATATGAAGACTGTTCCTATAGGTTGCCGAGGTGGCTTCAACTTATGGTGTCCCTATGAATGAGAAGAAACTGTGCTAACAACCGTCTTGCTTAGGTCTAGCAAACTCAAGCTATGGCTTCCTTGACCAAGGTTCAAAACACACTGCAGAAATAATCAAATTTGAGACCGCTTTAACTGCCCTGGGAATTCTGGGAACTGTAGTTTTGTGAGACATGTAGTCTTCTCTGTCAGAGAGCTCTAGTGCCACAATAAACTACAATTCCCAGGATTCCTTAACACTGAGCCAGCGCAATTAAAGCAATCTGGATTATTTCTGCGGTGTGTTTTGGACTTAAGTCAAGCCACCTGTGTTGTGCTCTCCCTCTTTTCCTGTGGCCTTCCAATTTCCCCAGCATTATTGTCCTTCCAATTGAGTCATATCATTTGATAATATGTCCTAAGTACAACAGCTTTCTAGTGAAAGTTCAGCCTAGAGTTGTTCTTCTACTCCTCTCTTTGTCTTTATCCCAGTTCATGGTACCTGCAGAACTCTTCTCCAGCACCACATTTCAAATGAATTGATTCCCGGGTTTGGGATAGTATGGATTTAGTTCTGTTCACAGCAAAGTACAGAGCAATCTATATGTCTTGAGGTCGTTGGTTTTACTCATTACAGAGATGAGTTGACATTGAGACAGAGAACAGAGAGAAAATCTAATTATTCTCTGCTGCTCCCACAATCTCTTCTGTCATGTTTTCCATGGGTTGCATGAGAAAAAAAAAGTGCCCATTCACACTGCAGAATTTCAGGGTGCATCCACACTGTAGAAATAATGCAGCTTGACACCACTTTAAGTGCTGTGACTCCATCCTATGGAATCTTAGGGCATGCCATTTTACAAGATCTTTAGCTTTCTCTGCCAAAGAGTGATGCAACCAAAACTACAAATCCCAGGATTCTGTAGGACGGTGCCATGGCAGTTAAAGTGGTGTCAAACTGTCGTTCCATCCTATGGAACCCTGAGGTTTGTAGTTTTACAAGGTTTTTATTCTTCTCCGCCAAAGAGTGGTGGTGCCTCACAAAACTACAAATCCCAGGATTCTGTAAGATGGAGCCACAACTGTCAAAGTGGTGTCAAACCACATTCTCTCTACAATGTACATGCACTCATAAGTGATATATTTTCACTTTAACTGCTATGGTTCTGTCCTATGGAACTATGGGATTTGTAGTTTTACAAGGTTTTTATTCTTCTCTGCCAAAGAGTGCTGGTGCCTCACAAAACTACAAATCCCAGGATTCTGTAAGATAGAGCCACAACTGTCAAAGTGGTGTCAAACCACATTCGTACTACAATGTACATGCACCCATAAGTGATATCTTTCCACTTTAACTGCCATTGTTCCATCCTATAGAATCCTGGGATTTATAGTTTGGTGATGTTAATGTCTCTCCCTAAACTGTCAGCTCCCGAAAGTCAAAAGCGGCCGATTTTGTCCGCTTTCTGTGCCAGTTATTTTCGCGTTAATGCTCCGTGCCCCTGACGTCGTGTGAAAACAATCCCGCTTTTGTGAGATTTGTCCACTGCTTTCTGTGCTTGTTAATGCCCCTGATGTCGTGTGAAAATGACCCCACTTTGGGGGGGATTCTTCCCATTTTAAACCCCACTTCTGCATGGGATAAACCCCCTATTATAAATTCCTTAAGAGCGTCACCTGGTGCGCTCCGCACCCCCCATAGTGTCTCCTCTGGGACTAAGGGCCTTTGCAGACTGCCAGAAATAGTGCAAATTGAGTCCACTTTAAGGGTTAGGGTTAGGGTTAGTGCTAGGGAATCATGGGAATTGTATTTTTTTCTGAGACACTGAGCCTTCTCTGTCAGAGAGCTCTGGTGCCACAATAAAATACAGTTCCCATGATTCCTTAACCCTAACCCTAAAAGTGGACTCAATTTGCACTATTTCTGGCAGTCTGCACTAAGAAGCATGGATTTTTTATTTCTAGGAGTGGTTTTTCAGCTTTGTATGTGCTCCTGTCCTCTCTTTTCTTCCCAAGCCCCTTGACTGCCCTCCATCCTCCTCCTCTGAGGGAGCACACCTGGCCCCTGCTGCCTCACCTGTCTGCCAGGTACTTTAGTTGGTACTTTAGGAGGACACTCCATAGGAGGAGGGGGGCGGATGGGTGGGACTTTCTTCCTCTGACTGGATTGGGTGTCCCCTGCGTCACTCATCCTGCCCAGGCAAGGCTGACCTCCTCAGAGTCTGCTTCTGCAGCTGCTGCTGCTCTTGCAAAGTCGGAATTAGGCAGAAGAGAGGGAAGGCTCCCTTCAGTCTGAGGGGGTCTCCGGGGGTCTTTGCCTCGGCTTTTGGGGTGAGGAGAAGGAAGAGGGGGCTGGAAGGGGCAGAAACTTTCTCCTCCCTGTTGCTTTGCTTCTACCTGAGCCCCCCCTCTCCATCCTGGGACCCCTTTTTTTGTATGTGGAGAAGGAAGAAGAAGAGGAAGAGAAGCACTCCCGCCATCTGGCTGCCTCCGCACTGCAGAAATAACCCGGTTTGACACCGCTGTACCTGCCATGGCTCAGGGTTATGGACGTTTGGGCATTGTAGTTTATTGTGGCACCAGAGAAAAATCTCTGGTTTGGCATCACTTTAGCTGCCATGGCTCAATGTTGTTCAATTCTGGGCATTATAGTTTATTGTAGCACCAGAGAAAAATCTCTGGTCTGGCATCACTTTAGCTGCCATGGCTCAATGCTGTGCAATTCTGGGCATTGTAGTTTATTGTGGCACCAGAGAAAAATCTCTGGTCTGGCATCACTTTAGCTGCCATGGCTCAATGCTGTGCAATTCTGGGCATTATAGTTTATTGTAGCACTAGAAAAAAAATCAGGTTTTGCATCATTTTAACTGCCATGGGGGGTTGATGCTGTGTAATTCTGGGCATTGTAGTTTATTGTGGTACCAGAGAAAAATCTCTGGTTTGGCATCACTTTAGCTGCCATGGCTCAATGCTGTGCAATTCTGGGCATTATAGTTTATTGTGACATCAGAGAAAAAAATTCTGGTCTGGCATCACTTTAGCTGCCATGACTCGATGCTGTGCAATTCTGGGCATTGTAGTTTATTGTGGTACCAGAGAAAAATCTCTGGTTTGGCATCACTTTAACTGCCATGGCTCAAACGTGTGTAATTCTGGGCATTGTAATTGGTTTTGGCACCAGACAAAAATCTGGTTTGACACTGCTTTAACTGCCTTGGCTGAATGGTATGCAGTTCTGGGCATTGTAGTTGGTTGTGGCACCAGAGCAAAGCACAACCTAAATGTATTTAGATACAGAGCAGAGCTCTGGTGCCACAACCAACTACAATGCCCAGAATTCCACAGCATTGAGCCATGGCAGTTAAAGACTGCATCTGCACTGCAGAAATAATCCAGTTTGACTGACACCAGATTAACTGCCATGGCTCAGTACTATGGACATCTGGGAATTGTAATTTTGTGAAACATTTAGCCTTCTCTGTCAGAGCGCTCTTGTGCCAGAACAAACTACAATTCCCCTGAATTCTATAGCATTGAGCTGCATCACTTAAAGTGGTGTCAAACCAGATTATTTCTGCAGTGTGGAGGCAGCCTTCCATCTGTCAGACCTCTTGGCTTACTTGCTCTGCTTCTTTCTAGGTGATGTATAGATTCGGCTTGGTGCTCCTGCTGCTCCCTTGGGCCGGTGGGCTGAACTTTGTCTACCACCACACGAAGGAGATGGAAGCCTTTCTGAAGGCCATACACAAGAGGTTCCCTTCCACCACTCACTTATATAGCATTGGCAAGTCATTAGAAGGTAGGGGTCCTCCTGGTGTGTACACACACCTTTGTCTCATTCTCTTGCTCTTCTCTTTTTTCCTCACTATTTCTAGCACACTATGGGGGGTTGCAGACTGCCATAAATAGTGCAAATTGAATCCACTTTTAGGGTTAGGGTTAGAAATCATGAGAACTGTAGTTTATTGTGGCACCAGAACTCTCTGACAGAGAAGGCTCAATGTCTCAGAAAAAAACCAATTCCCATGATTCCCTAGCACTAACCCTAACCCTTAAAGTGGACTCAATTTGCACTATTTATGGCAGTCTGCAACCCCCCTATGCCTCTAGAAACTCATTATGCATCTGGCAAGAGCAGGGTGGCCAGACATCCTCCTTTTCAGGACTTGTCCTACATTTCAACTCTCTGTCCAGGAGGAATTCCAAAATGTCCTCCACTTTGAGTAAGACTAAGAAGCGTGAATCTATAATTATATGAGTGGTTTGAGATTTTAGTTGGTCATGTCCTTCATTTTAATTGAATGTCCTCCATTTTGTGGTGCCTTGCCCTCCTTTGTGGTGAGAACATCTGGTCACCCTGGGCAAAGGGGGGGAATGTGAGGGGAGTTTTAACAGTGTCACGTCATTCCTAAATGCACTTTGGTGGGATGAAGTGCCACCAAAACCAGTAGGACTCCCATTCAGAGAAAGCTTTGTTGTTGTCTGCCTTCAAGTTGTTTCTGACTGATGGCAACCTTAAGATGAAGCTATCATGGGGTTTTCTTGGCAAATTTCTTCAGAGGAGTTTGCCATTTCCATCCTCTGGGGCTGAGAGTGTGTGACTTGCCCAAGATCACCTAGTGGGTTTGCATGGCCGAACTGGGATTCGAACTCTGGTCTCCAGGGTCATAGTCCAACACTCAAAGGTATACCTAAATCTACAAGGTTGAGTCTCTCTTATCCAGATTTCTGAAATCCATAGTACTCCAAAACAAAAACTTTTTTCATGGGTGGCTGAGATAGGGACACCTTTGCTATATGATGGTTCAAGGTACACAAACTTTGTTTCATGCATAAAATTATTAAAAAATATTATGTATAAAATAACCTTCAGGCTATGCGGATAAGGTGTATATGAAACATAAATTTTGTATTTAGACTTGGGTTCCATCTCCAAGATAACTCATTATGTACATGTATGCAACAGGTATGGTAGTTCAAAAAGTAAACTTTCCAAATTAAAGAGGCCAGGCTAACATGCAAAAAATTGGGGGATGGACTGGGTGGTGTATTTATAGGATTGTTACGGTATTCAGAGAAATAGCTGTGTATGTCTGTTTTAGCATAAAACAGAATATAGAACTCTAGTAGCAGTTTTGAGACTAACTAGTAAGAATAAATTTATAGTATAAGCTTTCAAGGACATAATCTACTTCATCAGATGCAAAGCTGATGGCTGTGCATTCATTTAACATTCAGCTGGAACTATAAACCAGTTATTTAGAATGTATCTTACAGTATGTGGGAAATATCTGGTGATATTTCAGAAAGACAGAGGTTTATTTCTTGATGATATTTCAATAAGAGAGATGACTAAGGACTGTTCTGCACTATTTGTTTTGTTTTCTAGTGAATGTACAATTGGTTCTCACTTCTTTAGAGGAATCCAAATATCTTCCTCAGCAGTTAGCCTAGGGACAAAATAACATTTTCTAAATGCTTAAAATATTTTGATATGGGTGCCAGACATTATTAATTTATTTTTATTTTTTTACTGTAGCTTGATATTTATGTAAAATTTGATTTTTGTGAGGGTCTGCTGGCTAGTGCCCATCCAGGTATTGCTGGCAAATAGTGCCTTCCTTCTGCATGCCATTTTAAGATTTTAAAAGGAGTTCATTCAGTTGCATGCATTCTTGTTCAGAAGTTTGCTTCCGACTATACCATTTAAGTGCTTGATCATTCATCTAGGGTTTTTAAAGACAAAAGCACCCACAGGAATACTCATTGCATTGCAATAGTAGTCCACCATAATGTTTACTAGGAATTATGTTTTGTTGAATTTGGTGCAAATTATTACCAAGTAAATATATTTATTACACTAGCAAGTGGATGTATAAGCTTCAAAGTACACATTATGCTGAGAAATCCATAACTGATCTCCCAGTGCACATGTAGTTTAGTGAAAAAGTGGCTGTAAGGTTCCAGTGTCTTTGCAACAGTGGTTGTTGAAGTTGTATTCAACAATGGCACTGGGAGCAATTTCTGTCTCGGGAAAACAGAGATGAAAGGGCTAGAAACTCCTCTGTTCCACTGATCTGAACAAGTCAGTAGCCCTGAGTTATGTTTCTTAAAAGTTAGGAGGTTCAGGTATGATTCCCCTAGTATAATGCAAGTGTTGAGCCCTAGTTGTGTTTGGTCTTAGAGTTTGCAGCACAGTTACAACAGTGTTATGCTGTATTGATGCTAGTTATTTTAGTTTTGGGGAAACTACAGTACATATAGAGTCGTTCTTCTGATTTGCAGAGAATCCGTTCTGGACCCCCCAGTGAATTGGAAAAAATGCAAATATTGGAGCCCCATTGTTTTTAATGGCCGTGCGCTCCTGCATGCATGTCATTTTGTCCCTCCTGGCTTCCCGCCCACAGAAATTCAAAACTGTGAATGGGAAGTCAGTGAATCCAGAGGGGCTGTATTATAATCCTCAGAATTGCATTGCTTCATTGACAAATTTAGAAATGTGCGCGTCCATTATGACCCTAGTTAGGTCCACAAGAAATGACAAAAAATGTAGGCAACTGTACTGATTTTTATCAACAAGCCATTCTAACAGTTTTGCACTTCCACAACAGCAGCTCTTTTGTAAAGGTAGTGGGTCTTAATTGCCCATTCATGACCAAAGCACCTCAAAATATTTTACATTAGGGCAGAAATAGCTCTCAACAGTGTATTGAAACTGGGGAAATCAGTTTTTCTTCTAGTTACAATGAGGATTGCAGCTAAACCTAGGGTGAATAAGGGAACTTGGAGAAGAATGGCAGATGATGCTATTTTTCCCACTACTACTACTAATAAAATCTCATGCGCCATGATCAGAATACAGTACTACTCCACAACAGTGATGTTTATTGAATAATTTTATCCTTTGTTTAATATATTAGTCAATGCCTAGTACACAGTATCTAAACTATTTTTAATTTCTGTGCGTGTCTCATCTTGTGTTATGTAAACAGATATGATCTAGTGGAAGGCTCTGTTGTGTTGCTACAGCAAAATCTGATTTAACATCAAGTTCTTGGTTCCTGCATAAACTTGTGCTATACTATTAAGTATCATAGTGACATTAAGCCCCCAAAGCTGTCACTTACTTGGCAGATGACACTATGAGAAATACAGTATAAAGTTGTTTTATTAAGAAGTGCATCATCTGTCCTATAATCCAGTTTAATCTGGGTTTGCTAAAAGCAATCTGTAACTGCATGGAAGGAGGCCTATTGATATCAACTTGCTGCAGTGATTTTGTTGCCACAAAATAGAAGAGAAAACCCTTCACGGATAGCTTAGTATACTGTAAGAGGAGTTGGGTAAGATAAATGTGGCAATAGAAATCTAGATTCCCTTGGGTTTCTGAACAAATGGCAGCTCTACAAAATGAAAATTCAAAGAAATAAAGGATCTAATTGATTTAATGTGAGAACATTTGTGGTCCATTTTTAGACATGCAATGCCAGCCATTTTTGAAGGTATTTTTGTTCCAAATAAACCTTTAATGTGGATATTTCTAGAGAAGAAGATACCATTATTTTACTGAGAAACACTGTGTGTTTATTATCTTTCATTGGTTTTAAAAATGTGCCCTTGCCACAAATGGTGCTAGGTAGGTAGATAAATGTGTCGCCCAGTTTTTTTAGCCCTGTGCTGTTCATTCTGAAGAAGCACAGGGCAGAACAACAATATAAGCTTTGTGTGAAGCTGTGGCTCACTGTGTTCCCATTAATACTTTGTTCATATGGCACATTTGTAGAGGAAATAATTCTGATATCAGAATTCCAAATGATGCATATAACCTGTTTTTAAAATCTCTGTATTTGGAATTAAATTCCATTACTCTCAGATTTACCGTAATATGCATTGGAGAATCTGAACTCTTTTATTATCGTCTGCTGAAATGCAGGGCAGAACTCTATTAATTATGGCTTATGTCCAGGGTAGTAAAAAAATGCACACATCTGCAGTTCATTGTAGAATTAGACCATGATAAATAAATAAGCAATATCCAACATTTAAAATACCTATAGTTGAAGTCTCAAATGGCAGCTCTTTCAAGTAAGGAAGTATATTTCTGTTTGCATAGTAGGAATAGTTCAGGGGAAAATATCATGTGCCAAATAAGTAAGAAGAATTAATAAATTGATTCTTGTGTAATATTTTTCTTCAGAGTGACAATTCATAGATAATTTTTTTAAAAAAAACTTGAGTTAGTTACTTAGGGGGGTTGCAGACTGCCAGAAATAGTGCAAATTGAGTCCACTTTTAGGGTTAGGGTTAGGGAATCATGAGGACTGTAGTTTATTTTGGCACCAGAGCTCTCTGACAGTGAAGGCTCAATGTCCCAGGAAAAAAAAAATTCCCATGATTCCCTAGCACTAACCCTAACCCTTAAAGTGGACTCAATTTGCACTATTTCTGGCAGTCTGCAAAGTCCCTTAGTGTCAAGAAATTGAACTTTTAATCACATCTTTTATATTTCTTGGCCAAGGCAAATATAATAATTTGAAGGTCAAAAGTATAATTCATCTTCTGTAAGGTACCAATTACAAGCTTTTGCTTAATCATTGCCCAACCTCTGAATTCATCTGTTTACGTATGTAAGCTGATAGTACAGTTGCAATAAAGCCCAGGGAGAGGAAGGATTAGCAGTCACAGTGCCTATAACTTGTGTACCCCAATATTGGTGTCAGAGGTAAGAGCAGGGGTAGGCAACCTATGGCTCGGGGGCCAGATGCGGCCCCCCAAGACCTTTGTACTGGCCCCAGGCTGGTCCTGCTACCACTGCCAATTATTATTGTTATTACTTATTCTTGGGGTTTTCTAGGCAAAATCTCCACAGGGATTTTGCCATCATGGCTTTTCTGGGGCTGAGATAGTGTGCATGCATCCCTGCTTGTTTGTGGGCCTGCCTTCCAGTCGTTTCCATGATGATAATGATTATTGCTGTTATTACTTGTTCTTGGGGTTTTCTTGGCAAAATCTCAACAGGGGTTTTGCCATGGCTTTTCTGGGGCTGAGAGAGTGTGCATGCACATTTTTAAAATTTGTTTTATTTTAATTTATTTTTTATTTTATTTTCATTTTATTTTATTTTTTTGCTTCGGCCCCCCAATTGTCTGAGAGACAGCAACCCGGCCCCTGGCTCAAAAAGGTTGCCTAACCCTGGGTAAGAGCATAAAGAGTGATGCAAAGGCTTGGTGCAGGGGATGGAAAAGTTTAGAATAAAACTGTTGTTTTTCCTCCAAAACCCCCTTTTCCAGATTTTTTAAAATAGATTATGGAATATTTTCTTTTAGAATGATGAATAAATGTTTAAGACAAGAGTTTTCCATATTAAAAACTATGAATAAATGTTTAAGACAAGGTTTTCCCATTATTAAAACTATATAACATCAGATAATTTTAAGTTTCCTTTACTGTAATCAGTTCTTTTTATGGAGACAAGTGTGTTATATCTGCTTAATGCTATAGAGAACTAGAGGAGACAAAATAACTTTCTCTGTTTTACGAATGTTGATGTTGTATTCTGTTTTTACTGGAGGTTTTTTTTTACCTGCACCACAAACCAGCAAAACCAAATATAATTCAGGTTTTCTTGATTTTTTAAAATATTTGTTGCAAAAAATAAAGTTTTAAAAAGTGAATTCAGCTTGTAATTATATTCTAAGTAAACTGTGCTGCTAATATATCAAACATGTTAATTTTATGCCAGGTTTGTATGTAATACATTTTATGCTACAAATAATAAAATGGCTTTCAATCTATAAAGGGGTGTGTGTATTATTTTGATTTTTTTTTCATTTGTTCTGAAAAGTTCTGTCTTAAAAAAACCTAGTGGTTTTCCCCCATGCAGATTTAATATTTTTGGAAATTTTACATCTCTGATAATAACCCTGCTGGATCATTCTCTTCAATCATTAAGCTAATCAATTGCCCACCAGGAAGCCTGCCAGTTAGTCCCATTGCATCCTGAAAATAGAAAAACCAGTTGTCTTTTAAAAAAGAAGACACATTCTGATTTTCCCCTCTTATTTAGTTAGTTGACAACTAAAGGGAAATGCTTATTTCTGTAAGAGGTATGATGACGAATTCTTGAGACATGGATATGTGGTACTTCTGAGTAGTATAATAGAACAAGGCTTGCAGAGTTGATTCCCTCCACTTCAGTATTCTCTGTCCCCTTTGAGCTTTACTGTAATCCTCATAGCAATTGCTATGAATTAACCCTATTGAAATAGAAAGTATTTTAAAGTGGCTTAGTGTGAATGGGGAATTAAGGCTGTTGGCTTTACAAAATACAGGCTCTCCTGCTGCTGAAACTGGTAGGACTTGTTTGCTGCCTGCTTTTTTGTGCTTTCCTATGGGGACCAGCTATACAAATTGTCATGATGAGTTCTTGCACTTCAAAAATTGCCTCTATATAACTGTACAAAACTACCTTACTAAAATAGCTAATAAACTAATGATTGACAGTTATCAATTAATCAACCAATTACTATATAACTTAGTACGATGACAAGCTTAAGAGGTATAAATATAATTAAGGTGGTGGTGAAGACTCATCAAGCCCATTGACTGTTACCTCTTCCTTTTGGTCCATGTGGGAAGCAATGATACTGCAAGGCATAGCAAGGGATCCTTATTTGCTAAGAGTCTGAAAAATCTGGTCAGGATCCTTATTTGCTAAGAGTCTGAAAAATCTGGTCAGGAAGGCTGTAAACTGAGTTATGTGGGGAAAGGAGACATTATTCTTGAAGGCAGGAGTTCGTCAGGTGTGGGAAATAATAGTCTGACTGTTATAGAGAGAACAAGGCAAATAGTACAGGAGCCCAAGAGTGAGAGCAGAGGGAGGAACAGTGGGAGGTGATGGGGTCTCCTTCTTTGGATGTCTTCAAAAAGAGGCTGGATAGCTACCTACTGGGGATGTTCCAGCTGGTAATCCTACATTGAGCAGGGGGTTGGATCTGATGGCACATAAGGCCTCTTCTAACTCTGATTCTATGAAATACGGCAATAGAAAACTTGCCTTGTATTTAGTGTTGGGGTGTGTGTGGAGAGATTAATTGGAAGACATCAAATGGAAACTGCCAGTCAGTGTATGATGCTTCTATTAAAGGAAAAATGTTGAGGTAGCCTGTTCTCTGTGTACTTTAATAATAATAATAATAATAATAATAATAATAATAATAATAATAATATTGATTTCTAGCCTGCCTGTTTCCAAAGGGAATCAAAGCAGGTTACAAGCATAGTTCCCTCTGGGTTACTGTAGCCAATCTAGATTTTTTTAGGCTGCAGAAGATTTTTCCCAGAGGACCTTAGTGTGCTGGGTGGAGTGTGTGGAATCATGATTTTTATGATTCAGCAAGGGAGTAGCACCTGAGCCCTGTCAGCAGAACAGCTAGTTCTGGTGAGTAGTTTTTAATTTTTCTCAGTGCAATTGACTGTCTGTCACTGCCCACCTTGTGAGGTGGGCCAGGTATGCACACTTCTATCAGGCTGGTAATTTCACTCTCCTTTCTCTTTACCTCCAATTCTGAACAGGAAAATTTTGCTAGAATGGAAGAGATAGCTCCAAGCTACAAATGGCTTAACCTTGATGCAAGAGGGCAGCTGGCTTTCCCCTTTGCCTTCCTCATAGAAATGAATCAATGCAATACACCTGGCAGTGATGTTCAGTAATTAAACGGGAGAGGGAAAAGCAACTTTATCTCTTAAGGCTAACCCAGAATGAAAAATGTAAGTCCCTTGAAGTACTGAGAGTTTCCGGTTCTTTTTGTTTTGATTTTACCTGCACGTTCATGATTTTGCACCCAAACTCCGTTCTTTAAATACATTGGGCTTCCTCCATTCTGTCTTCCCTTGTGTTCCTCTTCCTCCACCTGCCACTGATCGATCAGGTGTCATATCTACTTAGGCAACATTTTAGAATTTGACTGTCACCAATTTCCACAGAGCCCTTTTAAATTATTCAGGAGTTATAGTCAAAGTGTTAAAATACTTTAGCAATATTATGCTATTTAAGCATTACATTAATTTTCTTTTGTTGCTAGCATTCTTCTTTCCCCCACTTCATCTCTGTTGAATCTGGGTTTTTTTTGGGGGGGGATGTCATTATGTTTCTTACAGTCATCAAGTTGAAAGAGAGCACAAGACTCCTTCTTGGCAGCAGCTATCTTAGCTAGTTCAGGTATAACAAAACAAATAGCCATAGAGAAGTACATTTCATTTTGGGAAACAATGGGTTAATTTAAACTGACCTGGGGAGAGGTAGTGAAAAGTCCTGGATAATGCCAGGAGTTCCCTGGGAATATTTCAGTATGGGGAAGACATTATGTAAATCTCAAAAATAAAATTGATTTGTACAGTAACAAGACCTGGGATGTTTAGACACTTTTTTCTTATCGGAGAAGGCTCTAAGATTGGTCAGAAAGCCACACTTTAACCTTTTAGTCTGAATCAAGAATGAAGAGAAAATGAAATCATACATGATGAATTATTATATACAATTTAACTCACTTGTGAAGGAACTGCCCTTCTGCAGCTAGGAGATGAAGATGGGAAGATGGTAATTGTAAAAAGATGCAAGTTTATCAGTGGTTTACACTTAAAGCTTGCAAGGGGTGTGATTTATACACATTTTGCTTTAACTTGTCTACTTTTGAACAGTCCTGAACTTACCAAAGCACAAGCATTGGGCCACAGGCTGCTTTAAATCTTAAATGTCATCTGATACCCCCTCATCTGAAATATCATGAAATGTTTTGTGTTTTGTGCAGAATGTAGCTTTGGGCCTTTGCAGACTGCCAGAAATAGTGCACATTAAATTGAGGCACTGCCCTGGCTCAGTGCTAGGGAATCATGGGAACTGTGTTTTTTTTTCTGGGACATTGAGCCTTCTCTGTCAGAGAGCTCTGGTGCCACAATAAAATACAGTTCCCATGATTCCCTAGCACTGAGCCAGCGCAGTGCCTCAATTTAATGTGCACTATTTCTGGCAGTCTGCAAAGGCCCTTTGTCAGCTTTTCACTCATTGATAAAAACCTATATTAAGTTAAGTGATTTAGTCCTCATTAAACATGAGTTCTTTGTAAGGTTTACGATTGGCATTAGGAACTGTAAGGCTCTTGAGCCATGGATAGCTCAAGGCAGAATTTCCTTGTGGCAGGCAGTTCACTAGTTAAGTATTTTCTAGTGTGGTAATACAGTTATCTGGGATCTTTCACCTAATGACTTTCTTTTTGATTTTCCTGTTATTTTTGTGACTGATGTCTTTTTTCCTGTAGGTTAATGTTGCATTGCATAGGAAAAAGAGGAATCTTTCCTACCCTAACCCGATAGAGTTTTATTGAAGTAAAGAAATCCAAATGGGCTAAAATTTCACCTGACTTGGTCAGTTTTCCTCACTGTGTAGAGATGTATGGTATTTCTATTAAAACCATGACAAATCCATACGAATCAGAATGTGCAAAGTTTACACAATTTGTGTCCTTTTTAACATATCCACATTCAGTGTACAGAGCCCAGAAAATCCTGTTGGTAGCCTTTATCACTAACACAAGAAGCAAAAAACACCCCATCTCATAAAGTTTTTCTATTTTTATTTTTTTCTGTCTTTAATATCGTGTTTCTGTGAATAGTTGTGTGTTGCAGAACATGCACCATTATGCTTCTCTTTTAAAAGGGGGTGCTCATTTTTCTCTATAGCAACATAATATATAAGCATTTCTTATTCCTTTTTCCTCTTTGAAGGAGAGAGAGAGAGAGAGAGACAGTTGCTTTTTGGTTTATGGTGACCCCAAAGGGTTTTCTTAGGCAAAAAGTACACAGAGGTCATTTTGCCAGTACCTTCCAATGAAATATAGCCTATAGTGCATGGTATTAATTGATGGTCTCCCTTTCAAGTACAAACCAGGGCTGACCTTGCTTAGTTTTGAAGATCAATCGGGATCTGGTGCCTTTTGAGTATTTAGTTCTGTTATATACTTTCTAGCTCTTGGCAAACTTTAAATAAAGACCTTCCTTTCCCATTCCACTTGTAGAGCCAAGCAGTATTACCAGGCATCACAAGCTGGTCTAATTTCTTGCTTTTTCTCCCTTTTGATTATACAAGTAGTGCCTTTTGCTCATGTGTGCTTCTGTATTCATGTCTCTCTTTCACCCACATTGTAGAGGCATGCAGAGCAAACAAGACGGCCATTCTGTCTTTCCAAATAATATTATGGCCATTTAAGCAGCTAAAGCAACGATACAGTGCAAACTTACCTAAAAGTAAGCCTAGGTGAGCAGAGCAGGATTTTCTTTTGACCAAACAGAAATAGGGTCATGCTGTAAATGTCTTATGCTGCTGAAAATGGATACATACACACAGAAACAACAATCCTGATGCTGAAAAATCACATATTCAAAAGTTTGTATAGCAAAAATGAAGAGCTGTGGGATTTAAGATCCACTTCATGTTATCCCTAGAATTACTGCCATATTTGCAAGTAGGCAGAATTAGGTAGCTTGAAAATTCTCACCTGGGTCTACAAGATACTTGAAACTATCCAATGGTTTAATACATTGAAACTATCCAATGGTTTAATACCTGGGGCTGGGTTACTCTCCCTCAGACAATTGGGGGGGGGGTCGAAGCACCAAAACTAACTAGCTAACTAACTAAATAATAAAATTTAAAAAAAATATTTTTTTTAAAAAATATGCATGCACACTCTCTCAGCCCCAGAAAAGCCATGGCAAAACCCCTGTGGAGATTTTGCCAAGAAAACCCCAAGAACAAGTAATAACAACAATAATCAATATCATCATAGCCGCATCTGGCCCCTGGGCCTTAGGTTGCCTACCCCTGGTTTAATAGTTGTGAAAAGAGTTGTCAAAGTAAAACAGGTGATACGTTAACTCTTGAAGTAAATTGTCACTTATCCTAAGAATCTTGGGTTAGTCAGAGGAAAGAAAGGTTGGGTCTGAGTAAACTTTTAAATATTATCGCCGAAATATAACCTGATTTTAAAGATTAAGGATTAGTTTTAGAGCTCACCACTCACTTTTACCATCATCTCTGTCACAGATCCTTTTTTGAGTTCCTAGTGATTAAAGTCCCCCTCCCCCGGTGGAGTTCTGGAACAGTATTTCGTTTTTCTAAATAGCTGGTTGTTCTGCCTCTCAGAGACCTGCCCACATGTTTACAGGAACGCAATGAAAACTGAATCATGATTTCTACTTATTCTGACTTCTTTTGTAACACATACCATGTAACAAAAGGCCCGTCTAGTTTTCACATTGGTCTCCAGTGTATCTAATGCAACAGCGCCAGAGAATATAAGCATGAGCAAGTTTTCCCTACTTTCCCATAATGTACAAGCAAATTCTCATTCTTGTATGCAATAAAGCACCCAATTTCTAAACGATTTTATCATTTGGAACACATTGAATGGTAGGCTGCTGAAGTCATCACACACTTCTTCTTCCCATGTTGATCTGTGTTGTGAGCCTTGCAGGCACAAGTGTTTTGTTAAGAATGCTTTTTAGTCAGAGTTTCCTGAAATTATTTTTTGACAATTGTAAAGTGTATGACCATGGTCATACAGATAGGGAGGTTTGTGCAGCTGTAGTCCACAAAAGTAACTTGTCTAAGTTTAGCCTTTAGTTGTTTTGAGTTAAGTGTATCAGTAAAGTGGACTGCAGTAACAGATGTATTCTGCATGTTTATTTTCATTAGTTCTCATCTTTTAAATTGGAAATATTATCATCTATAGGGCTGTATATATCTATCATGTTTCAGATCACTTCATTCATATCAAGAACACAACTGTCTCTGACTTTTTAGAAGCCCTTACTCAGCAAGACATAAAAGGCTCCCTTAATCATCTCATTAAAAAGTAAAGGTAAAGGTATTCCCCGTTGACAAAGTTGTCAAGTCGCGTCCGACCGTAGGGGGTGGTGCTCATCTTCGTTATTAAGCCAAAGAGCCAGCATTATCTGAGACTACTCTGTGATCATGTGGCCAGCATGATTTCACAAAACGCTGTTTACCTTCCCACCAAAGTGGTACCTATTTATCTACTTGCATTTGCATGCTTTTGAACTGCTAGGTTGGCAGAAGTGATGAGAAGAACCCACCCCAAAATGGCTTGTGCCATCAAAGCAATCTGCAAAGCACATGTTAGAATTCTTGTTAGAATTTGAAAAATTATATCTTGGAAAAGTCATTGTGGTTTTACTTCCTTTGAAATATAGCCTAAACCTCAGTTACCTTTGAAATTGATTGACAATACTTTTTTTAAAGAAAAAATTAAGATCTTGTTTCCTGTTTAAAGGGATGGAGTAAGTTCAGCAAAAATATTCATGGGTAGCTGTGTTGGCCATGCAGCAAAGACAGAATCCACAAACAAGCAATATCTTTATTGGCCAACCAAATGAAGAAAATATATTATGCAAGCCTTTGTGCCAGTTGCTCACATGGCCACAGGATGTCTCACAATGGATGTACATGGGTTCATCCTAACTGCATTTCATTGTATTTGTTGGGGGTGCTGGACACTGGTATGAATTTTCCTGAGGTTTTTCTGAAAAAAAAGTCTTTAGATGGTGGATTGTTGAATGTCCCAATGCTATTTTTTAAAAATGCATGTCCCACAATTGTGTGACAGCAATTCTTATTGAAATTGCTAGTTGTTACTTTTGAATAAATGTAGGAAGACAATAAGTTGCCTTATATTGAGTCAGACTGCTGGCCTGTCTAGCTCAGAGATGAAGAATAGGTGGCATTGCAGAGGTTGTTCTCCTATATTACCTATTTCCAATTTTTCCATTCCGACCTACCTCAATATTTCCTACACTGAGGGCCTTTTCACACTGCATAATTATAGCACTGTGGTTCCACTATAAGTGTCATGGCTCTGGCCTGTGGAATCCTGGGGTTTTTTGGTTTGGGAAGGCATTAGAGCTCTCTGGCAGAGAATTCAAAATGCCTCTTTCCAAACTGCAAATCCCAGATTCTATTCAATGGAACAATGGGAGTTAAAGTGGGATCACAGCAATGTAATTGTGTAGCCCTGACAGGATTTCCAACAGGCATAGATAACTGAATCATTCCAAGATTTCAGCCTGTTTGGAGATAATTGTCTAACTAAGCAGTAAGAGAGAGCCTATAAATTCTTCTGTGCCCACACATTATCACAAGGGTGCCTGCATTTTCCTATACCCTCTGTGTCAAATAACATTTCTTGGTTGAGATAGTTCATGAATGCAAACTAGTTCTGCTGACACTGTCATTACAGCTGTCTGTTCATTCTTTCTGCCTTTGTTTTCTTTCTTTCTCTATGACAGTGACAACATGTTCCTGTTTTTGCACTCCATCCCTTTAAACAGGGATGGAGAAGACAAATTACCCTTGACACTAAATATGTCACAAGGCAGTGCACCACTTTTTAAAAAAATAATAATAACAGGCATGGGGGAAGGACTTCTATTTAGAATCATAGAATCATAGAGTTGGAAGAGACCACAAGGGCCATTCAGTCCAACCCCCTGCCATGCAGGAACTCCCAATCAAAGCAGCCCTGACAGACGCCCATCCAGCCTCTGCTTAAAGACCTCCAAGGAAGGAGACTCCACTACTCTCCGAGGGAGTGTGTTCCACTGTCAAACATCCCTTACTGTCAGGAAGTGCCTCCTAATGTTGAGGTGGAATCTTTTCCTGGAGCTTGCATCCATGTTCCTGGTCCTGTTCTCTGGAGCAGCAGAAAACAAGCTAGTGCCCTCCTCAATATGACATCCCTTCAAATATTTAAACAGGGCTATCATATCCCTCTTAACCGTCTCTTCTCCAGGCAAAGCCTACCCAGTTCCCTAATTTGTTCCTCATAGGGCTTGGTTTCCAGACCCTTCACCATTTTAGTCGCCCTCCTCTGGACACGCTCCAGTTTCTCCACATCCTTTTTGAACTGTGGTGCCCAGAACTGGACACAGTATTCTCTTTAAACACTGTCATGATAATGGATTCATTCCGAAAAGCAATTTCCCAATCTCTCTTCATAACTATGGGAAAGAACTTATATTGTTGTGTGTGTGAAGTTGCTTTCACTGGGCAATGGCCCACTGAATTTTTTGTCTCTTTTCTGGTAATATTCTATTTGAGTTATATAAACTTCAAGCAGCAGCAGCCCAGGATCAGATGTGGCAGCTGCCTCAGATGGTGAAAGAATATCACTCAGACCAGAGTTTGGAAAAGAGGTTGTTTGTTCATTTTGTTTACAACTCCAAGACTATCTAGCAAGCATGACCAGTGGCTGTGCTGTCTGGAATGTTCTGGGGGTTGTCACCCAAAAAGTAACTTTTCCAGGCTATGACTGGAGCATAATCTGCTGGAACAGTTTCCTGCACAAGTACCATTGTAGAGAATAGAGACTTCCCTTCATTTCAGTGAGGTAGAGAACTTTCCAGTGGTTTGTATCCCCTTATTAATTAGTGGATTTTCTACCCCAGGCACCAAAATGTCTTAAAATAAACCATTAAATTGTTTTTAAATATATATACTGTACACCAGTGTCCCTTTAGACACATTTAGTTTTTGCAGCTATTTCTAACGTCTCCAAATGTCTGACCAACCATTTATTTCATGTTTGGCTTGTTAATAAAGCTTGTTTTTGTACCATACCATACATAGATCTGTTTTACTAAGAGCCTGCTTGTTTTACTTTTGTTATTTTTGTCTCTTCCTTTTGCAGCACATTTCCTGTTGATGCATTTTAACAGCCTTGTTCTCATAAATAAAGTGCTTTAGCTCCTAGAATCTGATTTAGCTTTGAAACTAGGTAAAAAAATTTCCCCATTTATATTGTTTAAGGATTTAATCTTTTTTTTTTTAGCTAAACTAAAAAAATAATTTTGGGGCTGTAATCCTGTGCATAATGACCCAGAGTTTTAACTCTACAATTTCCTCTCTGACCATAACTACAGCTCTCAGAATCCCACAGTCAGCATGGCCAGTTCCTGAATTCATTGGGATTTTGATGTGGTTTGCAGCAGTAGTAGGCTGCAAAACAGCCCCTTTACAGTCAGTACAATTGACCCTCTGTATCCATGGATGCAACCATCCACAGCTTGAAAATATTTTTAAAATATATACATTCCAAAAAGCAAACCTTGATTTTTGCCATTGTATATAAGGGATGCCATTTTACTACGCCGTTGTATTTAATGGGACTTGAGCATCCACGGATTTTGGTATGCCTGGAACAAAGCCTCATTAGATACCAAGGGCCCACTGTAGTATATATTAGAGATTTGATACTGCTATTCTAGGAAAAGGGATTGGGGAAGAAAATGAGGACAATCATTTAAAAGCAAAAGAAGTTTGTCCATTGTTTTTCTTTGCATTATTTCATCACTGTATATATAAAAAATTTCTTTTCCACTTAAAGGTAGAGACCTGTGGGTTCTTGCTCTGGGAAGGTTTCCAACCCAACATAAGATTGGCATACCAGAGTTCAAGTATGTTGCTAATATGCATGGGGATGAGGTACGTGTACAACTTCAACTGTTGCAGTTTCCTTTACAATGTTGTTTACCAGGTATCTTGGAAGCAGCCCAGCTCATGTACACAGGGGATATATAAAATATTTTTTTAAAAAAGAAGTGGTACCACATTTTCCGGCGTATAAGACGACCCGGCGTATAAGACGACCCCCCATTTTTCCAGTCAAAATATAGAGTTTTAGCACCTCTATCCTCCTTATCCTTATAACCGGCGTATAAGACGACCCCCCCCCCTTTAACCACAGATTTTGCAGATTAAAAAGTAGTCTTATACGCAGGAAAATAAGGTAGTAGTTGTGAGAAGGATTGTCTGACTCTAATAAATCATTAGATATTAATTAGCCCTAAAAGAGCTATTGTAATTTTTGGTAATATAGAAGAATAAAGATGTCATAGAGGAGAGGTTTGTGTTAAATTAAATTATGGTCAAAGTACACATTTAACATTGAGAGGAGCTGTTTTTAAAGTGATCTGCTGAATGGGACTTTGTCCCTAATAAGTGTTTGTACTCACCTAGGGGTAAAGCTCATTGAAATTGAGATTTACCTCTGAGTAGAGATATATAGGATTGTCCTGTTAGTGTTTGGGTGGGAAATCCTGACTTTATCCCCCCTATCATAATGTGTCTACACTCTAAAGCAAACTTAGCAGAAGTATTTTAAATGCATTACTCGCATCATTGGGTAAACACAATATTTATTAGGAAATATTTCCAGACTGATAAGACATGAAAGACATATTATAGTGAAGTATAATCACCTAGAAAAGTGGTGCTGGGAAGATTTTGTGTGTGTGTGTTCCAAGGGTTGCACCTTTCAGGTGTTTTGGACTTCAGCTCTTATCAGCCCAGTCCGGTATGACCCATGGCAAGGTATTATGGCAACTGAAGTCCAAAGCATCTGGAGGGCCAAAGGTTCTTCACCCCTGCTCAAGGATATGATGCCAAAGTGCCCTTCCACACTAGACAGTTATAGTGCTATTAGTCCACTTTAAGTGCCCTTCCAAGATTCTGTCCTGTGGAATCCTGGCATTTGCAGTTTATGGAGAAGGTATTTAGAATCTCAGCCAGAGAGCTCCAGTAACTCCCAAACTACAAATCATTGCATTCCCTAGGATGTACCCTGGCAGGTAAAGTGTAACTATGGTGCTATAACTGTGTACTGCAAAAAGGTTCATAGTTGCTGTGCATTCTGAAATAAATTCAGTCAGATTTATCTTTGCACATGGTTTACCCTTCTAGCCACAAACGGTTTGGGATGTTAGAAATAACTTGTCATTGGATTGTATTATGTTCTTGTTTTTCTGTTGTTTTTCTGCCTTCTAGAACTGTATTTAATCTGGCCATTTTTTGGTACTATTATGTAAATATAAGTTAAAAGTTGATTTCAAAAAGAAAAAAAGAAAAAAGTAACTGACTCAGGAATCAGGGAACCCATAATATAATTCTTACTCTAGACCAGGGGTCCTCAAACTACGGCCCGTGGGCTGGACCTGGCCCATTGAGGCCTTCTTACCGGCCTGTGGCAGTTCCTGCTGCTGCCACCAGCCACCATTTGGAAGACAAAATGGTGTCTGGCGGTGCGCGCATGCGCGTGCGATGCCAAACACATGCACACAACTCCAGGCACCATTTTGGAAGATAAGCAGTGCCGGAGTAGTGTGCATGCATGCATGTGCGACGCAGGTGCCATTTTGTATTCCAAAATGGTGTCCAGAGTTGTGCGCATGCGCCTGGCGTTGTGTGCACATGTGCAGTACTCCAGTGCCATTTTGTCTTCCAAAATGGCGCCTGGAGTAGTGCACATGCACGCGTAATGCCAGGTGCATGCGCACGACTCTGGGCACCATTTTGGAAGACAAAATGGCACCCGAGTCGTGTGCATGCACGCATGTGCGTGTGCCTCCAGCCCCCCGAAGATCTGGGGGCCAGCGAACTGGCCCCCAGATCAAAAAGTGTGGGGACTCCTGCTCTAGACAGTCAGTTCAGCTCTTCTTTAATCACATGCAAGTGTTGTAACAAATATACAGCATCCCATTCATCAAATGTATTGTTTACAAATTTCCTCCGACATCACTTCAGGGTTATAATTGGTGTTTGGTTTTCATATATGTCACATGGGAAATTTGGCTTTCAGTTTTTTGGAAATTTTCCATGTTGACGAGTTCATATGTTAAAGATCTTGAAATTCTTAGTTAGCAAGAATAGCAAAATCCTATTTTCAAAGGCATCTTTTGCTATTTTTTGTTTTAAAGAGAAAGTGGCTAAGTTTAGTTTTTCTCCTCTTGAAGTAAAACTGCCGGGAAGCTGGGAAATACTTTCTTTTTAATTGGCTGTTTTGGTGGGAATGAACAAAACTTGCAAAGCTAACGTGTATGTATGTGTGGCAGATGGAAATGCAGATGTTACTGTTTTTGAGTGTTTGTGTGATTTTTTTTTTAATTATAGTGATTCAGGAAGGTAGATTTACAATCTCATGTTTCTCTTTTTTGTTGTGTTATTTTGTACATAGATGCAATGTACCTAAAGTGAATTTCCATCCACCATTTTTTTTAAAAAATTGTATTTAACAAATGTGCTACAAAGATAAAAAGTTAAACAAATACAACATTAGCTACAACATGCACAGGCTGCTTTGAAAGTATATACATGCATCATTGATATCCTTAAGAATCTCTCTTCATGTATAAACACCTCATATCCAGCTAAAATTCTAGAGATTGGCATGAGTTACAGATAGAAAGTGAACCTCTGAGCATTCACTGATGAGAGGCTACACATTCTCAACTCCTAAGTAAATATGCTAAGGGAATGCCACAAAAGCAGTAACATTAGTAGTAATACAGCAAATAACACCAATAAGATGATGATGATGATGATGATGATGTCAGGTGAGAGATTTACCAAAGAGTAGTTTTGTTTGAATTATAGTTGCATGTGTGTCTTAGTGTGCCTGTCATCACTGGCGCTGAACAAAACAGAGTTCTACCCAACCACTATTATCCCTGCCCATACTGGTACACCTTATTAAGAAGGAAGCTCTTAAGAACTATTTTAATCCGTGGGTTCTCTCCTAACACTAACACTGCCGTTTAATCTCTGTGGTATTTCTTGTGGCTTGCATGGGGCTTGGCAGGCTTTTTCTCTAAATCGACACACAAAGGCACTTAAGAGGGAGTGGAACAGGTTTTCATCCCTTTTACGGCTTCGCTATGTAGGAGGGAAAGTGTTACTGTTTGAAATTGAGATGAGTGCAAACTTGTAATGAAATGGTAAATTGATTTTTTAAAAACGTTAACATTTAATTCCAGATTTTTCTCAACTGTGTACTTAACTGTAAGTGTGAATTATTGCTAGAATCATATGCTATCTGTTGCATCACATATTGACTTTGGGCCTTTACAGACTAACAGAAATAATGCAGCTTGAGGCCACTTTAACTGTCCTGGCTTGGTAGTAAGGAATCATGGGAACTGTAGTTTATTGTGGAACCAGAGCTCTCTAACAGAGAAGGCTCAGTATCCCAGAAAAAATGCAATTCCTATGATTCCCTAGCACTGAGCCAGGACAGTTAAAGTGGCCTCAAGCTGCATTATTTCTGGCAGTCTGTAAAGGGCCTTTGTCAGCAGTGTTTACTTAGATTAATTTTTTTTCATCAATAGCTTTTTATTTTTCTTTGCTTTGATCTATTTGTATAATTATTTGTTTATCTACATGTGTAATCAGCTGATGAATCATGTAGATAAAGCACCCACAATTCTTTCAGGGCTGGAGATGTCTCACAAGTTACCACAATAATCATGGATAATGGGGGTGAGACTTATCATCTGGCACAGAGAAAAATATTGTTTGACAGTCTGGCATTTTTACATACAAATGCTAGGCATCCATCCATTTGTACTATGAACTATGATATGTATATAGGGAGAAGTCAAAATAAATAGAAAGGAAAGGACAAGATTTAGAAGTTAAGCATTTTAATTATACAAATTATTCTGTCTGTCCTAAATTCCCTCTCAACATCCAGCCTATATTCAAATCAGCTGGCAGAAGGGTTGTATGTTTCACACAGAAAAAGTTGGCTGCATCTAGATCTCAGAATTAATGCAAATGGACACTACTTTAAATGCCATGACTCAGTGCTATTGAATTCTGGGGATTGTAGTTTTCTGCAATATTTAGGCTTCTCTGCCAGAGAGCTCAGGGGGCACAATAAACTACAAATCCCAGGATTCCATAGGATGGAGCCATGATAGTTAAGGCAATGTTAAACTGCATTACTTTTGCAGTGTGACAGCAGCAAAAGGCAATGCTAGGAGAGTAGGCAGAATATTTTACACAGGTTTACAGTAGACAGTAATACTGCTTGTACAGTGGATTTGCAGGGATTGAGACAGTGGAGAAGAAGAGGGATTGGAGTAGATGGCCAATGGGAAGAAGCTATAGAAGAGGAATAAGTCAAGAATGAGAAACCTCTTGCAGTGTGAGAACTTAATTCAACTGCAGAGAAGTCTTCAGGAAACACATTGACGTGTTGGCATGGCAAAAGAGAAATCTATCATTAAAGCAGGCCAATAAATGTCTACTCAGAAATACGCCTTTTAAATGTAATGATACTTACTCCCAGTTAAGTGTGTAGAAATGCAACTCAGATGATCATGAGGAGCCTTTTAAAGTCCCTTTTTTAAAAAAAAAATGTTTGGGCCTCTAGTTATCTTGGCCACGATCCAGTAAGCGATTAAAACTAATCCAGAGCTTTCTCAGTGTCTACTGCAGAAAAGCTTTGTACTCCTCATAGTTTGTCTTTCTTTTACTTGAACTCCGTTACCTGCATGTAGCTAATGGACTTCAGCTGAAGGCAAATCTCCTCTGAACAAATCTTGCCAAGAAAACCCCATGATGAGTTCACCTTAGGATCACCATAAGTTAGAAATGACTTGAGAGCACACAACAACAACACTCTCTCTACAACCACTTATCTCTAAAATGAGAAGCAAGACATGTATGTGTTAGCCTCCATTTATTTTAGGGAAAGGAACCAACCCCCTTGCGCATTAATGGGCATATTTTGTTCTTTCTCCATTGACAAGAACAGAGAACATTTCATATGAAATACACACAGGCTTCTAACACAAGGTGGATGTTGGTATGGTTTAAAAATTTTCTCTACAATAGTGATGGTAAAAGCAGTTTATCAAAAAAGTATCTAAATGCTTAGTATTAGGCCCCTTTCATATGTCACAATTACAGCACTGCAATTCCATTTAGACTGCCATAGTTCCATCTTGTGGAATCCTGGGATTTGCAATTTAGGGAGGTGTATTTAGAGATCCCATAGTAGCTCACCAAACTACAAATCCTAGAATCCCAGAGGTTACAGCTGTATCAGTTAAGGTGGAATCCATAGGGTGAAACTGTATCAATTAATGTGGCCCACCTGTGAAAGAGTTTTGGTATGTGTACATGTGTTTTGGAATTGCCCTGCCACATCTGTGCTATTTTACAAAGGGTTCCAGATAACAACCTCATTAATTTGCTACTTTACTGTATTTTCCCACTGCTGCTTACCTTATCATTAAAAATATTATTAAAGAGGGAAGACAGAAAAATTGCATGATACCTTTTCATTGGTAGTACTAGGAGTCTTCTGCCTGGAAGCACTGGAACATTCAAGTTTTATGGGAAGAAGCAAATTGTGAATTGTAGCCATCTTTTCCAATAAACCTTTGAAAGACTTTCCCATTTTATTCCGTTCTGAAAAAGGAAGGCCCAATACACAGCATGGAAAAACTACCTTTTGGACTAAAACTTCTAGAAACACCCAGGCAGCATGCCCTGTGTTTAAAAAAAAAAACCACCTTTCCAAACTCTGCTCATTTGTGTAGGCCAACCAGCCAACTTGCATCTGTTACCAAAAAATTCTCTCAGTACTCTGTGTGCCTCTTCTTTGACAGTAGCAAGGCAAAACTATTGTGCCAACTTGTTGTTGAAAGGCAGGCTAGTGCTGATAAAGAAGCCGTCTTTAGAGCTGCAATATGATAGTACCAATATGAGCACAGCTTTTACACAACTGCATTTGACCATTTCTAAGGAAAGCAATCAGTCACAAATCATTTGAGAAATGTCTGCCTCTATCCTAAGAGACAGATCATGGTGATGGCTTAAAATAATTTTTCCCTAGGATTCCAGTTTTATTTTATTATTTATGTTCAGAGCTGGTCCATGGTATTTTTGCTACTTGAGGTAGAGCAGTAAATGCTGCATTCTCCTCACCCTTCATCAAGGTGCGTAATAGCCAAAATGTTGCTGACATTTATGGTTGAATAGCTAAAAAAAAGTTCTCTTCTTCCATGGTAGTAAAACTAAGGTTATAATACATGAAATAACTACCATGTTGCTAACTATCTCACTCTGCCTAATGGTAGGGCCAATCCTTCTGTTTTTTTTTTTTTTCTTTTTTAAAACAGAAAACCTTTCTGGTATGAAACGAACAATCTAGCTCTTAAGTTAGACCCATAGGATGAGCCTATGGTCAAGGTGGAAGGAATGATAGGTATTCCTGGCTTCCAGTTCCAAGCTAACCTTATTTCTGGTACGACTGGAAATATCAAAAAGGAAGGGAAGAACAAGATGAAGATAGCCTCCTTCAAATGAAATCAAATAGGCTTCTCCAAAAATTTACATCTCAGGAAACTTTGGATTGTGTTAAGAAATGAAGGATGGAAGGAGCCAAGGACTCGTAATGTCCAGACATTCCACTTCCCAGGAAGAACTGCCATTTTCTGTTACTCCACAACAATTCAAACCATTTTGCATACTGAGTAAAGATCAGCTACACTGCAGAGCTGGTAGCTGAAGCCATCTTCATAGATAGTATTTTAGACGTTCTCTTGAGCTGATGTTCAGTATGCATGCGGAGTGATAATAATGAAGATGCCCACTTCTGCCTATTGTGTTCCCACCCACTTTCTTTTTTCTCCCCTGATATTTCCAATTTCAGAATTGCATTTGCTTCAGTGTCAGGTTATGTCAAGTAAGCAGAAGACAGAACCTATGGGGCTAGATCAGGGTTAGGAATTACGTGGCCCTTCAGAGGATGTTGAATAGCAGCTTTCAGCATCCTTCAATATTGGCTTTGCTGGCTAGGACTGATGAGAGTTGCTATCCAAAAAGATCTGGAGGGCTGCACAATTCCCACCCTTAGGCTGAATCCATCCTCTGTTAATCCTGGCTAGAGTGGACCAATTAAATCAGTGGGAATTTGGACATATAGCACTTATTAAAATCTCACTGATTCAATGGGTGTACAGTTCTCATTCTCTCTCCTGCTGCACTTTAATCATGTTGCATTTGTCTGTGTTTCTTTTTTACTTGTTGCTCCATTATGCTATATTAAGTTTAACCAACTTGTGATTTTTAAGTTCCTTTTATGGTTTTGTCCCATCTTTGTTGCTTTCTACTTGTTTTTCTTGGTCTCTCTCTTTCACCATTCATTAAATGTCAATCTTCTTAGTTAATTTCCACTCCTTTGTGTTCTTCATTTTTGTGTGTTCTCTTTTCTTTGCTGGCCTTTATGGGTGAGGCTTATTCCTTATTGCCTGCCCAGGCATTTCAGCATGTCAAGTAGTTATTTTAATTGCTGTTCTGTGTTACAGCCTGGTTTAATTGTTAGTTGCTGTTACTCTTATTATATGTTGTTTTTATTGTACAGTTTTAATTGTATCCAGCCCTCTGAGCTTATCCTGCCCAGAGGGACTATTTATAAATAAATGTCTCTGTCTTCCTTTAATAACTTATGGTTATTATCTTGTGTTTCCTTCTTGATGAAACATAGAAATGGAAGAGACAGGTTCTGAGTCCTTCCAGTCTTTTAAATTGACATTTTTTTTTTATTTTTGCATGAGCTTTCATGGATATAAACCTACTTCTTCAGAAGCAGTACCAAGTGGTAATAAGGCATCAAGTACCACTTGATATTAATAATAATAATAATATAATTTATTTATATTTCCCGCCTCTCCCTACGGATTGAGGCGGGAGTACAAAGATAAAATGTACAAAATGTACAGTAGTACAATCAATTAAAAAACAAAAAAACAAAAAACATAACAATAAAACCACAACAGTAATAAAAAGAACAATAATAAACAATAAACCCAACAGTAAAAACAATAAAATAACAACAATAATTAAAACAATAATAAATTTACAATGCAAGTCTATGCCATGAGTGATATAATATTACTTCTGAGGAAGTGAGTTTATATCCACAAAAGCTTATACAAAAATAAAAACATTGAAAGTCTTCAAGCTGCTGCCACATATCTTTTTTTACTTCCCCCTTCCTTCATCCTAAGAAACTAACACTACTACTTCCTTGAAAACATTCAATCATTTCTTACCTTTCTTCAGAAATCAAGGTTAATTGTGTAGGTTTCAATGTACGTAATCCTTCAATCTTGCTTAGCAAGTGCAAAGTTACTCCTCTCCCCCAAGTCCTCTTTTCCCTTTTATCTTATGCTTTTTTAGACTGTTACACCTGCAGGCAAGGGCCTATGTGTTTGATTGTGATTTTGGTGCTCACATAATTTTAAAAAATGATAAAATACTTGCCATCTCTGACTTGATTTTGTTGGATTGAATCTAGATTCAGGCGTGTGCAAGCAAGGCTGCAAAAATGAATGGTAGCTCTGCCATATCCCTCCAATGTCCTTATTTGGAAGTGACAGTCCTAATTAATCCTCTGTTGTCCCATTTTTTCAGCTTCTTTTAAAATGTCCCAGTTTGTCTCCCCTCCTCTCCTTTTTCAATTTATCTTCATCTTACTTCAGTTGCTGCAAACTAAGTTTTAAGTGCAAGGGCCTTTACAGATTGCCAGAAATAGTGCAGCTTGAGGCCACTTTAACTGTGCTGATTCAGTGCTAGAGAATCATGGGAACTGTAGTTTATTGTGGCACCAGAGCTCTCTGACAGAGAAGGCTCAATGTCTCAGAAAAAAATACAATTCCCATGATTCCCTAACACTGAGCCAGGACAGTTAAAGTGGCCTCAAGCTGCATTATTTCTGGCAGTCTGTAAAGGCCCTAAGTAGGAGGGAGAGGAGAGTAGGGGGCAGAATCTTGCCCTTCCCTATTGATTTAGGAAAAGCAATTGCTGCAGCCTGCCCTAGCTTTTGTGTTCTTTCTCATTAATAACTTTTATTATGTTGACCATACTTGGATGTTGTAGAAGAGCTATTGACTTTATTGTGAAAAGAGTAATAATCTCACATATACTAATATTTCAGGGTTAAAAGCCAAGTCTGGAATTTAGAACTCTACTTAGGCATTAAATATTAACTATTACACACATGTTATTGATAAAGTAGACCTAAGTCTACAAATGTTTCTCAATCTCTTTCTCCCAGTTAGTTTCAAAGGTGCTCCAAGGTCCCTTTACACATTGATCTAGACTCGCATGGCTATGTATTTGATTTTTAATTGTGTGGAGAATGTCATGCATATAAACTAGCCTGATTTTTGCCATCATAGGTATTTTTTCTTCAGTCACTGTTAGGTAGCTGCACCTGCTGATCATCTGGTTCACTTTCTACATGGATGGTATTAACTATGATAACAGCCATTTAATGCTGATTTTCAGATCCAAAAATGCACAGGGACACTCCTTGGCACGGTTGTATTGAAACCAACTATAATGTAGTCTTGTTTTGCTCTGCTTTTCAGTGACAAAAGAGCTTGTGAACTTTGGACAGAATGGAGATAGTTTTGAGTTTACAGTGTAGCTTTGTAAAAGTACCAAATTTAGTTGCTACTCTGGGTGGAACCTAACACCACCACATCACCTGTTTAGCCCCATCTGAGAGTCCATAGACCCTTCCCTTACATTATATTGCAATACAACATTAAGAGTTAATGGTTGAATCTATTGCCTCTTTCTCTTTCCCAGACTGTATTTTTTTAAAAAACATCTTGCTAAATGAAGAGATCTGAGGAACTCAAATCCTAGCACATATTTTTTTACTGTCATATTTTTCCTGTCTGTTTAAATGTCTAGAAAAATAAACAAGCGATGTTGACATATTTCATTGATGTATTTAGGCATATGATGCTTTGCGTTCGGTCTGCCTCTTACATAAACTTTTATTCTCAGTTCAGTTCAGATTTGTGCTGCTTCGTATTGCCAGTCGCATTTAAAGACACCTTCTCTTATGCTTCTTAACACAGGCAGTTGGACGTGAGTTGCTGCTCCATTTGATAGAGTTTTTGGTGACAAGTGACCAGCATGATCCAGTCATTACAAAACTCATTGACAGCACCCGGATACACATCCTACCTTCAATGAACCCTGATGGATTTGAAGCAACAACAGAGTTTGACTGTTTCCCCCCATATGGCAGGTATGAACAACATGGATCGTAAGCATTACCTTCCACTACTCCTAATTCCTACATTTCTGGTTTTCACCTTTTCTTTTTGTGTGTGTCAGAAGTTTAAACCATAGAGGGCATTAATTCAGCATCCTTGCAGCTAAGATTCTTTGGAATCAATAGACAGCGAGAATACCTTGTTAAATGTGAGAATACCTTCTATCTCTGGACAGAGGTACCAGAGATGGCAAGGCTAAGAAACAAGGGGACTGAGCAAATATGGGCACAAACAACTGAGAGAGGCTTCTAAGTGAGAGAAACATCTATGAAAAAGTCTTGCAGCCCAAAGGAGCAGTTGTGTCATGCATCATGAGGAGTAGCTCTTACATTTGCTGGGAGCAGGAAGGGCAAGTTTGATTTTACATTTTGAAAATGCAAAGTGGGACTTGGTTTATTAGGGGCATGTCTTTTTCAATATGTGTGCCTCTGGGGACCAGTCTGTCACAGACATTAGCTGATTTTATCAGCATCTATCCATTGATGGTTGTTGTGTGCCATCACTTCCTTTGCCTTTCTCTTAGCAGCAAAATTTCATCCAGACAATCATACAACAATCTCTCCTTTATTCTGCTTCATACCTTATTTAGTTTCCCTGCTCCCCAGCCTTGTGTTCTTTAGTACCTACCTACTTGTGTCTTCTTGAAACTGACTTTGATCATCAACTTGGCTACAAATCACTTTAGCTAATCTTCAAGGCACTTTTAGAACATAATTAAAAGCTTGTGCAGGCACTATTGGTTTCTACTGTCACTGAACCTCCAAAGCTAACTAAACTTCAATTTGAGGCTCTAATCTTTCAGGGAAGTATTGGATCACTTAAGACATGACACTAGTAGCAAGTGACTACCACTAACTGTGCAGCTTGCATAACATGCACAGAAGTTTGGAACAAAAAACATTGCCTTACTGAATCTTTCTTTGCACTTTCTCTATGTCTTGTACACTATTGTGTGTGTATGTGCCTTCAAGTTGCCTGTTGACTTAGGAAAACTCCATGGATTTTATAAGGTTTTCTTAGGCAACGATGGTTTTGCCAGTTCCTTCTTCAGAAATATGTCCTATAGCATCTGGTATTTATTGGAAGTCTCTGATGCAAGCACTAACCAGAGCTGAGCCTACTTAGCTTCCAAGAATCAGATAGTTGTGGGAAAATCATAAATTTAATTAACGTGAGGGAAGGCCATAACTTCACGTAGGCACAGGCTTTATATGTATAATACCCCAGGTTCAATCCATAGCATCTGTAGAATGGGAAAGTGCCCTGTTTGAAATCTTGGACAGCTTTTGTAAGTCAGTGCAGACAATACCAAACTAGATTGACCATTCTTCCCCTATTCTGTTAGATGACAGACACAGGGCTCTTTGAAGTGAACAGCAGATAAAATAAAGAAATACATCTTTTGCAGGGCAATGCTCCCCAGATGGATTTAACAGTTTCTTCTGCTTTACAACTCACATCTGAGTCTGAGATTACAAATGAAAGCTGTGGAGCGCACAAGGACAAATATTAGCCAGCATGCAGAAAGAGAACAGTGGTAGAATGACACATAAAATGACACTTCATGTAGTGTCAGTAAAATTAAGTGCTGATCCCATCACAACACCTGTTTCGTAGCATCTAGGATATTTTATTTATTTTATTCTATTTATTTAGTTGATATCCTGTCTTTCTCTCAGCACAGTTAGGGATAGGCAAAGTCTGTTCTGTGGGTCACGTGTCTCCACTCTCTTTTTTGCAGCCCTCAACCTCCCAGGTCACATACAAAACTACTGGAACTTCCCAAATTAAAAAAGGTGAAAAATCACCTAAAAGTCTGACACTGTTAACAAAAATGTTCCCAAAATGTGGCAATTTCACCTAATTGACACCCTGTGATCGCCCAACTAAAATAAAAGCAAAAGATCACTTCTGATTTGCTGGGAAAATATCAGTGTGGCTGCCAGGAGGGCATAGGGGCAAACAGTAGCTTCTGCCCCAGTGTAGTTGGCCACCCCAATTTAGACTCATTAAAAACCATGAACAATATGTGGTCATCTGCCCAAACAAACAATAAAACACTTTTTATTCCATTTCATCTGCTATTTACAGTGAAATTTCTCTGAGTCATTGTAAGCATCTCCCTGGATAAGAGTCAAGATCCTGGATTGGGAGATGTGAATCACACATGCATAACTATCACACATGCATAACCCATCCAACACTCGCCCAAACCTCTACTTTTTCTCTTCTGCACCCCCCCACTCCATTTCCTGGCTGGTACAGAGCAGGGGGAGCAGAAGAGAAGTGTCCTGCTGTTTTCTTATAGCTGGGTGCATAACAATTTTGTCATCTTCAGGAATTTCAGAAGAACCCCCCAGGAGGTCCCAGAGAACACCTATCACTGTGTGCCCACACCTATAAGAAAATAGCCGAACACTTCTCTGTCACTCCATCCATTCTCCACCATCCAGGTGGGGAATGACCATATGTGTAGGTAAAGGGGGGATGCTGCAATGATTTTGGGGCAAGGTGACCAGATGTCATAACCACAAAGGAAGACAAGGCACCGCAAAGTGTAGGACATTCAAAAAATGGAGGATGTTCCAAAATAAAAGCTGAAAATATTAATAGAAAAATAAAACCATGCTTCTTGGTCTTGCTGAAAATGGAGGACATTTTGAATTTTTTACTTGACAGAAGGTTGAAATGTAGAACCTGTCCTGGAAAAGGAGGACATCTGGTCACTCTGGTTTGGGGAGACTTTTGGTAGGTAACAGAATTCTGATCTCTGCAATGACCCAAAACGTAAGTTAGAATGGCATAAGTTGGATGGCAGACAGTATGTTCATTATTACAGGAACATCACCCTATGATAGGTCAAGATTTTCACATTTGTGCAACACAGTTTGATATGTTCTATGAGTGGGGATGCATTCTGCTCTGTATATTAGGTTTGGGTTTTTTCTCTCTCTGTAGGCAGCACCATATTATAAACCCAGTATTTAAAGCACCTGTTGCACTTGGAAAACAAGGAACACCATAGACAGCTCAAACTGCTTTAGAATAATACAATTGGACGATACTAGAAGATGCACTGTCCCTAGATGGTTAGAATACAATCTTACATTTGAAGGTATGTTTCAGACTGGAGCCTAAATAATATTCGTTTTATCCTGCTAAGGTACAATGCTAATATGGAAGACCTGAACAGGAACTTTCCTGATGTCTTCAACAGGAATAATGCCACCATCCAGCCAGAGACTCAAGCAGTGATGAACTGGATAAAAAATGAAATGTTTGTCCTCTCTGCTAATCTGCATGGTGGTTCACTAGTAGCAAGTTATCCTTTTGATAATGGTGATTCAGGTAAGTTTAAACTTGTATTTGATTTTGAAACACTAAATATATTGGTGATTCTCAGCTGATATTACATAAAATGTATGTCAAAATAAGTCCTATTTTATTATATGAAGTACCTGCCCACAACATCCTTTGGGTGTTTTGGACTAGAAATCCCATCAGCATCTCCAGTGTCAGTTATAGGGCCTCAACCACTCTTTATATCACTCAGGTAAATTCAGAGGTACCCACATTGGTAAAGTACTTACAAAATGAAAGTTGAAATTTTATACATACATGCATCGTCATCCTGAATATCAGAGAAATCTGTTAATGAAACATTTTTATGCCTTATCCAAAATTCACCACAGGAGCCTTCCTTATAATAGCATCCCACACTGCTCAAATAGCAAACCAAGCCACATATCCAATAGATTGCAAAGTTGTGATAGTTTCCCCTTAACACATTTATTGCAACATGCAGGTATACTATACATTGAACCAGAGAGCCAATGTGGTGAAGCTGACTGAGTGTTGGACTAGGACACTGGAAGAGCAAGGGTTCAGATCTCTACTTAGTAATGGAAATCCACTGGGCAATCTTGAGCAAGTCACACTCTCTTGGCCTCAGATGAAGGCAAGAGCAAACCCCCTCTGAACAATTCTGCTAAGACATCACCACAATAGGTTTGCATTAGAGTTGCCATGCTCCCTGCTTCTCTCTCTGTTTTGCTGCCTACATGCTCAGTGAAGGATTCTGGAGGCAAGTGCTTTTTGCTTTGCCTGTTGTAGGCAGGCATACACAGCTACACTAGGATCAGCTAGAATACTTTCCCAGCTCTAGCTTTGTTTATTGCATTGTTTACTGCAGACGCACTGCTTGAAACCTTACATTGGAAGTCTATATGTTTCTCTTGCCCTCCTTCACCATTTTGCAGCTTTAAAAAAATCTTTTAGCAAGACAGAAGACAAAGAGGTAAATGGGATAAACAGATAGAAAAAGGCTTTGTAAAAAGGAACTTCTTTATTAGAAACTTCATTAGATAAAAGTGTGGCAAATTGCATGTGGTGAACTTTAACAGTGCAGTCATGACAGATTCGGTGGGGGAAGAGATACGGAGACAGGACATCCATCTTATCCAAAGCCCTGCTGTGATTCCACCAAAAAGGATGGAACTGTAGTTTTTCCCTCTTTGTTGTATTTTTTCTTTAGTAGTCCTACCACTGTTTTCACATTGAACCACACTGTCTCCAGGGATTCCTCTCTGGGGGGGGGTGAGGCATGGGAGGGCTTTGGATCTTGCTGTTCCACATTTCTAGTAGGGGAATGTCTCCAGAGCATCTCCTTTTTAATAATGCTCAGTGTCAAGAGTATCACTGAATGCAGATCTTGCTGAATCTTCATAGATAGGAAGGAAATTTGCAAGGTTTCTGCTCAGATGCTTCTCCAAGAAACAGAGGCCTACAGTCTAACACCCCTTTGCATTGGGATGGACTTCTAGAGGTACCCCAAAATTTCTATAAAGTGAATTGTACTCATCAGTTGTACTATGGATGTGAAACCCTGCACCCATGCTAATTGGATTTTATTGTGATCACTTTCCCCCCTATAGTTAAAATTACTTCACAAGGCATTAGTAAGACTCTGGATGATGATGTTTTTGTGCACCTTGCAAGGACATATGCAAGCAACCATGCTACAATGCATAAAGGGGCACCATGTCACAGTGTAGACTACTTTCCAGATGGCATTACAAATGGGTATGCTTGGTACAGACTGATAGGTAAGACTTTTCTTTCTTTCTCTGCAGCTCCTTCTTCTGTTTGTGTTCTAAAATAGTTGTTCCATAACCTGGAACCTCCTCAGAGGTTGTTGGACTACAGTTCCTAGAAATCTTGGCTACTATTATACCTGGCTGGGGCTTATGCGAATCGTACAACATCTGAAAATACCAGTTTAAGCCCACAATGGATTTATGTGTGAAAGGATTAGGAGTTTGGCTCAATTCTGCCACAGGTGGAAAAATCCTTGTTATTACTCAGTCGCTGCTTAGATTATGCTTCAGATCTATATTTATCCCCAGGCTCTAGTTGATGAATCTGATATACAGACTCTGTAGCCCTGAGTGGTATTCAAATGGAGGGAGCCTGGTACTATAATTAAAATTGTATTGTGCAGCTATTCTGGTTTTCCATCTTTAATAGAGGCAACAAGATCAAGGAAAACAGTGGGAAACCACAGAAGGCAAAGTTGCTAGGACCCCATAAATTTGAGTTTATGAAGCAGGGCAATTATATATTAAAAGCCAAGTCATGAAGCACCCCTGAAGTCTCCTTCCCCTAGGTGGTTTGTTGCGGGGTGGTGGTGGTTAGGAGGCAGAAGAAAGTGAGTTAGGCAAAGTGCTAAGTGACAAATTTATTTGCATGTCAAAGCTCCAGCTAACATACTGACTCCCAGGCAAACACTGTCTGTGGTTTTGAAAAGGTAATGAACATATCCATTAAGATTTGGCAAACAGTATTAGCCAAGGCATACAATAGAGGGCTTCAGGAGATTGTGCCTTATGAGCGCATTTGTGTACTAGCTTGAATTGGTTTCTACGTGTTTTGAATTTTACTAGGTCAAATTAAAACCTGCTTTGGCTAGATTGCACAGTCATTCTGTTCCACAGTACATGCTCAAATGTGCTGTTTTATTATAAAAGAGTAAAATCACTTTTGTACTGTGCTTAGTTTTGTACTATGTGATGCCCATCAGGATGAGGTCAGATGGAGGGAAAAGAATGACATTTGTCTTGTTTATATGGGACCAGCTAGTTATACTCAGTCCTGTGATGAAGATATTGCCCAGGTACTGTTGATACTAATGGTGTGGCCACTCACCAGCCCACCACTTCATGGCATGGACTGAGGTGACATCTCCAATTCAACTGCTGTAGCAGTCATCTGACTAGTTGGCCCCTTGCAAAGCAGATTTCATGTTCCAGCTGTAGTTCACAGCCACCTTCTCTACTGTTCCTCAATCTCACCTCAGTTCCTCACTTTCCAGCTTCCTCATGCAGCTGGCTGATATTTTCCAGTACTTGCTGCCAGAAAATAGAGGAACTGTCCTCTATTAATGACAAACACATTTCCCAGCTCTATAACTTCTAATTTTGTTGCAACTCAAATTTTAATTTTAATCTAAGCCAGGGATGAGCAGTTTCTGGAGGCCAGGGGATGGCATTAAACTACCTCCTTTTCCTTCTTCCCCTCTTCTTCCTGAACCCAGTGCTGCTACTACAGTAGTGGCAAAATGGATTCTGCATACACAGATTCCACCATCCATGGTTTGGCCTTAGACATGTCAAAAACTTGGAGGATGATACTTTTTGGAGGCTTCTAGAGGCACAATTTTTTTTTTTTTACAAAGAAGAGCTGGATTCCTGTTGGTACACTTCACCCTTTGGTTACATTTTTTTTCAGGTTGTGCAGCTGTAGTGAGGCAAAGCAGATGTAAGCCTAAATTCTATTTTATCTCTCACTAGACTAGACCCATTGAATCCATTGGATTTACCTAGGTGTTGACTCACCATTTATAGTTCATTTAGTGGGTCTACGCATTCTAGAATTAACTAATTGAATTCCAACCATAATCTGCTAGCTCTGAGCAGCCTATTTCTGTGTTCATATATATTTTAATCCTGCTCCCATTGTCTACACCAGCATAGTTATAATTCCATGGTTGCATCAACAAGATTATGGGTAAAGATGTGCAACCTCTGCCTGCCTTGTTTACATATCAAAAACCACTGGTTTCCCATCTCTGCAATGGCACATTCAACAGTGATGATCTTGGTAGAGCAACAAAAACAGCCACAGAGAATTACAGTTGGCCCTCCATATTCACAGATTCTACATCCAGAGATTCCACCATCCATAGCTTGAAAAATTAAACAAATAAAATCCCAAAGCAAACAGTGGCTTTTGCCATTTTATATAAGGGACATCCTTCTACAATGCCATTGTATATAATAGGACTTTGACATCCTCAGATTTTGGCATCCATGAATCCCACCAGATACCAAGAATCCACTAATAATTTTACCTTTATGTCTCTAAGTTTTTAACACAGGGGTAGGCAACCTTTTTGAGCCGGGGGCCGGGTTGCTGTCCCTCAGACAATTGGGGGGCCGAAGCACCAAAAATAAATAAATAAATAAATAAATAAATAACATTTAATTTTTTATTTTTTAATTTTTTTTTAAAAAAATATGCATGCACACTCTCTCAGCCCCAGAAAAGCCATGGCAAAACCCCTCTGGAGATTTTGCCAAGAAAACCCAAGAACAAGTAATAACAACAATAATCAGTATCATCATGGTGGGCGGCGGCGGCGGCAGTGGCGGTGGTGGTGGTAGGACTGGCCTGGGCTGGTCCAAAGGCCTCGGGGGGCTGCATCCGGGCCCCGGGCCTTAGGTTGCCTACCCCTGTTTTAACAGATGCTGTCAGATATAATTATGTAGACTGGAAGATGCATGTAACATGAATGAATGACTGGTATTGTTACAGGCTGGGCGAACAGGCCCTTCTGCTGAAGTCCCATTGATGTGAATGAGGCAACATGAACACCTGTGTGTACTTGCACAGCTGCTCTTTATAATAATGGGAGAAGTTAAAATTAAATGGGAGAAGTTAAAAATTAAATCAAAAATTTGCCCTGGTATTCCAATATGGACCTCAATAAATGAAGAGTTTTTTAAAATGACACCATTAAAAGCCTCTAAATGGGTAACATATGAAGAGCTATTGGATCAGAAAGAAAAGAAACTCAAACCATTAGAGCAGTTACGTGAGAAAGGTATGCAATGCACTTGGTATACATATTTACAAATTAGAGAGAGAGTTAAATTAGATTTAAAATTGAATAATACCAAGGATGAAATACCAGGATTTGAAAAAATAATAATAATATAATAATAATATAATAATATAAAGCAGGGAAGGAACATAGAATACGGAAATTATACAAATTATTATTGGAAATAGAGTTGGAAAATGAACAAGTAAAACCATACATGGTCAAATGGGCACAAAGTTTTGGACATATAATAACTTTCACACAATGGGAAAAATTATGGATA